>OU426978.1:172862737-174062737 GCA_911387785.2 Aelia acuminata
CTAATCCTCTAATTATCTATGTACGCCAACTGTCCCTGCCTTTCATTCAGTTTATTAAATTTCACTAGAAATGTCGGAAGAAAAATTTGTCATCCGCGGCCTTCTTAGGCATTATTGGAAAAAAGGTTTTAGTGCAAAGGCCTCAGCCGAGGAAATTTGTGCAGTGGAAGGGGAAAGTGTGGTGCATCGAAACACGGCCGCATTTTGGTTCAGGTGGTTTAATTCTGGGAATACAAGCCTTGAAGATGAACCTAGATCATGTCGTCCTAGATCACTTCGAGCTGGTTCCAGAGGACAGGGCTATCAACGCTGAGCTATACTGTGAACAGCTCGATAGGGTATATGAAGTTTTAAAAGTGAAATACCCCGCTTTGATTAATAGGAAGCAACCGTTATTTCAGCAAGACAACGCCCCTGCTCATCGCTCACGATTAGTTAAAGAAAAATTTTCAGAAATGAACGGGATTAGCGTCTTGCCCCACCCTCCTTACAGCCCAGACGTCGCACCGTCTGACTATGGACTTTTCAGGTCAATGGCGCATTTTTTGAAAGGTCGGCGCTTTGAAAACTTCGATGATGTCAAATCTGGATGCGAGGAGTTCTTTGCCTCGAAAACTGCAGAGTGGTATCAACATCAAATACAACTTTTGGCTGAAAGATGGGTTAAAGTAGTTGAAAATGATGGCCTGTATTTTGAAGAATAAATTTGATTTGTAAATTTTGTACTCACATTTGAATAAAATTAATTTTGTGAACAAGGACTTTTGTAACAACCTAGTATAGAAGGGCTTACCAATAAAGTAGAAAACACTTTCAGAAAATATGATTTGAGCGACATAAAATTTGAAACCAAAACAGTGAATAAGATCAATAAAGTATATTCAAACACTAAAGACAAGATTCCAAAAGAAAAATTGACGAACATAATATATAAAATAAACTGTAAACAATGTCCTGAAAAATCACATTAAGGCCAAACATCGCAATGGTTCGAAAGAAGATTACAACGGCATAAGCAAAATTGTACCGCTAAAACGTAAAAATCAAAATTAGCTACCGGTTTATCACAACATGCTGTGAACCACAAACATGTTTTTGATTTCGAGAATGCACAAATTGTACATCATGAAAAGAACACTAACAAAAGAAGAATAATAGAATCTATTTATATAAGCAAAACCTTTCCAAAACTGTAAATCAACAAACTGATGTTGATAATTTAAACATTTTCTGCAATACTATACACAAACTTAAAATAAACTTCAAATAAAACAGACAAAAATTGTTTTGTTTTTTTCCTCCGTTGTATGTGAGCTACAATGAAAAGCTTTATAAAAGATACTTTAAATTATTCATACCCAATCAGCGAACGCCTATAATCATTCCTATTTAGCACCCCCACCCCTCTCATAGAATACAACAGTAATCCGATCAGTTGCTCTGAGTTAGTGGAGGCAGTTATTACAATGAATGACAGATGGGTAAATATAAAACATAACATAAATCTAAACATAACATAATATAATTTTTATCTACCAGTTTTTTAGATCTTAAAATGACGCCTCCAGCAACAAGTTTTTTATTTACACCCTTAAAAATTTTTTTATTCTAAATCACCATAAGACCAATCCCAAAGTATGATGCATGGTAGGTACAAAATACAAAAAAAGCCAAACATTATAAAAGAAAATATTTCTATGTATTGTTATAAAATTATAAATTAATAATTTATGCAAATGTACTTACATGCTTAAAAATGGCTCTTGTTGCCAGAATAAATTTTACTATTGTTTTTTAGTGAAAATTGGCCTTTTTTATTTATATAAAAAGACATTTATTATCAAACAACCTGATATTTTACGAGGGTAAGAAAAACATTTTCGCTTAATAAGTCCCGATTTATATAACAAATCCACAAAATTAGAATTAACATATACGTTATTTGCATCTAGAACTAATTCCTGGTAAGAATATATACTTTTTTCCAGGGTTTGAAGTCGATAATTATTAAAATGAAAATAAAAATCAAATCCGATCAAAATTTTTATCTGGAATTTTTAAAAATCATTTGATGATTTTTATTTTAAGAGTGATTTTTATTTTTGATCAAAAGTGAAAAAAATTATAACCTTATCATTATTTTTGAATCATTAATTTTTTTCGATTAACAATAATAATAATTTTCGACAATACTTTTAATGGTAATATGCACCACCAGAAATATAAATTTTTAGTTTATTATTGTGATGTTCCGAGGAATATGTTCCCCCCCAACTTTAAAAATTTGACATATCATTTAAGATGCGTAGAATTCGAAAAATGAATAAAACAATTCGTCCGTCCGCTGTACACCAATTTAAAACTACTTTGCCAATTTTAATACAATTTTACACAAAGGTCCAAGTTAGAAGCAATATAGCACCAGATTTGGAATCCACATGTTAATAAATTAATTTGCTTTTAATAGGTGATTTTTATTTTCTGACCAATATTTTTTTTTATCGCAATTTAAGCATTATTATTTATTTAATACTGTATCACTCGGTGAGTGATCATTATTTTTAATCCAATTAATATAAATCAAAGATCGATTTAAATTGTTATTTATAAATCAAGAATGATTTTTACATTAAAAATCAGAAATAATATTTATAAAATGATATGTTGGAAAAAATAATTATCGATTTCAAACCCTGCTTTTTTCATTTACATATGAATCTTCTACTAATAATTCGTCTATTTTGTCGTCTGTGCCTAATCTCACATTCCAGTCGCCACCAATTAATAAGTTATATAGACTAATTTCATCATTTGACTTAATTTTGTTAAAAATGTTCATAAAAACAGAAATACAATCATTTATATCAGCTGAAGGGCTCCAATAAACATTTCCAACAAAAAAATAAAAAGGTTTTACCTTAATTTTAATAAATAAACATTTATCAGAAGATTCAGGTAATGTAACTTCCTCACAAAAATTTTTATTTACTAAAGTTATAAGACCTCCACTAGGGCGACCTCTTCTGAATTTTCTGGAAGCTACTCCAGCTTCAGTGTAATCTTTTAACCATGATGGTTTATTCAACATTAAATTAGAAATGAAAGTTTTAAAAAAACAAATAACAGCATTGCTGAGTAAAAAATTAATAACTTCAGAGTCTACGTTAAACAACTTATTGTAACTTTCAATATTAAATAAATTACCTTTAAATGTATAATGGTTTAAATTTAAATTTCTTTTGAACTTTGTGAAAAACTAGCTTTAGCCGGCGTTCGTACTTTTTTCTTCTTCCGAGTACCTGCAGCCTTTTTACTCGCATCGCTTGTGTCCATTTCCGTCTCCTGTTCTTCACCAGAATAATCCCTCTCCGAAATCGCTAGCAGCGATTTTTTTCAATATCCTCCATTGAACGTATAACATCTTCCTTCTCTAGCTAAAACCCTGTTGTTCCTTGCCCAGACATATTTCAATTTATATTTTTCTTGGTGCTTAAAAAGCGAAGCACTGGAAGGAGACAACAACTCCGATACAACACCGGTAATAATGGTGCTATATTAAAATTGAACAATTCCGTATTGAGAATGTTCTTCTTTAATCTGTATAACTTTAAAAATTCCAATTTATATCTATGTTTCTCAAAAACTTAACAACAATTAGACCCTTAGCTGACCTCATTTTTATTCGATAATAAGAGTTAATTAATTTTTCATCAAACCCAATAGTGTTACTAACAATTTTGATTATAGATGAGATATCTTCTCTTTCTAACTTGGGAATATTTATTATTTTTATTCCATTGTTTTGATTCTGTTGGTCGGTTGCAACAATATGTTGTCTTAATGATATAACTTCTTTTTTTTTAAATTTGAATTTTATTTTTTCAAATTTAAAATTTCTAAATTATATTTATTGAAGTTATGATTAACTCCTTTTATTCATAGAAGTTAATTCGGACCTAATAATGCTATTTCATTTGTTATTAATTCCAATTTACTCAAGAGAATATTCAGAGGATTACCTTCAGGATCGCTTCTCCCCTCTCCTTTGTTTACAACGGCAGGATTACCCCCTCCTTGCAATTCTTTGTCACTCATATTGAAATTAATTATTAACTTTGTTATAGTAGGTCCAATCGAAAAGATTCAAGAACAATAATAACCACTAATAAAAGTTCTAGTAGCCAATATAATATTAACTGTAAAAAAATAAAATTAAATAGGCTAACAAACAGCACTTATACAAAGCGGTTTAAAGCATGTCCTGCTCCATCAACAGTCCAAGCTCAACTCGCCGGTTTTTACAACATATTTACATCTAATAGTTTCATGGAAACGAACGTGTATGGGAATGTGGTTCTTTCTCGGTTTTTTTTTTTTTTTTTTTTTTTTTTTGATAGCAGAAATAAATAAAAAGAAAACTCCTTCCTATTAGTATTGGGTTGTAAAAAAAGTTCGTAGCGTTTTTCATTATTTTAATTTAATCCTTTCTGTGTTTGTTAATCCTGTTTACATAGTCAATAATGTTTACATATCCTAAAAAGGGATTAGATAACGTTCTTTTATGCATCAGTTTCAACCGGGGGGATCTTCTATTGTTCAAGTGTATTATGTTAGTCCAAAATGCAGGAGGAAAAAATTCATTTTCGCCATATAATGCTATTTTATTTCCGAAAAGGAAAATCCGCTGCACAGACGGTCAACAAAATTTGCAGCGTGTGTGGAGATGACGCCGTAGGGGAAAGCACCGTCCATAAGTGGTTTGCTCGGTTCAGAACCGGAAATTTTGAGTTGGAAAACGCCAAGCGCTCTGGTCGTCCTTCAACTGTTGATGACGAACAAATTCAACAATTAGTGACCGATAACCTTCACTATACGACCCGTGTTATCGCAAAAACACTTGGCATATCACATACAAGTGTTTCAAATCATTTGGGAGCTGCGGGATTATGTTTCTCGAAGCGATGTATGGGTTCCTCACATTTTGACGGAAAAGAATTTATTGTTGGAGTTTGGCTGGGATGTGATAACCCACCCACCCTATTCACCAGATCTTGCCCCAACAGATTACCACTTATTCCGGTCTCTCCAAAACTCCCTCAACGGGAAACAATATAACTCGCTCGAGGACTGTAAAAAGCACATAGACGAGTTCATCGCGCAGAAAACTGAACAGTTCTGGGAGGACGGAATTACAAAATGACCTGAAAGATGGAAACAAGTTATAGATCAAAATGGGTCATATCATTGATTAAAAATATTTACATGTATCTGGAATTTTTAATTAAATATATTCTTAAAAAACGCTACGAACTTTTTTTACAACCCAATAATTACGTTATTAATAAAGGTTTTTAATAACTTATGTGTGCATCACATTTACTTGTAGGTTAATGAGTATGCATTGGTATTAAAGTGTAATGAATTAATGTAAATGAATCATCATCTCTCAAGTATAAATTGTCTTAGTTTCATGCAATAAGAAATGAAGAAATATAAATTCCGAATATCATCTGTACTATTTGCTTTTTGAGCTTCTGGTAATTTTATTAAGGATTTGTATTGAGCGCCTGGTAAATATTTACACCTTATATCTGCATACAAGGGTCATCCTACTATCAGATGGTAGAAATCTTCCTTTGGCTTCCTATTGCATATCGAGCATTGGTCTGATGTGTTACTAATATAAGTTGTATCTTTCAGCGAAAGCTTAATGATATAAATCCCGGGAAGTCTTAGCTCTGCTATTATTTTGATCATTCTGAAAGGGACATTTTGTTAGGTAATTTTGTATTTCGTCAGTCGGATCATAAATGTTCTAATAATACAGATTATATGTATTTAGAACTTAATAATTGCTGTTTATCTTTTTGCTCAAGGTAATTTTTGAAATCATGTACTACCGGAGAGATATTATTTTTGAATAATGTTGCATTAAATTCATTAAGTATGTATGATTTATTAATTTTGTTAAGCCAGTGCTTGACTTGAGATAACCAATTAAATTTTATAATGGCCTTCTTTTGAGAGATTTCTTGGAGTTTTAAGTAATATACTTTTGGGAATTTAGCCGCATCTAAAATTATGCTCGGCCATACACATACCATACTTTTTAAAATGAACAAGTATCTCAAGTCAAAAGAACAAAAACAAGATCTTATCTGCTTGTTGCATTACAACAAAGTTACAAATTTGCAATTAAAATATAATAAAACAGTTCAGAAATGTTCAAAACATTCCAAGTGTTTTCTTACTAACTAATTTTCTCTGATTTGGTTAAATGTTGGTAAGTTTTTGTATGGGTAAAATTTCAGTGAAATAAGTTTCCTTATGAAAACCTCAATATTTTTGCAGTTAACATTGGAAAATTTTGGTGGCTCTGAAGAAAATCTTCATCTTTTGGGCCGTAATCCAGACAAAGAACCTGCTGTTCACAGTGGTAGACGGGAGTCTTCTGCTAGGTCAAGTATTCTTGATAATAATAGTGACGCCCTTCATCATGCTCTGCAGGAAGGCTACAGCCCAAAACAAGGTTCTTCTTTCTTTTAAGTTACTGATCAATTTTATTATTGTTTGATGTTACTATTGTTTACTAAATATCACTAATACACATATCCTAAATGAGTAAATCCATAAACAACTAAATTACTAATATGTCAGAGAAATTTTATTGATTATGTTTTGTTATTTTGAAAGTTTTTTGTGTTCATCTTTTGCATATTATGAATATAGCTGATTTATTTCAAAATAGGAAGTGATATATATACAGTGGATATCGTTTATAACGACATTGAAGGGACCGTAAAAACTTCGTAGTTATAGGCGATCGTCGTTACATCCGACATATCGCTTATAACGACGCCGGTCGTTATATCAGGTCTAGGCCATTTTTAGAGCTGATTGTTATGATAGCCTTCTTACAACTACAAATTTCCTATTATAAAAAGTATATGTTTCAATTCCAGTCATATTGTCTGCCACCAAAACCGTTATTCTATCCTTGGACAGTTTTCCATTAGAACATTTCCCCCCTTAAAATGTAGTGTCCGATCAGGTAGTACCTTGTAAAAAAGTTTAGTTTCATCTGCGTTAAAAATATTAAGTAATTTCCAGAATTGATGGCCATACTGACGGAAGCTAATCGCTGGTTATCCCTTGGGGGACGCTAGTAGTCACCGCTTAAAAAATAATATTATGGCGAGTACAAAATCTTTGAATCCATCCTCGCGAAATACTACTTGTCGAGTCGCTAGACGGTTCTGAAGTGGATTCATTAATCAATTTTAGAATATGATTGGATTTTTTGAGTAAAATTGTCCCTGATATTGGAAAATTTCAGCTGCGTTGGGTTCGAAACCATGTTATTAGAGCACCGTTGACTTTGTCGCCCCTAGCTCTCCTTATTTTTTTTTCTTGAACGTTTCACCGCGTTCAACTAGTCCCCGAATGCTGTCCCTATTTTTCCATATTGTTGAAATAGTTTAATGACTTACATTCAGTTCCTCTGCAAGACTTCTGTTCGACTTCCTATTTTCCTGCCGACAGCAAATGTGCAGCAAAATTTTTCTTCTAACGAAAATGCCCTTCTCCTTGATATGGTATCACCAGGCACAAGTGTATGGAAAACAAAACCGCAACTAACATCCAAACAAACAACCAGATATCACCACGCAAAAGTGTCTTATTTGAGAAGTAGGCCGCAACTGATTCGAATTCCTTTGAAGGAATAAAAAAACAAACAATCAGGGGAGGGAGTTTCCTAGAAAAGGTGATAGATGTGTTCAAAGAAATATCCCGCAAGCCTGATTGAAGGGTTCTTTCTGAAATCCGGACGTTATAACTGATCATTTTGTTCCCTGGGGGACTCAAAATGGGTCGCTAAAGCCGATCAGTCGCAATAGCCGTTGTCGTAATAGCCAGATAAAAATTCATTAAACTATGACTGTAGGGACCAGGGACTTAAGATTTCCGTCGTTATAAGTGGTACGTCGTTATAACCGATGTCGTTATAAACGATATCCATTGTATATATATATATATATATATATATATATATATATATATATATATATATTTTATATTTTATATTTTATTTATTTATTTATTTTTTTATTTAATTCCTTCTTATAGTAACCCTATAAGAAGGGAGTTTATTTTTCCAAAAGTGTCATACAACATATGAACATTACTTGTGCTTTATGTTGTACAGAGTTTTATATTGGTAATCAAATTTAAAGATAACAAAAACTAGTTTAGAAAAACATGAATTAAAAGTTATTAAATATATAAAGTTATAAAATATATAACTTACAAAATAAAATTCTCTCATAAATTTCTTTCGCAAATAATATTAGTGCTAAGTTATGTTCATATAGTAAATTTTCTCCCTCGACAGGCCGTTTTGTTTTTCTTTGCTACTTCGTCTTGTAGTTGTTGTTGAGCTGAGAGAAGTCTGCTGTCTTCAAGGGGATGTTGATGTGTTAGTTCGGTTGTAAAATCACTAGTGCAATATGGGTTGTCTGTTAGTTTGAATCTATGTAAGTAGGATTTAATTGAGCCATGTCCAGCTACCACAGTAGTTTACCACTTTCCTATGTTGATGTTTTTTGCCAGCTAACACCACCTCTATGTTGCAGCCTCTAAGGGCCGTATTTATGAACTTTCCTAAGGAACGCCTTTCTAAAGGCTTCCTTAAAATGCACACCTTTAGCTAACCTTAACATAATTTTCATTTCATAAACGTTCCTTTACGCTTTCGTATCTTAAGGAAGCCTTAGATCCTAAGGTGTTCCTATAAATTTGATCTGTTTTCCTTCCTTAGTGCTAAGGTAGGTGATTAGCTACCTTTAGCTTCTCCTTAACTATTTAATAAGAGAAATAAAAACAGAAGACAATATCAGGACTTAAATACTTATTAAAAAGAACTGTTTATTAAGAACAAAACGACTTTTTGTAATTTTTACTTTATTTACATGAGGTATAAACAACAAAGGCGGTGATCTATTATTGCACTTTTTAAGGAAAAAAAAAATTAATCTTGGTGAATTATTTTTCTTTTTTTCTCCTTTATATATTTATCAAATATTTTCATATTTAGCCATTCTTATTAATAGGCACAATGAGAGACAGATAATTTCTTCATATCAAAGCATTTGCAAAACAAAAGATGTATTATTTTCAATTAATGCATACTTATTTAGTACATTGATAGTATTACTTGAGTGTACAACTTTTATCACAAACATTTTGATGGAGATGCTTTTGAATCTTTTCCATTTCTACACTTCTAACATTAATTATGTTTCAGTAGCCAGTGGGTATAGAGCTGTAATTGTAAATATTTGATTAGGTGGTGATATAAACATCTGAAAGAATATAAGTGAATTCATTTTTTTCTTCTGCAAGTAGTACTGTAATAAGCAATATACAATATCAATCTTAATTATTGATAGTAAAGATAGTTTCACTCAGTTACTCATTGACAAAACAAAATCTTGATATAAAATATAGATTGAATCCAATTTGAGAAAATTAAATGTAATTTTAATAGTACCAATTAAACATTTTTAAAGTTTTTATTTATCTATGCCTATTTTACATAAAAGGCTTTCATGGAATTTGTTGAAAATAGATAAGTTTGGTATAACAAGTTTTTGGAAGAGTGGTAAGAGAAATGTAAAAAGAACAGAAATAAATTGATAGACAATTTTTATTTATTATTATATGAAAATGAAAAATAAATAACAGAATCATAATACACACTAATAAACCAATTCTTTATAAAATGTCAAAACACATGTACCTCCACTAAGATTTTTCAATAATTAATATGCTAATACAAAAGTAATAACATTATAAAGTAAACAATCAGTTTTTAATAATTCATATAAGAATATGAAGTTGTTTAAAATAAATTTTACCTTATTTTCAAGGAAACTGAAGCTTTCACATTTCCAATACACATTTTTTTAAAAATAAGTTGGTTACAAATTTACACCTATCTAACATTTACACCTCCTTCTCATGAAGAAGGTTGGAACTACCTATCCAAGAATATATTGAAGAATATTAAGAAATATACAATATTATATCACAAACATCTTAATTAGAAGAATATTGCAGTCTCTCATCCCATAAGCTAACCTCAAGAGAAATAAAGTTTGAGACTAACACTACCTATCTTTGTTTTATCACACTTTTTCACTCTCATTTGCATCTTCATCTTACAGTAAAGATATTTTGGATTGTGGTCCTGAAGCATCCATTAAGTTGTTTTGTAATCGGTTAGATGAAACATTGTGTACATTAGTTTGTTCTTTTACGCTAACAATGCTTGCACACTATTCAACTTTGAGTAATTTCTACTCCAATTATCATGTTCTTAGAGTTCTAGAGCTGTAATTGCCACATTAACTACTTAAAACACTCTTAACAACACAGTAAACAAGAGTGAAGTTAACACTGATGTCAGGTTAAGCAGGTTAGACTAAGTGGCAGAGTACTCTTATCAATCTTCTCTGATTGGTTGTTTAGTTAAGGTGACCTTAAATTTGCACCTTAATAAAGGCATACCTATTTAAGGGAAGGAAGTGTTAGAGAGGTTCATGAAATGAGAATTATCTAAAGGAACACCTAAGCTTAAAGGTTGCCTTAACATAGAAACCAGTTAAGGTTACCTTAACTGCTTCCTTAGGAACGTTCATAAATACGGCCCTAAACCTTTTATTCTAAAACATTTTTTTTTCTTTTGAATCCGGCTTTGTGCACTGCGACCAGCTGGGTCTATTGTGCGCCTAATTATGCCAGAGTCCTAAATTGATACTCGATCTTTTGAGTCTTGGTCAGGTTGGTTCACCTGGCCAAAGATTCTAAATCTTAGTCTTGCAAGTTGTTCAAACCAGCTTATGATGTGATATGCTGTTTCATTCCCATCTCCGCAGAATCTGCAGGTGGGTGAGTCTGCAAGCTTGAGTTTGTACATATGTTCATTGAGTTTACAGTGTTCCGTGTAGATTGCTGTAATTTTTTTGAGTGTTTTCCTGTTTAGATTTAGTAGAGGGTTGCTTCTTTTGACAGAGTAGCTTTTTAGGAAGAATTTCGAGTAATATTGTGTTTTATCATTCCAATATTTTTTTTTATTGCTCCATAAATTTCCCGATCCTTCTTTTAATGTAGCTTATGCTTATACCAATTACTGGTTCTGGGGTTATGGGTTTTTTGGCTGAGCTCTTCCTTGCTAGGTCATCAGCTTCTCCATTTCCCTGGATGTCAGAGTGTCCTGGTACCCATTTCACTCTAACTTTGCTGCTCTCAGCTAATTTGTTGAGCAAAATGTTACAGGCTTTAACGATCTGTGATTTAATTGTATAATTTTTTATTGCTCCATAAATGCTGGCTGCTTGACTGTCAGTAAAGATGGTCATTTTTTTATTAGTTATTTTTTCAGTCAGGAGCTCTGAAGCACACTGGTAAATTGCTAACACTTCTGATTGGAAGACTGTAGCATATATTCCCAGTGAGATAGATATACCTTCTTTGGGTTTATCGTTTCTCCAAATTCCCCCTCCAGATCCTGTTTTGGTGAGCAAGCCATCCGTATAGCAGTTGATTCCTTTATGTTGTTTGTGTGGTTTCAACTTGTTTATTATTAGTTGATGTCCAGGAATTCACGAACTTGTGGGTCAGAGTGCGTGGATAGCACTTGATCTTTTTCGATTTCCCCGAATATGTCCCAAGGTCCTTCCCCAGTGTTTATTTTGGGGGAGTTATTTTGCTTCGCAATCTTATATGAGGTTTTCATAGCCTGAGCCTCCACTTCTATCTGCAGTGGTGCTAGGTTTAGCATCATTTCCATTGCAGCTGTTAGAGTGCTTTTCATTGCTCCTCTTATAATGAGGCATGCTAGCCTCTATAATTTACTTAATAAAGTTTTATTCTTTCCAATTCCTGCTTTGTGCCACCAAAGAAGGGCTGAGTATAAAATCATTGGTCTTATACAGCCAATATAGTCCAGTCAAAACAGAGCTTAAAATCAGAATAAATCCGAAAGTTTTGAAACTTTGCACACTAATTTGTAGGGCCCTAGTGATGAATATACCAAAAGTCCTCATGAATTGGAGGCGAGCTCTAGCGGCAATTAACGTAAATAGGGCACTTTTTTAGGATTTTCGTCAATATCTTGAGAACCGTTGGTCGGAGGTAAAAGTTTACTATGTACAAAATTGAAGCTTGTCAAATTTGCAACAAAAATGATTATATACTTTTTTCTTGTATTCCCAACGGTTACCGAGTTACAGGACAATAAAAGATAATGTTTTTCTAAAAAAAAGTCGAGAAGCACACGATGGCCTGTACCTACCATAGTATTTCACCTGAATGTCATTGAAATTGTTTAAAGATTATCGCTGGTTTTTAGTATTAATTAATAGGAAGATAATTATAGCGCAATAGGGCACAATATAATTAACAATAATTAACGAAAATAGAGCACTTTTTTGGGATTTTCATCAATATCTCGAGAACCGTTGGTCGGAGGTAAGAGTTCACAATGTACAAAATTGAAGCGTATTAAATTTGCAACAAAAATCATTATATACATTTTTCTTTTATTCCCAACGGTTACCGAGTTACAGGACGATAAATGTTAGCGTATATGGCATTTCTGGCAATATTCGACAATGTTGTATCAACATTTTGATTACCTAGGATCATTGAGGAGATAAAATTCAAAATCTTGTGAAAAAAGGACAAGATCTTTATTAAACTATGAAATAGAGACTTAAATAACAAAATTTTGAGGATATTCAGAATAAAATTATAATGAATCAAATCTTGATCGCTTCTTGGTAGAAGGCCCTGCAATCTGCTCATCTTGGTAAGATTCTGTACTTGCTTCCTGAAACACAGTAAATAACAGGGAACTATGTATAACATAATGGTATGAGAGAACCATTATACACATGGAAACATGTGTATAATGTGGCGAAGACAATAATTCAATAAAATTCTGGTTCAATAATATATAATTTTTAATTATGTTTACAGAATTCCAATCTCACCTGAAAAAGTCTTCTTCCATTGTAGAAGTAACACCATTCAGGCATTCGCCGTGGCAGTTGTGACAAATGCTTGTACACACAATACCTGACTTTCGGCAGCCACATCTCTTTCCACATCCACTAGTACATTTGCAGCAAATGAGATTGAGGACATCCTGAGGTGCTGCTGGGTCTTGTGTTGTCACAGGGATCAACCGATCGTTTTCTATCTTCCAACCCCAATGTACAGTGGGAAGTTCATTCCCAAGCCTAAATTGAATTTGGTGATACACCCTGAAAAGAATGCTGCCTTGCTGCTCCTTCTGTGGGTGGCAGAGCAGGAAGGTTTGGTTTTGCATTGGAAACTGATTTGGTGAATGTGTTGTAGCGGTGCAGGTTAAGAGATGATTGGTTGCAGGGTGCATTATACAGTGCCAGAAATATTTTGTTTCCAGCTGCAGCTACATCCTCATGGGATGAATTGGGGCTTTTAAATATGTTAGCAAGACCTTGCAGCGCAGCTTGCTTCTTAAATAATTTGAAGCAGGAAAGTTTCCCTTTTTTAAATGCTGCAGAAGTTGTGTCACATCCACTGAATGCATGCACAAGAAGTACGGTGTCCTTCATTTTCAAAGTTTTCAGATGCTGGTGTGAATATACTTTTCTTGTTACTTTACCATGGCTTGGCTTTACAAATAATATATCTTGGTCAGATGGAGTTAAGACCATGAGGAGAACAATGAGATCAACATCTTCACCAACGATTGCAACTTTGTCAGAAGTGAAGGATTTCTTGATGGCTGTTTGGACGATCAATGTGTCAGCATCACTGGATGCTTGTTCTGTTCTAACGCCATGGCTGTTAAGTGCAGTTTTGAGGAATGAAATTAGTCTTGATTTATTTTTTTCGTTAGAAAGAAAATTGTCGTGTTTGACTGTTATTACTGTTTTCTCTTCAAAGTTTATGTCAACTGACCTCTTTGTTTTATACCTTCGGCTTTGTTCGGCTCTCTTTGTACTAGATGGTTCGTCACTAAAATAAAGTAAGAGAACGTTGTGTGGAGTGGGGAAGAAAGGTACGGTGTGTGGTAGCTGTAAGGGGTGGGTGGGGGGACAATAGCAGGAGCAAGGAATGATTGGCTGAGTTACCTGGAATTTTTTCAGAAAAAAGAGGGTTGCACCAGACAACAGAGGCCGAGTGGTCACAATACAAAGAATCTTTGTGGTCCTTTCCGTTTACAAGCAAAAAATCTCTGCACACTACGATTATAAAATATCTTATTATGCTATAATTATCTTCCTATTAATTAATATTAAAAACCAGCGATAATGTTTAAACAATTTCAATGATATTCAGGTGAAATACTATGGTAGGTACAGGCCATCGTGCGCTTCTCGACTTTTTTTTAGAAAAACATCTTTTATTGTCATGTAACTCGGTGACTGTTGGGAATACAAGAAAAATGTATATAATCATTTTTGTTGCAAATTTGATAAGCTTCAATTTTGTACACAGTGAACTTTTACCTCCGACCAACGGTTCTCAAGATATTGACGAAATTCCTAAAAAAAGTGCCCTATTTACGTTAATTGCTGCTAGAGCTCACCTCCAATTCATGAGGACTTTTGGTATATTCATCACTAGGGCCCCACAAATTAGTGTGCAAAGTTTCAAAACTTTCAGATTTATTCTGAGGTTGGGTCATTTTTGGGTCTGTTTTGACTGGACTAATAGACCATTCTTGGTTTTAGCCCCCATTTTCTACCTATTGCTCTTTTATAGGCCCATAGGCATTTTATGGCTTTGTCGGTCGTTGTTTGAACATGTTTAGACCACTTTAGCTCATGGTCCAGTATACACCCAAATGCTTGACCTCTTTAGAGCCTTTATGCTTGACCTCTTTAGACCTCTTTGGCAGCCATTTATTTTTAGTAGTTTAATGTCCATTTTTTTCCCTCAATGTATAGAAACAACAAATATGTATTTTTTGTGGGTTTATATTTAACCCGTTTTCTTTGAACCAATTTTTTTTAGTATTTTGGTTGCATTTGAGAGTAAGTCAGATAGTACGTTTTGATTTTGATTTTCAATCCTTGAAACCAAATTGTGCATAGCTACTTCGCAGGCTTTTCCTGTTTGGTATGCAAATTGCCTTTTATGAATCGGATCTGTTTTCTCACATGTCTGTGTCTCTCATCTGTTGACTATCTTTTCCAATGTCTTCATTAGAAACGTTGACAGACATATGGGTATGAAGGCTTTAGGATCATGATATGATCCTTTGCCTGGTTTTGTTATATACATAATCTTGGATACTCTCCATTGAGTAGGGATTTATCATAGTGCTAGGCTGTCTCTTAGTAGTTTTAAGAGGTGAGGTCTTATGATATTCAATCCTTTTTGAATTAATGCTGGAAATATTCCATCTGCGCCAGCAGATTTGAACGGCTTCATAGTGTTGACAGCCCATTCCAAGGCACTGCTGGTGACTATTTGCTTTGCATTTCTCCACATAATTTCATCATTAGTCTATTTAAAATATGTGGAGTAGTTAATTATAGTGTTTTTTAATTCGCAGTTTGGAAACTGGGTTCTAGCCATGGCTTCAAGGGTTTCCAGGTCATTTGCAGTGGATACCCCTTCCACCTTTAGCATATCCAATGTTTCTTGTTCTGGTTTATTTAATATTTTCTTAACTCGGCTTACTTCTGGAATGTCACTTACTTCTGAGCTGAAATTCCTCCAAGCCTCTCTTTTTGCTCTTCTGATAGATTTGTGATATTTATTCCATCATTACATTTGTAATTGATGTGTTGAGACAGTCCAATTGCCATTCAGTATATGCTTCCATTGGACAATGTCTCATCATTTCAGTAAGTTTGGTGGAGTACATTTCCCAGTCTGTGTTCCTAGGATTTCTATACTCCACATTATAATTTTGTCTGTCCGGTAGGTCAAATCTTATCTGTGCTGATCTGAGCATTGTGATATTTGGTGAGTTCTTCCTTATATATATATATCCCATCTGCCAGAATTTTTTGCAGCATTGAACAATTTTCTCGTTTTTGTTCTAAGCTTTTTTAGTTCATTGTTCCACCATGGAACATTCCTAATGGATTTTTACTTTCACTTACCTATATATGAAATATATAGTAAGTGGAAGTATTGCGATCGTGAAAATTTTCGACTTCCGGTTTTCAACGGAAATACACGTTTTGGGACCCCCTGAGTCGAAATAACCAAGTCCCGCGAAATGGTCTGTGTGTGTGTCTGTGTGTGTGTGTGTGTGTGTGTGTGTGTGTGTGTGTATGTGAACAGACTAGCTCAAAAACTATAAACCGTGGGAACCTGAAATTGGGTATTTAGTGTAGGTATATGCCCGCGATGTGACAGCAAAAATTTCAAAACAATTGCTCAAAGGGAGGGGGTACTTTATTTAATAACTTTTTACGTTTTTTTCGATTTTCTCAAAAACGGCTCTAACGATTTTGATTAAACTGAGTATTTGATCGATTTATATGCCCGAAATATGACTAAAAATTTCATCAAAATTGATTAACCGGAGGGGGGACTTTACTTAATAAATTTTGTATCATTTTCACGTGTTTTTTTTTATTTACTCAAAAACGGTTTTAACGATTTTGATCAAATTTGGTATTTGATGTATTTATATGCCCGAGATATGACTGTAAAAATTTCACCAAAATTGATTTACGGGAGGGGGGACTTTACTTAATAAATTTTGTATCATTTTCACGTGTTTTTTTTATTTACTCAAAAACGGTTTTAACGATTTTGATCAAACTTGGTATTTGATGTATTTATATGCCCGAGATACGACCGTAAAAATTTCATCAAAATTGATCTACAGGAGGGGGGACTTTACTTAATAAATTTTGTATCATTTTCACGGGGTTTTTTATTTACTCAAAAACGGCTTTAACGATTAACAAAAATAAGATATGAATGTAGAAAAATGTGTGACTTTGGGAAATGATAATTAGCAAAACACGTCAATTTCTAATCTAAGTAAGTTGGTAAGTGAAAGTTGTGTGTTGCGCGCACGCACCCGATTTTTTTGTTTTAGGTTTGTTGCTATGATGTTATGATTCCATCATTGCATTTGTCCTGTTGCCATTCATTATGTGCATCTGTTGGACAATGTCTCATTAGTTCAGTAAGTCTGGAGGAGTACATTTCCCAGTGTATGCTCTTAGGATTTCTGTACTCCTCATTATAGTTTAATTTGTCCGGTAGGTCAAATCGTATATGTATTTATGGTCCGAGCATGTTTCCTCGTTGGATACATGCCGGTTCGTGATTTGCCTACTGAGTATTTTTGACACCAGTGTTATATCTATTACTTCTGATCTTTGTTTATTGTAAAATGTGGGTTTGTTGCCACTATTCAACATTTCAAGATCGTATTATATAATAAATTCAAGCAATTGATCACCTCTTCGCTTTTTATTGCTGCTTCCCCAGATTTCATGATAAGAGTTGCTATCTAGGGCAGCAGTTATATCGTATACATTGATTTTTCCCATCACTGTCTCCATTGTAGATGTAGAGTCTTTTTCCTCGAATGGAAGGTATCCCACCAGCATAACGGTGGGGTTGCCCTCATCCTGAGTATATTTCACTGTTGCTAAGTCTCTGAAACAAAGTTGCCTAAGAGGCAGGATTTTTAGTTCATTTTTATGTAATATGCAGGCTCTGGAACTGTCTTTTATGGACACTATACTGTACCCAGGTAATTTCAGTCGCTTGAGCTCGCCTGTTAATAGGTAAGGTTCTTGTTTAAAAATGATATTTATTCTTATCTAATGTACTGATCCAGGACACCATTTGCTGCCATGTAATGGGGAAGATTTATCTGCAGCATTTTTTTTTTTTTTTTTTTATATTGTTTGCTGCCCGGTGGCCCCCTAGGTGATAGCGTTGGCACAGTTCCACCCTCTGACCCAGCTTTCACTGGAACTTGTTCTGCCTTCTTAGAGATAGCACCCATGGTTTTTATTTCCTTATCTGGTGATGCTGGTGGCCGTGTTTTTCCTTCAGATTCGGCCTTGGCCACCTCTTTAGGTCCACCCTCCTTCCTCTCAGTCATCACTGTACTTGTCTCTGAGGAGCCTTCTATAGTTTCGACCATCTCCTCAGATGTCTCCATTATCTCTTCCTCTCCTTCTAGTATAGTTGTTGGGAATGGCTCTCCTCCAGTCCCTTTGATATGTCTGAAGGAGATCATCTTCATCCCGCAGCCAATCTTCATACCTGTGGTCTTGAGGCATTCCAGGCTGAGCTCCGAGATTTTGAAGATGGCGAAGCAGCCCTTCTCTATCTTCTTTATATAGTGCAGCCTCCAAGTTTTGATGTCAATTTCTGCTTTGTTCTGTATCCGTATTCTCTTTAGTAGTATTTCTTCAGATGGAGCTTTTCCTGGGAAGAAAGTTCCAATCCTAACTACTTTCATTAATTCCTTTGTATCGCAGACTCGAAGGAGCAGGTCCTCTTTTGTGTCGATACTTAGAATGATTTTTTTGAGCCACTGTATAGTGTGTTATTCTAAACAGGAAATGATGCAGCCTCCTCTGTTGAGACTAGCTTCATTGAAGAGTGGCTGATCGTAACTTTCCTCGTCTATCTCATCTACCTTTTCGCTGATCATCTCCTGTAGCTCCTTGCAATGCTCCCGGGTCAGTTGTGTGTGTGGATAGTCCGCAGGGACCACCGCAACCAATTGCCCTCTTGCAGCAAGGGCATAATTTTCTTTTTGGTCAGATGTTTCTCTGGGTTACTTTGCAGCTGGTGCTGTGGTTCCCGGAGAGGATCTGGGCCTTTTGCCAGTTGTATGGCGCCACGGCTTCGTTTGCTTGGCCTTGTTGGGCCCTTGCATCCTTTGCCTGGCGGATGGCGAGGTTCCCTCTTGTGCGTGTTGTTCCATCTTTGGAGAACCTCCCTTGGTTTGGGCAGCTTTGTCTGCCTGGCCTGGTTGGGCCCTTGCATCCTCAGCAGCCCCTCCTTAGGACGGCTCCATAGCAGCTAGTGGGTTGGACAGGATTAGGGCTTTCGCCTTCCTCTTGTTGTGCCTTTTCTTTCTGCATCCTTTGTGGATCCCGTCGTGGCCAAGGCCCCCGACTGGTCCACTCTGTGATGTGTAAGGCTTGATTCAGTCATGGTCCTTGTTGTCATTGGAGCCTGTGAAGCAGCAGCTAAAAGAGCTGCATGCTCCTCCAGCACTCCCGGTCTATTTGTCTCGACTTGTTATCATTATACTTCGTCTGTCAAGTGCCTGTAATTGGTGTCCAGATTCGTCCAGGGTTTATCAGAGTTCATGTCTGAAATTTTTATTAGCACATCCAGGTAAAAGAATTTATTTTTTTCTGTCATGGTTTTATTCCCATTCCATGTATTGCTATCTTCCGAGGTATACCCCCATCTCAGCGCTGTTAACCCTGAGAGTTGCAAGAGTTCCGTCCAGGAGCTGGAATATATGCTTCCTTCTCGGGGAAATTCTCAACCCGCTTTCTAGCATTCCAGGGTCCTATTACTTTTGCCTCAGACCTCCTCTGTTTCGACACATAGGCACCAATACATGTGCTTGCCAAGCAGGGTGCTCCACGGCACATGTAGGATGGAATCCACAGCCTTAACCATCCCCATCCCCATCTTCTCAGGCTCGTTGCGTCATGTTTTAATCGTCTTTGTATTTGCTGTGGTGCAGAGTGCAATGTAGGTCCAAACATGCCTGGTTGTGGTGTGAAGTGGGTTACGCTTCATATTACATTTAAACTTTCCTGAGAGGTTCAGCTAGTGGCTCTTAGTTGAGCCGCTTCGAAGAATCTCGCCTCTGTCGTTCGTAAGTTGTAGAAAACTCCCCAAGGGCCACCACGAGAAGGCGACAGTAGGCGTTGATGGGATTGGGTAAGCGGAGACCACTAAATAGTGAATAGGGTCCCAATGGTTTAGTGTTCCCTTATGAAGTGAGTAAAACCCACCCCCCCCCCCCCTGTCTAAATCATTTAAAATCTTTTAAATCTGGAAGGAATTGTGATGCAACTCCATGATAGCATTGATGGGGTAGAACTTAAAATTACCTTATTTTTGGCCAGGAACATTGCCGACAAATTTTGACAAAACGTCAGTGATTGCACAATTAGAAATTTTTTTCTGGCTTGTAGATTTTTGAAGAAGGAACTGCCACCTACAGCGGATCTAAATTTAATTGATTTGGTGTCTAGAGAATGGAATCGTGTTTTTTACACTGAAGAAACTCCTATAAGATTCAATAACTTTTTTCAACTTGATGATGATTTAGCAGTGGCAGGAATGTTAGCTGAAAAAGAAATTTTGGTACCATCTGAGGAGGTTGATGAAGAAGAAGAAAATATGCTCTCTATTACACCAAAAATGGCAAAGGACTACATTAAAACGTTCAACGCTGCCCTCACAACAACAATAGCTATAATTTTTTTTTCTAACTTTGTACTCTATTTTTAATGCAGATTTAAGGAGTAATAATTTATGAATGCTTATTTCGTATTTTTAATGGTAAAAAATTAATGTTGTTCCAGAAATGCGTGCTCCCGATGGCAAGAAACAGTTTGTAAACCCGCATGACAGTGGACTTGGTAATTTATAAACTTTAGAGTTTTATTTGTCTTTACTTTCCATATTGTTAATGAATTTGAAATATATATTTATCTTATTATAAGTTTTAAATTTTATATTAGAATTAGGGAATGGTCAATAAAATCATTTTCAATATAGTAGCAATATAATTTGCTATTGTAGGAGGAAATTTTTTTTTTGCTTTAATACCTCTTTAATGTTATAAAATGTAATATGTTCTGAAAAATTAACATTTTTTATGATAAACTTAAAAATATTGTTTATACTAGAATGTATATCAAATAAAATAAAAAGATTATCAATATTAATAAAAATTCTTATCAATTGCATTCTTGATGCGGCGCACAACGGCACACAAACTGCTTAGGTTAGACCTTTACCTGTTTTGATCAATATGTGAATGTCACTCACCAACACATTTTTCGACAAACATTTACATATTTTATTTGTCTCCATAAGTTATAGAGTATTATGATTTGTATGGCAATACTTGAAATTTCTAAGTACTTTCCGATTCATTATTGTTTATTTAATTATTACTATTATTTATTTAAGGGGCCTAAAAAATCCTAATTTCATCAATAGTTGATTTTTTCACTGCTTGTTTGTTTTTTACTGCGAGTTACTTTTTGTAAATATGTCGTGAAGGTGAATCAATAAAAGGCGTATTTGCAGCTCGTCGAAAACTAAAATTTAATTTTCAAATTTTAGTTTTTTTGTCTTTCCGGAAAGGAAAGACACTAAACTGTTCCTCTAAAACCAACTTATATTTCATTCAGAAATCTATTATGGAACCAAAGTTTGTAAACTAAAATACATTATGTTTGTCACGCCAAAAAATGGTTTAAATAATTTAAGCATTATGTATTTACTCTCTAAAATACATACAAAAGTTAAATAAAAGTTTTTACTTTATTTGTGATAATACGAGAATGCAAGCATAATACTCCATTGCGTCTGATTTTAAAATTCTCTATTTAGTTGTTGAAAACTTCATTTAGTTACCATGGAAACAAATCATTTCCATTAAACATGTATGTTCCAAAACACGTTAACAACTCTTTCCCATGAACAGAACGCCTTTACTTATAAACAATAGTCTGTCATTAAAGGCTTACTGCACATGGCATGTGTTCAACACATTTCGTAGTTATCGGAATATTTTTCTATATTTCTTCTGTATATGTTTTTTTTATTTTTTTACTTTCACTTACCTATATACAGGGTGCGCCAGAGAAACTTACTTATTTGAAAGGTCAATAAAAATGAAAGTACTTCAGTTATTGTTTTAATTCTTTTTTTATTTTAGAATACAAAGTTCCAAGTTTTTTTCCAGTTCCAGTCTTGACAATCACATCCATTAAATGGCGACCCCCATTGTGCAAACACTGATTAAGTCGATTTCTGAAGTTCGTCTCCACTCTTCGCAGCATATCAATCGATAAGTTAGCAATGGCGTCGCGAATGCTATTCTTGAGGTCCGTGGTCGATCGACATAAACCAGGGATTTCAAATAACCCCATAAAAAAAAAAAAAAAAATCAGAGAGCCAAATCTGGAGAACGTACCAGCCATGGGAGATCAACTCTGAGAGAGATGAGGCGGTCGGGGAAATGTTGTCGCAACAAATCCATTGAGCCTCGTGCAGGGTGTGCTGTGGCTCCGTCTTGTTGAAACCACACTTCCCTAATGTTCATTTCTTGGAGGGTTGGAAGAAAACATTCCTCGATCATGTTCCTGTAACGAGATGCAGTCACGGTAACTGCACTTTCGTTTTCTTCAAAAAAATACGGACCAATTATTCCCATTACCGATATTGCACACCAGACAGTAACTCGTTCACAATGAAGGGGCTTCTGGTGAAGTTGATGCGGATTTTCACCACTCGAATAACGCGTTTTGTTTGTTGTTACAAAAGTAGCTCTCGACGGTGAACGCCCCCTGCTCTCTAGACCAGAGCATGATTTACTGGAGGGGGAAACAAACTTGGGGAATTTCCCCGCCAGATGGACCACCTACCACCGCTCTACCCGTCCAACTCACCGCTCAGGATTTTTTTCAAATAAGTAAGTTTCTCTGGCACACCCTGTATGAAATAAAAATTTTGACTTCCAGTTTTCAACGGAATTACACATTTTAGGGTCCCCTGAGTCCAAATAACCAAGTCCTGCGAAATGATCTTGTGTGTGTGTGTATGTATGTATGCGTGCGTGTGTACAGACTAGATCACATTTATAGTTTACATATAAATATAGTTTACTAGATTTATAGTTCAACTATAAACCGTACAAACCTAAAATTGGGTATTTGGTTTATGTATATGCCCGTGATGTGACAGCAAAAATTTCATCAAAGTGAAAGTTGTGTGTTGCGCGCATCACACCAGATTTTTTATATTTCATATTTAGGCATTTCTTATTATGAGGCCTAATGTTATTATTATTTATTTATTTATGTGGTGCTACAACGCGTTGACACGTCTAGGCCACCTCAATTAGCAGCCGCAAGAGGTCTCTGTCTTGTGCTGCTCTCATCCAGTTGCAGACTCCTGAACTCTTCACATCCGCAGTTACACAGTCGATCCGGCAGACTCTCCTGCGTCCGTGAAAGACCAAAGTGACAGCAAAATTCCTAAACCATTACTAACAGAAGTAATGGTTTAGGAATTTTGCTGTCACTCATCCTGGCTACATGCCCAGCCTATATCAGTCGGGATCGCCTAATTACAGTTACGACATTGAGTTCATCAAACAAGTCGTAAATTTCATTGTTGGTCCTGCTTCTTCAAACTTCACCAACTAACAGCAGTCCAAATATTCTTCTGAGAATCCTCTGCTCAAGTATGAACAGGTGTTGGGTCTCAATTTTGGTTATTGTCCATGTCTCCCCTCCATATGTGAGGACTGCTCAAATCAGGGTTTTGTACAAAATGATTTTTGTACTCCTCGTTACTACCCTACTTGCTAAGTGTTGCCTCAGCCCAAAGTAACAGTGGTTCGCGCCCAATATTCTTCTTCGTACTGTAGATGACCTTTGTCTGAAATGTGGCGGTGCATGTAGTGTACTGTGTGTTGGTGTAAGTTTTCCCCAACCTGGAGTTCAAGTAGCTGACTGCAGCCTGATGGAGGTTGAGACTGAGAAGTAGATGCGTCCTCAATATGTTAAAAACAATAATACCAATAATGTAATTTTATAAAATGTAGTGTATTTTTTTACTAATGTGAAATTCAAATGAAGCCTTTAGTGCCAATGTTCTTCAGTTATGATATCAATCTTCTATTAAGCTATTTATTTTTACTTATTAATAAACAATTTAATGTTTCGTTTCAGCCCCAGAACCTCCACCTAGAACGTCACTTTCTAGGAATAACAGCTTCATTGAATCTCAAAAACGAGCAGAAGAAACAAGAAGTAGTGCTGGAATTCAGCAAACACTTTTAGAACCTCAAGCTAGTAGTAAAGGTTGTTATTTAATGTAATTGATCTTATATTGCCTCATTCAGATGTTTTTATTTGAAACTATAAGATTATCCTTTACCTTGACTTTTATAACCTCTGCCAATTCTTCTAGTTAGCCTTAATTGCTTCAACTCATGAAAAAATTATAAATTACTTGAATAACTTGTATTTGATTTGCGTTAACATCGATAAAATAATGGGATGAGTCAGAAAAAGGACGGTTTTATAGGAAATAAAAAACTTTTTATAAAAAAAATTAAACCGACTTCGAAAACTAGGAACCAGTAAAAATAAATGCGCTAAAAAGTATGAAATAATTACCTTCTGATTTTTATGAATACACAGCAAAATTCAAAATGGTATAAAAAGCAGAAAAATGCAATAAAACGAATAATTTTATTTTGATTTGTACGAATACGCACCAACTGTTAATAAAAATTATTAAATTAAAATATTAAATACCAAGTTCAATATAACACAATCTTTTCGGAGGCTGCGCAAAATAGAGAATTTCCAAATTACATTAAATATGATAGACATTGAAATTGATAGATGGGAAAAGAAGATCCATTTAGAAGAATTTAAGATTTTCATAATTTCTAGTGTCAAACTTTTTAAAAAATTGTGTTGTATTGAACATGCTATTCAATATTTTAATTTAATAATTTTTATTAACATTCGTACAAATCAAAATTATTCATTTTATTGCATTTTTCTGCTTTTTATACCATTTTGAATTTTGCTGTATATTCATAAAAATCAGAAGGTAATTATTTCATACTTTTTAGCGCATTTATTTTTACTGGTTCCTAGTTTTCGAAGTTGGTTTAATTTTTTTCATAAAAAGTTTTTTATTTCATACTTTTTAGAGGCAGGAAATAATGTGTAGAAAGACATAGGTTGGTTTCTAAAAAATTTAAAGTGTTTTTTTTTTATAAGTAAATTTAGTACTGGTTTCTGGTTTTCGAAGTCGTTTTTTACTTTCACTTACCTATATATGAAATATATAGTAAGTGGAAGTATTGCGATCGTGAAAATTTTCGACTTCCGGTTTTCAACGGAAATACACGTTTTGGGGTCCCCTGAGTCAAAATAACCAAGTCCCGCGAAATGGTCTGTGTGTGTGTGTGTCTGTGTGTGTGTGTGTGTGTGTGTGTGTGAACAGACTAGCTCAAAAACTATAAACCGTGCGAACCTGAAATTGGGTATTTAGAGTATGTATAAGCCTGCGATGTGACAGCAAAAATTTCATCAAATTTGCTCAAAGGGAGGGGGTACTTTATTTAATAACTTTTTAAGTTTTTTTCGATTTTCTCAAAAACGGCTCTAACGATTTTGATTAAACTGAGTATTTGATCTATTTATATGCCTGAAATATGACTGTAAAAATTTCATCAAAATTGATCAACCGGAGGGGGGACTTTACTTAATAAATTTTGTATCATTTTCACATGTTTTTTTTATTTACTCAAAAACAGTTTTAACGATTTTGATCAAACTTGGTATTTGATGTATTTATATGCCAAAGATGTGATAACCAACATTTCATCACAATTGATCAACCCGAGGGGGGACTTTACTCAATAAATTTTGTATCATTTTCACGTGTTTTATTTATTTACTCAAAAACGGTTTTAACGATTTTGATCAAACTTGGTATTTAATGTATTTATATGCCCGAGATACGACTGTAAAAATTTCATCAAAATTGATCTACGGGAGGGGGGACTTTACTTAATAAATTTTGTATCATTTTCACGTTTTTTTTTTTATTTACTCAAAAACGGCTTTAACGATTAACAAAAATAAGATATGAATGTAGTAAAATGTGTGACTTTGGGAAATGATATTTAGCAAAACACGTCAATTTCTAATCTAAGTAAGTTGGTAAGTGAAAGTTGTGTGTTGCACGCACGCACCAGATTTTTTATTTTTTATTTAGTATCCCTTCTCGGCCATATAGCCACCTTTCAGGTGAAACCACACTATTCTATCCATGGTGGTAAGGACGAGATTTATTCCGTGGATCCGTCGCGAAATAAAAATATAACTATTTTAACAGTCAAGTTTTCAATTTTATGAATACACACAGAAAAGAGGAAGCTCTAGTGCAGTGCTTAAACTATAAGCTATGTAAAACGTTTAACACCCTCCCTACTTTGACCAGAAATCAAGTTTTTTTTTTAAAAGACCTATTCGTTTTTCCAATTGGGAAGGGAACACAAATACAGAAACTGAGTTGCAAAACACTTTGGCTTCAATTCTTGCGGGGTAGCCTAAAATGAGACAATTAATTACACATAGACAATTAACCATCATAGATGGAATTGGAGGTGAAAGAAAATAATATTGAAATTATTTAGCAGGGCATATTTATTTCATGACTGGACATATCCATAATATTTTTTTCTTGATTTTCGAACCACATTTAATCTTAGTTAATAGTTTTTTGTTTTCTCGAAATTAATAATTTGGCACTTACAGCCTTTTTCATTTATATGCCTCAATAATTGCAGAAACAAAATTAAAAAACCGATAACAGTAATCCGCATAAAATTACAAAATTGTCACTCCAGAATGAAGAATTCGCACAAGATTTTATGATTAAGTTGTATATTAATATCCGACAGTAACCGAGTGTATCGGGAACAAGACAGAGGTCAGAGGTGCCTGAATCCTTTGTTAAGGCCTCTAAATAAACTATTGTTTCAACAAGCACTTAAAACTCCCCCACTCTTTTGATTCTGAATTTTATTGGATGGTCTTCCCAACCGATTCATCGAGCATTAAAACAATATTGAGCATTACTTAAAATCATCCAATCAAATTTAAAATTAAAAAATGGTGCAAGTGCATGAGCAGTTTGTTAGTTATCAACGTGTTTTAAAAGCTTGTTGGAGCATACCTTATGTTACATATGCCATATGTTTTTCCAATAAGTAAATATTTTTAGTGATAATTAAATAATTATTTTCATGTTTTTTCCCGATAACATCTTAAATAAATTAAGAACCCTAAAAAGGTTAAATGGGACCACCTTGGGAAAATACTCTACAAGATGCAAAAGGTTTCGATCCAATTGGTCCACCCATCTCTGAGTAATCGGTGGACATACATAGAAAAAAAAAGGCACATACGTATCGAATTGAGTAACCTCCCCTTTCGAAGTCGGTTAAAAATCAAAATTTATTTTTCTTCTACTTACAAGGTTCTTAATAATCAAAATATAAACGATTGTGCTGTATGGTTTGAGGCCATCTGGAAGCCAGCTGTAGAATTCCTAGATGGTACCACTCTTTGGGTTTTGAATCGAAGAACTCACGAACCCCATTTTCAATTTCATTTAAGTTGTTGAATGTTGTTCCACGAAGGAAATGAGTCATTGATCTGAACAGGTGGTAGTCTGATGGTGCTAGGTCTGGGGAGGAGCTTTTTGGATTCCATCTAAATTAGCTAGTTTTTCTTTTGTAAGACGAGAGGTCTAGGGTCTGGCATTAGCTTGTTGGAACAAGACTTTCTTCCTGTTGATTAAACCTCAATACTGCTGAACCAAAACATCGTACATTCTTTGCAGTTGTTCTGAATAGAGCTCTGAATTTTAGTATGACCTTCAGGTATGAACTCATAGAGTATGACTCCTTCGTAATTTCAAAATACAGAGATGATCTTCTTTTTTTCGAATTGCCCTTGCTTGGCAACGGTTTGAGCTACCTGACCATGGTCTAGCCATTGACCTGTTGTTTTAGGATTATGCCAATATACCCACTTTTCATTACATGTGTCTATTCTTTCTATAAAACGAATTGTAGTTGGATTTTGCAGAAGCAACTTGCAAATTTCCACACAATGTTGTACTTACGGGGGTGTAAGCATATGGGGAACCTCCTGGCATGCACGTTTCAATTTTTCCAACTCTCACAGATGTCGAGTCACTGTAGATTATGAGTGGCCAAGTTGAGCTGACAACTCACGAGTGCTTTTCATAGGATCGGCTTCAATAGAAGAGCTGGATTTAGACACTACAGGTACAAAAGCGATCTTGTCTGCTGGCCCGCTTACTTGAGTATTACCCGAGTCAGGGCATAGATCCTGAAACCGTAGAGTTTGAGGATAGTTCTTTGAAGGCTATGTTTGGTGAATTGAATTACAAATTAGCAAGCCAGTCGATTGAGCTTAATGATAAGTTATCCAGCCTAAATTCTAATTTGTCGGCTGAATTAATTGAAAAGTTGACTAGCCAGACTAAATAAATGATATATTGATCAACCTGTCTGGTGAAATAAATTCCAACTTGGTTGAGGTAAACGACAAATTGGCCAGCCAGTCTACTGAGTTTAACATAAAGATAACAAGCCTAAAGTCAAGTTCCTTGGCGCAGATTAATGACAAGCTGAACAATTTGTCTAGCGAAATGAATGACAAGCTGAAGGGCGAGATAAGTAGCGTGAATGACAAGTTTGCCGCATTTGAACAGGAGGTTGAAAGACTAAAGAAGTTGCTGGAAAAAGGGCCCAGCCGTTCGCTAGAGACCAGCTTTGCTAACAGCCGTTACAAGATGGGGGAAAAACTCAAACCAATCGTCAATCGTCACGGAAAGCCGAGTGAGGATAAAGCCGCCAACTTTTGATGGCAAGTCATCTTGGGCGAAGAACCTCAAGCAATTCAACCTGAGGCCAGTGCTAATGGCTGGTCTCCCAGAGGTGAGGCAGTTGCCCTAACAGTAGCCCTCTGAGGCGACGCTCTGGATGTCCTTCAGACCCTCAATTCCAACAACCCTTATGATTTTGACTTGTTGGTAAGCCGGCTTGAGCTGCGGTTCGGCAACGCCCACCTCAAACAGGTATACCAGTCCCAGCAGAAGAGCAGGAAGCAGAAGGCAGCTGAGACTATCCAAGAATTCGAGGCGGATGTTGGGAGGATGGTAAGACTGGCTTATCCAACAGCCCCAGAAAGTTTGTTGGAGTGTTTATTGGAGCTTTTGTTGATGGCTTGCAAGACTTGGAGCTTCAGAGAGTTGTGTAGCTTGCTCGCCCTAAATTGCTAGTGAATGCACTATCCATAGCATTGGAGTTCGAGGCGGCTACCGAGGCTTCTCGTAGCCATGGATGTGTCTGGGCCACGTGTATCACTGACCGAGACAATAATGGTAACCTCCTTGGGACGAGATGACAGCGCATATGGGGATGGTAGCGTCAACGGCAAGAGGCTGCTACCACGCATTTCCTCCAAACGGGGTGAGCCATCTATTATCCGATAGATAATAGCCCAATCGCGACGCCTGGGTTCTACTTAATTAATAAAAGAATATGTATATATAAAAATAAATCCAATTAAAAAACAAAACGGGCGCCACACTATTTGTTCTTGGAAAATGGTGAAATCCACGAAATACCAAAAATAAAATTAAAAATAAATGGGATAAAAATAGATAGCTAATTAAACATTCACAATGGAGGGGGAAAAAAAAAAAGAATGAAGATAGAATTAAAAAAATAATTTAGTGCATAACGTTGTCATCATACCAAAGGAAAAGAAATCAAAACCAAGAATCGAAGAAATCAAAATGTACTCTTGAGTGAACTAATTGATTAAAAGAAATAAAATTAAATGAATCCCATTAAGGTTATTGATATATTTATTTTATATTAAGTAAATCTATTTTTGTGGGTAACCACCTTGTTTTTTAAATTATTTTAAATAATTTTTTTTTTTAAGATAAAAGATTAGGCTCTGCCGGGAGTCGAACCCGGATCTTCCGCATGACACGTCCGGTATTATGCTAACCACTGCACCACAGAGCTCGCTTGCAAGCGGAGCCAATCCTTCCTCTTCACTGATACCTCTCCCTCGATCTCGCAAGTTTTGCGAGTATTTACGGGAGGTGGACAATTTTTGTCCAATTTTGGGCATCTCTTGACGATCGTCAATGTTTAAATTAATTTTTTGTGGGTAACCAACTTATTAAGAAAAGATTGGGCTCCACCTGGAGTCGAACCCGGGTCTTCCGCGTGAAATGCGCGGTATGCTAACCACTGCACCACAGAGCTCGTTTCCAAGCAGAGCCAATCCTTCCTCTTCACTGAGAGCGCATGTTACGCGGAAGACCCGGGTTTGAATCCCGGCGGAGCCCAATCTTTTCTCTTCTAAAAATAAATTATTTAATATATTTATTATTTATGTAATAATTATTATTAATATGAAAATCAAAATTAATATTGTAGAGGTGAGGGATGGTCAACTGTCAACTGTTATATATATTTATCTATATATATTTTTATATATATATATATATATATATATATATATATATATATATATATATATATATATATACAGTGCTGTGAAAAAGTCTTTGAACAAAATTTTATTTTAGCACTAAATTTTTTACTTATTATTTTGCTAAGAGTATTAAAAGACTTGTGCATTGAACATTGTAATGTTAAACTGCGTACAGTAGAGGATAAAAATATTTATAACTGCTTGTCATTATTATGGTCTAAAGTATCTTCATAATCCTTTCTTTAGACGTCTTAATGTTTATATCATACTGTCTCTATCTCTTGAAATCATTATAAAAGTTCATTTGAAAGTGAGAACATAGTTGTTTTATCGAAAAAACGTTTTTATTCATAGAATACTGTGCTTTTTTAAACCGTAAGTAAAGTTAACAGTAAAAAATAATTTTTCTTAATAAACTTATTTTTTTCTATACTTTAAGCCATCCGTTTTTCAGGAAATGGCAAAAATTATATCTTCTTGATCGACAGAAAGTGATTATTTTGCTGTTCGTGAAATTCAAAGGAAAGTGAAGGGTTCTATTTCTGGAATACATTATATTATTGAAAAATTCAGAAAGAGTAAATGAGTTGGGGACTTGAAACGTTCTGGGAGGCCCCGAAAGTTAAATTCTGCTGCAGAAAAACATTTGAAGTTGCTATCTTTACGCAACCGCAAAAAGAATAGCACACAGCTAGCTTAAGAAATTGCCGAAGCATCAGGCACACAGATATCTTCTTCTTTAGTTAGAAGGAAACTGATTAGTTTCGGACTTAAGGGATGCGTTGCGAAGAAAAAACCATTTTTTCATCGTGGAAATAAACAAAAGCGCATGAAATTTGTGAAAGAGCATGAAAATTGGACCGAAGAGGACTGGAAGAAAGTTTTATGGACTGATGAATCAAAATTCGAAATGTTTGGCTGTAGGAGGAGAAAGTATGTGAGGCGGCGGCCAGGAAAGGAATACTTGGAAGATTGCTTAAATCCAACTATGAAGCATGGAGGAGGATCTATAATGGTTTGGGGCTGCTTCTCTGGTTATGGAGTAGGAGATCTTATAAAAATAGAAGAAAAAAATGGACGCTAAAAAATATCACTGTATCCTCTCATCTCATGCAATTCCATCTGGGTTGAGACTTATAGGGCCGGGAATCGTTTTGCAGCATGACAATGATCCAAAGCATACAGCTAGAAGTATAAAAGAGTATTTGGCAAGAAAAGAAGAGCAGGGACAGTTAAAATGTATGGAATGGCCACTCCAGAGTCCTGATTTTAATCTTATAGAACATTTGTGGGAATTACTTGATAGGAAAAGGGTTGAAATGCAACCAAGTAGTTTAGAAGACTTGTGGAGAATCCTGAAAGAAGAATGGGAAAAAATTTCCCCAGATTATATATCCTCTTTAATTTCTAGCATTAAAGATAGATTGATGAGCGCCAAGAGAAACAAAGGCGGACATAATAGATACTAATTTTTGGCTTATGTTATATAGTTATTACCATTTTCCGCTCACAATATTATATTGATGATATTTTTAACTGAATAAAATATTTGTTTCAAAATTATTTTTGTTTTTTTCTTCTCTCCCAACTTAGATTATTTCAAATGTGACATTGTTCAAAGACTTTTTCACAGCACTGTATATATATATATATATATATATATATATATATATATATATATATATGTATATATATATATATATATATATATATATATATGTATATATATATATATATATATATATATATATACAGTGCTGTGAAAAAGTCTTTGAACAATGTCACATTTGAAATAATCTAAGTTGGGAGAGAAGAAAAAAACAAAAATAATTTTGAAACAAATATTTTATATATATATATATTTATATATATATATATATATATATATATATATATATATATATATATATATATATATATATATATATATATATATATATATAGATGGATAGATAGATAGATAGAAGAAATATATAGAATACTAGCAGACCCGGCCACGCGTTGCTGTGGCTCAGTAGTTATATCCTAATATTTTTAAACAAATACAGTGATACCAATATTCATTGGTAAAGATGAAAACCTTTCAGCTAATCAAAATCCAACGTGATTGAGAATAGAGCATTACACCATTTAAAAGTATTTGGTAAAGAATATAGGAAAGTTAAAGTTTTTATTTTTTACATCTCATATTTCAATGTAGTTTGATTAAAAAGGAGCTGATTGTGTTTACAACTCACAGAGCTGCCAACACTCGCCATTTTTTGATGGATCGGTATAAACTAACTCGAAATGGCTATATTTTTCCACTAATTTTAAAAAGGATGACTGAAGTAAGTTTTGGTAACCTCAGCCATTGATCTATTGATTATTGGCCTAACACTACTTCAACTTGGTATTGTTAGTTTAACAATGGGTTTAATTTAGCTCAGGGTCATGCCAATCTTGGTTAACGCATCATATATGTCCTTTTGATAGGCGTTTTTCTCAATTTCTTTGAGACCTCTATTTCCCGACCCTTCGGAAAATAAGTGTTCGGTAGGAGGGTGGTGTGTTGAAGCTTTTAATTTAGAAGTTTTTAATTTAGCAATATATTTGAGTGATAAGAAATCTTTTCTTAAAGAGGTTTTTACATAATACAATTAAGAATTTTTATTTATTCAAGTACTAATTTGTTCAAAATGTTTTTGGTTAACCTGTTTTGTTTTTTTAACACAAACCAAAGATTTGATGGTTTCCACACACGTGAGCAGGGGATGCCCATTTCCCACGTGAGTTATGCCATTGCCCATGGGAAAAACACGGATTTTCAAAGACCAAGTGGACATTGTTTGCCCTTGGGATTTGTTTATGGTCATGGCAAAAGCCAAACGAATAGGATATTGAAGCCTTATAAATTTTATTGAAAATTCTGACGGTTCCAGGGGAATAGGTGGCAACAGGGCGATATCTCCTGTAAACCTTCCAGGCAACGTTTTTGCTTCAATAACATTTCCTGTGATCCTTTTAATGACCAAACGTGTACCGTTGCACAATTGAGATGGATTTAAGTTACGAAGAAGAATGATCGGTGAGCCAATCTTCAACAGGAGATTGGGTGTATATCCAGGGAATTAAAAAATTCAGATGGGAAATTTACGGCTTCGTTTACATCTAGAACATTGTCAATTGATTTTGGAAGTTTATTTCATCGAAATCAACATTTTTTGCTGCCAAAATAGCACGACTACCCAGCCATTTATAGTCCAAATAATTGTTCAAAATATCAGGAAAGACACTTTATATTTCGTAGACAGTTCATTTTTCGTCTCTACAACAGTTCAAAAATTTTCTGGTAATTTGATAAATTTTGAATTTCGATGCAGCTCTATTTCACCGTTTCCAATATACAGCATTTGTTTAGAAAATATATCTGCCGATGGATCATTTTGCAGTAGTACTCTCATATTTATGGTGGATAAATCTGAAACTTGCGGTTACCCAAATAAAAATTATTCCTGTTCAGTAGAGGTGTAATAATCATTATATGTAAAATTTAAAAAATGCCGCGATTGGTAATCCTTTCTTAATCAACAATCATTTAAAGATAAGTAAAAAATTGTATTCTGGTGAAATTAACAACGAAATATCATTCCCAATAATAGCCTACTTTAAATTAAAGAAAGGATTAAAATCTTCGCTGACATTTCTTAAATTTTACATATAAAGATAATTACAACTCTGCTGAACAGGAAGTAACAGCCTCTATTCGATTGGGATTAAATTTTCTCAACTTTAAATTATTGCTGATAAAGGAGGAATTACAAATCTTCACTGACATTTTTTAAATTTTACATTTTAGAGCACGGGATAAAAATAATAAAAAGGATTGGTAAAATAAAAAAAAAAACACTGTATTTAAATAATAATAACAAAACGAATAATGAAAATAAAGAAACTTCTGTTAAATAAATAAATCAGCTGAAAATATAATATTAAAGTCTTAATTATGCAGTTCTGTAGATAATCACAAAGTATCCCACAACACCTAATCAAAACACACTCAGGGAGTTTTTATGACTGTTTACCCGCAGTGTAGCCAACTCACTAATTTTTGGCAACACTGACTCCCCAAGTGAGGTTTCTATTAAGTTACACCTATGACAGTAGGTGCTGTTACAACATTTATAGAGTATTATTTCAAATAATAGCCTAATTTAAATTATTAAAATGTATTTACTTCACTAAAAGTCAGGGTGGGCCACAGCAAAACGTTTCAGCGCTTAGCTAGTAATTTAATTTAAATACAAATAAAAAAGGAAAAGGAAGAAAAAGTACCTACACTTTTGAGAATTTATTGTAAACTTTTCTTGATTTATTTATTCTTTAATGAAAATTAACAATAAATACAAAGATTTGTATTACTAATAAATAATAATATAGGAACAAATAACTGCATTCACATAACACAATACATATGACGCCATATTAATAAATCGAAATACGACCTACTGTATTTGCAATAATTCGCTATATAAGAATTATTTTGATCACTAATCAAGTTAAAAACTATCGTATCTATTAAGTTGACCAAAACTATATACATTGAGCCAAATTTCATTAAAATCGGTTGAGTAGTTTCTGAGAAATAGAATGACAAACATCGGGACACGAGATAAGATAAGGAATAATAATAAGATAAGGATAATATATATATATATATATATATATATATATAGAATTATAGAGAGAGAGAGAGAGAGATTTTATAGACATAAATAACCTTCATATTTTCATTATTACAGAACAAAAGCAGCAAGAACGAGAAAAGAAGGTTACAACCTTTGCAGCATTACCAAACAATACAACCACTTGGCAGCAACAATCACTATCCCATCAGACTTCAGATCATCTTAATAATGGTAAGTTTATTATTATTTAATTTCTATGTTGTTATGGTATTGTGTCTCTACTCCGATTAATGCTGTTACTGCTTATAACAAAATTTCAACTATTTTATATCTCTTATATTGTTTCGATCAGGCCTGTCCATGGACGGATCCAGCCGGTTGTGGTGCTGCAGCCCCACAGGCCTTCCCCTGGATCTGCCAATTAGCTTTTTACCCTTATATTCCTTTCCCCTTGCTAAAATTCTACTTGTTCTTCACCTTACTTCCTTATTTTTAGTAAAATTAAATTCTATCTTTAAATTACAAAAAAATTTCCAAAGAGGGAGCTGCAGCCATCTGCCCTCCCCCTGGATCCCCCTTTGGGCCTTTCTCATTTGTGTCTTATAACAAGGTTGCATACAGCTTTTGGTTTATTTTATATTTTTTTATGCATCCAATGAGAATCAAACCTTTGTATAGAATTATAAAATTACTTGATATGACACAAAAGGCTTTGTGACAGACCATGGGTGGGCCAGACATATTTTTTTTTTTTTTTTTTTATACGGCTCTACGACCCAAGTTGAGTCTTGGCCTGCTCCAGCAATGACCGCCATTTATTTCGGTTTTGTGCTGTTGCCTTCCAGTCATGAATGCCAAGCATCAATAGTGCATCGGTAGCAACACAGTCTTCCGATCGGAGCCTAGGGCGTCCAACCTTCCGTGGTCCAAACAGTTTCTCCGATATGACTTTAGATGGGATTTCGGAGGAATTCATTCGAACAACATGTCCCGCCCATCGCAATCGAGATAATTTAATCGTATCAACCACGTCTAAGTCCTTGTATAGGCTTCTCAGCTCGAGGTTGGTTCTTCTTCTCCAGTCTCCGTCAACATATGCGGCCCCATATATTCTCCTTAAAATCTTCCGTTCAAACCTGGAGAGTTCCAGTTCCTGAGTCCTTGTAAGCGTCCAGGACTCAGAGCCATATGTTAGAACAGGTCGAATCAAGGTTTTGTATATTCTGACCTTTGTTGATTTTGACAAAATCCTAGACCGTAGATGCTTTTGAAGTGCGAAGGAACACCGATTAGCAGCCAGGATTCGTCTGTCTATTTCTTCTCCAATGTCATTTCGGGAGTTCACTTGAGAGCCTAAGTAGACGAAATCTCTTATTACTTCTATACGGTGTGTACCCAACTGAACAAAGCTTTCCCGGATATCATGTTTTGGGTTTACACACAAGTATTTTGTTTTTCCATGTTTATTAGCAGCCCCATGCTTGCTGCTGCTACTTCCAGGGCCTCAAAAGCTTCCCTAACTGCTCCCAATGTCCTTCCGGCAAGGTCCAGATCGTCTGCATATCCAAGAATTTGAACAAGCCTATTTAGAAGTGTTCCAGTGGTCTGAATGCGAGAATTCCTCACAGCTGTCTCGAGAGCCAAGTTAAACACAAGACACGCCAAACCATCGCCCTGACTGACTCCCGTCCCTGTGGTGAAGCTTCTAGACAGATCCCCAAACATTCGAACACAGCACAGGTTACCCTCCATTGTCATGCGTGTGAGTCTTACTAGTTTAGGGGGTATCTGCATGTTTATCATAGCTTTGTAGACTTCATTTCTATTTACAGAATCATATGCTTGCTGAAAGTCTACGAATACATGGTGTGTGCTGATTCCATACTCTCTTGTTTTCTCAAGGAGCAGACGGAGAGTGAAAATTTGGTCCGTCGTCGACCTGCCTGATCTAAAACCACTCTGGTATTTTCCTATTTCATGTTCTGCATAAGGGAGTAGTCTCTTAAACAAAACCGCCGACAGCACTTTGTAAGCACAGTGGAGGAGGCATATTCCCCTGTAGTTCTTGCATTCTAGAGCATCACCCTTCTTGTGAATGGGGAATATGATTGTCTTTTTCCATTCCATAGGCAGCATTTCTTCATTCCAGATGTCCAGGAATAAATCCTTTAGGAACATGATAAGCTCGCTGCCACCATGCTTCAGAATTTCGGGTGCTATATCGTCTATGCCTGGGGCCTTATTATTCTTGAGGTTTGATAGAACTTCTTGATAGAACGCGAATTTCTTCTTCATCAGGGGGATCAATGTGGTCTCCACTCAGTGCCTCGTTCTCCAGATGTTCCTCCGGGCAACCGCTTGATGTCCCTCTGTTCAACAGTGCACTGAAGTAGTCAGCCCATCTATTCAGTGCTGCCTCCCTGTCGGATATAAGGGAACCGTCTTCTGCCTTGCAAGCATAAGTTTGAGGTTTAAAAGGCCTTCTTCCGTCATTAACGAGTTGGAAGAACTGTCGACTATTTTTGTCATTAAAGGCCATCTCTATATCATCAAGTGCCTTGCTTTCCCACGCTCTCTTCTTTCTTCTCCTCAGATGTGAGTCCTCACTACGAAGGCGCTTATACTCCTGTGTAGAGGCTCTTTTATGCCTGCGTGATAGCATTTTTTTAGCAATGGTGGGCCAGACATTGCTTCGATTTTTTTTTATAGTTAGTTTTGATGCTTATTTCTTGTAGCGACTTAACAACTTACAATTATTATAGAACCTTTTTATTAACAATTATTAAGGAGTCTATAGTATGAAAGTGTGTTAATATCTAAAAAATGCTGTCAATCATGCAATGGTAAGTTATTTCCTAACATTATTCATGAAATATATTCGGCATATCACCTTTTACAACTTTCCAACCATATTTTTAATATTATGCTTCAAGAATCTAAACAACTATTTCACATCCCTTAACTTAATATTTTCAATCCACAATTAAAAATTTACCTCTAGCTTAGCAATTTGAAGAGAAATAATATAGAAATAATAATCCATTAATAAATTGTTAAAAAATAGTATGACAAACGAAGTGGTTAACAAGTGATATGAAATGTTCAAATTTTTAGGTAGTGGAGTTAGATATCTTTAGGTAATAAGTTTTTATGTTGGTTTTAAAACTGGGACAGTTGTTTACCTCATTTGAAATTTTAAAAGTAACTTCTTCTAATTTCATAAAAGTATTTTATAAATTTCTTTTTTTTTTTTTAATATCAAAAAGGCCTAGGTGATACTCTTGATAATGGAGTTATGGGCTCTCAGTTACTCAATATAAGGTTGAAGCTTGAGGAAAAAAGAAGAAGAATAGAAAGTGAAAAAAGGAGAATGGAAGCTCAGATGAATCGGCAACGCCAAAAAGTTGGAAAAGCAGCATTCCTGCAAGCTGTTTCCAAAGTAAGTTTCTTAGTATGATTATAATTTGTATAATATTATGTAATATATTTGCCAATCTTTTTTTCAATATTTTCAATCTTCACAATGGATGCCAAATGTAATATTTCTCAGTATTTCTATTTGTGTTCAATATGTGTGAGATGATGGTGTTGGTTTCTACACTTTTGTAGCTAGATAAGTCTACCTAAGTCTACCTTTCTTCCTAACATACCGTCATAAGCGAAGGGTGTAAACTATGCCAGGCATCAAATCTGGACTATTCTCAGTTTTGATAGCCAGATCTAAGCTGCCTTGTCCAGTGGATTGGTGATAAGGTTAATTCTAAGAGGTAACCATAGACCTTATCCACTCAAAGGTGCTATCTAAGTGAGATTAAATACTCTAGGCCATACTCATTGGGATATCTTGCTAGAGCTATGCTGTTTCATACAGTGGACTGGGGATAACGTTAATTCCAAGGTATATGCATGGATGGTCTATATAAGCGAGACTTCCAGCCGAGAAGAAAGATAGGTGTTCTATATCAGGGAAGTAAAGAATTCCTAATCTTTAACCATACACCTGGGGTATAGCAAGTCCCAGGATGGAAAAGTATTAAGAGGTCCAGAGTGGTATCCGGGGTACCCAATCTTACTACCACTCAGTTACTCTGTTAAGGGAAAAAAGGTAATTAAGGATAAGGATTAAACAAAAAGAATAACAATTCAAGGTTGGAATAATTCAGGAAGAAATTAGGTGCTATTTATAATTCACTCCTTGTATGCCTAACCTCTCTGCTTCAAAGGTGACTATGTCCGATTTAACTGAAAAACATTGGGGGTATTTATACCTCTACAGGGAAACACTTTCACCACATAGCGCTGATATCTCACACTGAATTAGATGGGGTATGACATCTTCTGGGTTTAATTTATTACTTTTTATGACTTTACAATTAATTAATTTCATAAAAATGATTAAATATACACAAACATTCTTTAACAATTATGTTTTTATGGAAATAATATGCTATGTTTTAATACAAGCTTCTAGTTCTGACCAACAGATGATGCATAAGTAGCCATTTTTAGATTTAACAGGTTTTATCATAATAGGTTATATTTAAAATCCAAAAATTCTTCCTAGTGTTGTTCCTATATACTATGTTCCTAGTAAATGTGAATTGCTCAAAAAGATTATTAAACACGCCAGCCCAATTAATTGAAACAGTACACTTAACACTCAAACAAAATCAAGGACCATTGACATTAATATGAGAAAATGAACAATGAAATGAAAACAAAATTATTATAACTATTAGACATTAGGTTGATGAGGAGATTACAATTTACTAGTGTCTGACCAAAACCAAATTTTCAGCTGAAACCAAATTTCAGCCACAGTCCTGGTTTCGGATCGAAACTGAAACAGAAACTTATTTAGGTGCCTAAATAAAATATATTCAAGTGTGTTATATGTCCAGTTTAGCAATAATGTCAATGCAAGCTGATAGAATGACAGCAATTTAATTTGAATATTCGATATATAATTATTAATATATAATAATTCGATTATTCGTGCAATACATGGGCTTGGAATAGAAGAGAATGACAGTCATTTAACTCGATTATTTGTGCAAAACTTGGGATTGGTGTAGAAGAGTGGTAAGACAGGTAGTACAACTTTAGTGTACTACAGGTAGTACATCCTATTAGTACAATAAGGTTAGAGGATGGAATCCCGGCTCCTACTTCCCAACTGCTGGTCCCCTCTGGAAGTTAGACCATACCCCTTTAACTTGTAGAGTCCTAAAAGTTAAAATACACTTGCAATAAAATGCTGTTGTTAATAATAATAATTCATAAAATATATTGTAACACTTTTGTGGGTAACAAATATTTATTTACAGAAATATTCAGTTATCACAATGGCAACGAATTATTACAACTTAAACACTTGAACAGGTTACAAAATTGATAACTTTATCACACACAATCATATGACTTGAGCAACACAGTCAAGACACAGACTTCAACTAACTCATTCAGTCTCTGCCCCTTATATATATCGTAAATAGTGGGGCCTGGAATCTTCTAGAACAATGTCGGCAATTCTCCGTCATTCCGGAATGATCTAGACAAAAACAGTTCGTTCCAACCGGTTATTTTGTTCCAACATGCGGTCCGGGAGGTTACGCCATATGTTTTTTTTTATTTGCTTATCGATTTAACGTTACAATATATATAAATAATATTGTAACGTTAAATCGTTAAATAAAAAAATCTGGTGCGTGCGCGCTACACAACACAACTTTCACTTACCAACTTAGATTAGAAATCGATGTGTTTTGTTAATTGCCACTTCTCAAAGTCACATTTTTCTGTATTCATTTCTTATTTTTGTTTTTATCTATGTAGTTGTTGAAAACTTCATTTAGTTACCATGAAACAAATAATTTCCATTCCATGAACAGAACGGCTTTAATTATGAACAATAGTCTGTCATTAAAAGCGTACTCCGCATGCATGGGCCCAATGTGTTTTATGAGTTGAAGAAATATTTTTCTTTTTTTCTCCTCTATATGTTTACTTGATTTTTTTCATATTTAGCCATTTCTTATTTTTGTTCGTAACGAGAGACAGTTAATTTCTTCATATAAACAAAAACAAAGGTACTTTATAGGAAAACAAAAAAGGCCCCTTCCCCATTTAAGCCCCCTCAGAACATTTAAATAATCATAAAACTTACCTGGTATTAAAGAACACCTAAATTTCATTAACCCTCCGTCGGGCACGCCTACTTAAGTCACATCAGCGGGTGCGCTGCATTGTTTGGACCGCATCTTTGTTTTTTATATATTTTATTAGAAAATAAGCTATAACTTACTTTTTTTTGTTGTTTAATCATTGCTTTAGTTTTTTACTATTTCTAATGAATGAAAATTACAAGTTGTATAAAGAAAGGATGGCAAAAAAAAAATTAAAATAGTTTTGGCGATAAAAACAGAAATTAACAACTTACAATTGGTAGTATTATGTATAGAGATGATATAATAATAAATTGCTTATTATAATAAATTTTGCCCATATGAACTCGGAATAATGATGGATGATGGTTGACCTTTGTTATAATTAAAAGGAAATGGTTAAGAGCGCGGTGAAAATAAATTTTAATTTGTGAAGAAAGCGCAAAAAACGATCAAATAAGTCAGCAGAGGTTGTCTGAATCTGTAACAGGACAGGGCGTGCCACGGTGTTTGGACCGCACTTACAGATCTGCTGCAAATAAGGCAATAATAACTATTGAGGTAAACCGGAAGACGGCGGGCACGACCGTTTAATCCTGTCAGAACATATCGGTCTACAAATACCTAGAACCCTCAGCTCACTGATTCAATTAGTTTTCCCAATATTTTGAAAAATGTTCAGATTGCGGTCCAAACGTAGCAGTGCGCCCGCCGGAGGGTTAAACATGACAAATTTGATCAAAATCATCAAAGCCAGATAATTGAAAAAAAGGTAAAAATTGGAAAAAAAAGTTATGAAAAGTGCCCCCTCCGTTTGACCAATTTTGATGAAATGTTGGCTATCTCATCTTTGGCATATACATACATCAAACACTCAGTTTGATCAAAATTGTTAAAGCTTTTTTAAGTAAATAAAAAAAAAACACGTGAAAATGATACAGAATTTGTTAAGTAACGTGTCCCCTACGGTTGATCTATTTTGAAGAAATTTTTGCATTCAATCTCGAGATATTAATACATCAAATACTCAGTTTAATCATTAGAGTTCATCATCATCATCATCATATCGTTAGAGCTGTTTTTGAGAAAATTGAAAAAAAAAAACATAAAAAGTTATTAAATAAAGAACCCCCTCCGTTGGACCAATTTTGATGAAATTTTTGCTGTCACATCGCGGGCATATACATACACTAAATACCCAATTTCAGGTTCACACGGTTTATAGTTTTTAAGCTATTCAGTTCACATAGACACTCTATTTTATGTAAATTATTTTCTAAATTTTTAATTTTTTTTTTTTTTTTTATTATTTAAATTTTTAATTTTTTAATCTTCAGCTTTTGTTCACAATGTTATGTACTTTAAATAGGTAATTTTCTTTATACTATGAATAATTGAATAAAAAAGTATTTATTTTTTTCTGAATAAAACATAATTTTTTTTTCAATTACCTTTCTATTAATATAAGATTGAAATACAATAATTGTATTGGAATAAAAATTATTGTTAAAATTCATTCAAGGAATGAAATCCGCTTTTCCATGGCCTTAACTAGTTTTTGCACAACTATTTTTAGTTTTTTGTGATTTTCTCGAAAACAAAGGGAAAACGAGGCATATGCCAGAGGACTTTTTTCTTAGTTTTTCGATACTCTATCGATCGCTGAAGTTTAGCCGTTTGGTTTGGGGACACCTTGTATATACATATTATCGAAACACGTCGATTTCTAATCCAAGTAAGTTCTTAAGTGAAAGTTGTGTGTTGCGCGCAACGCACCAGATTTTTTTTCTTTACTATCTTTCTATTAGTCTTGAATTTGGCAGTACTGTAGCTCCATCATCCAATGTTGCTGTAAATCAGAGTTGCGCATTGTATCGATGTTGGCAAAAATTGTATCTAGATACTATTTGAAGAAACAATTAAATTTATCGAATACAAAAAAGTATTCGAATAGTTTTGTATTTGATAATGAAACTATTCGAAGACACAAGACAGTTATTTATTCGATAAAAAAATATCTTATATTTCGAGTAGAATAATCATCTGTATCTGTAAACTATTCAATACTTTATTCAATATACGAATGCATTTCGGTATCTAAACTTCTAAAAAATTTCATTTAGTTATTTCATCAAATTGATGGTATATGGTATAGCATTTCTATAATCTAACTTGTATAAAGAAGTTAGATTTTCGGATTTCTTTTACACGTGGGTCCAATATTATGTTGTCAAGGACGGTGTTTTTAGAAAAATGATTAAATTTGTATTTTAGAATGGGAGGGGGTAGTGTTTAGGTGGCCTGGGAGGGGGGCACTATAAAAAAAAATATATTTTCGGATTTCTTTTACATGGAGGTGCGATTCTATGTTATCAGGGGCGGCGTTTTTGAAAAAAAATATTCGATTTGTATTTTAGTGGCAAGGGGGGGCACTATAAAAAAAATAGATTTTCGGATTTCTTTCACAAGGGGCTGCAATTTTATGTTATCGCGGGCGGTGTTTTTGAAAAAAATATGACTATTGTATTTTTTTTTGGGGGGGGGGGCGCAGTCTGAAAAAGTTAGATAGACAACTGCACTCCCGTGTGAAAGAAATCTGAAAATCTATTTTTTTTATAGTGGCCCCCCCCCCCCCAGCCACTAAACTACAAATCGAATATTTTTTTCAAAAACACCGCCCCCGATAACATAATATTGCACCTCCATGTAAAAGAAATCCGAAAATATATTTTTTTTTATAGTGCCCCCCCCCCCCCCAGGCCACCTAAACATTACCCCCTCCCATTCTAAAATGCAAATTTAATCATTTTTCTAAAAACACCTTCCTTGACAACATAATATTGGATATGTGTATTTCATTCTTATAATTTGGTTAGACAAAGTCTGAAATCCGATGTCAAAATTGAAAGTATACCTAAACAATATCCTTAACTCCTTTCTCCTAGTTGAATGTTAGCATTGAGGTATAATGCATAATGTATAATGCCTATCTTGCAAAAATATGTTCTGAGTATTACTTCTTACACCTGAATCCATATCATATGAGCATATGAGGAGTGAATTACAGGTTATGGGAAAAGATTGATCATGATAGCTCTAAACTTTAAAACTTAGCAATGCTGTATTGACATCAGAAGAGGCTGCTTTTTATGATGGTTATGTAGATCTGATCTTTCAGATTTGATAAACATAAAAATGCAAGTTTTAGAAATTGAGACTCATCTGCTTTTACCTTATTAAAATAACATTATTTTATTTTATATTTAAAAATTAATTTCTTTGGTTGTTGTTGGTTTAAGATCAAAGGAGGCTGTATCAAAACAAAAATAGTGTTTCAAATAATGACATCGAAAAATTTCAAACCAATGCAGGAATCATACAAGGATGTAGCTTGATTCTGATCCTTTTTTAAAGTTGTTTTGGAAAAGATTCTAGATGAATAACCAAACAAAATATGAGACCCTTTTATTTTTACACTAGAATACTGCTTTCTTCCTAGTTCGTTATGCTGATGTGATCCTGGTTGTCATAGGTAACTCCAAAAAAAATCTCCAACTTAATATAAAGGTCTTGAAGGATCAACTAAGAGGAAGTCACTATATAGATAAACCTCAAAAAGATGAGGTAATGCGCTATCGCTATTTCCTAAGGTAGGTTTGAAGGCAAGACAAGGTGGGACAGGGTAAAGAATATTAGAATGTGATCAAACCTAGGACTTCAGGACACAAATGATAAAGTAGATGAGCTCCAGGTAGGTGGTTCAGAAATGTCTCCAGAAGGCAGACTGGCAAGGGTGAATTATGAGAAGCAATTAAGAGAAAGACATGGGAGGATGAAATAAGGGAAGCCTACAGGCTTAAATGATCTTTATGAATAAATTAAATTTATGTATACCCATTTTTATGTATAGTATGTATATATATATTTCACACATACACACACACCTTTTTTTTTCTTTTTATTCACTGATCTCACCTCATATTATTATTTTCTATTTATTGGTGGAGGATATTTGTTATTTATGTATGGTGTAGGGTAAGGTGGTGAAATCACCCGATTCAGATCCAGGGCGGGGAACTAATGAAGTTACTGAGAAACCAGCACGGCCATTTTCACTTCAGGTAAACATGCTTAAATTTTCAATAAATTATTCATCTCAATATTAGGATATTTTTATTTTGTTATTTGGCTTTCCTTCCCTTTAGCCTCTGTCTTTATTTAAATATTGAAAAAAAAAAAAAAATACCTGTACCACTACAACCCATGAAAAGGGTCTTGGGTTCAGTATTGTATAAGGAAGTACTGTTTCTTGGTTAGTGGTCATGGAAGGAGGTGTGAACCTTTGCCAGATTTTCCCCCTTAATTTTTCAATTAAGAGTACCCACATTTAGAGGCTGGGTTAGCCACCAGGAGTCTCGGCCCAAATGACGATCTATGGCATTCTATTTTCTTTTTTTCGTTTGGTGCATTAGGCCTGATGAGACCTTTGGTCGTGCACTGTGGTCTTCTTATGGACATTTGTGTTGCTTACCGGAGCACAAACAGCCTGGAGGGGGTAACCCAAACCTCACATTGCTGCAAGCCATGGTTACCATAGTGCCCCATAGCTAAATAACCAATCCCATTGGGCCAATTTGGCTGTGTCCTTCCCACTGATGGCGTCAGCTCTCTCAGTTTCAAGGACAGTGACAAATTGTTTTATGTTCAAGGATTATGGTAGCTCAGAGTGAGCAGGCCACGAGGACCTATATTTCTTTCCCTGAAGCATACCGTCCTTGTACCAAACCTCCGGGCGGTTGCTGACATCCTGGAAAACCACACCACGATTGTCGATAAGATACACAGGGAAGGTTTATCTCTCCTAATGGCAGTCTATATCAGGCCAAAATCAGGTTCGAACAACTCAGGACCTTGAGCACAGCAGTAGTCATTGAGGTCTCTCAGCTGACCATTATCATTGAGGTCTCTCAGCTGACCATTATCACGGCTCTCTCTCTCTCTCTCTCTCTCTCTATATATATATATATATATATATATATATATATATATATATATATATATATATATATTCATTATCAAATACAAAACTATTCGAATACTTTTTTGTATTCGATAAATTTAATTGTTTCTTCAAATAGTATCTAGATACAATTTTTGCCAACATCGATACAATGCGCAACTCTGATTTACAGCAACATTGGATGATGGAGCTACAGTACTGCCAAATTCAAGACTAATAGAAAGATAGTAAAGAAAAAAAATCTGGTGCGTTGCGCGCAACACACAACTTTCACTTAAGAACTTACTTGGATTAGAAATCGACGTGTTTCGATAATATGTATATACATGGTGTCCCCAAACCAAACGGCCAAACTTCAGCGATCGATAGAGTATCGAAAAACTAAGAAAAAAGTCCTCTGGCATATGCCTCGTTTTCCCTTCGTTTTCGAGAAAATCACAAAAAACTAAAAATAGTTGTGCAAAAACTAGTTAAGGCCATGGAAGAGCGGATTTCATTCCTTGAATGAATTTTAACAATAATTGTTATTCCAATACAATTATTGTATTTCAATCTTATACTAATAGAAAGTTAATTGAAAAAAAAATATTTTTTATTCAGAAAAAAATAATAAATACTTTTTTATTCAAATATTCATGGTATAAAGAAAAGTACCTATTTAAAGTACATAACATTATGAACAAAATTAAAAAATTAAAAATTTAAATAATAAAAATAATTTAAACATAAAAAAATAAATAAAAATGTAGAAAATAATAAAATAATTAAACGAAAGGTACAGACTAAAATCTAATAAAGAAATATACAAGAATGTGGAAGATTTGGAAACCTTCGTCAGGATCAGAAGACTGAAGTTCTATGGGCACATGGTCAGAATGAGTAATGAGACAAAGCATGAAAATTTTCGACAAAGTCTGCAACTATAAAAGTATAGGGGGTTATGTTAAGCAAATAAAAGAAGAATAGGACAGGCTAAAAATCACAGATAAGGATTGCTTGGATAGAGAACTTTTTAAGGAAAAACTGAAAGGGGTTGGTGTTCTTGTGGGTAAGAAGGAGAGACGAGAGAGAAAATGGACTGAGGAAGAGCGAAGGGAACATTCCAGGAGGATGAAAGAGTATTGGAGCAAGAGGAAGGCAGTGGGTGTAAAGAAAGGGAAATGATATTCGCGTGGTCCTTGCTGGCCGTTTCGTGTTAAAAAAAAAAATAATAATTAAATGTTCTTACTAGGAAAACATAAATGTTTCAGTTTTTATATGGGACTACCTTAGTGTGGAAAAAAAAATATGAAAATTTTGAAGGTTTTACCTTCTCTAAAATTGCATAGGTAATTTCTTGGCAGCGTCAACGTAAATTTTTTTTAAGTCCTAGCCTCTTGCTGCAATGCACGCATCACATCGCGTACTCACAGATCGCACTGCATCTAAACAATGTTCGGAGCTCTGTGGTGAACTGGTTGCAAACCATTCTGATGCGCTCGTTGAGATCATCCCTTGTGCGGACGGGCTCTTGGTAGACATTTTCTTTCACGTATCCCCACATGAAGAAATCTAGTGGCGTGAGGTCCGGGGACCGTGGAGGCCAAGGCACCGGCCCACCTCGTCCTATCCAGCGACCTGGGTACTTGATGTCCAACCTGTCTCGCACAGCCCTTCTGTAATGTGCAGGACAACCATCGAGTTGAAACAAGTTTTCAAGCCTTCTTTCCAAAGGGATATCTTCCAAAAGTGCCCGTAAGTCATTCTCAAGGAATAGATAATAACTTTCAGCATTAAGTCGAGCAGGTAAAAATACGGGACCTATTATGCCATTATTACAAAACCGACGCACTATGTTTACAGAAAACTCAAGCTGGTAGTGAAATTCTCTAACAGCGGGGGGATTGTCCTTTGCCCAAAGGTGGCCATCTGTGGCCGATCCGGCAACTACATTTCCAAAACATTACGAACTTATTTAATTTAAAAGAGAAATTCTTTTGTATTTTGTCATATTTTTGAAAATAATGCCTTTTAAAAACATAAAAACGATAAAATAAAGCCTAAAGATACCAGGTCTTATCTATTCAATCTATTAGTCAATCGTTTGTCCCTTGAGGTATAAATAGAGCAGTTTTGCCCAACATTAATGAGTCTTCATCTGGTCTTTGACCTTGGCGGTCTTAGACACTCTTCTCCCTGCCCGATAGCTCCTAGTGTCTCTGGGATGTTTAAACCTAGCTGTCGTATTTAATTTATTTTTCTCCTTCCTCACCCCAATTTTACCCTACCTATAAAATCCTGGGGGTTGCCATTCAGGGCCTGTAACATTGGTTGACCCTCTATTCAGGTTGCCTTGCTTAGATAAGAGCCCTAGAGCTGTCAAGGCCCACAAATCTCCCATGGAATAAGCTTTGAACAGCTTTCGAGGTAAGAGGGTAGCGTCGCTCTGGCAAGAATATTCCTTTCATTCCTTACATCTTACACCTGTTATAATTTTATTTAGGGTTCCCTGCTTAGATAAGCATGCTAGAGCTGTCAAGGCCCACGTTCTCCCGTGGAATTAGCTTTGATCAGCTTTACCTTTCATGGTGAGAGGGTAGCGTCGCTCTGGCAATGATATTCCTTCATTCCTTACACCTTAAGCTGAACATTGGTTGACCCTCTGTTCCGGCTCCCTTCTCTCTCTTGCTTAGATAGCGCCCTAAAATCACCGAGGTCCATGCTTATCCCTTGGGCTTTACCTTGGTGATTCACTCATAGAAGTGAAGGGCTGCCTGGCTCTGGCAAGATTTATCCTTATTATAGACACTGTGATGGAGACATCCGTAGAGAGGGTAGGAGCTTATATAATTTTAAAGATCCAAAATAAATAGACCCTCTATAGATATATATATATATATATATATATATATGTATGTATGTATGTATATATATATATATATATATATATATGTATGTATGTATGTAGACATATACATTAGCAGCACTTCCTCCTTTTTTGCCTGCTTCAGTTTATGTGAGGCATGAATGTATCAATCTATATTTAATGTGTAAAAGATGTTTTATGTGTAAATGATGGTTCTTTGCCCATTGTTAATTAAATGTGAAGTATAATAAGCATTCATTTTAATTCATTATATTTTTTTTATTGCTTAAAATATTTTCATTTCCATTTTCTAAGAATAATTTTCATTCTAGAAAAAACTGTTATAGAAAGAGGATGCATATAAGAATAAAAATGCATTAAATTTGGTAGTGGTGGTATACAGGTTTAAATTAAAGATGCTTTACAACTAATCAAACAAAAACATAAAACTAGTTAGTACCAATAACACATAACCATTTAATTTTGTATTCATTTTGTAGGATAACAAAAATTGCGACCTGAATAGATTTATTTGAATGCTATGTTTTGCTCCTTGTAGAGGACACTTCGTGTCACTTATAGCATCACTCTACAAGTTTTAAATTATTGACATGTTATAACTATATCTTCCTCTGAAATTCCCATTATTAGTTTTTCTAAACTGTAAAAGTAATCTGTTTATTTTCAGCTATCTTTAACCTTAATCTTGTGTTCCTTCAGAAGACTATCTCTTTTTTTGTCCAATTTCTGTTAAAAGGGTTTAATGCAAATAAATAGAAAGAAATATTTATAAAAAAAACTTAACTGATATCGGTATATGGTACGCACTTTAGTACAAGTATAACAATCTTATAAACTTCCAAAGCATTGTTACATCTATCTTATTAATTTTAATCAAAGAATATTACAAATCAGTATATTATTTTTTTTCATAAATTAAAATTAAATTGTCGTACATGAAAATCTCTTGGATTTTCATCTTTATGAACTTCATTATATTAACAGTGTTTAATTATTAAATTAGAAAGAAAAAAAAATGCTGTAATATTTGAACTTAAATAACCAAAATAGTATTGTCTTATGGTTTCCATTTGATTAATAGAGTCGACTCCGTTTAATTGGGCCATCGGATAATTGGGACCACCGCTTAATTGGACCATTTTTAATAAAACGGAATCAAATATAGGTAAAATATCACCGCTTTATTGGGACAAATCATCGGCTAATTGGGCCAAAACTTTCTCGAACTTAATGTAAAAAACTATGAGACCCGGTGTCAATCGAACAACCTAAGGATATGAGACCACGCCTGATTCTCACGCATCAAAAAGGTTAGTCGCTTTTTTTTTCCACAAAAAAGGAAATGAAGAAAGTCCCTAGGCGTCCTAAAGAATTGCGCTAATTATGTTGGTCGTAGTTAAAAATGAGTGTGACAATGCACACTTAATTTTTACCTGTTAAAAAATTGATGTAAAAACATGTTCTGATTCATTTCTTATTTTGTCTTTATCAGTATAATTTATATTGTACACAAATAGGTATTTTAATTTGTTTCATCTTGTATATCTCTTATATTAAAACACCTATTTAATAAAAATACATTTTAAGAGTTAAATTAATCGTATTATTTTGACCTCATCATTAAATTAACAGCTAAATGCACCTATTAACTGGGGTTTCCCCCCAAATATGTGTAATGTATGACATCAATTATCATGCATGTACGGTAGCCCAGTGATTAGGCGTATTTAGGCATTTTTTATTTGCATTTAAACGTGGTTTCATGGTCTCCGCTTTATCGGGACCTCCGCCTAATTGGGACAAAACCTATTTTCCCTTTATGTCCCAATAAAATGAAGTCGACTGTAATAACAAATTGACCAAATGTTGTGCTAGGAGAGAATCAGTTTCATCATATTTTTTTTTACTTTTGGTGAATATAATGTTAAAAGCCTGATCATTGTTTATCAATATTGTAATTTATAGTAATTAAAAATTGCATTATCCTTTTATTTGATCAATTTTTTTAATACCTGTAATTAGGTATTATATTCTTAAATAATTTTTATAGTTATAAAAATTTCTTCCTAATTTTCCAATTTCTCTATCTACTTGTTTGAGGAAGCATGTTATTAACTATTTTACTGCATGAGTTTTATATAATAGTTATCTACCTTATTTTATTATATAAAGCCATGGGCTCAAATAGGAAAAAAGATGTTCAAATAAATTCTACCTTTATATATTTTTTGTTTGTTAGTTCAATTAACTGATCCAGGGTGAAATATTGTATTTTCCATTATTTTTAAATGATAACTACTGTAATTCGTTTTAGAAATAAAATCTTTAAGATTTTAATTATATCTGATTTCCTACAAATTTTCCAAACATTTCAATCCAATTCAGTTTTTGTAAATATTTAATTTCCTACTTGTAGTTTCTTCATAATTGTTTGCCATCTTTATTTTTCTTTCTGCTTGAAATATATTTTTTTTATATTAACTTAATGGTTTTGTTATAGGTCTTATGTTCTTGACAAGAAGAACTAAATTAATTTGCATTAAAAATGAAAATTTAGATTTATTCTAGGTTTGAAAAGAGATTCAGTAATAGCTAAGTTTCAAATAGTCTTCCCTGAATTCTTATTGTTTTGAGAAACATTGTATCATTTATTTAGTATCTTATGAATGGAATTCAAAGCCAATTTTTGATTGCAGTTGATTTGTTTATTCAAGAAAGGCCACAAATCTTGAGACCTTTTACAGTTAAACGATTTTGTAGTATGAAGATTGGTATGTTGGATAACCCGAAAATTAATGCAGGGTTTTATAATATTGTAATACTTATGTGGGTTAAACAATTTGTATTAAAAAAAAAATAATAATTTACAATTCCACACAAATTATGGATCAATATATTATTATTGTTGATAGCATCGTTGTCACCAACATTTACTATGACAGTTTGTGCCAACTGTTAGTTCGTTCCAGCAATAGGTCTAGAACTATTCTAAACCATATGTTTTGGGTTTTGTTTCACGTTGCAATATTTTATCACCTCTCTAGATTATAAACTATTTAAGTTTGACTGATTATTTCTTCTAAAGGCTGTCATCTTCATTTATTATTCCTCTTCCAATCTTAAATGTTTACATCTGTAGCATGTCACTGCTTGGATGTAATCCAGATTGCACTAAGATTTCAAACTGCGATTTTCACCTGAGTTCATTTTACAAATTGAAATACGGTTGGAACTGAGCCCAAACAGCCAGAATAATTTATTTCTTCAGAAACATCACGAAGTTTAGGGTGAAGGTAGTGTGATTTCAACAGTGGCTTAGAAAATTTGTTCAGCCTTGAAGTCAATGAATATCTTGGTAAGACTCCGTCTCTTGATACAGATTTTCTGAGAGTTTTTCAAAGAATACCCCAAAGTATTTGTTCGAGAACTATTGAAGAACCTTTAAGTCAGCAAATAGACCGTTGCACTTAGTGAAATTGAAAAGTAAACAAATTAAATTAAATGTTAAAAAAAATGAGAAATTATGAAATATAGATTATTTAATCAAAGCAACAAAAAAAAAAAAAAAAAAAAAAAAAAAAAAAAAAAAAAAAAAAAAAAAAAAAATCCAAGTGCATGTTATGATCGTTTTTACTGATACACTAAGCTTTCTAGAGCTTATCCAATGGTTCTTAATTCTAACGACAAATAGTAAAGACTGAAATAAATAAAAATAGTAGTGAAATATTAACCATATGGTAGCATTATTCAGAGGATTAAAAATATCAATAAAATAAAAATCAATTCACTTGATTGGTCCTTTCTTTGTATTTTTGTTAATTGAAAGTAATGATTATTTGAATTCATATTACGTTTATGTATATATGTGTGTAATCCACCATGTATGTTAGCTTAATAAGTTTTTTATTAAGAAGATAAAAATACTTTTAAATTCAAAAATTTATCATTTTCTTTTAAAACTGGTTTGTTCTAAGACTTTTTCACTAACTATTTGTACTTTTTCAACTTTTTTTGTATCTATGAACAAACATTACTAAGAATACTTCCCAGTTCTAAGCTGAGTTTTGTTTTGTTTTCCGATTCTTAATTCCAACTTCTTTTCAAATTACAAAAAAAGCAGTTTAAGAAAAAAAATTTATGTTTTTTTTTTGCTTCGGAAGCACTGTTCTAGATAATGAGACTATTTTAATAAACTGCTGATCAATCAACCTTTTGTACCAAAGTATCATTTATTATCATTTTGATGTAGGATATATCTGAGGTTGAACAAAAATGGTTAACTGGTGATGGTTTTATTGAAGAGCAAAAAACTCCTGATATGGAAAATATTGATTTGGAAACTTATCAGAAATCGATTGCTCAGTGAGTACTAATCAATTAATTTAAATTAAAACTGAAGTTATTTAATTTTATTAATTTTATATTTTAATTTTAAGAAATACCTATTTTTATGTATTGGTTTTTCTAGAATGAATTCAAGTTTGCATGAAATTCAAGCAGATTTGCAAAGGCTTGCTAATCAGCAGAACCAGTTACAAAACAATCAATCTAACATCCAATCACAGCCTCCTGTTCAGCCATCGCCACCTCCTCAAATGCAGAGCTTTGCTTCCCTTCATCACCAACAAGCAAATTATACAAATCAACATATCAACTTTAATAGCCAACAATCAACACCAACCCATAATATTAATCAACCTCAGCTTCAACAGCAACCATCTCAGGTCACTTACAATAGTTCTCAGCCACACCCAATTAATTATGGCAATCAACCTGGAACTTTCACTTATAATAATCATCCACAAAATAATGAACATGAATATTACAATGGAAGAACGTTTAGTGGTACCCAACAGCAACATCAAAATCAAATGCAGCAGATGCATAGTCTGATGATGACTGGTGCAAATAATAGCCAAACCAGTTTTACTAACAACCAACAATGGCATAGTTTAAGTCAACAGACTCCTCCTCAATCCAACTATAATACTTATTCTTCCAGGTATTTATTTGTTTTCAAATATTTATTATTTCTAGGATTTTTGTTCATATTTATTTTAACTTATTTTTCAGTTACTAATTCTAAGTCTAATCAGTTATACAGTAGTTTCCCCTTTATTCCTCCTTATTTGGACCAAAACTTTTTCAGTTAGTTAAGTGGGTGAGCTAGTTCATCTAATGCGATTAAAGAAAACCTCCAAAATTAATTAACTTTTATATTAGTTAAATTTAATTGATATTAACATATGTTGAAGTAAAATATATAAACAATTTAATGATTTAAATAATGATTCAGTTTTAATATTATTCACTAAGTCAGTTTTTGTTACGTTGGTTAATGCGAAGAGTCAATTAAGTGGGAGTATATTGTATATTCTGCCAATATACTCATACAAAATTTAAACTTATGTATTATTCTAAGCTTATTGATCAATTTGATTAATCTTTTTAGGAAAATAAAATTGTGTCAAGTTGGGGGATAATAATTTCCTCAATATTTCTGTCAGTTAAATAAGAAAAAAATTTATACTTTTAATTATTAATTAGGAAGATTCCAGATTTTTAACATAAAAGCTATAAGAGATAGTTCATATAAAATGGCCGTAATTTTATATCAACTACCTCTTATAAATTTTTATCTTTTAAATCCTCTGCATATGACGGGAATATCACAACATTCTAACTTTATTTGAAAACTTCTTTGAGTATTCCAATTAAATATGTTAAATAGATTTCATTAAGTTTACATATTTAGATAATATTTTACTCAATAATGGCCCCCACATTTCACAGAAATTATATTTTTAATATCCTCATTAATTTTATTTATTTAATGTAATTATATGCGAATTACACTTTTTTTTTCTCTGTAAATTTGTTTCACTGGAAAAGGGAACTGTTAAATTGTTATTAAGCTGATTAAGTGCTCTACATCTACGTATCTTATGCCTGTTAAGGATTCATATAGTACCTATTCTCACTATTTTATCTAAGAGCTGTTTTGAAAATAATTGTGTGTACCGTTAAATGAAAGTAGGTGATGGAATTTGGAATAATTGAGGTTAAATAATTTTTACACCTACTTTCAACTTCCTTTCAACATTAAACCAAAAATCATATTTGAAGAAATGACATCAATGAAATTATGATCCGAAGTAATTTGATTCTTCAGTGGATATTTTAAATAAAATAATATCAATGGAATTTGGTAATATTGCTACCTGCTCAATGTTTTTTTTCTCCTATTGCTAGCTTTCTCCAACTTTGTGCTGAATTGAACTAACCATTTTTGACTCATAAACATAACAATTAATTTTTAAATACATATTCGAAAGTGCTCTAGAACTTATTAACATTATCAGTATTTATTTTAAAAAGCAAAATTTAATTTGTAATTTTTTTCATCTTAGAGCCAAATTGTTTAGGGAACATACCCTGAACAATTAGGAAATCAGTATTAGATACAATTTAATGAAATTTCTTGATTTAATGAAACCATGTAAGATAGAACTCCCACAATTTCTGAAAATTTTACTAAAATAGGTATAAATGTAGTGATATGCCCATCTCTTAGCTCACAAACACACACACACAACTTTTCGAGAATTAGAGAGACCCCAAAACGTGTATTTCCATTGAAAACCGGAATTCGAAATTTTTCACGATCACAATACTTTCCCTTAATATATATTTATTTATAGGTATGTGAAAGTAAAATTTGGTTACTTATAGTTGTTATTTGGCTATATCGGGTAACATACTGTAAGATATGATTAAAAAAGATAATAACTTCATGTTTTTTTTTTTGTTTTGTTTTTTATTATTATTTTTTTTTAGATATAATCAAGGCTTTACTCTCCACGGTAATTTTGAGGACAGTTTTAATGGAAGACATGAGAATCAAACAGAATTTTACCTTCATGAACCACAATCTTCAACTGGACGGCGAACTTGGGGACAACCTTACACTCCAGATCCTACAACATGGGGAAGGTATATATTAAGACAAGAGAATTGAGAAAAAGGCAACTATAAACTTTAGGTCATATATCCTTCCATATTCTAAAATATGGAAGTTACGAGTAATAACAAATTAGGACTTGGATAGCCAAGTGTGTTAGAGTGTGATCTGCTTCAGCATTTTTGAGGCGAATGGTTGTGTTTCGATTCCGCCCTGTGGGGGTTGACTTTTAATTTGTTGAGGCCCCCACAGAATATATTTCGGCCTAACCACCATAGTCGATTAGGTTGATTACACCTCTAGAATACCCGGAATGCCACCCATGTCCACAAAGTGGTACGTAAAAAAAATTAATTAATATAAAATTAAATAAAATGGTTTTAATTCATTAAATGGCAGTTTTCCACTGACAATCATTTGCAAATAAGAGAAAAATACAGGAATGGTCTTTGAGTTAGGATTCTTTATGATGCTATATTTTTTTTATTAATTTTTCTGGATAATTGAAGTAAGCATTGCAGTTTATCCTCTAGATCAATTAATGCCTTTATTTTTTCTTCATGAGCTTCAATTCAATAGGCCTTTCAGAACATGGTGCACCTTCAACATCGAAATTTCCGGATTGAAATTCTCCAAAACAGTTCGGCACTGGCATTCCATTTAATTGGTAATCTCCTTGCACATCTGACATTTTTTTTCTTGAACAGCATTTCTTAACTTTTCAATATTGAAAAATTCCAGAAATGCTGCTTTTCACCTTCCAAATTTGAAAAAACACCAACCAAAAACCACAGTGTAGAATCAGTTGAACTTTAACACAAGCTAAACCCTGCTATATCAGTTTTCAAACTATAAAAGGAGTATACTGTGTAAGTAGGGAGTAGGCTGTGAGAAAAGACAATTATGCCTTTTGTTGAGGAAAAAAGATGGAATTACTTTCCAAACAAACTATGAGTAAACCTTAGTATTTCAAAATGTTTAACTGCTATAGTCCTAAAGGCAGCTTAACATCATTTGATAATGCTCTTCTAACAACAAGGAATAATGAAAAGCATTCACCTACAACACAGTAAATCTGTATTTAATCCTCCCCACAATTAAAATATTAGTCCTAGATTTATACACGCATGTCATGTTTTGTCCACCTGGTGGAACCCTTGCTGCCTTCTGGTTGAAAGAATTAAAGTGGCTGCCATTACCAATGAGGCTAAGTCATTGAAGATATTTCTGATCTTTTATTAATCCATGAAAATGATACTGAAAAAGCATCGGATACATTCAGTTGTGATCAAAAAAATTTTTGAGTAACTAATATTAATATTAAACTAATAATAGCTCACACAGAGTGAATTGAACCTCTGACATTTCATAATGAAATTTTTAAAAAGTGGTTATCAATTAATCCGTTTTTATTTATTTATAAAATAGACCAATATCCGAACACAGAAGAACAGAAATGCTGAAAAAGGTTTAGTGGCCATTGATAACCACAGGGTTCTTTCCTTATGAAGGTAAAGGGTGGCGCATGATAGACCTATGGATTTGAAAAGGTCAATACTCCTTCCCAAATGGTCATAGAAGGTTGAAAGTGATTTGAAAAATGGGGGATAGGAATTTGTGTTTCTTATTAGTTACCACCAATAATAATAATTATTATTAATATACAATAAGACAAAATATACAAAATTATACAAAGTATATATAGATACAATAAACAATTTAGGCATGGGAACCGTTTCCTACCCCTCCTTGACTACCACTGCCCCAACTTTGTCCCCACGAGCCCTATTTAGCTCTCGCACACGTAAATTTTCAAACCGTCATTATTATGGTGTTTTTTTTTTTCTAGCTAGTTACCTCTTGCATAGGTAAATATTCAAAAATCTTTATTAGCAGGTGTATAGGTTGGGGTGTGGGGGAGGGGATATCCGACCCCACCCCGCACTACCACCGACTGTGTCCCCGCTAGGGCTAGAAAGCTCTCGTACAAGTAAATTTTCAAACTTTCTTTATTATCATGTTTTTTTTCCTGCAAAATTAATCATTAGTTGTTCTATAACCTAGTGAACCAATAACTAAATTAATCAGGGACCTCTGATTGGTAACAGCTCTGCATATTAGCAATTCCGTTGATATAAATGAAACGTTATAACTTCCCGCGCCTACTCCCCCTATTTTTAGTCTCGTCTAATTTCCATTACCAATAGTCTACCTGTTTCTTAATACTGTTTGCATGTTGTTGAAAAGAAGCTTTCTTTACACATGTAATTAATATATCCACGGCATTTTTACAATCATATTGCTCAATAGAACCATACTTTTCGATATCATTAATAAGAAACTCTTGATAACGTCTTTTATAATTATTTTCCCACTTCAGTGGAAGTAACAACAGAAAAATTTGCTGATCTGAACTTGTAACTGACATCGAAAACTCTATGGGGAGGTGGTCCGAAAATAATTCAGATCTGACAGAAAACTCTGTTAAGATTGACAAAACTTTAATTGAGGCACAGCACAGATCAATTACTGAATTTTACCACAAGCCCCAATAAATGTAAAATCTCCCTCTCTGTCCCCTTTTGTTTGACCATTTAATATAATTAATCCTAGCTCATCGACAAACTTTTTGCCCCTTGAATTAAAAATAGAGTCCTTGGATCTTCTAATAAAGTCAAACTTATCCGAAGCCTGTGGGATATCGCAATTTAGTTCCTGAAGATTACTGATCCTTACATTTACATCTCCTATCACAATAAATTCAGAGTCAGTATAGCTAGTAATAAATTCACTAAATTCAGGAAAATCTTAATCCCAGTTTGAACAATTTAATAAGTTGGCGTTATATATATTAGATAACCGTTTGATTGAAACAAAACCAAATCTATACCATCTAGTTTAATAATTCTAAAAATGTGGTTAAATTTCTTTTTAATTCCGTATAATGCTCCTCCACTAGGCCTTTATTTACAAACTTTAGAGGCAGATATCCAAAGAAGATTAAATTCAGAAAAATAAAAAGAACAGCTCCCTAAATCAAAGAACAGTAATATGAGTTTCAAAAAGAAAAAATACATCAAATGATCTAATTAATGAAATAAAAAATAAATCACCTATTTTATTATTAAGTCCTGCAATGTTATTTGAAAGAATATTAACATAATTTAGGTTACGTATCAGGAAGCAATATTAATAATATTTTATACATTCCATTTTACAACTGTTAACTTATACTGTTATAAAATGAAATAGTACCAAGTAAAACTACAAGGCTAATAGTTTATGATAAAGAGTTTATCATGAAATGGGACCCAGGTGGGACTTTACTAACCAATGCAACTTGCTTGATATTTTTTATAGTTTGGGTACATTTTTATAGACGGGAACCAGTTTCTCTGGATAGTTCTCCAAAACAAAATGGTGGAGAATTACCTATTCCACCTCCACGGCTTAACCATGCACCCCTTCCAACACCACCAGTTGATGATATGGAACCTCAGAGTATATCATTTATTGGTTAGTAATTTATTTTTTCTGAGGACACATAATTTTTAAAATTATTTGTACATAATTAATTTAAAACTTATTGTTTAGGTTCGGGTGAAGATAATGAACTATTAAGCAGTGGATTAAGCAAATTAAATATTACATCTGGTAGTCGAACATATCGAATACCCTCACCAACTCGCACAGCCCGAAATTCTTTTCAGAAAAATCTTAATGAAAAACAAGAACAACAACAAGGCTTTTATATTTCTTTTGATGAAGAAGCTGCACCCAAAAGACCTAAACCTCCTCTTCGTGCGAAAAGAGGTTCTCCCAAGAAGGTACGTACAATTTTCGTTCAATAACCCCTCTCCTGAGTTATCTCTTTGAAGCCTAAGGTGCCATCAGAAATCCCTCAGGTTAGACAAATTCAGAGGGTTTACACTTTATTATGAATAAATACATAAGCTGTTAAATTCACCTGAATCAAAATAATTACTTGGACATAATAATTCCGAATATTTTTTACTTTCACTTACCTATATATGAAATATATAGTAAGTGGAAGTATTGCGATCGTGAAAAATTTCAACTTCCGGTTGTGCGTGGTGCGTTTGTGTGTGCGTGCGTTTGTGTGTGCGTGCGTTTGTGTGTGCGTGCGTTTGTGTGTGCGTGCGTTTGTGTGTGCGTGCGTTTGTGTGTGCGTGCGTTTGCGTGTGCGTGTGCGTGTGTGTGTGTGTGTGTGTGTGTGTGTGTGTGTGTGTGTGTGTGTGTGTGTGTGTGTGTGTGTGTGTGTGTGTGTGTGTGTGTGTGTGTGTTTGTTTGTTTATGCGTGTTTGTGCTTGCGTGCGTGTGCGTTTGCAAGCGTGCGCGTGCGTGCGTGCGTGCGTGCGTGTGCGTTTGCAAGCGTGCGCGTGCGTGCGTGCGTGCGTGTGTGCGTGCGTGCGTGTGTGTGTGTGTGTGTGTGTGTGTGTGTGTGTGTGTGTGTGTGTGTGTGTGTGTGTGTGTGTGTGTGTGTGTGTGTGTGTGTGTGTGTGTACCTCTAAACCATATGTTTTTCTTTTCTTTTTGTTTAACGTTACAATATTATTGATATTGTGGATTTATCGAAGATAATATTTAAGAAATAAAAACATAGGAATTGCTTCTCTGAACCAATCAGCCTAAGGCATCAGTCATGAGAATTTCCAGATATATGTCGAAATATTGTATATTATCATCATTTTCATAACAACCCACCACATTTCAATTTCTTTAATGCTTTATATAATTTAAAAATGTTATAATTTATTCTCTTAAATATTGAATTTCAGAGAATCTATCTTTTTTCAAAAGGATGAAATTTTTAAATAACACAAGAGAGAGAAGAAAAGAATACTATGATCTCAGAGTTAAGGCCAAGGAGTTTTTGAGGCAAACATGAGAAATTATACTGATTAGAAGAGCACAGAAGAAATATGAATCTAGGAAGTTTATCAGTGAAGTAAACTCAATAAATCAGGCTTCATAAATTACTGGCCAGGAATAATGCAGATGTAACAGTTGTTTGTCTGGATCAAAAGTATGGAATGGTATAAGTATGGAAAGAGCATTCTTGGTGATTGCTAAACCACTGTGAAGATGCGGAGTGCCCAGATGGGAGCTTCAGCAGGAAGGAAATGATCTTGAAGTTAGCCCTCCTGAATCGGATCATAGCCGAATTCTAAACGAACTAAGGAATAATGAATCACCAGGGAAGATGGTATACCAGTGGAATTGCTGACAATCGGCACGCCATAGACCAAAGAACTGACTAATCTAACAACTAATACTTGGGAGACATAGAAAAAGCATCTTCTTTTTTCTTTTTAAGAGATAAAAACCATTACAGTTGCCTTAACAGTAGTCCTCCGGGGCGACACTTTGGATGTCTTCCAGACTGAACGCCGACAACCCCTTTAATTTTTACATGTTAGTAAGCCGGCTGGAGATGTGGTTTGGCCACACTAAAGAACACAGCAGCGATCTGTCCAGAGACTATCCAAGAATTCGAGGCGGATGTTGACAGGATGGTGTGACTGGCTTATCCAACAGCGCCAGAAAGTTTGTTGGAGTGTTTAGCAGTCCAAGCTTTTGTCGATGGTCTGTGAGACTTGGAACTTCAGAGGGAAGTGCGACTTGCTCGGCCTAAATTGCTTGTGGATGCACTGTCCACCGCATTGGAGTGTGAAGCAGCCACAGAGGCTTCTCATGGTCATGCACCCACCCGAGCCATGAAAGATACCAACAGAGAAGAAGGGCAACAGGAGTCAGAGAGCCGTAAAAACTTTCAAGACTTGGTTCTAAAAGTGGCTAAAGCTTTGGAGTCTCGGAAAAGAAGACCGGTACAGTGTTAGAGCTGTGGGGAGCTCGGGCATGTCAGGAGCGCCTGCAAGCCACAACCGCAGGGAATCTAAGACAGGTCGATTCCTGGAGGGCAACATCGACCTGAAGACACTTTCAAGACCCTCCCCTTGTGGTGGTATCTTTGGGTTGGCAGACACCAGTTTTACAAAGACTATCGTCTGGTGGAAGGTGACTGGTGAGAAAAGGGTGTCTTCCTCAAGGTGGCGACTGAGGACCCCTACAGGAGATGCAGCCAAGGTATTCAGGGAATCAGAGGTAGAGATACAGTTGAATTCAAACTGTCTCGCAGGCATAATGAACTTGGCACAATGAACTCATGCGGTTTCCAACTAAAACGGCAAGTTGTCAACATCAGTGGGGAGGAACTGTTCATGCATAGTCAAGAATTGGCTGGCTTGAAGTAACCTTAGGTGAAGATATGGAACTCCCTGCGAGGTGTGAGACCATCCATCATAGCTGCTCGTCTCGACATTTCAACCCACATGGATCAGCCGAATCACCCCATCTTACTGGAACCTAGAAATCATGACCAGAAGGTTGGGTAAGGCATCCTTGTTGGCAAGGCGCTTTTCCTACCCTCCAAGAATGTTCTTATTCCTATTTGTAATATTAATGACTACCCAGTTACTATCAAGAAGGGTACAAAGTTGGGAAGCTTAGAGCCTGAAACCTCCTTGATACTTCAGCCGTCAACGAGGAAAGAGCGAACAACTGAAAATCTCAGAAGGATGTTAGAAGGCCTTGACCCGTCACTGTCTCAAAAGGAAAAAGAGAAAGTGAAGGACCTTGTGAATCACCATTGCCCTGTCTTTGGCTCAGAATCCGGTAAGCCAGGTAGAATAAGCGTGGTGCATAAAATCGATATTGATGATGCACGCCCTATTCATCAAGCTGCGCGTCAACTTCCCCAAGTCAAGAAGGAAGTGGCTCATAATGCTCTTCAAGAGATCGTAAATGATGGAGTCCTCAAGTAGTCCATGAGCCTCTCCGGTAGTGCTAGTAAAGAAGAAGGATGGAACAACCCGCTTTTGCTTAGATTACCAGAAGCTTAATGAGGTGACGAAGGACAGCTAGGCATTGCCAAGACTCGATGATGCCCTTGTCGCTCTAACAGGAGCCAGACTGTTTTTAACACTGGACCTTAAAAGTGGATTCTGGCAAGTGGAGATGGATCCTGCCTACTAGGAAAAGACTGGGCTAGTTAGACCCTTGCCATAGGGCTGTTAACGGTTTTACCGTTCGGCCTCTGCAACGTTCCAGCAACATTTGAACGCATGGTGGAGAACATTTTAAGAAGCTTGTCCTGGATGATTTGCCTCGTATTTCTCAATGATGTCATAGTGGTTGGTCGGACGTTTGAGGAACACCTTTCCAATCTCGAAGAGGTTTTCAAGAGATTAAAAGCAGCCAATTTGATGCTCAACGCCAAGAAGTGTCATCTTTTCCAGACTAAGGTCAAGATTTTAGGACACATTGTCAGTAGAGAAGGTGTAGCAGTCGACCCAGCAAAAATTCAGGTAGTCCAGCAATGGCCTACCCCTGTCAATAAACAGCAGATTCAAAGTTTCCTGGGCCTTTCATACTACTGCCATTATGTAAGGAAGTTTGGGGAAATTGTGAAGCCTCTGAGTGGGTTGACTGAAGAAGCTAGACCTTTCAGCTGGAATAACGAGTGTCAAGAAGCCTTTGAGGCCTTGCAAGAACGTTTGACCTCAGCCCCAGTATTGGGCTATCCAGTCCCAGGAGGCTAATTTATCCTCGAAACAGACGCCAGCGAAGAAGGCATGGACGGGGTTTTATCACAATTGCAGGAGGGCCTGGAACGGGAGGTACTTCATCAGCTTCATGATGAAGTGTCAGGAGGACACCTGGGTGTGATGAAAAAATTCCAGAAATTACATAAGAGGCTTAGTTGTGTGAACTGCTCTAACGATGTGATGATGTAACTCCTGCTCTGCAAGCAATGGACCAGCTCCCATATGCCGCACACAGATGCAGCAGTAATTGCGGGGATCCCCTTCGAGAGAGTAGCCATATTAGGATCATTCCTAGAAAGTGACGATGGAAATAAATACATCTTTGTGATCGTGAACTGTTTTTCCAAGTGGGAGGAAGCATATGCTGCCCCCAACTAAGAGGCTGCTACCTTGGCTGACGTTCTAGTATAGGAGTTCATCACCCGTCTCGGAGTACCACTTGAACTACATTCATATCATGGGAGAAATTTCGAAAGCTCATTATTCCAGCTAGTCTACAAGAGGCTTTGGATTCAAAAAAATTAGACAACGGCCCTCCATCCACAGTCTGACAGAATGGTAGAACGAGTAAACCGAACCCTCATAAAATACTTTTCCAAGGTGACCATCAGCAAGATTGAGACCATTAGATTCCATACTTCTTCATGGCCTATCGCTCTGCAGTTTATGAATCCTCTGGACAGACATCTATGAAAGTTCTCTTTGGTCGAGAGATGAGGTTACCTTGCGACTTCATTTTTGGTAGCCAACCCTGTATGGATGTACTTGGACAATACTATGACAATCCGTGCTTCAGAAGAGAGTAGAGTACATACATAGGCTAGTTTGTAAGAACCTTTGCCTTGCCAGCGACTGTATGAAGAGACACTATGATAGTAAAATCGATCAGAGCGGGTTCACAGAACTCTACAACCCTCAAAGAAAGCGAGAATTTTGTCCAAAGCTGCAGAAGAACTCGGAGGGACCTTATGTGATATAAAAGCGCATTGACGATGTGATCTACAGGGTTTTTAAGTATCCCAAGGGAAAGCCTACGTCATAGTAGATGTTTGTGACTTCGATGTTCTAGTATCATCTACGCAGGACCAGAACTTTCTACCCTGTTTTCTTTACAACTATATATAAACTAAACAGCAAAAAAACCGGTGCACCCTTCATTTTTCGATAAATATGTATTTAAAGTACGATCTGAGCATATTGTTTGTTTTGTCCTGGTTAGATAACGGCTAGAAAGACTTTCAAATCAATAATCCCGAACAAAGTCCTTTATTGCCCTAGGAATAATAATGATTTCCCCATTAGTTCAACTGCAGTTATTGTGTAGTTATGTTTCATTTTTATATTGACGTTCATCTTTGTTTTTTTTTAAAGCCATTTTTTTTCTTCTTGTTATCCTGTTTGCTGTTAAGAATGGTTTTACCCACCGTAACGATCGCTAAGAACATCGCGTTGCTAAGCCAGCGTTATGTGGCTAGGTCCTTAGGGCTACCAGAAACCAATGTTCATAGGGCAGTCTAGAGTTACAGGGAGGCTGTTAACTTCACCAGGAGGCCAGGTTCAGGTCGGCCCAGAGCGACAGTTCCCGCTGACGATAGATTTATTGTGATACAGACGTTAAGAAATCACTTTCAGACAGCCGTGGAGACCAATCAAAGACTTTGAATTGCCCAAAATGTGAATATCAGTGTGGATACGGTACGGAGGAGGCTTCATGAAGTTCCCCTTCAATCAAGGGCCCCAGCTACTGTAGTTCAGCTTATCCCAGCATATCGGGCATCTCATCTTACGTTTGCTCAGGAACACTCAGCGTGGATAGCAAACGACTGGGCTCGAGTACTGTTTTCAGACGAGTCGAGATTTTCACTATTTGCTTCATATCATCGGGTTAGAGTGTGGAGAAGGCCAAGACAGCGATTTGGGCCTTGCAATATCTCCGAAAGGCTGCCTTACGGTGGTGGGTCTGTGACGGTTTGGGGTGGGATTACTTTAGTGGCAGACTGATCTCCGTGTGTTCCAGAGAGGGAATCTAACTGCTCACAGGTACAAATTCGAAATCTGGAAGAGTATGTAGTGCCATTCGCCCCTTTTATAGGTGATTATTTCATGTTAATGCATGACAACGCACGGGCACATGCTGCAAATGTGGTTACCGACTATCTTAATAAAGTCAGTATATGCACCCTACAGTAGTGGCCCGCCCGAAGCCCCGACCTTAATCCCATAGAACACCTATGGGATGAGGTAGGAAGGCCCATCCGAAGGCAAGTCGATCTTCCAATGGACCTTCAACACCTTAGAACCACGCTAGTGGAAGAATGGGACGGCATCCAACAGGAAAGAGTTGCTAGATTAATCAGCAACATGTCGAGGAGATTCCAGGCTGTGATACAAGGAAGGGGAGGAATATACCGTTGTTAGAAAATAATAATAATAATAATAACAATAACAAAAAATTTAATGAAGAAAAATTGCCGAAGACTATTTTATTCATTTATAGAGTTGGGAGTATTTTTAAATAAAATTGTTTTTCTTTCCAGCTATTTCTCGTTTTTCAATCTGTTTCCATCTGTTATCTTATACGATGTATACTTTACTTGGCACATACAGAAAAAATTAAATTTTTTGCACTAGGAAGAAAAAACAGGCGAAATTCGAGGTGCGCCGGTTTTTTTGCTGTTTAGTTTATTAGAAGCGATGGGAACTGGAGAGTTAATCTTGTTCTGAAGCGCAAGTCATATGATTATCTCTGTATTACGAAGTAATAATTTTCGTAACCTTCTTAATTGTTTGTTTTAATATTTGTGTTCTCATAATTTGAGTGGCATTGAATATTGTTATTTTCATTAAATAAAAATTGTTAACCCACATAAGTGTTACGATATATTATATTAGCTTTTATAGTTATTTATCTAAGCAGGGAAAGTAAATTAATATTTCTTAAAAGTAACTAATTTTTTTTTAATAATATTTTTTAGATTTTATATTTATTTTTATCTTTTAGGAACGTAATTTGACCCAGACAGTTGAACCTAAACTGCTGAGTACTGCGGTGGATACTATAAATTCAGTTGATGAAACTACTATGAGGCCTCGAGTAGTTCATTCACCTCCAGAAAGAGAAGATAGAGTACCCGCGCCCCATGAAGGGGCAATAGTAATTGGTGCTAACCCTGATCCGGTAATTCGGATTTTTTGTACTTTATTTTAATTTTTTAATATTCAGGAAATACCAATAATAATAAATTTTGAATTCATTGTGTTACCTTGTAATATAAATTGGCTGAGAAAGTTTGTCAATAATGACTCTGAAAAAAACAAAAACAAAGAAACTGCTCAAGTGTATGAATGTAATTGAGTGAGGAAGAATTGAAACTAACCAATAAAAACATAAATAATTAGGTATTATATGAAATAATGATTTATCCGTAAAATAGTTTTTACCTGGTTATATAGCTTTACAGTAGATCATCGATAATCTGAACATTTGATTCACAGGTGGCTTTTTATTCATTTATTTTTCATGTATTTAATTCAAATTAAATTGTATTTTCTTGGCTCGACAGGAGCTTAAAGCAATCCTTGCACTGCTTTATCTTCAAGTTCCATCTATTTCGGTCCTGTGCATGTGAAACTCTTATGGATAGTCGGTTCTATTGTTTTAAAACATAAAAAATAAAACAATCTTTATTAATCAAATTACCATCTATTTATATGTTTTATATGCCCTGTAATAGCATTTTGAGCCTTATTTTGTTAACAAATGCATTTTATATCTAATTGTAATATGAAATTTTTTACATCTTAAATAATGCTCGAGATGTCTGAACAAATAGTAGTCAGTTGGGGAGATGTCTGGAGTATTGGGCGAATGAGGTGGAATCTTATAACCAAGCTATTACAATTTTGACACGTGCATGGTAGTTTAACCGAATTTTCTTTCAATACCCCCCTCCTGGAATAGCTCTTTGAAGCCTAAGGTGAAATTAAAAATCCCACAAGTTAGACAAATTCAGTGGATTTCTAAGGAAGGTTCCAAAATTAAAGCAGGTAGGGTCTCAAACAATTTTATTATATATTGACCTTTATAGAGTCAGAGTCACATTGTATTATTTGCTGACGTTTCGCTCGTCTGCGAGCATTTTCAAAGCTAAAAAGAACCATGGAAAATCACAGTCTTGTGGTTAAACTTTAAACTAAAACCAACACAAAAATAGTTTAAAACCAAAATCTAAAATCAATTCTGCACTTCTTGAACACCATAAAATTATGAAACATGAATTTAATTTCCCTAACACAAAAATAATTTGCTCGCAAAGACATAAGAAAAAAAGGGAGATTATGGAGAGCATACATATAAATAGAAATATCAACGATTTAGTCAACTCTAGAAAAGAATGCTCGGAAATAACAAAATTTTATGGTAATATTGTAAATAGGTTTTAAATTGATAATTGGGATCTTATATTTTATTTTTGATTTAGTCTTCAATTTCACAATCATAAATATGTTTTTACTTACAATTATATGTATGTTATTTATAAGGGTCATTCCATATCAACTCAACCAAGGCAAAAACCTAAGGTCTCAGATTTTGGTGAAACTTGGTAAATTTGTCCCTTTTATATAGATAAATAACCATGCAAGTTTTATTGACTCATCTCTATCGGTTTTCCTTTTACAAACCTTTAAAGTTTTACTAAAATGCCGGCCGGGGCTCACCCGAGGCCACAGATAGAACGTTTATTTTCTCAGAAAAAAAATCATATCTTTAATTTTTATCAATAGAACTCAATGAAAATTTGTAGTTTAAATAAATAAAACATGCTGATTTTGGAAAAAAAATATATTAACACTCTAAGCCTTACCATAAAATTACCATAAATTATTATTTTACAGATATTTTATTTCTGGAAAGTGATTACAAGGGTTTACGTTACAGCTAATATCTACCTGAGGGTTAAAGATAATCAAACAAATTTTTTTTTAAAAATTATCTCCCAAGATATTTTCCATCATATCCAACAATAAAATGTATGGCTTTTTTATTCCTTCCCATTTAAAAACTAATATTTTTCTGAAAAACTTGATTTTGTCAAAAATACAACAACGATATGCATATTTAATTCCTTGGACATAAAATATTGTTTAATTAAATAGTGTGAACTGCTGAAAAACTATGAATTATTTCTTGTAAATTAAGGAAACCTGTTACAGCTAAAATATTATTATTGTAACTTAAATAATTTATTTAAAAACATTTGATTTGTTTTGTTATAACAGACAGGGTAACCTTTTTTTGCAAAACCATTTTATAAGCCTATATGAAGAGGTAACATAAGAATACAATAACTGGAATATAAAACATAGATGAAGTGTTCTTTATTGGACATACCTGATTTGTTAACATTTACTTTTTTTAACTATAGACTTAAAGTTCTTTCAATTCTTCAGTTTCTTGCTCTATTTTTTCTTCTTGATGATTTATCCATCTCGGCCATTTTCTTTTCAATTGACAACATACATTCAGTGTCAAAGTGGTATGTTCTACCAGAAGTTGCCATGAGAGGCTCAACAACAGCTAAAACATGAGGTACAGGCACTGAGCAAGAGTCCTCCGTTCTTGGCCACGAAAAGGAAGGAGAAGGTCCATTTGGGTGAAAAAACTTCACTGTCACGTCTCCCTCTTCTATGTCAGTTGAAGTTATGACTCCAAAGTACCATAAATGGTCATATTTACATGCCACATAGCGTCCGGGAAATAAGTCAGTCTCCTTAATAAGAGTTAGATTTAGTGTACCGGTAGTCAATGAATGTGTCTATCTAGTCAATATATATAGTCAATGAAGCGGGATCTACATCTTCACTGATACGCCTTGCTTCCACAGTACCAGATGATTCAAGAGGCTTAAAATTGTTAAAAGATCTTGTGCCAGGAAGAGTGTGTAAATCTTTAAAACGGGTTTCAAGTTTTTGCCTGGTTAGATCTACTGTTTCTTTTAAAACTAAAGAGAAATTTACTTTGTAGATCTGTGTTTTACAAAATGTAAAAAGCTCTTCTGTAGTGGTTATTTGGTTTTGCCATGGCCTCTGTAAACATTCCTTTCCGTACTTCCGATTCCATCAAACTCTGACTTTCCGTGACTCGTTGCGACAAAAGACCACTCAGCTTTAATTTTGAAATATTGTTCATGGTGGCAAAGATTTAAAAAGTTGAGTTTGTTCTTGTACTGAGCAGCACATCCATCTGTATAGTAATGTACTTTTTGAATGTGAGGAAAGTTATCTCTAAGAAACTTAATCAAAATGGATTGCGTTTCATAAACTATCACAACATCATGCTTTAGATCATTGGAGGTCACACATAAGGATGTAGTCAGTTTTTTCCCTTGCTCATCTTGTAGATGAATCATTACAGGATGGATAGTGCATGTATTGCAGGTCCAGTGGTAACCCTGTGCTTCATCATGTATGGTTAAAGATTAGTTTTCACTGAAATCCATTAAAACTATAGCAGTATACTGTGAAATTTTCTTTCATGTTTTTAATAAATGTGGACTGTGCCTTCGCAATATAAGAATGTGGAATTAATTTTTTAACTTTTTTTGTTAGTTAATAAAATAATAAACTGCAGAAGAGCACTTTACCATTTCTGTTCTATCTGACAAAATCAAGTTTTTCAGAAAAATATTAGATTTAAATGCGAAGGAATAAAAAAGCCATTAATTTTATTGTTGGATATGATGGAAAATATCTAGGAGATAATTTAAAAAAAAAGTTTTGTTAGATTATCTTTAACCCTCAGCTAGATATTAGCTGTAACGTAAACCCTTGTAATCACTTTCCAGAAATAAAATATTTATAAAACAATAATTTATGGTAATTTTATGGTAAGGCTTAAAGTGTTAATATATTTTTTTCTAAAATCAGCATGTTTTATTTAGTGAAACTACAAATTTTCATTGAGTTCTATTGATAAAAATTAAAGATATGATTTCTTTTCTGAGAAAATAAACGTTCTATCTGTGGCCTCGGGTGAGCCCCGGCCGGCATTTTAGTAAAACTTTAAAGGTTTGTAAAAAGAAAACCGATAGAGATAAGTCAATAAAACTTGGCATGGTTATTTATCTATATAAAAGGGACAAATTTACCAAGTTTCACCAAAATCTGAGACCTTGGGTGTTAAAATGATTTTTTTGTGGTTGATTTGATATGGAATGACCCATAAATCAATGTAAAATGTCAATTATAATGATTAGATTATATAGAATGTTATGCATTTTTAGACCTCTAATAATTATTTTGTTATTGTTTGTTAGCATATTTTATATTATTATTGTTAGTTATTTTATTGTTTAGTGAGCTAATTTAATTTTTCTTTTGAAATATCTGTATTTAGTTAGATACCATCTGAGATCATTCCCTGTTTATAGTTTTAATACCACCTTGTGATTACTCCAGCTCATTAGCAAGATAATAATTGCAGGATAGTTTTTTGCACTACCATGTTACTACTGTATTCTTTTTTATATACTAGTTCTAATCATAAGTTACCAAATGGCATACAGTTTTTTTTTTTTTTAAATTGTGAACTTTTTATGAACTTTGTTGAAAAATTGGTAAGTGAGTTCCTGTGTTTGTATTGTTTGTTTTCTCATAAGGTTTTTAATTGTAAAAAAAAAAAAATTTAACCACAAGACTGTGATTTTCCCTTTTTGGTACTTTTTAGCTTTAAAAATGCTCGCAGACGAGCGAACCGTCAGCAAATAATACAATGTGACTCTGACTCTATAAAGGTCAATATATAATAAAATTGTTTGAGACCCTACCTGCTTTAATTTTGGAACCTTCCTTCATTATTGTAGTGGTCTTGTCTTCTTCTAATTGAAGATTAATACTCAGTGGATTTATATTTTATTATGAATAAATAAACAAGCCTTTAAATTCAGGTGAACCAAAATAATTACTTGAGCATAATAATGCCCAATAATAGCTCATGTGCTTTAGGATCAGTATTACAGCCCAGTCCAAACTATCTGAACCTCAATGCTGCAAATCTGTCATACTAACAGATTTTTTTATCCTCCTTAAAGCTGAATCTACAAAGAGTATGTACTCTATGAGTTTTAGTTTGTGTGCGGTATTTATTCAATTAGTATTAAAGTGGCAGTGTAATCAAACAAGCCTTGGCGGTGGCGGGGGGACGAACTGGCCGGTATGCGCTCACTCTGCTTTTGAACATCGTGCCGTAATACGCAGTGCCGTCACATGTGTCTGGAAAATCCTTTCATTGGTAAGGGATGGTTTCGAACATTGGTTTCGAAACCTTGTGCAGTCAACACATCTCTTAAAACTCCTTTCATTGGTAAAGGATATCTTCGTAAGCTGGTTTCGAAGTTAAGACAGCTTCTAAATACAGGTAACTCTGGTCCACCAAAATCCTTTTATTTCCTATTCCTGGTTCTCCTTTCAGACCAGAATCTTGTACAGGACGCAGTGAAGAGTGGAGATAAATTCCATAAGTCTACCATACTACCATATTTGTATTTATTATTACATTTTTACTTATATTGTCTGTGTATTCTCATGTGTTTTCATACTATTCAATTACAGTCCCCATTAGTTCTCTCATATCTGAGTACTACCAGATTTATTCGTATATGTCTTGATAATTTTCTTATTATAAATTTTATTTTTATTCAATTGCCGTGAAGATTAAAATTTCAAGCCTTCACAGTTTTATCATATGATTCTTCAGCTTACAGTGGCCAATATAGATTGTTGTTTATTTTTTATATGATTTCTTTTCAAGGTTTTGTAGAATTATGCTTTTCTTACCTGGACCATCCAAGAACACTTTGGAGTGAGTGCATTCTATTCAGTCCAGTATTTTTTCCCTTTAGATCCATAAATCTCACCTATTCTCCTTCTAGTCTAATTGGTGCAGATGCCACAAACTGGCTGAATGGGTTCTGGTTATTGTTGTGTAAGGCTAACTGGACAGAGGTTTTGGTGCCATATTAGTTATTAGTTTTTGTGATTATTATGAATAAAATATGTGAGTTACTATAATCACATTCTTCATTAATAAAACAATACATGGTGTCAGGTGAGAAAAGGAGGGAAGATAGTAAGATTAATTATGGTAGATAGTGAAGTAGAACTGTCAGCGAAAAACATAGTAATGGGAGATAATAAATTTTGTCAATTATCACCCCCCCCCAAAACTTTTAATTTTAAATAACCATCCGATTGGCACTGCTGGATTAGACGTTTTGAAAGATTTTGAATAGCTTTTGGGCTCAATGAAAAAGATGATTCCATGCAGGCAAACATGTTGTAGTATTGCTTAGGAGATGAAGGAGAAGAAATTTTGGAGACGTTTAACCCATCTCTGGATTAAGCATTGGTATATCACTGGTGTTTAGGCAAAAGGGCTTAATGAAGTCATCATTTTTATAAGAATGAGGTTGTAATGGCTTCATACCAAAAAAAAACCTTTTTTTGTTGGTTCAGTCGATTTAAGTGAAATAAGTTTCCTAAATAATATAATTAAGCTGGTCTTAATGGCAAAAATTATACTTGCTATTTGGCAATGATCCAAAGGGCTTAAGTGACGCTTGATAACACATAAATCCTTTTTACCAGAACATGTGCAGATCAAAAGGGTCTGTGTATTTATGCCTATTGTTGCCATTTGGATTTGATCCACAAGCACTAAGTGTTGCAAATGTCTGTTATATGATTCTTCTTCAGCAGCAAGCATTAATTTTGATACAAAAATAACCAATATGTATCGAAGATACTGTATTTATTAAATATTGTACTCAATATTTATAAAAATTAAAAACTCAGTTTTTATTACTAATTTATTTAAGGAGTGAGATTTTTTACACACTATCAAGATTTCATAAAATTTAAGGTGTGTGAAAGTAATGATGAAGAATTTGAAATGAAAAGAAGAAAATGAAGAAACAGACACCCACTGAATAAGCCTTTGAAAGATCAAGGGAAGATAAGGCCAAACTTTATCCTTGTGCTCTCATTTATACTTTTGATTTACAACAGTGCTTATCTAAACCGATTTGCGAACTTCGATGTCATTTTACAAGAGGCTTTACTGGACCTACAATTTGTCGGTTCATGACTGTAGTACTAAAAATGCAACAGGTTATGTCTGGCACAAGTCTATTGCAAAGAGATTAGCAAATGAAATTGATTGCTTTGTGCCTTTATAAGGAGCTAAAAAATTTACAGGCTCAGTAAAAAAAGTTCATTTGCTCAATGAGGGACAAATGAAAAAACAGAAGCGTTGATAGCCTACCCTCATGACTGGGCTACACTAATAAGGTACACCAGCAAATCAGGGGTCCATTAGTCATGAGAAAAAAACTGAAAATGGAGCTCCTCTTTTATGGAGGGAAGCACAATGTATTCGCCGCAATGATGACTTTATACATATTAGTTTTAAAAACACCCTGAGTAGAGAAGATTCTTTAGATTATGTTTTGTTTAAAAGAATAGGCCGACAGCCAAGCACATTTACGCTGTAAATGTCTATAGTGAGCCAATTGCAATATCAAAGGAAAAGACTAATAGATCTTTTATAACTACTTCCCCACTATCTCCACGATTTTTACAGAAAACTAGGTGCAACAATGATGAAGATATTAATCCTGATTTATATATTAATTTAATCTTTTTTCGTGGGTAACCACCTATTTTTAAATTTATATTTTTAATATTTATATATTTTTTTTAAATATTTTATTTTTATAATAAAATTATTTATATTTTTATAATAAAATTATTTATATTTTTATAATAAAATTATTTATATTTTTATAATAAAATTATTTATATTTTTATAATAAAATTATTTGTATTTGTATAATAAAATTATTTATATTTTATAATAAAATTATTTATATTTTTATAATAAAATTATTTATATTTTTATAATAAAATTATTTATTTTTACTTTCACTTACCTATATATATGAAATATATAGTAAGTGGAAGTATTGCGATCGTGAAAAATTTCGACTTCCGGTTTTCAACGGAAATACACGTTTTAGGGTCCCCTGAGTCCAATTAACCAAGTCCCGCGAAATGGTCTGTGTGTGTGTGAACAGACTAGCTCAAAAACTATAAACTGTGGGAACCTGAAATTGGGTATTTAGTGTATGTATATGCCCGCGATGTGACAGCAAAAATTTCATCAAAATTTCTCAAAGGGAGGGGGTACTTTATTTAATAACTTTTTACGTTTTTTTCGATTTTCTCAAAAACGGCTCTAACGGTTTTGATTAAACTGAGTATTTGATCTATTTATATGCCCGAGATATGACTGTAAAAACTTCATCAAAATTGATCAACCGGAGGGGGGACTTTACTTAATAAATTTTGTATCATTTTTACGTGTTTTTTTTATTTACACAAAAACAGTTTTAATGATTTTGATTAAACTGAGTATTTGATCTATTTATATTGCCGAGATATGACTGTAAAAATTTGATCAAAATTGATCAACCAGAGGGGTGACTTTACTTAATAAATTTTGTATCATTTTTACGTGTTTTTTTTATTTACACAAAAACGGTTTTAACGATTTTGATCAAACTGGGTATTTGATCTATTTATATGCCCGAGATGTGACAGCAAAAATTTCATCAAAATTTCTCAAAGGGAGGGGGTACTTTATTTAATAACTTTTTACGTTTTTTTCGATTTTCTCAAAAACGGCTCTAACGATTTTGATTAAACTGAGTATTTGATCTATTTATATGCCCGAGATATGACTGTAAAAATTTCATCAAAATTGATCAACCGGAGGGGGGACTTTACTTAATAAATTTTGTATAATTTTTACGTGTTCTTTTTATTTACACAAAAACGGTTTTAACGATTTTGATTAAACTGAGTATTTGATCTATTTATATTGCCGAGATATGACTGTAAAAATTTGATCAAAATTGATCAACCGGAGGGGGGACTTTACTTAATAAATTTTGTATCATTTTTACGTGTTTTTTTTATTTACACAAAAACGGTTTTAACGATTTTGATTAAACTGAGTATTTGATCTATTTATATGCCCGAGATATGACTGTAAAAATTTGATCAAAATTGATCAACCGGAGGGGGGACTTTACTTAATAAATTTTGTATCATTTTTACGTGTTTTTTTTATTTACACAAAAACGGTTTTAACGATTTTGATTAAACTGAGTATTTGATCTATTTATATGCCCGAGATATGACTGTAAAAATTTCATCAAAATTGATCAACCGGAGGGGGGACTTTACTTAATAAATTTTGTATCATTTTTACGTGTTTTTTTTATTTACACAAAAACGGTTTTAACGATTTTGATTAAACTGAGTATTTGATCTATTTATATGCCCGAGATATGACTGTAAAAATTTCATCAAAATTGATCAACCGGAGGGGGGACTTTACTTAATAAATTTTGTATAATTTTTACGTGTTCTTTTTATTTACACAAAAACGGTTTTAACGATTTTGATTAAACTGAGTATTTGATCTATTTATATTGCCGAGATATGACTGTAAAAATTTGATCAAAATTGATCAACCGGAGGGGGGACTTTACTTAATAAATTTTGTATCATTTTTACGTGTTTTTTTTATTTACACAAAAACGGTTTTAACGATTTTGATTAAACTGAGTATTTGATCTATTTATATGCCCGAGATATGACTGTAAAAATTTGATCAAAATTGATCAACCGGAGGGGGGGCTTTACTTAATAAATTTTGTATAATTTTTACGTGTTCTTTTTATTTACACAAAAACGGTTTTAACGATTTTGATTAAACTGAGTATTTGATCTATTTATATGCCCGAGATATGACTGTAAAAATTTGATCAAAATTGATCAACCGGAGGGGGGACTTTACTTAATAAATTTTGTATCATTTTTACGTGATTTTTTTTATTTACTCAAAAACGGTTTTAACGATTTTTATCAAATTCGCCATGTTTAATGAAAATTATGTGTTCTTTAATATCAAGTAAGCTTTATCATTATTAAAATGTTCTGAGGGGGCTTTTTTGGGGGGGGGGGTTGGGGCCTTTTTGTTTGTTTGTGTCCTATAAAGTACCTATGTTTTTGTTTATATAGAGAAATTAACTGTCTCTCGTTACGCCTAAAAATAAGAAATGGCTATATATGAGATATGATAAAAATAAAGAAAACATAAATAGGAGAAAAAAAGAAAAATATTCAGTCAACTCATAAAACTCGTTGAGCCCACGCATGCGGAGTACGCCTTTAATGACAGACCATTGTTCATAATTAAAGCCGTTCTGTTCATTTGAGAAGTGGCAATTAACTAAACGCATTAATTCCTAATCTACGTAAGTTGGTAAGTGAAAGTTGTGTGTTGTGCGCACGCACCAGATTTTTTATAATAAAACTAGCTAGGGTGCCCGGCTTCGCTCCGGTAGTTGTGTGGTAGTTTTAATAGCAGAAAAAACTTTAAAATTAAAGGAAATATAGAACAAAATTAACACTTTCTTGAAACTTTTAACATTTTATCAATATTAAGATCGAGATCTGCAGAGTCCGCCCTAATAACTATATAGGGGGTTAAAAATGGTGAATGAACAAATAATTTTGCTGCAACTTTGTTGATGGTTTCTGTGATTCTGAATCTTATAAGCCCATTCCAAGCGGTCAGCAGATAATAAGTCATTAGATTATAGTTAAAAAATCTATTAGTTAAAAAACTATATTTCGAGAACAACTTAAGCGCCGACTACTGTGATGGTCCTATTAGATCCAGAAGTTTAGAAACTACCGAAGATTCATAGAAACTTTTTTTTAAGACCTTTCTTCCAGTTCAACCTCCCTTAAGATATCCCCCCCCTCCCCGTAATTTGGCCGGACTCTGCACCTACTATTACAAAGTAAAAACCAAAATATCATGAGGGCAAAATTTTTTCATCATATTTCTTTTTATCCTGAACTATGAGGGGTGATAAAATCTGATTGAAAAAATGCTGTAATTGGAGCTAGCCATTTTGTCAACGGGAATGCTCACCGTACATAGTAATAAAACCATTTGTCATAATTACATACAATAAGAACACTTCAAGCTTTTTATTTTCGATTTATAATCAGTCAATTCAGCTCATCTTTTTTGTTTTATGTCTGTTTTTATTCGCTCACTGTACTACTAAAAAATGTTCACTCATATTGCATTAAATTTACTTAAGTATATGTTATATATTGATTAAATGTAATGTGTTAATCAATTAGCCTTCTTATGATAAAACTATTTTTTTAAGGAATCCAGTTGGTTTTTTAATTGATTGCAGAGATGTAAAATCATTATTTTATTTTGAAAGAAAAGGTGAAACTAATTATTTTCGCTTGATTTTTTAGTAATTTAAAAAGAGGTTGGTATTGAGTTCTGGTACAGTTCACATGTGCTCTTAAAAATTTATCTTTTTTACGTAGTTAAAATCACTTTTTATTTGTGAAAATTGGCATATTTGGTGTTTAATAGGATTCCGTTCGCTAAGTGAATTTTCAAAAAAATTTGTCGAGCCAATTTTTTTTAATTAGTGTGGAAAGAAAACTAAGTACATTAGTGCAGTGGAGTGGAGTGGGGATATACCTCAATAACTATTGATTGATACCTGTGTATAAACAACTAAGGTAACAAAGTTATTATTACGGTTGTGTTTACACATTCACATCAATAAACTGTACACGCCTGGATTTATTTATATATATATCTTCTTTTCTTTTCTATTTCTTCAATACTATACCATCTTTATTTATTCATATTAATTTTCTATCTACTTGGTCTTGTGTATGAACTGAATTTATATTTTTTATCATTGCATGCCACCTAAATTAGACCAGACTCCTCGTAAAACATCAACCTCATCTCGTTTTAAAAGAAGTAGAAGTTCTCCTGAGTTTAATATCAGTCCTATTAATAAAAAACCTTTAGTGGAATCTATAGATATGGCGAGTTCTGGCAATTCCCAAGATGTTTGTCAACTAAATATGGCCCAATTAATGGAGTGTATGTCGCAATTGCTCGACACAAAGCTTTCACACTTAGCCACTAAAGAAGACATTCTTAGCCTGCATAATGAAATAAATTTATTAAAAAAAGAAAACTTACAATTAAAATCAGATTTATTGGCTATCAAGAGTGCGAGTGTCAACACTGAGGATCTCGTGGATAATTTAGATAATAAAAATCGGCGAAATAATTTAATTTTTAAAGGTCTAAATTATAACACGCAAGATAACCTCTGCAAAGTTATTACTGATTTTTGCGGCGAAGTATTAGAAGTTCGATTACAGCCTGATTTTATATACGCTTTCCCTCTGGGTCGAATAACAGTTCCTAATAGGCCTATTATGGTCTCATTCATGAGATATAGTGACAAAGTGTCAGTAATGAACTCTCTGAAACGGCTGCGAAGAACGGGATTTACAATACATCAAGATTTCTCTGAAAGAACAAGAAAAAGGAGAAGTAAATTATTCTTAATTAGAAAAGAGATTAGACGTATAAATAATGGCATTAAAGCTGCAGTTAGTGTGGATCGTCTCATTGTATCGAATCAAAGATTTACTTGGTCTGAAAATGTTGGTTTGATGCTTGGAAATGAGGATGGTTTAAGGAGCTTGAACGAATTGGTTGGCTCTGATATGTCGAATTTTGTATCTGCTGTTCGGACTAATTCTCTACCACATGATTATTTTTCCTCGAATACGGCCTTGACTAAAAAGGTTACGGCTACATCATCTTCACCTAATGCTCACCAGGGATGAAATAGGGCAGTCTGCCGGCAGTACATTCACCAGGCCTCTTCTTCCATTACAAATATTTCATTTATCGTGTATAATGTAGCTGGTTTAAAATCGAAACTAAATGACCCAGCAAGTTCTTTTTTACAATTTATTAAGAAATATGAGATTTTTGTATTATTAGAAACATTTATAGATAGTAAATTTGATTATTACAGTAAATTCTTTGATGGATACTGTTTGTGTTGGATTTCTGCAACGAAACAAGCTCGGTTTGGTCGTGCAATGGGTGGTAAATTGTATGCAATCAGATCTAATTTACCTCAAGATCAGGTTAAATTTCTTGATCTTGATGATGTCAAGGTGGTTTATATTAAAAGTCAAATTGAATTGTATATTTTGCCTGTATACCTGTGTGGTAACTCCTGGGATTCAGATTTTGGTAAATTAGAAAACTTTCTTGCAGAACATTCACAAATTAAATTTGTTTTAGCCGGTGACTTCAATGCTAGAATAGCGGCTTCTCAGTCTTTTCCCTGTGATATAATTTTAAATAACCATACATGTAATTTGTTTAGGAGGTCTAAGGATCAGGTTATTAATGGTAGAGGTTCCAAATTACTCGGATTATGTGATAATTATGATTATATTATTTTAAATGGTCGTTTTAATGATGTAGAAGGTGAATATACGTTTATTAATAGCTTAGGTAAATCTGTAATTGACTTCATTTGCTTTCCTGTTGATTATATATCTTGTATTGTTAATTTTAGAATTTTGGCAGAACCTTTTTCTGATCACCTTCCTCTTTTTTGTGAGATCTCATTTATTAACACTTTACAATGTAATGTTTTACCACTTCTGCCTCAGTTAGTTTGGTTAGATAAATATACAAATGTTTATAAAAATTCTTTGAAACTGGCTACTGAAACCATTTCTTTTCTCCCCTCGAATTCTCAAGAGTTTTTAAATATTTTAGTTGATTGTATTAAGCACTCTTCCCTTTCACCTACTACATGTTCTCAATATGTTAAAAATATCCGACGAAACGATTGGTTTGATGGACAATGCCTTCGTGCAAGAAATAAATCATTTGCATTATTAAACCTTTTTCGTCGAACTAGATCTATTTTTGTCAAACATAATTATTTAGAAGCTAATAGGAATTATAAGGATTTATGCTTTAGAAAAAAGAGAGAACATCTTTATGCCGTAGTTGAGAGATTTAAAAGGGTAAGAGACTCGAAGGAATTTTGGCACCTAACTAATCATTTTAAAAGAAAAAATTTTACTTGCGGTAATATTGATCTGTCCAAATTAGTCAATCATTTTCAAAACTTACTTAATCCCCCCGATAATGATTTAGTTGTACTCTATGCAGAACCAATTATATATTCTACCACTCTAGATCTCCCCTTTGGCCTAAGTGAACTGCAGTCGGTAATAATTAACCTACAAAACAATAAGGCCCCAGGTATGGATAGAGTACCATACGAATTCTATAAGCATGCTCCCGATATATTCTTGGTTAAACTTTTGTCTCTTTTTAATCAAATTTACGAAACAGGCAACACTCCAGACTCCTTTAGCAGATCTATTCTATTTCCTCTATTTAAACGCGGCGACATCAATGATGTGCAAAATTATAGGGGTATATCCTGTCTTGATGCATCTGCAAAAATTTTTACAGGTCTTCTTCTACAACGATTAGAAACTTTTGTAATAGAAAATGATATCCTCAGTCAATTCCAAACAGGTTTCAGACGTGGATACTCCACTATCGATAATTTATTTGTCCTGTTAAACATTATCAAACTTAAACTGCTCAAGAAAGGACAAAAAATCTTTGTATTTTTTGTGGACTTCAAAGCCGCGTTTGATAGCATTTCTAGAAATTCTTTATTTTTGAAATTATATAATTTAGGAGTTTCCACTAAATTTATCAATATTTTAAAAAATATTTATTCGAAATCTGAATCGGCTGTCAGGGGTACTGAGGGAATTTCTGAGTTTTTTTCTGTGAATAGTGGTGTACGCCAGGGTTGTTTACTCAGTCCACTTCTATTTTCTTTGTATTTGGATGATCTTCCTCTTGCTCTTGAAGGAGGAGTTCGTATAGGAGGTACATGTATCAGCATTTTGATGTATGCTGATGATATCGTGTTGCTTGCTGAAGATAGGGTTACATTGCAGAGAAATATACACCTTTTGGCATCTTATTGTGATAACTGGAATCTGACAGTTAATCTCTCAAAATCCAAAATTATGGTATTTAGAAATGGTGGTAGACTGGCCGCTGCAGAAAAATGGAAATATAAGGGGCTGCCAATAGAAGTGGTGAATACTTACAGATATTTGGGCGTTACATTAAGCTCCCGCCTTTCTCTCAGGTACCATTTGAAAGAGCGCATATCGGCTGCTAAAATGGGGCTAAACAGAAATTGGTCAAGTTTTATGTCTCATGATCTAATCACTCTCTCTGCTAAAAAACATATTTTTGATGCTGTAATCCGATCTATAGTATGCTATGCAGCTCAAGTTTGGGGTTATCAAAGGTATGAAGAGTTGGAAAAATTTCAGCGCTTTTTTATTAAAAAATTGTTCTCTTTGCCACCTGCTACGCCAAACAACATGGTTTATTTAGAAACAGCTACCGACTTGCTTGAGGTGTTTACCTTAAAGTTACATTTTAAGTATTGTCTTAAAGTGGTGAACGCAGCTGACGACCGTCTTTCTAAAATTATAGCGTTAGAAGTGATTAAGCGCAATATCTTTTGGTTTAAAGCATGGTGTGATTTGGCTGAAAGATACTCATGTAGGTTTGAAAGCACTCTGGATAGTGTTTCGTTATGGAAAGACCAGTTAGATGTATTATTGACCGCTATCAAGTGCCATCATAGGGAACAGTGTGAAATGGCCGCGAGGAATTCGAATAGATTTCTTTTGTATAAAGAATTAAATCATGATATCACAATTTTTAGGTTCAAAGATGGCTGTTCTTGGGATCTTACTAGGAACGATTTATGTTGGATGTTTAAACTTAGATGCGAACTCCTTTATTTAAATTACACCCCATGGCTTGATAGGGAAAATACGAATTGCCAACTTTGTAACCTACCCGTAAAAGAGGACCTTTTTCATTTCCTGGCAGAGTGTTCAGCCCTCAGTAACATCCGAATACAGTTTTTAGGTTCTAGTACTGTCCATACGACTTTTTTAATTTCTCTCCTTAATGCCCCCACTGAAATAGATTGCCGTAAAATTGTAAATTATACTCGACATGCATGGTCCCATCGCTACCACTTAATCCATCCAACATAGACAGAATTCATCTTTCGTTTCTTTTCACTCTTTATTTTTATATAATTTTTTATTTTATTATATAGTAATATTTACTTTATTTTCATTTCTTAATGCTTTTATATCTTTTGTTTTTGCAACCATTACTTAACTTGAATTTTCTTTTTTAACCCATAATCAGAATAGTAATTATATTGGACAGTAATTTCCTTGTTTTATATTTGTACTTTAATCAGAAGAATCTAGTTCTTATTGTTTATTTTTATTTTTTATTTATTTATTTTTTTTTCTTTACTTTATATCTGTTTTTTTTTTTTTTTTTAATTTATTATTATTTATTCACTGTACCAGTAATTTTTGTTTAAATTTTTGTATAAATTTTCCGGCAGACGGATTTCCATGCCGTACAATGTTTGTCTCTTTTGTGTATAATTTGTAATTATTATTATTCAATAAAACATTATTATTATTATTATTATAATTTAAAAAGAACAGCTGAAAAAATGTATACCTAACCTTTACAAACTGAACAGGAATGAATGAACAATAAACATTGAGTGAAACACCCTAGCGCTTCCTGGTAGCCTGGAGCTCGAACTAAATTTTTCATTCATAAACTCGTATGTCATTCTCAGGTACGCTAATTATATGGTGCGAGAGGCTTAAAATTCCAGTCCTTTTCTCTTCAATTTTGCACCCTTAAGAGAAAAACGGAAACCTTCTTCTCCGTTAGGGGTCATATAGCAACACGCTAACAAAACTTTCATAAACGTACGTTGAGTCTTTTTTGAGCCTTATCGGCACGCACATTGTACACTTTGCTTTATAATATATATTGATTATTTATATTTTTATAATAAAATTATTTAATTTTTATAATAAAATATTTTATTAAATATTTTAATAAAATATTTATAAAAAAAAATAATCCTGATTTATTTGATGTTGAAATAGATCAATAACGTATCATTTTTAAACTAATAATGTACTTTTAGATTGCTTTTTCATCATAATATTAACATAAAAGAAAATGTTTTTGATTTTTCCTAACTTTTAGGGTCAGATCCATTTCTCATATTCTTGGTAAAAATTAATTAGGTTCCTTATTGTTAAGTACAGAAGGCTTATGAGTTATGATCAAAACGCCATAAGAGACAAAAAGGTTTTTTTTTTTTTTTTTTAAGTGGCATATGCACTGCGGCCCAGATGGGCCTATTGTACGCCAAGTTGTCTGCCTGGGTTCTGCTTCACTTTATATGCTTATTTTCAGTACCTCAGTATATTTAAGGAGGCTACTTGGGTTAATTAACTCATGCGCCTTAGGGTCAGTAATGCGGTCCAGGCCAAACATTCTGAACCTTAATACAGCGAGTCTGTCACATATGCAGACTCTATGATAAGCCGTCTCACTCTCTTTTTCGCAGTATCTGCATGTTGGCGATGCCGCGAGTTTGAGTTTGAACATGTGGCTTCTGAGCTTACAGTGTCCGGTGTATACTGCTGTAAGTCTTTTTAATGCGTTCCTGTCGAGATGTAGTAGTTCTCTACTTCTTTTGACAGAGGGATTGTCCAGGAACAATTTGGAGTGTTTGAGATTTTGCATCCTCCAAAGTTATTTTCTTTTTGCTCCATATATTTCCTCTATCCTCCTTATGGCAGAGCTTTTGCTTATGCCACACACCGGTTCAGGGGTGATAGGTTTGATACTGGATCCTTTTCTGGCAAGAGTGTCTGCATTTTCGTTTCCTGTTATGCCAGTGTGACCTGGCACCCATTCTGCGTTCACTCTGTTGTTATATGCTAGGCTGTTGAGTCTTGTTTTGCACTCCCATACAACCTTGGAATTTGTATCTATATGATTGAGGGCACCAAGTGCAGCTTGGCTGTCTGTGTAAATGGTGATTGTCTTCCTAGACATCTTTTCGTTCAGCAACTCATAGGCGCAGTGGCTAATTGCCAGCACCTCTGATTGAAATACCGTGGTGAATTTGCCCAATGCGGCATAGATTCCTTCATTGGGTTTATCCTTTCTCCAGATGCCCGCACCCGACCCTTTGCTGGTGAGTGAGCCATCAGTATAGCAGCAGATACCGTTGTTTGGTATGTGCGGTTCTTTATCGTTTATTTTTACGTTAAAGTTTGCTTCCAGTGAGCCCCTGATCTGGATGTCAGAGTGCATGGATAGTAGTCTATCCTTTTCAAGCTCCTGGAATATTTTCCAGTGTCCCCAATTTGTGGTAACTTTAGAGGACAGATTTAGCTTGTTGATCCTGTAACAGGCCTTCATGGCATGCACCTCCGCTTCCATGTGCAGTGGTGCTAGGTTAAGCATCAATTCCATGGTGGCAGTAGGTGTGGTCTTCATTGCGCCTGTTATCATGAGGCAGGCTAGTCTTTGCAGTTTTTCCAGTCGAGCTTTGCTCCTGCCTATCCCTGATTTATGCCACCAAACCAGGGAAGAATATAGCACCATTGGCCTTATAACCATGGTGTAAAGCCTATGTACCATTTTGGGTTTAAGTCCCCAGTTTATGCCTATTGCTCTTTTACAGGCCCATAGACATTTCAGGGCTTTGTTGGTCGTGTTTTCCACGTGTTTAGCCCAATTGAGTTTATTGTCCAGTGTGACACCTAGATGTTTTACAGTTTTACTTTGGTTCAACTGGACCCCCTCAATTGTTGGTAGTTTGATAGCTATCTTCCTTTTCGTGCTGAAGATGCAGATGCTTATTTTTTGTGGATTAATGTTCAATCCATTATTTTTGCACCAGTTCAATATGATTCTGGTTGCACTATTTAGGAGGTCCGATAAGACACTTTGGTGTTTACCTCCTACAAGGACTGCTATATCGTCCGCATATCCCTGTGCATAGTAGCCTGTGGTGTTTAGCTTCGTCAGCAGTGTGTCCAGCATTAGGCACCACAGTAGCGGGGATATCACTCCTCCCTGGGGACATCCACCTTTGGGTTTGATCAGTATTTTGCTGAGTCCTGATTCGGACTGTATTTGTCTTTCCCTCAGCATGGTCATGATCCATCTGATGGAAATTTCATCAATTTTTCTCTCCAACAGGGTTTTCTCTACTACCCTGTGTGGTGTTCTGTCGAAGGCACCTTCAATATCGATGAATGTGCCAATCGTAGTTTCTTGGTGGTCCATAGATTTTTCAATTCTAGAGACTAATTTATGTAATGCTACCTCGCAGGATTTTCCTGCTTGGTAGGCGAATTGATTTTCGTGTATTGGGTGAGAACCCGCTAATTGTTCCCTCACATTCCTATCCATCATCTTCTCTAGTACTTTCATTAGGAAAGATGTCAGGCATATGGGTCTGAACGCTTTGGGGTTGTCATAGGTCCCTTTACCGGGTTTTGGTATGTAGCAGACCTTGGATACCTTCCATTCGTGTGGTAGATATCCCAGCGCTAGGCTTCCTCTTAGCAATTCTAGTAGGTATGGTCTGAGTATATGTAGTCCCTTTTGTATAAGGGCTGGAAATATTCCATCTACACCAGCTGCTTTGTATGGGGCCAGTGTGTTAACTGCCCAAGTAAGTTTATTGCTGGTGATGATGTTTTTTGCTTGTCTCCACATTGCACATCCAGTGTTCTGTTCATAGTGCATAGAGACCGGTTCTGTAGTGCTTGTTGTTTCGCAGTCAGGGAAGTGGGTCTTCGCCATGGCTACCAGTGTCTCCATCTCGTTAGTGGTGAATCCATCAGGTTGCCTCAGCGTGCCCAACATTCCCTGCTCTGTGTGTTTATTTATAATTTTATTGACGCGGCTGGTTTCCGGGATGCTACTTATGTCAGAGCAGAAGTCCCTCCAGGCCCTGCGTTTAGCTCTCCTGACAGATTTATGGTATTCTGTTAGTGCTTTCTTGTACTCATTCCATCTGCCAGAGTTCTTAGAGGCATTGAACAATCTTCTAGTGAGAGTTCTTTCTTTTTGCAGGTCATTGTTCCACCAGGATACTTTCCTGTTGGATCTCTTTTTCTTTTGCGTACAGCTGCTATGATATGATTTAGTCATAGCATCTGTTAATGTGGCATTCAGGCACTCTAGTTGCCATGAGTTACTAATTCTTTTTGGACAATTATTTATGTTTGAGTCGAGGTTTATACCGTAATTTTCCCAGTCTGTTAGTTTGGGATTCCTGTATTCGACTACAAATTCTATGCTATTCAGTAGGTCGAATCTGATGTTCCTATGGTCTGAGCATGTCTCCTCATTTGAGACATGCCAGTCCACTAAGTTCCTACTGATTGTTTTAATAGCTATCGTGATATCTATAATCTCCGATCTTAACCTATTGACAAACGTGGGTTTATCCCCACGGTTCAATATGTCAAGATCGTTATTAATAATGAATTCTAATATTTGCTCATCTCTGTGATTAGTGTTCGTGCTGCCCCAAACTTCATGGTGGGCATTGCTGTCGAGTGAAGCTATAAGTTTTTTGTCCCTTGTAGCTTCCAGGATTTGCTCCAGCATAGCTGTGGGTTCCTTGTCCTCATAGGGTAGGTACCCAGCCAGCATTATGATTTATTTTGTCTCCTTTCAGGAGTATATAAGGCTGCTGCAGAATCTCTGGAACAAAATAGACAAAAAGGTTAGGCTCAAAGGGATTTAATAGACTTCAAATAAATAAATTTATTAATATTTTCTTTGATTTTTGTATTTCGCTATAATGAATAGCCCCTTATGAGATAATATAGTCAATCATGAAAAAGAAATCCTTATACAGGATTTAAAATGATTTTTCAAAACTTTGGAAAATCGTCCTGTAAACTTCACATTCCAACATTTAACCCCTTTTGCCCCAAACAGCAGTGATATAATTGTGTGAAAGAAATGTTTAATGATTATTAAGGACACAAAACTTATATTGTCTATGAACAAACTACTTGAAAAGAGCAATAATAAAAGCTCGCCAGGCAGAGAGTTTACATAACCAACAATGAATTGAGAGGGAGAATTTACAAGTTGGAGTAGTATAAAGAAATGAACCAAATAGGAAATCTCGGAATTAAGTGTGAACAAGTTTTAAAAGCTTAAAATGTGGAACATCTAAAGAGGACTGTCCAGCTATTAGCTGCAAATGTCTCAAATGCAACCTCATCGGACATTTTGCTAAGCTATGTTCGTCGAAAAAAGTAAAGGAGGTTAGGGAATATAAATTATCTGTTACCGAGTCGGAAACCTATCTAGGAGAACTAATAGTAGGTGAAATTTCTGCCTAATATCCCTGGAAACTCCCTGTCAAAATCTCAGAAAAAGAGGTATTTTTCAAATTAGATACCATTGATGTGTCTATCATAGGGAAAAGAACCTGTAACAATCTTGGAATAGTTATTAGGCCAACTGAAAAATAACTTTTTGGACTGGAAAAAATGTTATTAAAGGTTGAAGGAGTTACCACTGCTGACATTGAGTATAAAGGTAGATATATAAGAGAACATATATAAATAAGTGAGGAACAACCAGTGTCGCTGTTAAATAAGAGAACACTAATGGAATTGGATTTAATAAAGTTAAATGTTGGTAAACTTGATGCATTAGAAGGAATAGTAAGAAAAGTGTTTTCAAAAATGGAGTTGATAGGTATAAAATCATGCTGATTGAGATGGCTACACCTTATGCGGTGGCAACACCTAGAAAAGTCACCTTACTTTTGAGGGATCCAATGGTAGAAGGAAGAGCTGGACCATATGGTAAAGGAAGGGATCATCGAGACTGTTACAAAACCAATATGTTACAAAACCAATAGGTTGGTGTTCTCCTATTATATTGGTACCAAAATGAGACGGTCAGGTAAGGATATTCATTGATAATACTAATATTAATAAATATGTTGAGAAGGAAGGTGTTAATTACCGTCTGTTGAAGAATCCCTGGCCTAATTAGAATGGGGGAAGATATTTTCGCTATCAGATGCTTCAAATGGCTTCTGGGAGGTGCCTCTCCATCCGGATAGTTGGGAATTAAGTACATTTATCACACCCTTTGGAAGGTGTATGTACAAAAGAATACCTTTTAGAAATTCATTGGGACCTTAAATCTATCAAATAATAGCTTAGAAGAAGTAACGCATAAAGCAGACTTTTTAGTGTGTGAAAGAACACAAGAAGAACATCCGAAGACTCAAGAGATTTAAAGAATATGGAGTAACTATAACTGTATTGTTGTTTTATTAATAAAGAATGTGATTCTTGTGAGCCAAAATTTTTTTCTTTTAATTCCTTTTGTTTATAGCTTTCTTTAACTCCTAGTTTTGTGAAATATTTTAGTCAAAGAACTTCATAGTGTAATCTGGTCTTGTATTAATTTTTTTTTTTTTTCCACTCGCACTATGCACCGCGACCTCTTGGGTCTATTGTGCGCCTGATTCTACCTGATTTCTAAAAGTCTATTTTTAGTGCATCAGTAAATTTTAGCAAACTTGTTGGGTTGACCAGTTCGTTAGTACTTGGGTCAGGTAAGTTTACATCGCCTAAGATGCTGAATCTTAGCCTAACAAGTCGTTTACACCAGCTTATAATGTGATAAGCTGTCTCATCCTCCTTGCCACAGAATCTGCAGATAGGTGAGTCTGCGAGTTTAAGTCTGTGCATATGTTTGTTGAGTTTACAGTGTCCTGTATAGATCGCTGTAACTTTTTTGAGTGCTTTCCTGTCCAAGTTCAGTAGAATGTCACTTCTTTTGGCAGAGTAGCCTTTTAAAAAGAATTTGGAGTGAAACTGTGTTTTATCATTCCAATTTTGTTTTTTAATTGCACCATATATCTCCCCTATCCTTCTTTTGGCATAGCTTAGACTTATGCCAATTACTGGTTCAGGGGTCATTGGTCTTTTTGCTGAGCCTTCTCTTGCAAGGCCATCTGCTTTTTCATTTCCTTGGATGCCGGAATGTCCGGGCACCCATTCCACTCTGACTCTATTGCTTTCCGCTAGTTTGTTGAGCGATCTTGTATTAATTACTCAAACTTTTTTATTGAAATTAAATTATTTTTCATTTAGCATCTTTATTATTTTTTCTGGCCTGTTGCAAAACATTTGTCTTTTGTTATTTTCTAATAAAATAGTTAGGTAACATTTTTTATTTACTTATTTAATTTTCTTTTGTTATTTTATAATATTTATAAAATTTTGATGAGTCATTAAGCCTGTCAAAATCGTAGTGTTTTATTTTTGTCATTAAGAGGCCTTATTGAATTAAAAATGAGGGGGGTGGAGTAATCTATTGATAGTGAAAATTATTTCATTTAAACTATTAGTTATGTTACTTTTATTTACATTGTTATTTTTCAGTCGGAGTTAGATGAAATGGAGAAGAAAAAAGAACGTATTTTGATGATGTCACTACAAAGGCGGCAAGCTGCTGAAGAAGCAAGGAACCTTAAAGAAGCTGAAGCAGCTAGAAGAAGAGATCTAGAAAAAGCTAAAGAGGAAGAAAAACTGAGAAAAAAAGAAGAAGAAAAACGAAGAAGGGCTGCTATCTTGGAACGTCATAAGGTCAAGAAAGCCATTGAGGAAGCAGAAAGGGAGGTGTGTTTTAAATTATTTGTTATTTGATCATTTAATGTACAGAGGTGGGCATTTAAAGAGTCTCTCTCAAAAGCATTTCTCAATATGGAGGTCCCCTAAAAGAAGTTTCAGATGACTATTCAGAATGAGTCTATTTTGAATTGTCATCTAAAACTTCATTTTTTTTCTAATATATGTAATACTTACTATCTTGTATTTTAATACACATGTATATTGTAATACATACATTTTGTCTCCTGTGTTAAAAAACCAATTGCTGAAATATATTTTATTTGCGAAATGTTTTTATATATTGATTTAAATTAAATTTTAGTATATAATATTTTTAGGGCAAACAAGTGGATAAGGAACTTCTGAACTCGTTGAAAGCTTCTTTACCATCTGCTAATAATTCTTCTGCCCCTAAATTAAGACAAAAAGCAAGTGGTGGGGGTAGACCTAGGCCTAAGACAATCCACATTGATTCAGGGGCAGAAGAGAGTGGAATGATGACACCTTCTAGGGGAAAGAAAGGATCGTCATCCAATCTTTCTGGTATAAAAAAACTTTAATTTTATTAGTAAAACTTATATTAATAGATTATTTAAATATAAATTTTATAATTCTGAATAATTAAACATAATTAATTTTAATTATAAACATGCCATGATTTTTCACTTTCACTTACCTCTATATTAAATATATAGTAAGGGAACGTATTATGATCACGAAAAATTTTGACTTCTTGTTTTCAATGGAAATACACATTTTTTGGCATCCTGAGTCCCAATAACTAAGTCTTCTGTGTGTGTGTGTGTGTGTGTGTGTGTGTGTGTGTGTGTGTGTGTGTGTGTGCGCGTGTGTGTGTGTGTGCATGCATGTGTGTGTGTGTGTGTGTGTGAGTGTGTGCGCGTGCGTGCGTGTGTGAATCCCTCCTTCTTTCCCTTTTCTTTGGCTAGCTGCACCCTGAAGATAGTCGACAAAAATGCCATCCTGGCATCTACCTCGCGCTAATGGTCTCCCTCATTTTTTCTGTAACTTGTTTGTAACGAGTAAGCAGCGTCGCGGCATATTGTCTGTTCGTCTAACGTGGCAATTTTGTCTCTCGGAACATCTGAAAAATGTCCTCTTCCGGGGTCCATCTTCCACTTCCGTAAGCCTTCTTCAGTCTTTCCTTAACAACTGTCCACGGGGTCTCCTCATCCGCTTGAATGTGATTCAAGATATTTCTTTTCACCCGGCAAACCAACGCTGCTTTCAGCGCCTCTCCGTCTTCTGGATTGAGTAAATTCTCCGCCGCTTTTGCCTCATTCCTAGCTATCAGCCTATCACCTCCTTTTAAAAAATGATTTAACTCACCTGTCTCTCCTGTGAATCGTTCCAAGTCCGAAATTGCCTTTCTTAGATCTTGTGAGGTTGCTATTCTGATCTTCAACCATTCTAAAGTTGTCGCATGAGCACCTTCTAACGTCTCTTGGGGTAGCGAAGGAATACCCGGTACCTCAAGAGTCGCTGGCCTCAAAACATTAGTTGCCATCTCGAAACTTTCTCACTTGACCCTGAAACTGCACACTAAAAAGCAATTTCGGTAATTTCACAGTCCCGGGTTTCGGCACCACTTAACTTGGTTTGGTTTACAAATACGAAAGATTATAAAGAAAGTTAAATGATACAAGCATAGACTGAACAAACACTGAGATTTATTTTATCACAACAATGCTCGATCTAACACATATGCGGTTAGGTAATAATATATGATGATATTAAGGCAATAATGTAGCACACTGCTATACGTAACTTATATATATATATATATATATATATATATATATATATATATATATATATATATATATGGAAAGCTTTTAATATTCAATAATTTTATTATAGATTATTTCAACATTCTACATTTATTTTGTGCATCTTTGACATTCTGTGTTTATTTATTTCTATTATTGCTTATTGGATAATGGATCCGAAGTACCAAAAAACTTTTGGCAATTTAATAAGTTTCAATCAATAACATTTACTGTAATCACTATTTTCCTTACTGCTACTTTAAAGAACCAAATATTAACTGTCTCTACCTGAGAAGCATGCACTATGACTATCGGTTTCTGAAAAATACTTAAGAACTTAAAATTTTAAAATCCCTATTTATTATATATTGTTAAAAAACTTGATCATTCAGTCTAAAATTCGATAATTCAGAAGTGTATATGGTTCAATTTATTTCTATGAGATCTAAGAAATATATGCATAAAATATCCAAACGAATCCCCAGAGTACGGAGTCCCATGATTAAGTGGAGCCAACATCATTCTTGGTATACACTTAATGAACTATTGATGACAGTACCTGCTTTCCAATAGAATAAACGAAAACAATCGTGGAAAAAAGTTTTAAGATCTTCTAAGAAATATTTACATAAAAAAATTCAAATGAATCCCCAGAGAGTACTGAGTCCCATGATTAAGTAAAGCCAATATCATTCTTGTTATACCCCTAATGAAGTATTGACAGTGGAAAAAAGTTTTAAGTGTTCCATTTATGATGGCAGTTATGTTAATGTCTATTTTTGGTCATAGATAGGAGGGGGTAAGTGAAAGTTTTGTGATGTGCTCACCTTACTTGATTTTTATAGACAAAACCGTGAATTTTAGAATGTATTTCATTGCTCATGGCATATTAATATGTATTTAAGTTAATTTTTAGTTTTATGTGCTAAACAATAAATTAGTCTATCTCATTGAATATTATTAGATTTGGTTAAGGAAAATAAGGTTTGAATTTAGAAAAAACTATCGAGTTTAAAATCTGAAAAAAATCTGAGTTTAACCCCTTAACGTGTACATTTCGCTATTATAGTTGGAAGCAATTTGGTGTTATATATAATTCCCAGGGGACGTCAAATGACCAGTTTTAAAATCATTTTGAAAAAAAAATGTTTGCCAAAAGAAAGCGATTGCCTCTCTAGAGGCTTACGCGCACACAGAGTATGCAAAATACAAACCGCCATGCTGCGCCGCGCCTCGTGTAGAGACTTTCTATAAATGTTATTATTAGAAGAATCTGCATTACAAAAATAAAAATAAAAATGTTTGAGAATTTATAGAAAAAAATTTATTCATTCATTTTGCAACAAAATAATTCGCTTTTAAGAATAAAATAGAGATATTGATATAAAATATAATTTGTTTCGTTTTAGATCAATGAAAAACCATTGAAAAAAAAAATCAAACTTTTTTCGTCTAAAATTTTAAAACTTATTAGTCAATAACAAGTATGCGACAAAAAGACCTAATAAAAAATCAATTTAAATGACATTAGTAATGTATAGACCCCGGATTTATATGCATTAAAAACTCCTCAAATATGCCATATAATATGCAAGAAAAAAGTGGGAAATATGCAATTAAATTTCTTTTAATTTCAAGTATAATTGATAAGAATAAGTTTTTCTGTACATTACAACTTCTTAAAATAGAAAAGCAATTTTGTTGTAAAAATTTATTAGAATTAAAAAAATCAGTAATTTTTCTTTAACACAATAAAATAACGTTACTGTGAATTATTAAAGTTTAAACCAATACATATAACCAAATACATTTCTAAATTATTTTCTGAAAAACTAATTTAGCCTCCGATCACTTAAAATACTCTTATAAACAGAAAATGATCTTTCCACGTCTGCCGAAGTCAATGGTGCGAACTTAAACGCCGAAATAAGTTCAGGGTCTCTGAATTTTTCAATTTTTACAGATTTATCACCTTCTAAAATTTTATTTACATCACGTAATACTTGAAGACCAGTATTTTTTGAAAATATTTCATTTACTTTTAAGATGATTCCCACTTGACCTGGGATTTTGTTGACCTTGTCACTTATATCATTTATTAATTGAAAACTGTCTGTAAGAGACATGTTTCTTGTTTCTAATTTTGTTATAGCCTCTGATAAAAACGATGAATGGCATGAAATAAAAGCCAAGTCATTAAAAATCTCCCCCCTTCCAAAAACTGCTATCACTTTTTGGACGCTCAGTGCATCTGGGTCCTTTTCTGCTATTTTTTCCACAACGGTAGAGTACTTGTCAAAATGTTTAGCATAAAACAGGGCTGCATTTAGCCAAGTTCCCCAGTGAGTAACAACAGGGACTGGAGGTAACGGTATGTCGTCCATCTCTTCTCTGTAAATAATTACACGGCTGGGAGCTTTCAAAAACATTTTCTTGCCGTTGCTTATCAGCTCATTAACGTCTGAAAATCCTCTTATTTTTTCAGTGAAACGATTTAGTGCGTGTGCCACACAGGTGATGTGTATCATGTTACTGTAAAACACACTTAGGTTTTTTGCAGCTTTGGTCATATATGGTGCTGCGTCAGTCACTAGAAGTAGCACTGTCATCTCAAACCCAGCATCTGACCATAGCAGTTTCATACTGTCATTAACGATATGACTAATTGTTTCAGCGTTAGTTTTTTCTAGGTGCTTTGATGCCAGTAAAAATAGCGGTCCTGGACCGCCTGTACTTAAAACACCCACTAATAAATTTGCGATATAAATGCCTCTTGCATCAGTGGTTTCATCAACTACAAGGTATATGTAATTTTGCTGAACAGTATTCTTTATGTTTTCCATGGTATTATTATAACATTCTGACGGATAATTTTTACGCAATGTACTCTCATCGGGAATTTGACGTGAAGTGTATTTTTCCAAAAAGCATTTAAAAGGCAGGTGATTTTTTTTTTTTTTTTTTTTTTTTTTTTTTTTTTTTTTTTTTTTTTTTTTATAGAGGCAAGTGCACCGCGGCCCATATGGGCCTATTGTGCGCCTAAATTCTTGCCTGGGTTCCAAGCTGCCCTAGAGGCTAATTTTTAGAACCTCAGTGAACTTAAGTAGGCTGCATGGGTTGATTACCTCATGCGCCTTAGGGTCAGTGATGCGGTCCAGGCCAAACAACCTGAATCTAAGTGCTGCGAGTCTGTCACAGAGGCAGACTATGTGAAAGGTTGTTTCACGCTCTTTCTCGCAGTATCGACAAATTGGTGATGCCGCCAGTTTGAGCCTGTACATATGACTTCTAAGCTTACAGTGTCCGGTGTATATAGCTGTAAGTCTTTTAATAGCATTCCTGTCAAGATTTAGAATTTCGCCACTCCTCTTGGCAGAATGACTCTCTAGGAACAATTTGGAGTGTCGTAGGTTTTGCGACATCCAAAATTGTTTTCTTTTTGCTCCATAGATCTCCTCTATCCTCCTTTTGGCAGAGCTTTTGCTGATGCACACCGGTTCGGGAGTGATGGGTTTGATGTTGGATCCTTTCCTAGCTAGAGTGTCTGCATTCTCATTTCCTGGTATGCCATTATGGCCTGGCACCCATTCTACATTCACTCTGTTATTGTTTGCTAGGCTGTTGAGTCTTGTTTTACACTCCCATACAACCTTGGAGTTAATGTCTATGTTATTGAGTGCACCCAGTGTAGCTTGGCTATCTGTGTAGAAAGTGATTGTCTTCCCAGACAGTTGTTCCCTCAACAGCTCGAAGGCGCAGTGGCTGATTGCCAGCACCTCTGATTGGAAGACAGTGGTGAATTTACCCAATGAGGCATATATACCTTCATTGGGTTTTATCTTTCCTCCAGATGCCCGCACCCGACCCGCTATTGGTGAGTGAGCCATCCGTATAGCAGCATATGCCATTGTTTGGTATATGTGATGTATTGACCTTTTTACTGGTATTAAAGTTAGTTTCCAATGAGCCCCTGATCTGAATGTCAGAAAACATGGATAGGAGTCTATCCTTTTCAAGCTCTTGGAATATCTTCCAGTGTCCCCAGTTAGTTTGTACTTTTGAGGTTAGATTTAGCTTCACGATTCTGTAGCAGGCCTTAAGGGCTTGCGCTTCCACCTCCATGTGCAGTGGAGCTAGATTTAACATCAGTTCCATGGTGGCGGTGGGTGTAGTTTTCATAGCCCCAGTTGTCATGAGGCAGGCTAATCTTTGCAGTTTGTTCAACTGGGTTTTATTTCTGCTTATCCCTGCCTTGTGCCACCAGACTAGGGAGGAGTATAACACTATGGGTTTAATAGCCATGGTGTAGAGCCAAAATGTCATTTTGGGCTTTAGTCCCCAGTCTTTGCCTATTGCCCTCTTGCAGGCCAATAGACACTTCAGGGCTTTGTTGGTCGTGTGTTCCACGTGTTTAGCCCAGTTGAGTTTGTTAACCAGCGTAACGCCCAGGTGCTTGACTGTTTTGCTTTGGCTCAGCTGGACTCCCTCAATTGTTGGTAGTTTGATAGCTATCTTCCTTTTCGTGCTGAAGATGCAGATGCTTATTTTTTGTGGATTAATGTTCAATCCATTATTTTTGCACCAGTTCAATATGATTCTGGTTGCACTATTTAGGAGGTCAGATAGGACATTTTGATGTCTACCTCCAACTAGGACTGCAATGTCATCAGCATATCCCTGTGCATAAAAGCCTGAGGTGTTTAGCTTTGTCAATAGTGAGTCCACTACTAAGCACCACAGTAGCGGGGATATCACTCCACCCTGAGGCCATCCACCTTTAGGTTTGATTAGTATCTTGCTGAATCCTAATTCAGAAATTATTTGCCTTTCCCTCAGCATGGTCATAATCCATCTGACGGAAACTTCATCAATTTTCCTCTCCAACAGCGTTTTCTCTATTACCCTGTGAGGAGTTCTGTCGAAGGCACCTTCTATATCGATGAATGTGCCTATCGTGATTTCTTTGTGGTCCATAGATTTTTCAATTCTAGAGACTAGATTGTGTAGTGCCACCTCGCAGGATTTTCCTGCTTGGTTGGCAAATTGGTTTTCATGTATTGGGTGTGTGCCCACAAGTTGTTCCCTCACGTGCCTGTTGACCATTTTCTCCAATGTAAAAGGTAGGTGATTTAATTTATTAAAAGGTATGTCAGATGAGACCATTGCGAAACACAAATCTCCAAAAAAAGTATCTTTTGTTGGTTTAGAAGTAGCCGGCAATGAAATTTGTGTAGAAAATTTTGACTTTACAGCATTTACATGGGAACCTGAAACCCCATTCAGATTAATTAATATTTTTAGGATAATGAATTAAATTTAAAAAAAGAAATAAATACCTGTATTAGCATGCTGAACTATTTGAAATTTTTTTCACACATAATTTGCTTTCCACACGCGTTACAAAACACAATTTTTTCGTCTGACGTGAACATTTGCTTTTTGGAGTTAAATGGTGCGATCCATTCACTTAATTTTTGCTTCAAAAAAGATGAAACTTTTGGCATGGTAATAACTACGTTTCCCCTAGGCTAAACAGAACTGTACTGACTTGGTTTTCAATGTGGAAGGATAATCAAATCTATACTGTAGGAAGAGGTTTCCAGAACTCCCAAGTCTTCTATCAAAAGACCAACAACTCACCAGATGCTAAGAAAACAAAAGCCCTTGCTTTCTTGTTTTGACAAATATCACTGCAATATTAAAGTTTTTGAAAACGTAATTTATTTATAAAATAAGAAAAATTTCCCAAATTAAGATTTTTATTAAAATATGCAAATATATGCATTTATCTCCCATATTTGCAAAAAGATGCAAAATAAAATTTGGAATATACGTCACATTTGACATGGTTCGAAGAGATCTGCGATCAAACATTGAAAAACTTCAAGCAGAAAAAACATGCAATTGCATACAAATTCGGGCTCTAGTAATGTATAAGTAAATGATATCATATCTTTATAACATTGTAGGCAACCGAAGGGACAGGTACCTGGCTTTCAAGCCTCTCCGGAGGCCCGTATACGACAATCTTCGGGATTCCTCAGCCCCGGGAGGCCGGAGACTCCTGATTTCTCATCGTGAAACTCCTGAAGTCTAACAGAACTAGTGATGTAAAACTATCGAACTATCGATAGTTTATTGGACTATCAATAGCACTATCGAAAACTTTTTTTTTCAAAGGGGAAAAGTAATAACCTCTGCCTTTAAGCACCCTCCCTATATAATATATAATGATTTAATTTATTAGCTATATAATTTATTTAAATGGGAAATAATCAAAATGATATGGTATGATTTCATTTATATTTTTACATCTACTCTATAAAAAAAAAAAATCATTACTTTAATTTAAAAGATATAAAACTCAAATTAACTGAACAGATATTTTAACATAGCTACTTACATAAAGTATCTCATGAATGTAAATGAAGTAAAAGTGAACTAAAACAGTAGAACCAAAAACTAAACTAGGAAAAAGCTTCATTAGTCATTACAAATGCACGATTACGAATGCAATTAAAAGAACAGAACGAAATAGCTCTAAATAAATAAATAAATTCATAAAATCATGTGATGAATGAAAAAAAACTAAAGATTTGCCGGAATGACCTCAGATTTATGCCTAGTTATGATATTATGGGCACATACAAAAATTATGTACTGATTTGGTTATGATCACACAGTGTGGAACAACACAATAACAATGAAATACCGTACCCTACAATGAGAACGGAGTTAAATACTACATTTAAAACGGAGTTATTAAACGTTTTAATTCAAAGGTTAATAAAAACCTCGTCAAAGTAGTAAAATAATTATAATGAATGTTTTATTGGAATTATCGACAAAGAAAAAAAAATAAATTTCAAATGAATTAGAAAAAACTTAATAAACTTTTAGTTGCCGTTTTTGTTAATTCAAAGATTTTCTCAAGCTCCTGATGGACTTCAGATTCCATACTTCCAGGAAAACACACAGTTAGCATTATAAATCCGCCGCAACTGGGAATCCTGAGCGCATAGTTACTTGAACTTTCCTCTAATTATAGTTTCCTTGACTTTTTGATAACATTTTTTAATGCTGCTACTATCAATCTTGATTTTTACAAAAATTATTTCAAGCTATAATGGAACCCTTCGTATAAATACAGAAATGTTAAACTAATTCGATAATAAAAAAGAAAAGAAAAAAATTGCAAATGATAGCATGCATTAAAAAGCTCCTATCATTGAAAAATCCTACCCCCCCACCCCTCCGGTCATCAATAAAAACTATCGATAGTATCGATAGTTTTATGTCCGATACTATCGAAACTATCGATAGTTGTGACTATCGATAGTTTTACATCACTAAACGGAACCCATAGGAACTAGTGCCGTGGTCTTCCCGCCCTGTTTGAATATTTGGGAGTTTAGGCCTCCAGAGAGGCCTATGACCGTTAAAGGGTTAATATAAGTTTTTTTTTTAACCTGAGTTTAATATAAGTTATATAAAGAAGCCAGTTTTTGTTACAAGCCATTATTGAAATTGGTTCTTCCAAATTATAATGAATAGTACCTACCAGAATTCATTAAAAAATAAAACATGCAACTTTGGTTCTTTTAGTTTGAACCTTTGCTTCCATTAGTTGGTTCAATAGCTAATATACATATTATGTTTATGTTTCCTCACTAAAAAACGTTATGCATGCATTGATAGAGGATAGATTTTGATTTTATTTAGAGTCTTTTTAAGTTTGTAGTTCATTCAAAACTAAATTTTTTAGCATGATATTTTCATTACTATTTTCCCTGATTGCTTTCAATATTTTATTTTTGCTGGATTAGTTTTAATATGATATTTGTGTTTATTTAAAAGTAACCAGTTAGTTATTTTATGCATTGTCAATGTTTTATATTGCTTAAGTAAATGTAGTGAATGTTGTGACATGTGGGTTGAAATAGCACTTAATTCTACAATGAGGAGGGACTACTACAGAGGTTCCCAGGACTGTCTTACTGAAACCAGAAAGCCTCGCCACTTTTCCGGTAAATATTAATTCATATTATATTTTAATTTTGTATACTTTTATCAAAAGAGAAAAGATGGCCTGAAACAGGATCGAATCCAGGCTTCTGCATTGACCTAGAGTTATGCATAGTCCTGGATTCCCTTTCCGGCAATTGCCAATCTTTTGTCTTCAGATACAATTATTTAATAATTATTACAAAATAAACAATTAATATTCAACAAATAATGTTTAACAATGCCTGTCTGTCAATTAGATCCTAATGTTTAGACAATTGTCCATCCCCCTGTTTCTTTGCAGCAAAATGATATAACCTGTTAGATAGGATCCTTTAAAAGAGAAGGTTGGCATGGCTGGGATATCAGCCCATGGTAGCTCATTAGTTAAAAGTTTGCAGTGATACACAAAGACCAGTATTTGATTCCTGGCCATGGACAATTTTTTCACTTCAGACAAAATCATTTATTAATTAGGTAATAAAAAGTAATAAACAATATAATATATAAAAGTAATAATATACAAGTAATAATAAACAATATAACAATATAAAAGTAATAAACAATTATTATTAACAAATATTATATTTGTATATTATATGTATTATATAAAAGTAATAATTAATGTATGTATGTATGTAATATAATGTATTATATAAAAGTAACTGTATTATATAAAAGTAATAATAAACAATATAACAATATAAAAGTAATAAACAATTATTATTAACAAATATTATATTTTAGTTTTATCAAAGCTTTGCTCCACCATCATGCAAATGAATAGTTTCATACAATATTGCAGTTTTATCAATTCATTTATTACACAATATTAACAATAAAGTTTTAAAAATAGTGTTCTGTTAATACTTTATTTTTTACTAGCAATCTTTATCATCCTTGATCATTCCCTCATAAAGTGTCAATTTGAGCAAAGCCTAAATAAAAAGCAAAACTATAAGTGATAGAGTTGTTAAAAAGAGATATATCTTTTTGACCTGTCCACTCATAATTCAAACATTAGTTTAGGAGAATGATAATTAAATGATATAAATAATTAATAAAATGTCTTGGTAGAACGTAAAACTACCTAAAATGATTTAGAGATCTTTTTTTGGGTTTACTTTAAACACTCAATTCATCATCTAATCAAGAATTAATAAAGTGATTGTAATACACAAATCACAAATCGAATAATAATAACATAGAAGAAAAGTTATATATTATTATATCATTTTGATTGTATCTGTGTATACGAGTTATGCACTGATATGGGTTTAAATAATTTTATTAATGTGAAATTTCCACACAAAAATATCTAGCAAACAATGCCTGTTTATAGGTTTGAGAATGGCTTCAGGAGCCAAAACCTTGCCTAGTTGAATATAGTTAAGATGTTTTTCGTGAAAAAAATCCTATTTTATTTATTTCATCATATTAAATAATCACCAAACCTGAAGTGAGATGGTTAGAGAATCGACCACTTTCATATTCATTATTTCCATTATTTCATTATTTCCAGGGAATATTAGAAGTTTGTACACATGGGTGATTCTCATTCCAAGGGAAAGGTTTTCATTTTATTTTTTAAATTTTTCAGTGTGGTTAAAAAAAAAAATATTTGTATTTGGACCTATCCACAGCAAATCTTGCATTATAGCAGTTCATGATCATTTATAGCTCGTAGTAAATCTATTATGAAATTAAACTTTTTAAACTAAAATATAATTATTATACATTATCTTGTACCATTCTCACCGTAAACTGCTTTAAATAATTTGATTCATTACTCTCCAACTTTCATTACCGTATGTGAGTGTTGAGAGGTATACTGCTTTGTATATATGTAGCTTTGTCGCTTGCCCTACATTTCAATGGCCTACTATGCGTTTGCAGATCTGGTAATATACTTGGTTCGCTTTATTGATTCTATTACCAATTTCTTCATCTACTTTACCAGACCTGCTAATGATGGTTCCTAGGCAGGGAAGTAGTCCAAGGTAGGGAAAGTGGTCCACTACCTCGAGAGCCTCACGACCGCAAAACAATTGCACATCTTCATCTGCATTGTGTCTGATTTTATAGTGCTCTATTTAGTTGTAGAAAACTTCATGTAGTTTACCATGGAAACAAGTAATTTCCATTAAGTATGTATGTTACAAAACACGTTGACAACTCTTTCCCATGAACAGAATGCTTTTACTTATAAACAATGGTCCGTCATTAAAAGTGTACTGCGCATGCGTGTGTTCAACGTCTTCTAAGTTGTCGATTTTTTTTTTTATTATATATCTTCATAGATTTTTTTTTTTCATATTTCATATTTAGCTATTTCTTATTTTTAGGCATAAAGAGAGACAGTTAACTTCTCCATATAAACAAAATCAAAGGTACTTTGTAGGAAAAGTAAAAAATTTCCTTTGCCATTTGAACCCCCTCAAAATATTTCTATAATGATAAAATCTACCTGGTATTAAAGAATACTTGATTGTCATTAAACATGGTGAGTTTAGTCAAAATCTTTGGTGCTGATTTTGAGTAAATCGAAAAAAACAAGAACGTAAAAATGAGACAAAATTTAGGAAATTAAGTGCCCCCTCCGTTTGATCAACTTTTGTTGTCACATCACGAGCATATACATTAAATATCCAATTTCAGGTTCGTACGGTTTACTGTTTTTGAGCTAGTCTCTTCACACACAAACAAACCTTTTTGCGGGGTGTGGTTATTTGGACTCAAGGGACCCCAAAACGTGTATTTCCGTTGAAAACCGGAAGTCGAAATTTTTCACAATCACCTTACTTTCCCTTACTATATATTTCATATATAGGTTAGTGAAAGTAAAATATGTTATAATTTTCATTTGATAAGTCAGATATCTGTTCACAGAAATATTTTACACCTAAAAAAAGAGGCCACAATGCTCAGTTTGTCTTTGAAAAGGTAGTAACAAGAATTTCTATTTAAGGTAGTGACAAGGCAACTTGCCCATAGTCTGAGAATCACCCATATAGCAGAAATAAACATCTGTTTAGGTTTCTTCCGTTAAAATGTTAAATATTTATATATGTGTATTTGGAATTTCTATCCTCTATTTAGTAAGTTTTTAGTATATATGTCCTTGGGATATCATAGATTATAAGTTCATTGTGTTAATCTGAATATTCATTCATACTCCTGCTTCTTCAACTTGTCATTTGATGACACTGGTAAGTAAAGTAGTAAATATTAAATAGCATGATGGATATTAAATAACCTTTTTGGGTTAATAAATATGTTAATAAACATAAACTTTATATTAAAAAATATTGATATCAAAATATGTGATCAAAATTTATATTATTTATATACTTTATATACACAATAATACATACAAAGTATATATATACAGACACGCACACTCTTTTTTTTTTTTTAAAGTCTACTCTTTTTTAAAGTGTTAAAGCACCATGAAATTTAGCAAAAATATTGACTTAAATATCATTTTAAAAAATGGATGAATTGTAGAAATAAAATAGATGGGTCATTCTCACATAATTTGATTCTTTGACTTGTCTGGTGGGACCCTGCAAATTAGGTTAAAAAAAAAAAAAATTAACTTTTTGAATAACTTCACCTAAATACCAATATAGATGTATAGATAACATTTTTTTTTCTTTAATTATGAGGCCCGTCATCCTACTGGTGGCCGGGCATAGAAGTGATAACCCTACCCGTGTATCGTATCGAGAATCTCATTGTCGTTTTCCAGGATGTCAGTAGCCGCCTGGAGGTTCGTTCCATGGTCGGGTTGCTTCGGGGAAAGAAATATAGGTCCTCAGGGACTGCTGATTCCGAGCAGCCATATTGCCATCCATGGACCTAGACCAGTTTGTCATCTCCTTGAACCTGAAAGAGCTGACACTATCAGTGGAAGGACACTATCAAATTGGTCCAGATGGCATTGATTATGGAACTGTATGGAGTCCTCAGTTGCACCATTGTGACCATGGTTTACTACAACAATGCACTTTGGCCGCACAGTATTTTTTATTTTAGTTCTCATAAACTGGCGCTAGGAATTTATAAAAAAACTGTTCCCTTTGAGAACAATCTTGGCAACATGCCCAAAATCTGTTAATAATGTACCTAAGCTACTTCTTTCCCAGATACTGCTTCTGGCGCCTTGATTACCTTTATTAGATCCCAGCTTTTGACTCACGCTCACTGCGCTCGCTTTTCAGAAATCAATAAACCCCCAAAAGGGTCCTTTTCAGTGGAGATTGGGGCCACACTAAACAGCGCCTTGTTGGCTTTGCCCAGAACTAGTATCGGAAACTGGTATCCTTATGCTTTAGTGATTAATGGAACAACTTTATATACAATAATGGTAACACTCATGATAAATCATTTGTAACTTACCATGCTTTTGCATGCAATATCAGATGGTTTATTATCAGTTCCTTTCTTATATCATAATTACCCAGGTCTATTTAGTAATACCTCAGCAGTTAATTATTTCCTTACTGGAAGACTAAATATTGTACTGTAATATTGCTTATGTATACTTATAATTTCTTATATATTCTTATAATATACTACTGTAATAGTACAGTAGTACTGTAATATTTCAATAATTCTTTTCATTCCTTAAAGAATAATTATTTGCATGATCATTGTGTTATGATGAATGCATGTGTTAAATTTCATCCCTACATCTTCTTGGCATAATTAGTTCTAATTGATCTTAAATCTATATGAATACATAATATGTTGCTTAAAACTGGAATGTGAAACACTTTTTTTTTTTTTAACTTTAATATGTTTGGAGAAATTATTTTATTTTTTGGAATTATTAGAAACCAGAACAGATGTTTATATTTTAAATTTGTACAGTGCTCTTGAACCATTCCAAAAGAGCTCTTTGCAAAGACATAGAAGCAATCATCATTACAATCTTGATCCTTTGAGAACATTCCATAAGATATGACTATGTTATAATAATTTTAACTGTGTATAGAGTCTCTAGAGCTCTATACAAAGTTTTAGAAGTAAACATCTGTTTTTGTTCCTTCCGTTATACTATCTTATTTTGTTTTTGGTTTTTATTTTCCTACTCACTCCATCATTAATTCTATTATTTTTATCTAATAAAAATGAATTAGGTGTTAAGAGAACAACTTACAGACATGCATGCAATTTTTCTTTCTTCAATTTTGCATGAAGCATAGTTTTTTATTGCATTTTTTAATATATATTTAAAAATTTTTGTTGGATAGACAAAGATTTGTATGGCCTTGCATTGTCATAGTGGAACACTACACCTCTCCAGTTTACCAACCCTGGATGTTTTTTTAATTGAATAGTTGGTAGAACTTCTGAATAGTGGCTTGCATGTTGTTAAGTAAAGTACCCTTCTCAGTAAGGCCTGTTCTCCACTGGAAAGGACCCTTTTGGGGATTTAACAAGTGCGACTGCCATCCAATTTCTTACATTTAGTAGCTAACGGGCGTATTCCGAGACACAGCCCAACTCATTCTGGGTCTTCCCTGGCTTCTTGTGCTGTACAGCGGTTCTGACAGCAGCTTCTTTGGGAGCTCATCACTGCCCATCCTAGCCACGTGTCTCGCCCACCGGAGTCGACCAAACTTCCAAATCCTCACCACATTGTGATCTTTGTGAAGTGCGTAGACTTCGAAATTGGTTCGTCGCCGCTACCTTCCATTGTTCCAGACTCCCCCCAATATCCTTCCCAGGATCCTCCTTTCAAATATGAGCAGGTTTTGCTGAAATCCCCTTATAATGCTCCATGATTCAGACCCTTACAATAAAACTGGTACACCATGTATTTTGTCTTTGAGACATTGACCTCTAACCCAAGCCTCCTTGCAGCTTCCAATAGTGCCAGGAACGTGTCTTCTATCACACCAGATGACCTACCTACTTTGTCTATATCATCTGCGTAGGCAAGTAACTGCACCGTCCAATTAAATATTGTGCCTCTAGTTTGTATTCCCGATTCTCTAATTGCTTTTTCTAGGGAAAGGTTGAAGAGAAGGCAGGCCAGTGCATGCCCTTGCCTGACACCTTTTGTGGATGGGAACTCCTCCGACCTCTCACCATTAACTTGGACAAAGCAATGGGTGTTCAGCATGGTGATCCTGACTAGGTTTATCAGTTTCTTAGGTATTCCTAGCTCTCTCAACACAATATACAGCTCCTCTCTGTGTATGCTGTCATAGGCGGCTTTGAAATCTATGAACAGGTGTTGAGTTTTAATTTTATGTTCCCGACCTCTTTCCAAAATCGTTCAGAGACTAAAGGTTTGGTGCAGGGTTGACTTGCCTCTTCTGAACCCACACTGGTATATTCCTACTATTTCTTCAGCAAACGGAAGGATACGCTGGAATAAAATGTTTGAAAATGCCTTGTACAATGATGGGAGTAGGGATATGCCTCTATAATTTTTATATTTTAATCTATTATTCTTGTGTATGGGGCATATCATTGATAGATGCCAGTCTTCGGGCATTACTTCATCTCTCCATATGGTGATAATGATATCTTGGAGGACTTTAATCAACTCATTTCGGCCACATTTGAGAAGCTTAGCCTGAATTCCATCAGCTCCTGGTGCCTTGTTATTTCTGAGCTTATCATTTGCTTGGAGAATATCTTCCTCGTCAGGAGGCTCAAATTCTTCCGATCCCGTCATTAGCTCTCTCTCATGGAAGGCAGGTGCAGGAGGAGGATCGTTCTCGTTAAACAGACTTGAGAAGTGATTCCTCCATTGCATCAAAACGTCGGAGGAATTCGAAAGAAGATCTCTCTCGTCATCTTGACAGCAGGTTAGTCTACCTGTGAAGGGTTTTCTGCTGCGGTTTACCTGCCTGAAGAATTCTCTATGCTGGTTATATCCTCCAAGCATTTCTGTCCTCTCAAAGTAAGAAAATAGTCCTCTTAAAGTAAGAAAATACTATTTGAAATATATAATGAAGTAATCTTAAATATTTTCACATTTTAGGAGGCAAATAATAACTTCAATCCTTTTAAATAATCATACTCTATTCTACTGAAGCAGAGCATAAACTTCAATTATTTTTACTCATTCTGAACAGATGTGAGTTTTACATTTAATGCAGCAGTATTTGATCTTCCAGTCATTTTTCTTCTGTGAGTTTGCTCATCCAGTTTATCAGCCTTAGTGTCTTCTTTTAAAGCTCTCCTTGCATAACAGTCGGGATAGTGTTATGAGTTGATGGCTTACCTCTTCTGAATGATTTGTTTATATTCCATATTTTCCCTTTTTTCCTATTTACTCAGGAGTTTTTTTCTAATATATCTGTTGATTTTTGATCTTTAAGATCCTCTTCCTGTTCTGTAGATTTGAATTCTTACTGTTTAGACTTTCCCATTCGAAAAGGGTAAGAGGAAGTGTGGTCATTTTCAGAGTTATCTGTTGATTCATAGTTAATTCCGTTTATCCCCTTTCCTCAATCAACATACATACAATTTGATCTATTCGTCCATCATTAGTTTCAAGCAGTTACTTGAGAATAGAGTATTACCAAAATTATCACCATTGATAAATACAAAATGTCTTTTGTTTTGGTTTTTTATTATTAGGGCTAGGTTGTTATGGGTCCATTAGGATTAACAATATTACTATAAAAATTATCACACACCCGGGATGAACTGTATGAGTTAAATAACCTTACAGGCATTCTTCCTCAATTTTCAGGAATATTCTTAATTTAAGATAGCTTCCAATATTTTTACAATGTCTACATAAGTTGTTTCAACCATTGCAGAAGTTGGAGATGAAAGCAGAGGCACCTCGCCTGGAAGATCTCTTGGAAGGAGGTCTTCTTATAAAACCTCTAGGGGTAGGTATTCATAACTGATTTTTTATTTATAAGCTTCAATATTTTAACATACTGGTCCACTTGACACTACAACATACATTCTATCAAAACAATTTTGTGGCATGTAGTTTATCATAATTTTATAAACTGCAGAAACTATAAATTTTATTTTTAAAACATTTTTTATTTAAGCGTTTAAGATGTTTCTTGCAGCATAAAATAATGCTATTTGGGAAAAAGAAAAAGTTATGATTTAAAAGATTTAAAAAAATTAAAGGTTCAAATATTTTTTTTTTTAAAAAGTCGAAATAGGGTTCGGAAGTGATATGGTTGGTTACAGATGGTTCACCAGAGGTACGGACGATGACACGGCCAAGGGTTATCCCAGCAACAAGACGCAAGTCCAACTCACTCATGAACCTTGCCGGTAAGACTGTTAAGAGGTGTCGGCTTTGGGCATCGGTGAAGGAATCTAATTTAACAGGATGTTTTCCTTCTTATGTTTTACTGGTGTAATGCTCTTTTTCGTTTTTGCTTTAAATTCCATTTTGGGGAAATTAAGTAACAGATGATTTGATAAAATAATCACAAATCACTTGTAGGAAGCAGTGATTATTTCATGATATCCATCTTTGCCTTAGAATTGGCATTTTTGATTATTATGTAAATTAAAATCGATATTATTATATTATATTTATAGAATTAATTGTAAACATCTGTTCTTGCAGCATGAAGTGTGTTGAGTTCAAACAAAAAATGTTTTTTTTTTATTGCACAAAACCTTACAGAGTTTTAATACTTTATAAACGAGACCTTGATGAATAAATTAAAACATTAAGATCTTTGGTAACCGTGATAAATGCTAAATAAACTGATTTTACAAAAGCCCAAGTTTTTCAATCGAATTTTTTCCAAATCCAAGATTTTATGAATCCAACAATTCATTATGCAAGCATAGATATATTTATGAGAAGTTTACTAAAACTATTTCTGTTCTTACTAATGCTGCCCTTTAAATTTTTAATGTTTTAACAATTGTTTTTTGGACAATTAACCAATATCATTGTAATTTATTTTACATTTTATAGAAATTATTGCCGATGATGTAATTTTCTGTTGAGATTTCATTTTGTTAAGTTGGAATGGTAAAAATAAATCTTCATCTAAGTTTGTGGTTTTATCGCAAATTTTTTTTGTTACTACAGGGTGTCTAGCTTGCAGGAAATGCTTGAATTATACGGTCATGTTCGTCGAATCATGTGGGAATTTTTAATTTTGAACTGAAATTAAATGCAGGAATTTTACTCAGCCATTTTCTTAACTTTTTTAAAATTAAATTAATAAAAATTACTGTCAATGATTGATTCCCTTTTGTTATATCTTTTAATAATTTTGTATCAAATAGTATTATTGTTATTACTGAGTATAGGGAGTAGGATTGGTATGGATAAAAATTTGATATGGAAGAAAATAATTGATGTTTTTAAGAACTCCTTTAATCAAGGTTTTTTTTTTTTTCTTCTTTTCTGATAGGGCCAAAAACGAAAGAAATAAAAAATTCTGTGATAAGGTATGGGATCAAGAGCACACATATAGGTTTCCTTATGTTGATATTAAAAAGCTCTTTTAGCTATCTTATGAGGAATTATACCTAGTTACCCAGTTTTCTGAACAAGTTTCTTTTTTTTTTCAATGACTTCAGTCAATTCGTCTCGTCTCGTCGATTTAAAAAATAAAAATAAAGTAATGGCTAAAACAGAAATGGTTTTGAGTGGCCTGTGTGAAATTCTCATATGTACACAAAGTTCAATATGTTCATAAATGAATAAAACAGGATTCACCTCTTTATTTATCAGCATCTGGTTCGGAATAATGTCAAAAATGGCCTACATGAGACTGAAATGACCCCCCTATTGAAAACAAAAATCTAGGCCTTAATTGCAATACTTAAATTAATATGAGATAACTTTATAATAATTACTATTTTGTATTTTGTGTTACCTCTCATTATATCAATTCTCACTAAATCTTTTTTTTTTCTCTCGAGGTGGGTTGAGAGGGGGGGGGGTATCTAGGAATTATCAAATTTTAAAAGTGTGTACTGCTAGATACTGTGAACTATATCAAGTAGTCTTATTTCAAATCGCATCGAGGAATATTAAATAAAAAAGATTCTTTGTTGAAGTTGATTTCTAATAAAAACAAGGTGATGGTTGTAAGATTAATTCTGAAGTAAAATGCACAATAAGAATATTTTGTTCATTTTAAGCTGGTGTTTTTTTTTCCTGATTACAAATTATTTTATGTATTAGAAAGTATTGCAAGGCTGATGTGAGAAAATCTGCATCATTGATTCCCTCATATAACTCATTTATAATTTAAATCGAATATATCTGATGATTAATTTTCTTTATTTCTGGAAATATGATTGATTTGTTATAAATATGAGACTATTGCTTGGTCTGTATTATACAATAGCTATCTTGATCCCCAGCTTAAGTGTATGAGATATAATTCTTTTTCGCTTAATGGAACATGCAATCCAACAATTTACAAAATATTATAGGGTATAATTGCTAAATTATAGATTTATTGTCTCTTTCCCATCTCGTCTAACTTGGATAGATGATAGTTTGGTTTGTACATTGCACTACAGCTGTTATTATATTTGTGAATTTTATAAACTATTTATTATCTAAAATTTTGGTAAATAATAAAAGGAAGGCATCCTGGTGATTCATATTTAAGTTTTATTTGGAAGAAAATTTTACTAACTTACATTTATACTTGTATGCATGTATGAATGATTGAGAGAGTGTTCCATATATGTGTGCTTATGGTTATACAAAAAGGTCAGAAATATGAAACACTTATTATGGAAAAACTCTTGAGTTATAAATATTTATTGTCTCTAAAAAATAGTTTGCAGTTATTGTTCATATTCTTTCCTAACTTAATATATCCATGTTTGCAATCCTTTCAGAATGGCTTCATTACAACTGTAGTTACTAAACATTCTTTAAGTTTATTTTCAATATTCATTTTTTTATTACTTGGTTTAAAAGATTATAAGAACTTAATAGTATTTGTTTTTTTGGCAGAGTAGCTTTTTATCCTGTGTTCATAATTTGTTATCCTTACACAGTGTCCTATCTTCACATACATTGGTTTAATTAGATGTAAAATTTTGTTATCATTAAATATAGAATAACTGACATTGACCTTATGGTTTGAGTTTGAAGTTTTAATATTTAAGTCTATTGCTCCACATTTATATGCGTTTAAATCCTAATGTTGGAAGAAAATTAAACGAGACTGGTAGGCTTTGTAAGGTGTACCTTAACCATTAACATGGGGATTGCTATAGGGTCTCTCTAGTTATACAATAGTTGGTATCCTTGCATTACTGAATTTGAAAAAAAAAAAGTGCATTTGCAGAATTCCATCTGTCCTGAAATAATATCTTATTCCCCTTGAAAGTCTGAATTTAACCTCTGTATGCATTAGTGATGTAAAACTATCGTTAGGCTCCACCATCAATAGTATTGGACTAAACACTATCGATAGTATTGGATGATGACCGAGGGAGCTGGGGAGAATAGTTGAATTTTTTCATTTCTTTTTTATTAGGGAAATACATGAATATTTTTTATAAATAGAGAATGTGTTACATTATAGCTGAACATTTATATAAATAGAGGATGGGTTACATTATAGCTGGAGGTAATTTTTATCAATTTCAAGCTTGTTAGTAACCTGAAAAAATGAAAACTTCATAAAAAAAATCAAGGAAACTGGATTTGGAGGAAAATAATACCAACCCTCTTCAAGCAAACATGCACCCGAGATTCCCAGTTGACGAAGAAGTTTATTTGTACGATACAAGACAAGGCAACATTCAGAAAGGGATTCTTCACTCTGGAGTGACACTTTCGTTATGTTATCCGGATTACTATTATCTGTTTTTAATTTTGTTTCTGCAACTATTGAGGTGTTTAGAAAAAAAGTTTTATGTGTCTTTCTGATGGAACATTGGTCTTTACAATAAACCAAAATAGGCAGGATATTGAAAGGTGTGTACTGCATGCACCACAATCAATTTTCAATTTTTGTGCGTATTCATAAAATCGAAAAGGTGACTATTATAATATAAAGTTGATTAAAATTGATGAAATTGTAATATAAAGGCTGGGATAGACGAACAAGTTATGTATAGTGCTACCCGGGCTATATTTGTTTCTGGGCTAGTTGACTTTTATTTCGTGAGGGACCCACTGAATAGATCTCGTCCTTCTCACCATGGATATAACAACCAATCAATGAACCATACTCACTCTCAACGAAGAGTAAGAGTAGTCTACTGAATAAAAAATACGAAAAAAAAAAAAAAGACTGAAAACCTGTACAAAATGCAAATCTTTATTAAAAAAATCTGCGCGCAACACACAACTTTCACTTACCAACTTACTTAGATTAGAAATTAATGCGTTTTGTTAATTGCCACTTCTCAAATGAACAGAAAGGCTTTAATTATGAACAATGGTCTGTCATTAATGGCGTACTCCGCATGCGTGGGCTCAACGAGTTTTATGAGTTGACTGAATATTTTTATTTTTTTTCTCCTCTTTATGTTTTCTTTATTTTTATCATATCTCATATTTAGCCATTTCTTATTTTTAGGCGTAACGATAGACAGTTAATTTCTCCATATAAACAAAAACAAAGGTACTTTGTAGGAAACAAACAAACAAAAAAGACCCCCCCACCCAAAAAAAAAAGTCCCCTCAGAACATTTTAATAATGATAAAGCTTACCTGATATTAAAGAACACCTAATTTTCATTTAACATGACGAATTTGATAAAAATCGTTAAAGCCGTTTTTGAGATCATCGAAAAAAAGGTTAAAATTGGAAAAAAAATTATGAAATAATGTACCCGCTCCGTTTGACCAATTTTGATGTAATGTTGGCTATCGCATCTTTGGCATATACATACATCAAATACCCAGTTTGATCAAAATCGTTAAAACCGTTTTTAAGTAAATAAAAAAAAACACGTGAAAATCATGCAAAATTTATTAAGTAAAGTCCCCCCTCCGGTTGATCAATATTGATGTAATGTTGGCTATCGCATCTTTGGCATATACATACATCAAATACCCAGTTTGATCAAAATCGTCAAAACCGTTTTTGAGTAAATAAAAAAAAACACGTGAAAATGATACACAATTTATTAAGTAAAGTCCCCCCTCCGGTTGATCAATTTTGATGAATTTTTCACAGTCATTTAAGTAATAAATAGATCAAATACTCAGTTTAATCAAAATCGTTAGAGCCGTTTTTGATAAAATCGAAAAAAACTTAAAAAGTTATTAAATAAAGTACCCCCTCCCTTTGAGCAATTATGATGAAATTTTTGCTGTCACATCGCGGGCATATACATACACCAAATACCCTATTTCAGTTTTTTACGGCCTATAGTTTTTGAGCTAGTCTGTGCACACACACACACACGCACGCACCTACGCACGCACACACACAGACCATTTCGCGGGACTTGGTTATTTGGACTCAGGGGACCCCAAAACGTGTATTTCCGTTGAAAACCGTAAGTCGAAATTTTTCACAATCGCAATACTTTCCTTACTATATATTTCATATATAGGTAAGTGAAAGTAAAAAGCACTTTTAAATTATTTTAGAAATCAACATATTGCTTTCTATAAATTTTCTCCTGCCACTAAAAATTATGAAATAATTATCTTCTGATTTTTATGAATGTGCAGCAAAATTGAAAATTTTATGAAAAGCGGAAAAATGTATTAAAACGGATAATTTTATTTTGATTCCTACGAATGCATACTAACAGTTAATTAAAATTTTCAAATTAAAATATTAAATACCATGTTCAATACATCACAATCTTTTCGGAGGAGACATAAAATTTAATATTGTTACAACAATTTTCTATTTTGCGCCGATAGTACTATCGATAGTTGAAGAATCATCACTAGTATGCATTGGTTAATAATTATATTATTATATTTAATATCCTTAGTATCTACCTTCAATTATTAATTATTTAAAATAATATTGATTTCCTAAATTTTATTATTATTTTCTTAATTGAAGGGTTTGCTAGAAAGTATTTTCGGTTGTAATTGTCTTGAAGAACTATGTTTTTGACCTTTGAAACCTATAACATTTAGGTTTCTTTATATGTGAAAGGTATCTTCTTCTTATGTACTTGAAACATTTGTTATGGTTTCTTTCATTTGGTGCCTAGTAGTTTTTCTTTATTTATTTTCTATCTTGATAACGTAATACCTGCTTTTCATGTTTGATGTGGTTAATAGGTATTTTGTCATTTATATTCATATTGGTCTTGGGAGCAACATTTTTACATTATTTCTTCAATGAAGGTTTATATTAATCAATAAATTATTTTTTTAGGCATTTTTTTTAACATATTTTGAATACTTCATTTTTTTTTTTTTTTGGTGCTAGCTTCATTTACTTAAATCTGAATGTCTGCCTAGCATAGGTATATTTATTAGAAGAGGACCTGGGTTCGATTCCCAGCCGTGGTAGAATCTTTTATCTTCTAATTAAATAGTTTAAAAAAAATTATATATTAATTATTTAAAAAATAATCAATTAATAAATAACAACATAGATATATTTATTTATTCTTCGTAATTTCTTTTTCCTTTATTGTTATATTTTCACCAAAAACGAAAGACTTTAACTTGTATCAAAAGAAAGTGTTCCAAGTTTGAGTATCCTTTTTTTATTTTATTTTTTTTATGAGTCATGAATGATTTAATATAAATATGAGTATAAGTAACTCTGTAAACCATCATTTTCCTTTTATGGTCATAAAACATTACTAAATAAAAGCAATTTTTTATTTACACGTTGTGATAACTTTTTCCTCATCTCTTAGGAAGGGGGTGCCTAGGGGCGGATTTAGCACAAAATTTGGGTGAGTTTGAAGGTCATGATCCCCCCAGATCTCATAATCACTTGGCTGACAGCACCATTGTTTAAAGAGATTATTACCTTGTATTAAGAAGGGCTGCGATCTAAACAACCAAAAGTGTTATGTTTAGACTGCATAGTAACTAACCTAATTGCATTATTCGTTTAAAAATTTAAAAAAATTGAAAAGACAAAGTACTTGGGAGGTCATGATCCTGTCATCTGCCCTTAGGGGTACCCAAGGAGTTGTTTTTAGAATTCTATTCAATTTCTTGAGGTAATCACATGTTAATGAAATATTTAAATCAAATTTCTTATATTTTATAAACAAATATAAGGGGAAAATGTAATCTTTAAGAAAAAGCCAATCTCTGCTGCTCGAGTTTTTCTTATATTATATCAAGTGTTCAAAATTATTTTAATTTGCTTTGTGATAATCTGAATTTTCTCTGTCATCAGTGGAAGGTAGATTTATCACTATAAACTTGGACTCACATAAATAACTCTCTCGTATAAATTAAAGCTTCTGTAGTTTTAAATCATTTGAAGACATGCACATGCTCATTAACTTATTGTTATAATCTTTGAAAATAATTTGGAAAATGTCTACATAATATGGTAAAGAGAAAATGGATGAAATTTATTTAACTATTTTAGTTCATATGTTACAGATATTTTATTTGTACTAGAAAAGTGGTATGCTTAATCCTTTCCAAGCTTAATGACATGAAAAAAATTGTATTATTGGACTGAATAACAATCAATGTTCCTTTTTATTTTATTTTATTTTTTTTTTAATAAAAAGATTATTAACACTGTGTTTTTCAGTATTACTTTTTGTCCAGGTGAGTTCTATAGAAAACTGTGAGGAAAATGAGAGTAAAGTGCCTATCAAATTTCATTCATTGTTCTTGATTGATGCTGTAAAACGATATATATTTTTCACTGCATTAATAAAGTAAATATTTAATAACCTATTAACTACATCATCACCTTGCTAATATGTATGAGTCACCACTCAAATTAATTTTGAAACATGGATGGTTGATTTACAATTTTGAGGTGGATAAAGCAAACCAATACCTACAAGTATAAATTTTTTCGGGTTCGATAAATTGATTAGAATAACCCTTTAAACACATAATTGATTATAGGAACCTCTCAAAAATTTATTGTTGGTGATGAAGGTACTAATATATTCTGTTTTCATTAATACAGGTTCAAGCTGTGACCAGGATAGCTTAGCTTATCGCTACACAGATACTGATTCAGGGCTTGGAAGGGCAACCCCACCCAGGAGGGTCCCCTCACCTTCTGGTCCAGGATCACTGCCTGCCGGTAGACGAAGACCTGATGACAGCCTGTCTGATGCTGGTTCTGACTATAATGGCCCCAGGCTTTATCGCCAACCTGCAACTAAGAGCAATAAGGTTAGATTTTTTCCATTAACTGCTCTCTACACAACAAAGATCTCAAGCAATTGAACCCGCTGCATTCCTCACCCTTGTGATAGGAAAAAGGTTTTTTTTTTTACTTCTAGATTGACTTCTGAATAAGTTATTAGTTAAATTCAAGACATATAAGCAGGCTGTTGAGAGCTATGTCAAAGATTCTGCTGATCTCATTGATCTTACTGTTGCCCGTAATGCCTACTTTATTGGAATATGATAGAGTGGCCCACGTCAGTCCCTAAGACATGCCCCTCCTTAGTCTTCTTCACATTCTTAGTCCGCTTCTCTTTTCTTTGTATCTGGGGAATTTAGCTCTCACGCTTGAATAAGGATTTCGAATAATTATCAGCATTTTAATCTATGCTGATGACATCGTATTGCTGGCTGAAGAACAGGTTACTCCAGAGAAATATAAACCTTTTGGCAGTGTATCGTGACAATTGGAATTTGACAGTCAATATGGCTGAATCCAAAATTGTTGTTTTTAGGAAGGGTGGCAGACTAGCTGTTGCAGAGAGGTGGAAGTCTGTGGATTTGTCGATAGATGTGGTTAGCACTACAAATATTTGGTAGTCACTTTAAGCTCCCGACTTTCAATGATAAGCCATTTTAAAAATCCTATATCTGCTGCTAAATTGGGACCTAATAGGAATAAGTTTTATTATGCAAAATCTGGTCCCACTCTCTGCTGAAAAAGAAATATTTAAACTCCATTGTATGCTATGTTGCTCAAATTAGGGGTTTTCCTAGGTATGATATATTAGAAAAGTTTCAGCGTTTTTTATATTTAAAAAACTGTTTTCACTACCGCATGCTGCCCCAAACTATATGGTTTATTTTGAGCCTGCATCTGAGTTGCTAGGGACATTTACACTGTGGATGGATTTCAAATATTGTCTTAAGGTTCTGGAATTGCCACCTATTGTCTCTCAAAGATTATCGCAACAGAAGTGGTCAAACGCATCACTTTTTGGTTTTTGGCATGAGGTGGGGACCAGCGTGCAGCTGGCTTATATACTAGCCACTAGCAGTTAAAGGGTTAAGTATTGGTGTGATTTAGCGGAAAGATTTTCTTTGTGTAGGTTCGACAGCTCTCTGGGACAGTTTTCACTTATAGAGGGAGCAGTTGAGAATTTGTGGTCAGAAATATGCCATAAAGAGCAATGTGAACTGGAAGCTATGAGCTCAAATAGATGTTCGCTTTATAAAGAATTGGATACTGAATTGAGTTATATAGATTCACGGATGGTTGTTCATGGGATCTCACTGGGAGCGAGTTAAGATGGATGTTCAAACATAGAGGCGAACTGCTATAGTTGAACTTTATTCCTTGCTGGATAGGGCGAATGCGAACTGTTCACTTTTCAATATCTCAAAAAAAAAGAGGACCTGTTTCGCTTCTCGGCCAAATGTTCAGCTCTCAAAGTGAGATCTGTACCGAGTTTCTGGGAGGGGGGGGGGCTCTACAAAATACCTTTCTGATTTCACTTCTGAATGCCCCTTCTAAAATGGAGTGTCGTAGGCTAGTGAATTTTGTTTGTTGTGCATGGACTCATCGATATAATGTCCTCACTCAAACGTATGCGGGGTCCATATAATTTACTTAACGTTGACAGGTTCATTATAATTTATTTTAATTTGACTTAAAGTATTTTTCAATTTTTTCTCATGTCATATCCTTTTGTTTTATTTAATCACTGTTCAACACAGTATTTTGATAAATTAAATTTATTTATTTTTTTTAAAAGGTATTATTGTATATTTTCCTTTGTGTTTGTAAATATTCCTATGTCTTTTGTTTGGTTTTATTTACTATGTAATGTAAACATGCTTACTGTACAAGTAATGTATTGTTTAAAATTATCTGGCAGACACTTTGCTATGCTGTAAATTGTTTTGTTATTTACAAATAGGATTATTTTATTATATTTTTCTTTCAATAAACATAATTACTTCTAAGTGATTAAACAGGCTAGGGAGGGTGTTGGAGTGACAGATAAATGATGGAATAGAATTCCATAGGGATGAGGATTGGATAATGAAAGATGTTTTGAAAGCTGTCGTTCGGTGGGCAGGGGTATATATTTTCGGGGTATATCTGAAGACCTAATTTGGTTATTGTAGGAATGAAACGAGGATTTGAACTGATGAAGTTCGGAGGTTGGCTATATTGAACAACTTAGAAAAGGAAGAATAGCCAGGTGGTCAGAACCACTTTAAAAAAATGTGAGCTGGAAAATATTAGAGATGTGATTTTTCTAGGAAAGGGTTTGGTTAAAGGTTACATCGAGGTTTTTGACAGTAGGATTGAATTTGATACGGTTATTATTTAGGAACGGGGTCGGGATGTAAGGAACGGTTTTAGCTAGGTGATTAGAGCCTATTAAAATTCAACTTCAGCTTGTTAGCCTCTGCCCAGAGACTGATTCAGTTTTAATCGTGCTGACTCTTTTTAGTCCTTCGGAAGACGGGAAGGCTCATAATGAATGTTAACTGTTTCGATGGCATCTTGTTGATTTGATACTGGTTGAAGATTTAAACATTTTTAACCTTTACTCATTACATATGTGAATACACTCTCCCAGCAACATTAATACATGACCACTGGGCACAGAACTGAGTGGTCTGCACTGTAAGATAACTTACCAAGAACTGACTGACTGTCAAAGTCCATTCGTCCTTTAAATAGAAAACGATGTGTTTTAGATCCTTCCTTTCACGGAATTTTTGTTATTTCCTTTTATTTACGATTATTCTTTTATTGTTTCTTTATTACATTATTAAATAAATTTTTTGTTATTAAATCCTACTTTAACTTAGAAAGCCTAAAAATTATATAAAAGTATATATAAAAAGAAGAAGAAGATATTATTTATTATAATTATGTAATTTAAACATGATTATTTAATTATATTAGTTTTATTAACAACTAACATCTAGTAGGTCTTTGTACACATGAAACATAAATAAGATGGCGTAATATAATCACATTGTTTAGTAATCTAGCAATGAACCTATCAGAATTAGAGTTATTGCACTTTCATTTTCAAATTTAATTTTTAATGAATTACATTAAAATGAATATTACATTATTGTAAGGGAGAGGGGGTATTGCAATCATGAAAAATTTCAACTTCCGGGTTTTCAATAAAAATACACTTTTTGTTGTCCCCTGTCCAAATAATGAAATTTTGTGCAAAATGGTCTTAGTGTCTGTGAACAAAATACTTCAAAATTGGTTGGTCTACAAAACTGAAATCAAGTATTCGAGATAGATAAATGCCCTTGATATGAGACAGGAACTTTTTTTTCAAAACTTACTAACTGGCAGTGGTACTTAATACCCACCATTTTACTATGTTCTCAAAAATGTTTCTGATGGTTTTGATCATACATGTCGATGTAGAATTACGTATTGTTTACTACATATAAAGTAAGTTTTATCATCATTGAAATAGTCTGACATGGGGAAGTTAAACAGCTTCCGCTTAATTGAATTTTAACTGATCCTACTGAAGTGGGAATTGTTTTACTTTTCTGGAAAGGCTAAAAAATTAGGTTTTAACTTATTATGTGCCATAAATAACCCTTTCATCCATTCCTGTTCGCTTTATATTGGCGAAAATGGTCTAAAAACCGACAAAGTAATTTTACTTGCCTGGGCGCTTTGCACCAGATTTTTATAAGATACGATCACTATCTCTGTATGCGCTTTTTATTTTTTCTAATAAAGATTTTGGCAGTGTAATTTTCTATTCCATGTTAATTTGTTTTTACAATTTATTTTTATAGGGCATAGTCCTTAATGCTGTGGAATATTGTGTTTTCCCTGGTGCTGTGAACCGAGAAGCAAAGCAAAGAGTTATAGAAGAAATGAATCGCTCTGAAGCAAAACATTTTCTAGTTCTTTTCAGGGATTCTGGTTGTCAGTTTAGAGCTTTATATGCTTATTGGCCAGATACTGAAGAAGTGATCAAATTGTATGGAACAGGACCGAAGCAGGTCACTGATAGAATGTTTGACAAATTTTTTAAGTAAGTAAAGTTTTTTTTTTAATCAATTAATAATTCACTGTCATAATTACAACAAGGTAATTGTGACTGAAGTTTGTTCCTCCTTGTATTAAAGCTAAATTAATAATTGATCATGATATAACACAATTAATAGATAATAATAATAAGTTAGAATTTAAAAAATCTGACCCAATAGAATTTTTGAATAAATTAAAAACCACAATTAATACAAGCTTAAATTGTAATATATATATATTATTTTTTTATATCTTCCATGTCTTTTCTATTTTATTAATTTTAGTAATATTCTCTTTTTTTCTGTATATTCCCAATTCACTAATAAATTTTTGTTCATTATCTCCTAATTTGTTGTTCACCCATACTAGTTTTTCCAATTAATTTTCTGTTTTTATTTTATAATTTTTTAACTAAGTCTTTTGATTTTCTAGTTTTTTTTTAAAATCTGTTTCTAAAAGGAGTATTTTTCATCAATTTTTTCATTCAAATTAATGAAAATTTTTTGAAATTCCTTTTCAATCATTTCAAATTTATTGTCAATTTTAACAAAATTGTTATTATTTTCTTCTGACAATTTATCAATTTTATAAGATAATTCTATGAAATTTTGTTTATTGTCTTCAAAAACTTGTTTTTTTTTTTTAATTTCTTACTTGTTTTCTTTAGAATCTTCTTCTAATTTATTGTCTATGTTTAAAAATGGTTGGTTATTTTATTTTTTTTTAAAAAGTAACATTTTTCCTATTTCATTTTTACCCAAGCTCAAATCATTCCAACCAAAATTTTGATTACTTTCTGATAAACTCTTTCTGATGAACATCAAATGATCGATACCTTCTGCTTTCACTTCCCATATTATTCACATAACTATTAACTATATTTTGCTCATCTGGACTTAAATTAGAACTTACTTTGTCAATTTCCATGACTGAATTTTAAACAATACAAATTTGTGAAAACAATTATTAAATTTTAGTTTTCATTCTTAACTCTAACCTTTATCAAAACTAAACAATAATGCCACACATTAATTTAAATAATTCTTACTTTTACCAAAACTCCTCATTAACTTACATAAATTTAATAATATAACTAACTTATATTATATAACTTACATGAACTCCTTTTTTAGGATGCCAAATCTTGTAATTTCATTATAATTAGTTATTTTACTCATAAAAAATCTTTTGAGGGAAAGATTCCTACTGTATTAAAGTAATTTGGCAAGGAACAATAGTTCTAATTACAAATATAACATTATTATTTCTCAAAGCCTTTTTTTTTGTTGGTACGCCGTAACTTCCTTAATACTTCATCAAATTTCATGAATGAGGCATCATTATTTTAAAGCTTTCCTTAACCATTACACTAAAAAAATATACAAAATAACTCATTTTGATTGCAAGTTATAAGAAAAACCGTGGTTACGTAATAGAGGTTTCTAAATGGTAATAGAGGTTTGGTAGTAGAGGTTTCTAAATGGTGTTAATAATCTTTTCAGATCATTGGCGTCACCAGCACCAAATTATTGGGGGGGGGGGGCCTAATATTTTCATAGATAGGTAAAAATTCGAGAGACTAAAAGTCGAAATAACAAAGTCTAAAACTACTGTTGGGACATTTAATCCCTCCTCCAACGATGTATTTTAAGGAAATTTATAAAACTTGCCAATTTATGTCTCATTTAGAGTTTAGTTAATTGCCCCCTTCCAAAATATTGGTGGGGATGCGTCCCCCCCGGCAGTGACGCCCATGTTTCAGATTTTTAAGGAGAACATTTTCGGTCATATACATTTTTTCGATTTTTTTTTTTTTTTATCCCCTTCGTTTGTGAGTTGTGAGCGAAAAACTGCAATTCTCAGCGAAAATGGTGGCAAGGCTTTTTCGAAGGTGCCATTTTTTTCAGTTTGTGAGACGAATATTTTTGGTTACTTACACTTTTCCGACTCGCCGTCGTTTGCGAGTTACAAGCAAAAACATGTGATTTCAGTCAATAGAATCAGTGCACTCACTTTCCATGAAACCGATATGTGTATTTATGTATGAGGCGTTTTCCAGGGTGTGCTCTTTCAGTGACATCTATGTTTGTGTAAAACAAACCCACCAACAAACACTCGCAGATGACCATATCATAACTCAAAACATAGTGTTCAAAGAGGTCCTGTATGTATATAAACATACATTATGTAAAAAAACTGTATGTATAAAAAACCTTTAACTTATGTTTCACTCGTGGGACTCCATGAAACTTTGCCCCGAAGGCCCTTGTCCTAAGGAACCCCATATGAGCCATTTTGATGTCTTTAACTTCCTACGATGAAGAAGTAGGAAAGCCAAAGTCAGCCTAAATCTTAAGAGATACATGCTTAATGAAAAAGTTGTAAGAGCAGATTGAATAAAATAATTACTTATACCTAGAGACGAATATCCGTTCGACGAAAAATTTTAGTTTTGCCACACAAAATTGCTCTTCAGCACGTGGAGTCTGTCACGAAACAAGTCTGAAGGTGACAATATGCTAACTTTGTTTGCAGCCACCCTTACCGCTTGCTGTTTGAATTTGGTTGCTCTAGTGTGCCCCACCCTCCCCTATATATTTATATATATATCCTAATTAAAATTTATTAAAAGATAAAGGAGATTTTATTAATAGTAAATAATTGAAGATCTGATGACTCAAGATTCAAAAAGGTAAGACAAAGGGAATTTGTAAAAATCCGGTGTAGACACCTGCCAGGAAGTAAAATCCTATGCTCCAGCGGATAAATCGAAGAGAGATGGAGTTATTATATCAAAGGGAGAGAGAGATATAATCGCAGGGTTTGGCCACAAGATATTACCACAAAAAGGAGGAAAAAGTTGAGAGTGGGAGGAGAAACAAAGGGCATTCATTCAAGCAGAGCCGGTTAGTCAACAATGTAGCTTCACCATCCTATTTTGTCAATAGTCTTGACTATGAACTTTTGACAATGAAGAACACAAGAGGAGTTCAGGGTATTGAGTATATCATCCATACATTCAGCATCAGCAATAGCAAGTATCCTGAATATTCTGAAGAATAATTTATTTTATTTAATGAGCTCAGTTTAATTAATTCAATTATAAATTAGATTCAAGTAATTCAAAAGCGCTTATAGTCATTATTAAATTTATTTAATTAGAATTGTGTTAAGGTTGCTTACCATTTAATAAATTATAAGATTTAATTTGTCTTATAAATTTACATAGTTTTCGTTGTCAGTAGTAAAAAACTAATAACCATAATTCAATGCCATCATGTTATTCCTATATCAATATTTTAATGAATAAATTATTTCATATTGTATTAAATTTTATTTCTATTCCATGGTTCATTCCTGTTAATGAAAGATAATTTTATTTCATATCAATATTCATATTAATACGAGCCTTACCTCTCATATTTTTAGAATTTTAATTTGAAAAAGAAAATAAGTGTGTTCCAAGAGGGATTATTACCTAGATAAGCAGCCAAGCTATAAAAAATTTATTCTTTGCAAAGGGAAGATATTTGTGAGAGAGGAAAGGAAATCCTATTAATATATATATATATATATTATATTGTATAATAATTAAATAATTAGAAGGTTGTATTTGTATGCAACACAAATCAAACCTTTATTAATAACATATCAAGGACCATTCAAGTTCTGCTAATTCCTTCTGGCTTCAATATCCAGTGGGAATTATTTCTTTACTTATTGTGCACATTATGAATGAATGAATGAATATAACAAAGAACCAAATAGTCTGGAGTCAACCTGGTTTATATTTTAGACACTCACTGACTATCGCGAGTCTAATCTCACTAAGATGCTTTTTCTCCTAAAATGTGTGCCGGCCACTCAGGAACCAATCTTCTCTTCCTGCCTCTCTGCCTTCTCATCTCTGGATGATGCTACAATAGGAGTCCTGAATTTAGCTTATCCAGGTATAATTTAGATAGGGATCTTTAACGAGTACCCGACTTCATACTGGCTCGGGACCTCTATTTCATGTCCCATTTGGAGGACGGCAAAGCCAAGGATTTTTACTTGCTTTAGAAAATACTAAGAGGATACTAACCCGTGACATTTAGTGTTGTAGGCTGATATGCTAGCCACTACACCACAGATGATCCCATAGTTCCTTATTGATTCTTTGATTTGTTTCAGGTACAATTCAGGAGGGAAATGTTTTTCTCAAGTACATACCAAGCATCTGACTGTCACAATAGATGCTTTTACCATACACAATAGTCTTTGGCAGGGAAAAAAAGTCAACCTACCTAACAAGAAGGATATGACACTTGTAATTTAGTCATTTTAGTTTTATATGTTTATATATTAACAGATGACTAAATATTGTATAAATAACTAAATAATATTTTTTTGTATATAATGTAATGATCTGTATAACATGAAGTTAGCTTTTAAGTTGTATTAACTGGGTACTTAATACCAGTATAAATTATTATGAGAATGGTCTAGATATATATTTTTTGTTTTGTATCAATATTTTTTTTTTTTTTTTTTTTATTAATTCATATTTATATTTGGACTTGTATTAAATTTCTATTTATTAACCTTACAAATTTATGTTATATTTACATACATACATACTGATATTTATATAAATGTGTGTATGTATGGTTTTTAAATGTAATTCAGTTTACAATTACTAAAATTAAAATACATAAGTTACTAAAACGCTAATTGAATATTTTTATAGAAATCAGTATATTATAAATTTATTGATTTTTGAAATTTTATTTTAATTATGATGAAAGACTATATGGTTTTTGAAGGTCATACATTAAAAACTATTAATCCTACTAAGTTATTAAAAATAAAATAAAAAAATTGCATCACATTTAGAATCAAATTAGGATTAGGTTACTTTACCTAAGCTGCCATATCGGCTCGCTTGCATCTTAGTCTGAGATAATAGACAAAGGGTCTGACCATCTAGGTGTATTTTTCTCATACCAAAAAGTTGAAATTTATTTCAATTGATATTACCACATACGAATGCTGTGCCAATTTGCTTTTCTTTTCTTATTTTTAATTTAAGTTATGTTATTAAACAAGTCATTAGGTTGTGATTATGGTCAAAGCTTTTGCTTGTGTTACTGTCCTAGTAACAGTTATACGCTTTCCTTAAAATTGTTTATTGTAAATTATAATTATATACATACTAGGTGATACATGTACACACTTAAGCACTCTCAGTCAGTCTATATACTAGTGTTTATATATGTGTGTATATATATATATATATATATATATATATATATATATATATATATATATATATATTCTTATACACCCTCTTTTAATCTCATATTTGGCAAATAATTGATTTGTTGCTATAAAATATTTTAAAGATGTTAATATATTGTAAATATGTTAAATTTGTTCGCTCCCCTTTGTTTCTCTCTGTTTTTATATTATTCTGATATACATATTTATTAATTATTGGGAAAAAAAAAGTAGTACTGTTGCAATTGTTTGATAAACCATGGATCTACTCGCTGACAGTATATTTATATTTAAAACAAATGTGATCAATAAATAAAATATTAATTATGTACTTGTTGTTTATTCTATAATTAAAACATAAGCTTAATGAACTGGTTGGTTTAAAAATTTAATTGAAGCCTTTTATTTTGGATTTAGGAACAAGCTCAAAAAGTGAGGGATGTCAGTAACTTGTTAAGAACATACTATACTGAGTATTATAGTATTGTACCGTAATAATAAAATTTTATACTCAAAAACATGCCTCTTTATTATTTATTCTACTTTGAAACATATGAGGCTGAATTAGCACCCGGAAGGTAAAATTTAAGATATGAGTGTTCACACACCGTTTTTTATTTGCTCCTTCTTTTATCGATTACTTGTGAGGTTTATCTCAGACATCAGAGCGGTAAGAAATAGGCCAGTGATAAGATAAATGTTATGTTTAAGGAAGATTTTAGTGGTGATCATTGTCATCATTGTGTAGTAGTTATTGTGAACTATTGGTATTTAACAAGAATTCTAGAGGAAGAATATGATATTGTATCCCACTATCTGTTTATTTTGATCTATATAATTTAATAAATGTAAACCTCAGCTTGGCTTAGTTACAAAAAACTATGAGTTTCCCTTAAACGTGGGATATAATCCTCATTGCCTTTTAAACAAATTTTTTAAGCATCATTACTGCTCAAAATGTTAAAAAACTGATACATTCTGGTGCCATTTTCTATTTGCTCCTTAATTTAGCCATTTTTGTTAATATTTACTGCTTCCATGAGCTATTGAACTCTGCAATTCGAAAATAACTTTAAGGAGACATGTCAGAGCAAAAATTCAGCTTTAAAAATAATAAACTAGGCAGGATTTTACAAAACTTTGAATGTCAGTTTAACTTAAAAATGTATCTAATATAAATGTAAAATGAAATGAAATCATATGATTAATTCTGTTTCATTGAAAGGGGGTTCTAGAATCTTCTGGAACCTTTACATTCTTCTATTCTTCTATGTTTTGGAATGAACTAGAACTTTCTGGGATGTTCCATTTCGGACTAAATGTAACAAGTGATTGAGTAGGGGCTTAGTCTTGCCTTGAACATCAAAGCAGAAGGTTACTTTTAGGTCACTGGCAGTTACTGTTCTCTATTGAAGTTGTTTGTTTGATTATTCTTTTTTTTTTTCTTCTTTTTTTTTTGTAATTTACCTTAATTCAATTGTTTTAACCCGCATTGGTGTTACAACTGGTGTCAGAAGTAGGATTTTGAAGATAAAAAATGCCTAACAAAAGGATCAAAGAACTATTAGTCCCAGAACTGAGGAGGGAATTTAAAGAGCTGGAGTTGGATTCTATTGGCACTAAAGGTTCTATTTTTCTAGCTGTTTTCTGGTAATTCGCTGATAGGTTAGTGCACATGTCTGGTTAGATAACCATCAGAATTTTAAGATCACTTGGAACGCTATTCTTACAACTTTCTGATAGATAGGTTCTCCTCCATCGGGCTAGGTTATCTCTCCTGCTAACCTAGTGGCTTTACTTTAGTCTTTTTCATCAATGTAAATTTAGATTGGGTGGGGAAAGGTTTGTTCTAAGTTTATTAAATTCACTAGTAATTGGAATCATTTACTATCTTCATTGGGTTCATGGTTTTTGACATTTCTTTTCAGTTTATTGATTGAAACATCATTTACTGCATCCGATATCTTAATTTTTAATCAAATAAAATGTTTTGATTTAGGGTTAGCCATTGTATCATGCTGTGATATTCAATAAACACAAAACTCTGGTAGTTTATTTTAGACACAATTCCCAACAAAAAAGTCAATTTGATGCCTAATCCTGTTGTGATTGAAAAATATATAAAATCCATTATTATGTTTTCTTAAGAGGGTCTAGGTTCTTATTGAATATTTAAGGGCTGCTTAAATTTTTGAAAGATTATTGAAGTTTTAGTCTACTATCATACAATAGACATAAAACAGACATTAATTATACTCATTGTTAAAACGGACATTCTGGAGATCTAATTAAGTTCAGATGTGATACTCAATATCTTAGGAGGTTTATAATTCCTCAGCATCCTGATGGAGTACAGATTCCCTACTCTTAGTGAGACTTATTCTTATTTAGCATTAAATCTCTGCAAAAAAAGTTGATGTTTATTGAAGAATTTATTATATGATTGACTATTTGGCCAAAAATGTGAAATGAAGTTTTGTTACTCTAATTTTTACTTTCACTTACCTATATATGAAATATATAGTAAGGGGAAGTATTGCGATCATGAAAAATTTTGGGTACTACTACACCTATTCCCCTGCTGGGTTTGACAGCTGATAAGCACGCTGCTACCTGTTGGTCACCATGCGAACTACCATCCCCACCACCTTTCCCCTATTGCCCCTCCTGTTTGAAAAATAACCGCCGCCTTGCCTCACTATTACGTAATTTTTACGTCACACACTATCTCACCCCTTCTGAAAGGAACACATCGATTTTGTGCCATTCTATATAATTATCTAACTTTAAAAAAACCCGCGTCTCCCCACCATTTCTTCCATCATACTTTACTTTCTATCTATTTCTCCGAATATTTCGAAGAATCAGTATTTCGAACTATATTCGGAGTTGCTGAATAATTCAAACCTATACCATAACCTTCTTTTTCATTAAACTTTCATTTTAAAAACCACTTCGATCAGTATTTTAATAATAAACCCTAGACATTCTATGAACATGAACGATGGGAAAAATTCATATTAAGTAATGGTCAATGTATTGTACTTTATTAATGTAAATAATCGACTGAGTTTAATTTCACCCTGAAAAACCTAATACGAGTAATAATTGTTAATAAAAAAGTTGATTGGTAAGGAACTTATACGCATAACGAATAGTTACGTAACTACTTGTTTTCAGAACGGTATAAGTTCAATGTTAATATTTTTCAAGGACTCTAAAATACTAATACTTCGAAAAATGATAACATTTCGATGAAGAGTAATGTTCTATAGATGCAAGGGTGGGGAGACGCGGTATTTTCAAAATTAACATACTTACAGAAAGTATGATTAATCGATGTTTATTTGCCAGGAATAGGTGAAGTTGTTGAGATGACGTCACGGTCTCATACTCGTAAAAAAAAAGGCGCGTAATATAATTCTAACCTAGCCATAAAATCGGCCTTTAACGGCTAAGAAGAGAGGTGGTGGGGATGGTAGTTCGCATGGTGGCCAACAGGTAGCAGCGTGCTTATCAGCTGTCAAACCCAGCAGGGGAATAGGTGTAGTAGTACCAAATTTTGACTTCCAGTTTTCAACGGAAATACACGTTTTGGGGTCCCTTGAGTCCAAATAACCAAGTCCCGCGAAATGGTCTGTGTGTGTGTGTGTGTGAACAGACTAGCTCAAAAACTATAAGCCATACAAAACTGAAATTGGTTATTTGGTCTATGTATATGCCCGCGATGTGAAAGCAAATATTTCATCAAAATTGTTCAAAAGGAAGGGGAACTTTATTTAATAACTTTTTACGTATTTTTCGATTTTCTCAAAAACGGCTCTAACGATTTTTATTGAACTGAGTATTTGATGTATTAATATGCCCTAGATATGACTAAAAATTTCATCAAATTGATCAACCGGAGGGGGGACTTTACTTAATAAATTTTGTATCATTTTCACGTTTTTTTTTTTTATTTACTCAAAAACGGCTTTATTTTGATCAAACTGGGTATTTGATGTATGTATATTCCCGTGATGTGATAGCCAACATTTCATCAAAATGTAATTAAACATTTAAGTTAGTGTGTAATCATTTAATCAAATGATATGACACTAGGATGAGGTATAATATGATTTATTTGACTTATATGGTTGTAACAGGTAGCTTTTTAAACTTGACATCATCATCTACTCATGTCTTCATTTATTATCCATACATATAGAAATAAAGAGGATATTCTCAATGGATGTGTTTCATCATGTAGATGAGAATTTGGTACAGGTACTGTACCATGTACTGCATAATCTGAGCTAGATTCTTCCTTGGGAAGTATCCATTTTCATGATAATACAATTTGTTACTTTTCTTATTCAGAAACAGAAGAGAAATTATAGTGGGATCTCTTAACAAGCCGTAACACACACACTTCACAATTAGGTTTTTAAAATCAGGTTTTACAGTGTCTGTACTGCTATATAAGTATGTAATTAGATTATTCCACTTTAGTTTTAGGTAAATTTCAAATATAATTTGTACTAATAAGGGCTGCAAATGGACTAAGACCATTTACAAAATAAGGATTCCAAATATTCAATTACTGCTAACTGCTTGTTAAGAGATCCCACTATAATTTCTCTTCTGTTTGTGAATAAGAAAAGTAACAAATTGTATTATCATGAAAATGGATACTTCCCATGTACCTGTCATGAAATGATATGACACTAGGATGAGATAAATATCATTTATTTGACTTATAAGGTTGTAACAGGTAGCTTTTTAAACTTAACATCATCATCTACTCATGTCTTCATTTATTATCCACACATATAGAAATAAAGAGGATATTCTCAATGGATGTGTTTCATCATGTAGACGAGAATTTGGTACAGGTACTGTACCATGTACTGCATAATCTGAGTTAGATTCCAGTCTCAATGATGTTAAATTGTCAGTTGCACATATTTGACATTTGAAACTATAAAAAAAAAAAAAAAACATAAATGAAGAGTGTTCTAAAATATCTGAAAGTCAAATAGAAAGTTTAGAAATGATGCATTTATTAGAATATAATTTAGTAATTGACACTAAGGACGGGATTGAGCTCTGAGGGGCAGATATTGAAATAAAAAATGTGTGGCTTGTCACATAACTAAAGTCCCATACCATTTTTGGAATACAAAAAATGAAATAATTTTTTTTTTTTTTTTTTTTTTTTTGGGACTTTAAGGCTTCCACTGAAGCCCTATACTGCCCATACTAACACCCATGGCACTGGGTGATACTTCTCCTACGAAAGAAAAGCACCACCCAGGGCGGGACTCGAACCCGCAGCTCCGGCATGTGAGTACGGCGCTTTACCGCACAGCCACACCGGGCCCCGAAATAATTTTTTCAAACATATTTTATCCCTAGGCAAAACCACCCCGAACTACATTATCCGCATAGCAACAAGATCAATGCCTGTAGGAGTATACATAATAAAAAATACTCTAAACTGGCTACTAAAATTGCACAATATGGTTTATTCCCGGCTGCTCTGATGAAACTTGAAAACTTGAAGGTGACAAATTTTGGAAAGTTATTAACCAATCTCCAGAACAATCAATTGGCTCGTACAGGCTGTGACATGTTCTATGGCTATTGAAGGGTGTTTTATAGCTTTAAAGTTATAAGGTACAGGAATTCATGCTTAATTTTTTTTTTATTTCTCAAACTACATATTTCTATTTAATATGGGCTATTTAAATGAACTTACGATTACATATATACATAAGGTTTTATTAGGTTAAATCATTCAATCACTGATCAACAATATGAGAATCAGACAACATCTGTAAGCAATCAGATAAAACATAAGCTGCAATAAAAAGTAATGATAAAATAACACATAAATATATATATATATATATATATATATATATATATATATATATATATATTTTTTTTTTTTTTTTTTTTTTTTTTTTATTGTTTTCCCCTTTATGGTAACCCCATAAAGAGACCATTTATTGTTATATACATGTCCCATGTATATATATATATATATATTATATATGCATATATATATATATATATATATATATATATATATATATATATATATATATATATGTACCACTACTGAAGTGCGGCTGATGGGGCAACCCTGCTTCGGGGCGTGGCCTAAGGCGCAGCGATCGCTCGGGGCCTTGCCGAACTGCCGCCCCCACCACCTTCCCCCCCTTCGCAGATAAGGCTCCAGCTCGCTGTTCTGTCCCAGTTATTTTTCCCGCCATTTCCCTTCAGTAGTCGACTGTGACGTCATGTAATCGTCACCTCTCTATATCGACAATAAAGATCGACCGTGCTATTTTCGATACTAATACCTTAAGTTTGAAATTAAATATCTTTATACATACTTTCGATTTATTATATAATTTATATATTTTTAACTTTCCTGCTGAGAATTAATCATCAAAATATCATTTTACCGATCTTAAGCTCATTTAGAGTTATATTTCTTATTATAAGTAAAACAGCTCAAATTAACTTTTCTTTTTTTTATTATATGGTTTATCACTATACCTCTTTATTTTTGCATCTTGCACTATACCTCTTTATTTATGCAACTTGCATATTGTAGGCCTATCTTTCAGAATTCTCATGGGTTTAGTCTTTTATATATTAATAACCAGTTTATTATTTTGGCAATATTGCGCAAGGGTATTGATTTTGTTGTGCATGAGTTATTGAATGAACTATAATTGCAAGGTCATCCACAGACATGAGCAATAAAAAATATTTATGTTTGCCAATAACATAAAGTAGGTATATTGGTGATACCATTCAATGCAAGAAGTGTTCCAAATCACTGATGAAGATAGGGAAGAAAAGGGGACTTAGCTTAATAATCTATTTTATTACTGTATAGTATAATTAAATGACGATAGTTTAACTTTATAATAATAAAAGTTGGAAAGAATAAAATTACAGGCTAATATTTTATTTTGAATAAGAATTCATTGATTTGTTAAATGCGTGTTCCATCAATAATGTAATGAAGCTTGTATTTATGAAAGTTGAAATGTAACTCTTTGAATTTGAAATAGAGAAAATCCCGTAGTATATGAAGTAAATAAGTCTTAATTTTATTAAAAACTTTCTATCGATTTCGGAATTACTGATAATTCTAAAAATGGTATAAAAACTGAAGGCAATGATTTCAAAAGTCGGAGAACAATATGGACTCCTAAAAGGCCGTTACTTCAAAAGTGCAAGAAGTATATCGACTTAAAAGCAGTAGCAAGTGAAAAATCGATGTGTCAATTGGAGAATTGGTAAGATGGCTTGTGACGTAAAAATGACGTGAACACTCAAGCAAGACGCGCTGTTTTTAAAAAGGAGGGGAAATAGTGATAAGGTGGTGGGGGCATCAGCTGACGAGAATTTCCCCTCCGAAAGGGAGTGATAGCCACGCCCCGAAGCAGGGTTGCCCCATCAGCCGCACTTCAGTAGTGGTACCTATATATATATATATAAGTTATGATTAGACTGAATGTTACACTAAAAAAATGTGGGGCTAGAGCAAAGTGACAACAGAACTTCAAGAAATCCAGAAATCAACTAACTTTATTTTGCTTTCCACCTGGTACATATAAAAACAGCAACATATGTTTATTAATAATAATTAACTTATCCTAAAACAAATTTGATTTTTATTAAATACGTCTTATATACAGTTAACTCCCTCCCTCCAGTTCCTTCGTAAGGAGGAACTTTTAAGATAACAAAAATAAACATTACTTTAAATTAAACAAAATAACAAAAATGCTAACACTAGTAACAATAAGTTTGACTTAAACTTCTATAAGTAACTACGAACAATTTTTTCTAGCTTTAATAAAGAATAAATAAGATTATGTTCTAAAGTTTTAAACTAACAATTAACAACATGTAATAACCTTAGAAACTAAAGTAAATTAGAGTTCTTCTTGTCGGGATTTACTCTACTGAGCGCAGCCGCCAGCCTCGGGTTCTAACCTACTGTGAGGTACGCGAAGTTCTTCGAGATGAACCGTACGCGACCTAAACGGGTGGTTAACATCCTTAATGGTAAACAAATTATTTTCCCGTATAGCTGTGACTTTGTAAGGGCCCTCGTAGCGCGCGGCTGTTTTATTTCTCGCGGTCCTCAAACGCCTATATACGATTGCCCCAAGCGCTAATGGCTCTTTCTTATTAACAACAGGCCGGTTATTAGCCTTATCTACCCTGGTTTGTTTCTCCCGGATTAATTTTTCTCGGATCTTTCCCCATGTTTCATGTCGCTCCATTCTCGCCTTTGACAGTATTTCCCTTAAATCGCTATTATTAGATGTGATAAGATCTCCTCGATCGCGCCGCCTTTGACCAAAAACAATTTCTACAGGGGATAACCCTGTCGCAGCGTGTATTGTATTATTGTATGCTATCACCGCGCAAGGCATAGCGTCATATGGGTCGAGGTTCCGTCCCAATTTTAATAACCGTAGGTGCTCCCCTAACGTATTGTGTAGCCTTTCCACGGCGCCCCTGCCTTTGATATGATGGGGGGTATTTAACCTCCATACTATGCCTAATTTCCTGCTTTCGTTATCAAACTCTCTTCCGCTGTCTGATACTACTTCGTCAGGTACGCCGTATGTCGCACACCACTGCAAGATTCCCTCCCATACCGCCTTAGGCGTTTTCGCTTCGATTGGATAGGCCATCGAAATCTTGCTGAACGTATCTATCGCAGTCAGCCATGATTGACCCTCGCACGAGTAAATGTCAATTTGCACGGACCGCAAGGGTTCCATCGCGGTGGGTGTCGTTATTTGCACGGCTACCGGGGGTTGGCGATCATACTTTGCTCGCTGGCATACCTCGCACCGTGATATAAAATCGCGTACTATACTTACCATATTTTTCCAAAAATATAATAATTTCAAAGCTCGTAGTGTCTCCTCTACTCCCCTGTGATTAGTTTTCCCGGTGTGATGATCTGTAAGCAGTCTCTTTTGCACCGTTGGGTCCGTGATCGTTTCTACTTCCCGTAAGCACCGGATTAAAGTATACCCTACTCCTATCCTCTCCTGTCTCCATAATCTTTTAAATTTATTCGCTATAACACGATTGCCGACATAAACGTAACAGTTTCGGCCTGCGTTGTTGAATTCTGCAAATATTCTTTCCAGCTCATTCTCGTCAACCGATGCTGGCGTTCGAATTAATATGGTTGATAGCCCCTCGTACACGTGTTCTAGTTTCCGTTCCCGCGTCCAGTTTTGATTTTATTATGATTTGGTGCTTTTTATCGTTTATTATTTCATTAATTTCGGGTAGCTCGTGAGGTCTTTCCGTCGGTGTTGTGTTTTCCTCTTGATCGCTCAGGGTTAACGGAGATTCCTGTCCGCACTCGGGCCAGGGAAATAGCTCTGTGGGTGTATTTTCCTCCTCGATTGCGTTTACAACCAAATCTCTGGATAACCAATCGGCGACGGCGTTTTCTACTCCCTTCTTATGTACAGTATGAAAATTGTACGCCGCGAGCCTTTCCTTCCATCGCGATATTCGGGCTGAAGTCTCTTTAAGCGTACTCAGATATACGAGCGGTTTGTGATCTGTTAACAATTCGAACTTCCTACCGTATATGTAGGGGCGAAAGTGTTCTACGGCCCATACCGCTAAAAGTTCCCGTTCGATCGCACTATACCGTCTTTCGGCATCGTTTAACTTCCGACTCGCGTATGCTATCGGTTTTTCGCCTTCCTCGAAATTCTGAGATAATACGGCCCCGACGGCGACCTCGCTTGCATCTGTAGTGACCCTAAACATACGGTTGAAGTCAGGAAAGGCAAGTAGCGGTCGAGTGGTTAAAATGTCGCGGCATTTCCGAATACTCGTTATCTGCTCCGGCCCGAGTTGAAACCGTTTTCCTTTTTTCAATATTTCGGTTAATGGGTGAGTCAATTCCGCAATACCTGGAATAAACCTCCTATAATAATTAATCATGCCTAGAAACCGTCTGACGCCGCGGACATTCTTGGGCAAAGGGGCTTCCTGTATAGCTTTCACTCGCTCCTGATCTGGTTGGACTCCATTCTGGGAAACAACGTGACCCAAGAACCTTATTTCCCTTAGGCCGAATTTAGATTTTTCACGGGATAATTTCAATCCGAACTCGCGTATTCTGCTGAATACTTTCCTCAAATGATCAACGTGTTCGTCCTCGGTCTTACTAAAGACAATGAGATCGTCCATGTACACTTGCGAGAAGTCTTCGCCTAATCCTCGTTGTAGCTCGTCCATGAGACGTTGGAAGGTTAAAGGGGCCCCCTTCAACCCGAAGGGCATCCTAACGAATTCAAAGTGTCCACGTTCCCACGAAAACGCAGTTTTACCAATATCTTCTTCGGCCATCCTAACCTGGTGATATCCGCTTTTGAGATCCAACGTACTAAAAACCGTTGCACCCGACAGGCGATCAAGTATGTCCTCTACCCGAGGAAGAGGGTACCGCTCATCCTTAGTAGCCTCGTTTAATTTCCGATAATCGACTACAACGCGATACTGTTTCTCTTTTTCGCTATTCTCTCCTTGTCTTTTTTCAACTACCCATAGCGGACTATTAAACGGGGAGTTACTATGCCGGATTATACCCTGTTTCAGTAGTTCACCCAACTGTTGTCTGATTATGTTCCTCATGGCTTGTGGATATCGTCTATCTTTAACATACACCGGTGTATCTGTTTTCAAATTGATTTTATGGACTGTTCTTCCAGTAGTAGGCATAAGTTCTCCGTCCCCGTAAAATAAATCCTCATTAAGTTCTAATATCCGCGACAAGGCTTCCTTTCTACATTCTACTGCTCCAATTTCGATGTCCGCGTTATTTTCCTTCGTTACGATTTCGTATCTCCGCTTACCGATCATAAGGCGCCAATTGTTCCCGGTAACCCTCATGCTTAGACCTGCCCGCTGTAGAATGTCGCAACCAATAATAAAGTCATATCCCGGCATCAATTCTTTAATTATATGAATTTTAATCGGATACGCATAGCACCCCGTTAATTCGGTTAGATTCAAGATCACCTCTCCCAAGGTCTGGCATCTACCGCTAACCGTAGAGACTACACATTTGCATCGTTTACGCCTTAACCATACACCAAATTTCTCCGCTGCTCTCTTACTAATTAACGAGTTAGTACTTCCCGTATCGACTAAAAATTTTATTTTTGACTCCACTAACCTCGCCACGGGCAACCTAGTCAATCGCCCCGTCCTCACACTATTGTTAATTATTAATTCGCCCCGTTGGTTGCCCCCCCAGTTACCGCATCCTCAATCCGCGCGAGGACGCCCCGCCACTACTTCCCCCGACGTCCCGGAATATCCTCCCCTCCATGTATTCCCACCACTTACCTCGTCTCTCCTCTTAGCCGGGCTGCTGCGCTCCGATTGGGTACTTTCCTCTCCCGAAGATTCATCTCCAGAGTAATGGCCACCGCTCCTCTTGCCAGCTCGCCTGCTGATCCAGTCCTGATTGTTTACCTCAATCGGCTGTTGTTTCTGTTCCCTCCTATTTGATCCTGGGTTACGTCGCGGGCATTCCCTCGCTATGTGCCCTCTCCTGCCACATTCGAAGCATCTTATGAGGTTGCATTGCGCCGCTATATGACCGGGTCGGTTACATTCGTAGCAGCGTCGCTCCGATTTTCGCCTCCTTACGTCAGGAACCCGGCTTGGCCGTTTTTCGAAACCTCGATTGTTCGTAGACAGCCGCCTCCTAGGTGTACTTCGTACCTCCGTCCACTCTGTTTCTGGCTTTTCGAAGCGAGCCTCATTTCGTTCTTTAGCGTCTATGAGATCATGTGCGCACTCTATAAAGTCTCGATCCTTCGGTAGTGAGCCCGGTCGATCCATGTAATGATTTAATTGTACTTTCATCACACTTTTAAGGAAATCCAGTTTCTGGGCCCCCTCCGCTTGTCCACAAGCCTCCACCATTTTCTCCGTTAACCGGTTGTATAGGACAAGAAGTTTTTCGGCGAATTCTCCTTCCGATTGTCCTTGCGCTCGCCTTTCCTTAAGTAAATAGAATACATCTTCTTCTGGTGTCCATCTTCCACCGCCATAAAGTTTCTTTAATCGTACCTTTAGCGTTTCCCAAGAGTGCGTTAGGTCGCCCTGGATTGCGTTTAAGACTCGCCTTGAGGTACGACCAATGAGAGAGGCCTCGAGAAGTCGGACGTCAGATTCCAATAGCATTCCAGATTCCTTCCGCGATACTATTAGTTCCTTAATCTGGTCGCCTCCCTTAATGAAGTGCTCAAGATCCCCTATTATTCCAGTAAAAGGTTCTAGTTGGCTGATCACTTCATGAATGAAGGGGGAATTCTGTGTTCTAATCTTCAATAGTTCGATGTGCGACATTGTCGTAGTCTCGGTCCATTGCGACTCTAACTTTGCCAACTGTTCCTCTTCCCCCATATTATTCACAGTATTAACACTAGATTCGTAGTTAAAGCGTGATACGCCGACACTTTAACCAGAGCGTTCTAAGAATATTAACTGATTTACTCACGTGAATTTATCTTAGAGCGTACCCGGGTTTCGGCACCAGTTATGATTAGACTGAATGTTACACTAAAAAAATGTGGGGCTAGAGCAAAGTGACAACAGAACTTCAAGAAATCCAGAAATCAACTAACTTTATTTTGCTTTCCACCTGGTACATATAAAAACAGCAACATATGTTTATTAATAATAATTAACTTATCCTAAAACAAATTTGATTTTTATTAAATACGTCTTATATACAGTTAACTTATATATATGTATGTATGAATGTATATATTTTTGTAAACATATCAAAATTAAGATATGAAAATATAATTAAAATTTTTACACCAACTATCATGGAGCCTAAGGGCTTATATAGTAAGTATACAGAGTTAAGGAATGATATATATATATATATATATATATATATATTTATGTGTTATTTTATGCACTTCTTCTCTTTTACTTTAATTTGGCCAATTCCTTTAACTTATAACTTTAAAGCTGATATGTTTACAAAAATATATACATTCATACACACACACACATATATATATATGTGTTATTTTATCATTACTTTTTATTGCTGCTTATGTTTTTATCATAAGCTTCTATAAAAATGAAGCACAACCTTCATGATCACACACACCGTCATTATGGTTCACCCCGCCGTTATCGGTATTGTTTGTGGTCGGACTGTGGATGGCCTCAAGAAGCCTAGATAGCCTTTTACTGTAACACGTACTTTTATACTCATGGATAGGGAATCCACTAGAAATTTAGGACGAGCAAGAGTCACTGCTCTCTGAAGCTACAAGTCCCACAGGCCATTGACAAATGCTTGGACTACTGAACACTCCAACAAACTTTTCGGGGCTGTTGGATAAGCCAGTCTTACCATGCTCATAGATAGTCTCGGTTGCCTTTTGCTGTGATCGGTAACCTGTTTGAGGCCAAATCACATCTCATGTCGGCTTACTAACGTGTGAAATTGTAGAGATCATCGGAGTTGAGTTTGAAGAACATCTAGAGCGTCTCCTCGGAGGACTACCGCCTCTTCTCTAGTGGACCACCCTTTAGTGCTAGCCACTGCGTTGAAATGCTGGAAATATTTTTTTTTTTTTTTTTTTTTTTGTTCGGTACCTCTACCTGGCCATGTGTGGCATACGGGGGGTTACTCTACAGGTGTAACTAACCTATTCTAACCATGGTGGGAGGGTCGAGATTTATTCCGTGGGGCCTCCACGAAATAAAAGTCAACCCTCCCAGGGCGGATTCGAACCGCCGCCGTTCGGCTCGAGCGTGCAACAACGGGTCGCGCTCCTACACGCTCGGCTATCCCGGTCCCGAAAATGTGGAACGCTTCACGATTTGGCATGTCATCCTTGCGCAGGGCCATGCTAATCTTCTCTGTATCGTTCCAATTTTAGTATATGTACCGCCGAAGCGAGTACGCTTCCTACCAGGAGCTTCCTGACAATTGGTTTAAGTCTTTCCTCATCTTGTAACAGCTGTGGGCAGAGCTGCTCTCTGACGACCGCCTGGTTCCCTTTTTCCAGCATCATTTTTATTCTTTCAACCTCCTCTTCAAATGCAGCAGCCATCACTTCTTGTTGAGTTAATCTATCCTTCAACCCAAATACTTCATCAGGCAGATTGGTTACCTATTCACATCACTGGACTGGTTGTTCTACTTGTCATTCGTCTCATCTGACTTGGTAGCTAGACAGGTTAGTCAACCTGTAATTTAACCCATTCATGTCACCATACAAAGTGGTAAGCTTTTCATTTATCTCAACCAACTTGCTGGTCAACTTGTCATTTATTTCACCCAATAAGTTGATCAGCCACTCATTAAGCTCAGCCAACTGGCTTATCAACATAGCAGTTAAAACCGCCTTCAATGAGCTATCTTCATACTCAACTGCCTCAGGATCTACTCCTCACCTTAAGTATTACCCACATAAAATGCTAACAGGGTCGCTTTAGAGCCAGTAGTGTCCAAATCCAGCTGTTCTAATTCCCTTCCCAGCTCTGCAACAAGCATTTCTCCAGTTTGCCTGGCATTTATAATATTTATACCCCGCACCTGACACCATTTGTAAGACTATCGTGGGTATTTTACAAATAATAAAATTCAAATTATTAACAATGTTATAAAAATTATCAACTTGTAAGGACACAGTAACACAAAAGTAACCATATGATTTGATGTTCAGAGCAAGACTAAGACTCTAGTCCATTGCTGCTTATATTTAGTCTGAATTTGAAAATTCTAAAAGGTTCTCGAAAAAAGGATAAGATTCTCGAAAAGTCATGACATGTACTAGAAAAGTTGGTAATTATTCAGAAAAAAATCTAGAACTCTTTTCAATTATATGGTTTTATTTCAAATTACGATATACAAAGTTTTGATAATTTTCAAAATGATAATGATATGGAGGGAGGAGGTTAAGACACATATAAAAAATGACAAGGTAGCATTTGGTATTTAATGACATTCAAGCTCCCACCTCAAGTTTTTATCAAGGCAACAGAAAGTGAGGAAAAAAGGTCTTTGTTTACCTGCTCGTGAAATTGTTTGGTTACTTTGTTTTTTTACTCATTAGCAAGTCAAAACACTAGTAAAAATTAAATCATACTCTCGAAGCATAAAATAAACATTAATATTTATATAAACATTAGATCATGTTTTATATCTCATACATAATTAATTTTACAATTTTAAAATTTACATAATGCAAAAATATTAAGATTTTATTTAATATATTTTTCCATAAACTTTCTGTGGAATTCTGATCTTAAGGAATCATTGATAAACTGAGTAGTCTTCTTTTCAGGCTCAGAACGGGCACAGTTTTTAAAAACTACGTCATCATCCCACCTCCTTTTCACCTGAAAAAGAATATACATACATAAAAACATACATGCCAGAATTGAAAACAAATAAATGTCACCAAAGATAATATAATAAAATGCTTTAATGCAGCCAAAGATCTGCTTGTGAGTTATAGAACAATAACAAATATTTTCTTAACCCTGGCAGCCTAAAGGTGATATTTAATTATGTCATTTTAATTTACAATTAATTATTAAATTTAATTTTATAGATAGATAGATAGATAAATAGATAAATTTATTGTATTTGTTTAATTTTATAATATTGTATAAATTTAATTTTATAGTATGTTGAAGTAAGTAATGTATGAGGAAAAATTCAATTTTTTTTTTTAAATAATAACAAATTAGATAGATAGATAGATAGATAGATAGATAAATTTATTGTATTTGTTTATATAAACATTACAATTGTAATGTTTATATAAACAAATACAATAAATTTATCTATCTATCTAAATAATAACAAATTGCATAATATCGGAAGAATATTTAAAATTACACTGTACGAACTTCACCCTCGAACAGCCTGTCCGGAACACTGTTCGACAAATCAATGTAAAACATAAACTCGAACAGTTACTTTATCTGTTCGCCTTTGTGTTCGGGGATTGTGCTAGTGTTGCTTTTGAGTTAGTTAAGATAGGCTTGTAGACCTTCTTTTAGCATTTTTCTAACGTTGCTTTTATCTATAATAAGTTAGAGCAAATGTTAGAACAACCGCTAGTTCCATATCAGCCGTTTTAGTAATTAAAACTGTTGTATTAAGGTGCATAGGTGCGGTCAGACATCATTGTTCGCTCGACTTCACGTTCAAGTGTAACGAGCTGATCGTGGTACATCGCACAGTGGTCCCGATTTGCCCATCATGGTGCAAAAAATACTTACAGTTGACGGATCTTGTTCAAACTTTGTATTATTTTTAATCCACTCTTGTAGAGTTGTTTTATATATCGGTTTCATGAAAATAGGAAAGGGTGGGGGTGGGGGTAAGAGGGAAGGGTGTATTGTGTTTATTAGTGGATTGTTCTTGTCAGCATTACGACCGATAAAGAAAAAAATCTGGTGCGTGCTCGCAACACACAACTTTCACTTACCAACTTACTTAGATTAGAAATTAATGCGTTTTTTTAATTGCCACTTCTCAAATGAACAGAACGGCTTTAATTATGAACAATGGTCTGTCATTAAAGGCCTACTCCGCATGCGTGGGCTCAACGAGTTTTATGAGTTGACTGAATAATTTTCTTTTTTTTCTCCTCTATATGTTTTCTTTATTTTTATCATATCTCATATTTAGCCATTTCTTATTTTTAGGCGTAACGAGACAGTTAATTTCTCTATACAAACAAAAACAAAGGTACTTTATAGGAAACAAAAAAATAAACAAACAAAAAAGGTCCCTACCCCATTTAAGCCCTCTCAGAACATTTTAATAATGATAAAGCTTACCTGATATTAAAGAACACCTAATTTTCATTAAACATGACGAATTTGATAAACATCGTTAAAGCCGTTTTTGAGATCATCGAAAAAAAGGTAAAAAATGGGAAAAAAATTATGAAATAAAGTGCCCCCTCCGTTTGATCAATTTGGATGAAATGTTGGCAATCACATCTTTGGCATATACATACATCAGATACCCAGTTTAATCAAAATCGTTAGAGCCGTTTTTGAGAAAATGGCAAACAACTTAAAAAGTTACTAAATAAAGTACCCCCTCCCTTTGACCAATTTTGATGAAATTTTTGCTGTCACGTCGCGGGCATATACATACACTAAATACCCGATTTCAGGTTCGCACGGTTTATAGTTTTTGAGCTAGTCTGTTCACACTCACACGCACGCACGCACACACACACACACACACAAACACACACACACACACACACACAAACACACACACACACACAAACACACACACACACACACACAAACACACACACACACACAGAGACCATTTCGCGGGACTTGGTTATTTGGACTCAGGGGACCCTAAAACGTGTATTTCCGTTGAAAACCGGAAGTCGAAATTTTTCACGATCGCAATTCTTCCACTTACTATATATTTCATATATAGGTAAGTGAAAGTAAAAAACATCAATATATAAAGGTCGAGAATCACATAACTATCTCTTACCCTTAACTGTCTGGAGTCCTAACTGTAATTAAGGTAATGAGCCTACATCTATTTTAATATTAATTTGGTTAGGTTAATCAACAGTAGTTGACTGTTTTGTTAAAAAAAATAATAAAAACTATCATTAATACTTCTGCAGATTTTTTAATAAACAGTTATTTATGAAAATTGAGAATATATATGCGTACTTTATAATGCCCAAAATTATCTTTTTAATTAAAATTTTTTATCATCAAAAATGAATTTTCTTTTAGACCCTGGCTTGTAGTAGGAAACTGCTTGAAAGCTCGAAAAGTCCCTTATACCTCTACAAACAAAACAAAAACACTGTAAAATGTAATAAAATGAGTTTTGTAGCATAACTAAAATATTAATTCATATTTTCAGTTGTTATCAGAAACTCTACATTTAATTTAAATTTAAGTAGCTCTAATATACAGAGGGTAGGTAATATAATATATTATACATAGATTAATATAAAGTGAATAAAAGATACTTACTGATGTAATGAAATCAAGCTCGTTCCACTTACAAGAAACCCTGGATATTCATTACACTTACTAAATATAACTATAGAGGCATGATCGCTAGAATCGCTACAGATGCACTGAATGTTTTACTGTGGTCAAAAAATAAGTAAAGGATTACCCTGAGGTCAAGGAGGAGGAAGGTAGGCGCACCCTTCAAGCCAGCCGGCCGTGACTAATGCTTTATCTCTAAAAACTCCCCTTTTCCTAACGTTGATGGATCGTGCTGTACGTGAAACTTATACCAATTGAAACTCAGATAGTTTCTGTTACAGAACTACGGTACACGTTACGTGTAGTGCCACAACCATCGCAAACACTCGTAAAAAAAATTGTTCAGACATTCCCCAATATGAGGAATAGGTGACCAAAATTGTTTACTTTAAAAAATAGTTCATTCGCTTGAATCAATGGATACAAAAATCATTTGGATGGCTGTATATTGTATATGGAATGCACATTCAAGGTTACATAAGTAAAAATCTGGGGCGTGCGCGCAACACAACTTTCACTTACCAACTTACATAGATTAGAAATTAATGCGTTTTGTTAATTGCCACTTCTCAAAGTTACACATTTTTCCAATTTCATTTCTTATTTTTGTTTTCATTTGCTCTATAAAAAACACTAATTTCTTTTATTATTAAATAAATGTTTTTACTTGTGATAATTCGGCAATACAAGCATAATACTCTAAGTCGTCTGATTTTATAATTCTCTATGTACCTACTTGTTGAAAATTTCATTTAGTTACCACGAAGCAAATTATTTCCATTAATTGATCGAAACGGCTTTAATGCTAAATTAAAGCTAACTGCTTTAATGCTTCAGTGCTAAATAACTAAACCGATTTCAACTTCAAATATTTTAGTATATTTGTAATAGTAAACACATTTTTCAAAAAAAAGAGAAAGCAAAGTTTGTGATTTGTAGTTAAATGCTAGAAACCGAAAAAATGCCACAACTTCTTGGATTTTAGAACATGTGCTACGAATACTTTCATGTTTTAATTGGATTTTTTTTATTTTATTTGTTTCAATTCAATTCATGGTCCAATTCTTTATTCTCAGGAGTAGGTTAATTTTAAATTAATCACATGTGTGTATATATGTAAGATTGATAGATAGGCTGGTTTAGTAACAGATTTCATTATTCTGAAAAGAATTAACAAATAGTATAACAACTGTTAGAGATGTTTTAAACACATTACATATAAATAGGAACAATAAACATACCTGAAAAGAATAATTAAACTACAAGATATCTGCCCAAATGCAAAAGCAGAAAGATAGGTTATAACAGATGGGCTCAACAAACATAAATAGTTTAAATTAAAGGTTCGTAATAAATAGGTATGAGTACAAGTAGAGAGGAACTTTACATATATATATATATATATATATATATATATATATATATATATATATATATATATATATATACACATAAATTATACATCAACGAATAAACAGAACTTTTAATCTTACTTTTAGATCGGTTTTTGTGGCTTGAGAAGAATAATTTAGTAACGGATTACCACTTAAAATATTTTCCATTCGAATACGCTCTTCTTCAGCTCTTTTTTCTTGTTCCTAAAAAAAAAAAAAAATAATAATAAATAAAATAATAATATGCAATCGATAATGGATTATTTGATTTGAGAAAAAATAGAACTATAAAAATAAATATCAGATTTTAAAAATATCAGGACAATGTCAACATATACAGTCGACTCTGTATTATAGGGCCATAAATGGAAAATTTGTTTTGTCCCAATTATTATTACGAGATAACAATGCAAAGAAACCTAAATGCACTTAATCATTGGGCTTCCATACACGTATGGTATTTGGGGAAACCAAGTTAATGGATGCATTAGGCTATTTATTGTCTTTAATTTAATGATGGGGTGAAAATAATACACTTAATTTAAATGTTTAAAATGTATGTTATTAACTAGGTGTGTTATAATATGACAAAATATATGAAATGTACTATTATAGAAAATGACACAAATTAAAATAACTATTTATGTATAATATAAATTATGCTTATAAAGACAAAATTTTGAAATAGGAAATGAATCATAAAAAGTTTTTATATCAATTTTAACAGGAAAGGATCAAAAATTAGCGCACTTTTTTTAGGGTGTCTAAAGATTTTTCCTCATTTCCTTTCCGTAAGAAAAAGCGATTTAACTTTTCGATGCAAGAAATTGCTTATGGTAGAGAAACTGGCGTATGCTCAGAATCCTAGGTTATTATGTGGCTCATAGTTTTTTACATTCTGTTTTTTGGAAAAGTTAATATTCCAGAAAGGTTTGGCTCAATTAGCCAATGTTTTGTCCCAATAAAGCAGTAATGTTTTAACTATATTTGATTCCGTTTTATTAAAAATGGTTCAATTATGAGGTGGTACCAATAACACTGGTAGACAAGGTTTTTTTCACAAGAGATCTGAATAGTGAATCTAGTGGCATTTTCCATCCTGAATTCAGATATGTAGTCAGAATTTTCCCATCAGGCATAGTTTTTCTGTAAAAGCTACTTTTCAAAATATGATTTTAGCGTTTTCTTTGACCTGTCATAGGAACCGTTACCTCATATGTAGCTATTTTACTCAAGCTGTATTATTGAAATTATTTGCAATGTCATGCTGAAGCGCAATAAAACATGACTTTGCAGGTTCATTGTTGTTTATTGTTGTTTAGACATGTTCAGACCTGTTTGGCATTGTGATGTGTCAGCATTGAGCTGACTGTGAAATTGTTGAGTATTGAAATATTTCCTTCCTTTCTGTTTAGAAGTGTATTGTGTATGTTGTGCATGTTGTATTTCTGTGCTTTATTTTTTCATCATGCCAAGAAATTGTGTAAATCATGCAGATAATTTCTGCTATATTTGTGGAGAGCTGACCTTCAAGTCTCAGAGGCGAAATTTGACCCCACTTGTAAAGAAGTGTTATAAACTTTACTTTGGCTGTCAAGTTGGTGATTTTGATAAGAGCTGGGCCCCAAATACATGCTGTGTTTCGTGTGTTAGACTGCTGACTGGGTGGAAAAATGGTACACATCATATGCCATTTGCAATTCCCATGATTTGGAGGGAACCGAAGGATCATTTAACTGACTGTTATTTTTGTTTGACAAATATTAAAGGAATCACATCTAAAACAAAATATACAGTTAAGTATCCGAATTTGCAATCTGCAATGAGACCTGTCTTACACAGTGAAGAGTTCCCAGTACCAGTTTATGCAGATACAACCTTAAGTGATAACTCTGGTTCTGACCTGACTGAAACTCCAAATGATTCAGATGAAAATAAAAATGATCTTACATATGAAGCCAGTAGCTGTTCATCAGAACCATACTTTCCCAATCAGCAAGACCTTAGCGACCTGATTTGCGATTTAAATCTGTCTAAACAGCAAGCGGAAGTTTTAGCTTCCAGACTCAAAGGGTGGAATCTACTCCAAAAAGATGTAAGAATTAGTAGATATCGTAGCCGCTATAGTGTTTTCAAAGTATACTTCTCTGAAGAAAATGGTATTGTGTTTTGTAATAATATTTGTTCAGTTATGGAAACTCTTGGGCTTCAACACCGGCCGGATGAGTGGCGATTGTTCATAGACTCCTCTAAAGTAAGTTTGAAGACTGTGCTGTTACATATTGGCAATAAACTTCCATCAATACCGGTAGCGCATGCCGCTGATATGAAAGAGACATATGAAAATATGAAACTAGTTTTAGAGAAAATACAATATGGAAAATATGAATGGAATATCTGTGGTGATTTAAAGGTCATTGCTTTATTGCTTGGTTTGCAACTTGGGTTCACCACATTTTGCTGTTTTTTGTGCGAGTGGGACAGCAGAGATAAGAAGTCTCACTACGTTAGAAAGTCATGGCCAAAACGTGAATCTCTTATCTCTGGCCAGAAAAATGTGGCATGTGTCCCTTTAGTGAAGCCTGAAAAAATATTTTTACCTCCATTGCATATTAAGTTAGGAGTTATGAAAAATTTCGTCAAAGCTATGGATAAACTTTCTGATGGATTCTTGTACTTGAAATCGAAATTCCCCAAGTCAGTGATGCTAAATTGAAAGGAGTTTTTATAGGACCACAAATCCGATCATTAATGGCTGATGAACATTTCGAGAGACTGTTAAATCCACTGGAGAAAGCAGCCTGGCAGTCTTTCAAAAGTTTGTGTTGCAATTTTCTTGGAAACCATAAAGCAGAAAACTATCGTGACATAGTGGCTGATCTTCTGCATTCTTATAAAGCTATGGGATGCAACATGTCTTTAAAAATTCACTTCTTGGACTCTCACTTGGACTTCTTCCCCGAAAACCTTGGAGCTGTCAGCGATGAACACGGTGAGCGTTTTCATCAGTAAATTTCTACAATAGAGAAGAGGTACCAAGGCAAATGGAGTTCCAATATGCTGGCTGACTACTGTTGGACTAAAATGAGAGACATTCCAGATGCAAAATATACCCGAAAATCACTTTCTACCACTTTCTAGGTAAGTCAGAATCAGTAGTTATAATTTTGAGTTAGAAAGCTAGTTACGGATTTTTTGGAATATTATAAAAAATTCAAATGAATATCACACAAAACTCCTGCCCGATGGGGAAAAACAGTAATTATATTTGAATTCAGCACGAAAAATACTTTTAGAATCTGTTATTTTAATTCTTGTGAAAGAAAAAAAGTTAAATTTTGTCGACCAGTGTTATCCGACTAAGCAGAGTCAACTGTACACGAAAAAGTGCAAGGGAGAAGGAGCAACTCTGCTTAAGTCCCTTGGTTATTAACATCTCTTTTTACAGGTCATTACATAGTTTCACTCGAGCTTTGGCACCCTTACAGTCCTTAGTAGTGAGCCTCTCATCACAGTCACTGATCAAAAATTCCTGCCAACCCCAAAATTTTCCAAGACACGCCATAATTTACTGATGGGTACCATATCTAATACTTCTTGTAGATACAAGAAACTGATACACCTTTCCATTGCATGCATTCGTCTTTTCAAGGAGCTGGCTTAGAGTGAAAATGTCATCCATCACGGATGGAATAGAAGGAGAGTTGGCAGCCAGTGGCCTCAGCAAAGAAGACTGCCAAGAGCGGGAAAAATGAAGGAAAGGCTTGCAATTAAAAACCAATATTTGCTAAATGTTGTAATGATTTAAAAAAAATAAAAATAAAAATAAGGTAATGCTAACATAAGAAGGGAGATAGTATATACAAAGGCTGTCACGATGTTTGTCCAGGATAAAATCCGAAACTACTCAGTCAATCTTGATAAAATTGGGCTCATTGATAAAATTAGTTTTGTCCAACTTAAAAGATAGGATAATTTTAATATTGATTAATGAACTTGAGATTTCTTTCATTGACAAGTAAATGTTTATTATACTAAAATGGAGTTTTTTTTGTTTTTTGTTTTTAAGTTCTATTCCATTAAGGACAACACACTCACCGAAATAGACGACGACTTGACAGCTCCAATACCTCTATCATTACCTCCTCCAGCGTTTCACCCAAAAGAAATCCACAAAGAAATCAACAGACTTCCGAACCGAAAAGCTCCGGGCTATGATCTTATCACTCCCTTTATCCTTCGCCACCTACCTCGAAAAGCTATTCTGTTTCTTACTCACATTTATAACTCTATCTTACGCACAACACACTATCCTCTTCTTTGGAAACTCTCCACAATCAAAATGATACCTAAACCTTCTAAGCCCACAACTAATCCTACTTCTTACCGCCCAATCGCACTTCTACCAATAATGGGGAAAATATTTGAGAAACTATTCTTGAACAGAATTAAGCCCTCACTGGAAAGTAGTCAAGTGATACCCAATCATCAGTTTGGCTTTCGATCCTATCACTCAACCGTGCAACAGTGCCATAGGATAGTTGACGCAATATCGATAGCTTTTGAGAAAAAGGAATATTGCTCAGCGATATTTCTCGATATCGAAAAAGCATTCGATAGTGTCTAGCACAAGGGTCTATTGTGGAAAATAAAACCGCTCATACCTTCTACCTACTTCCTCATCCTCCAGTCTTTCTTGCTCCATAGATATTTCTGTAGATTCTTCTACTTCTTCATTCTTTCCTCAGCTTACTGGCGTTCCTCAAGGAAGCATTCTAAGCCCCCTCCTCTATTCCATTTTCACCTCTGACATTCCGGAACACCCTTGCACCACTATCTTTACCTTCGCTGACGACAAGGCTATCATTTCTTCCCACAAAGATCCCACAATAGCATCAATTGCAGTCCAAAACCACCTATTCGACCTTGAAAATTGGTTTCGAAAGTGGAAAATAAAAATAAATGCCGCTAAGTCGATCCATATAACTTTTTCACTGAGGAAGGGAACCTGTCCTCCAATAAAAATTGATAATACATCGGTGCCATCTAAAAACTATGTACGTTACCTAGGACTATACTTGGACAAAAGACTCACTTGGAACATACATACAAAAATAAAAAGACAAGAACTGACCAGACGATATAAACAACTGTCACACCTCCTGGACTACAGATCTTCACTTAACTTATGAAACAAAAGACTAATATACAACACTATACTAAAACCCATTTGGACCTACGGAGCAGAACTTTGGGGTTCCGCTAAACAGGTACACATAAACAAAATTCAAACAGCACAGTCAAAAATTCTTCGAAAAATTGCAAACGCTCCATGGAACATTTCTAATAACATAATACACAAAGACATGGACATTCCAACAGTAAAATCATACATTCACGACAAATACACTATATTTCACTGTTCAACTCATAACCACCCAAACCCACTTGTTTCTTTTCTTTCTTTCTCCCACTTACCCGTCCAACGAAGATTGAAACGACAATGGCCGAGGGATATGCTCTAGCGCAGCAATTAAATCAAGAAAGTCCAAGACAACTGCATCCAACAAATTTGCTAGATGCGCTCCAGCACAGGTGCAAATGACGCAAAATATTAAAAAATAAAAATGAAGTTCTATAAATTTCCAACATATGGTGGAGTAAGTTAATCCATCAACACATTTCATTTTCATTCGATACTTAGGTTAGATAAATTTTCGAAAGGCTGACAACTAGCTTCATCATTGTGTAAATAAACAACTCAAATCGGCTCATTATTCCTTACAGAAGATTAATGACATTCTCAATGATCTTTGGAATCCAAAATTTTTCTGTCATCTGGTTCTCTTTAAACCATATTATCATATTCAGGTCTGTGACAAAAGCAAGGCAATACAAAGTATCTCAACATATCGGGGTAATTACATCATGAATAGCCTAGAAATCAAGACTGCACCATGCAAATCCCGGAATCCTTGATCAGATTTTCGCTAACCTAGATGGAGTCATGTCATATTATGACGACATAATCATCCATGGCTCTATGTTAGCATTGTGCAAGCAGAGACTGATAGTTTGCCTTGAAAGGTTAATAAAGAACAACCTCAACCTGAGCCAATTATAATATTCGGTTTTCAAAACTCAAGTTTAACATTTAGGATTCTGTGTCAGATACTATGAAATTTCAAAATGCTAGAAAAAGTTGAGGCTAGTGCCAGCATGGAGGAACTAAAAATCCTGAAACGTTACACCTTTTCTGGGTGCATGGTTACCTACTATGTGAGATTCATACCTAACTTGTCTTCCATAACCTAACCTTTGCAACAGTTCCTCCACAAAGGAAGCCAATCAGTTTGGACCCACTAGTGTCAAAAGGCATTCCAGCAGCTCAAAACAGAAATCATTAGCGATAAGGTGCTCATAACATATGATTACTCGCTTCCAGTGAGTTTTGCATGCGATGCCTGTCCAACAGAGATGGCTGGAGTATTATGTCACTTCGTTAATGGCGAAGAAAGGCCTATAACCTTCATCTTAAGTTCTTTGACAGTCAGAAAAAAATTACTCCCAAGTTTACTGGGAGGCACTCCAATAATTTCTGTGTTTCAAAACTGTTTATGTATCTCACTGGCCGCCAACCGATGCTAATTACAGATACCAGCCGCTGACCAGAATTTTCCACCCTGAAACAAAGCTGCCATCCTTCATGTCAGCAAGGTTACAATATGCAACTTTCCTTTTTACTACAAAGACATCCATCGAAAAGCAAAGGATTGCGTATATGTTGACTGCCTCTCCAGAGCATTATACATCACAAGCAACCTCTTCCACAGAATGCACCATGAACCACAAAGTTTCAACCCTGGAAGACTAGATCATCAACCAGATTTCTACTGACATCATTACCAGTTCAATTATTGCTGAAGAAACAGCCGTAGATACTTTCCTTCCAAACCTTCATCAAAATCTGATTTCTGGAAAACTTTCACTAACTCACATATTGGCGCTGCAGTCCATGTAGGACCTTCGCCTCCTTAAACAGCTTGCTCCATTCGGCTCTGTCCACTGCAAACCTTCTCCAGCGATGAACACCTAAAGCCTTCAGGTGTGCCTCTATATCATCCAACCATCGTAGTCGAGACCTCCCTCGCCTTCGTCCACTTCCTGGTTTCCCGTAGAGCAGCTTTTTTGGGATTCTACTGGGATCCATCCGCTCAACATGTCCCAACCATCTTAATTGACCCATTTGGATATATGAGACAATATCTCCTTCCTCGAATAATTCCTGCAGTTCCTTATTGTTTCTGATTTGTCGGGAGTCTCCAGTTTTTATTGCACCGAATATTCGACGAAAAACTTTCCTCTCCCAGACTTTTAGAACTCTTTTGCTTTCAGTAGTAAGGGTCCAAGCTTCGCTACCATATGTGACAGTCGGCCTTACTACTGTCTTGTATATTAGCAGTTTTGCCAGTCTTGAGAGGTTCTTGAACTTCAGAGCATTCTGTAAACCCCATAGGCAGCGGTTTCCAGCAGCAATACGGGCTTTTATATCTGATATAATCAGATTATCGGTGGTTATTAAGCTACCGAGGTACCTGCATTCTTGATATGAATGTAATCGGTACTCTCCCAGTTGTATAGTTCGCTCTTCATCGCATCTTTTTCCAGTCTGCATATACACGGTCTTCTGCTCATTGATCTCAAGCCCGATTTCCTTTGCAGCCCCTAGAAACTCTTCCAGTGCTCCTGACAGAGCTTGCCTTGTTCTTGCTGAGGTTAGTACATCATCCGCAAAAGCCATATGTTGGGTTAGGCGGTTGAATATGCTACCGCCCGGATTCGTTCTTACTTTATGAATTACTGACTCCAACACCAGGTTTAAAAGAAGTACTGACAATGGGTCACCTTGACGTGATCCTTTCCCCACTTTAAATCCTTTGGAGCATCTCCATCCGATCTTGACTTTACAAGATGTATTCGTAAGAGTAACACCAATAAGTCGAATAAGTTTTTTGGGAATTCCTAAAGAATTAAGGCTTTTTAACATGTTCTCCCTGTCAATACTGGAAATCGATAAATACATGGTGGAAGGTACATGCATGGTACAGTGCAGGTACATAAATGGTTGAGAATATATGATCAGTGGTTAACCGACCTGGTCTAAAGCCACATTGGTACTCTCCTACTATTGTCTCTGCCCATTTTGATAGCCTTCTGCTGATCACTATAGATACAATTATAGACGATTCCTAGGAAGGATTCCATGGTAATTTCTACACTCAGTTCGGCTCCCCTTTTTGAATATCAGACACACAAGTGACTCAGACCATTCCTCAGGCATTTTTTCGGAAGTCCAAACATCAAGCACAATCTAGTACACATCCTTCCAGATTTCTTCTCCTCCATACTTGAGCATTTCTGCGTGTATGCCATCACCTCCTGGTGCCTAGTAGTTTCTGAGATCTGAGATAATCTCCATTATCTCCTCTATTTCTGGTGGAGTATCTTCCCCTACCAGGTCTTCCTCCGACAGATACCTTGTGCATGTCAAGCTGTGTGCTTTTTCTTCCACTACTAATACTTCCTCAAAGTACCTCTGCCACCTCCTCTTAGTACTTCCTCTTTGTCATGAAGTAGGCTACCCTGCTAATCCATAACGGAGTCGATGATTGGGGTGAATTCGTTCTTAAATTCTATGACACCTTTATAGAACTTTCTTGTCTCCTTGGCCTTGTAATGCTCCTCTAATTTCCGGAGTCTCTCATTCTCCTTTATCCGTTTCTTTCTACTACAAAGCTTCTTAGCTTCCTTCCTCTTTTGATGGTAAAGGTCAGTGGTTTGTCGTGTCACTCTTTGTATGTACTTAAGACGTGCTTGGTTCTTCTCTTCAAAGACTCTTTGGCACTCATCGTCAAACCAGTCGCCTTTATACGCTTTATGTCACCGCCCCAAGACCTCTTCTGCCGTTTTTCCAAGAATAGCCTTTACTGACTCCCAGCGTTCTTCCGCAGATATATCTTGCCCTGCTGTTGTCATCCTAGCCCTATTCTCGCTTACTCGCTCCTGGAATTCGCTTCGTATCCCCTCGTCCTTTAGTTTTTCTACTTCGTAAGACACTACTTGTTCGCCCTGTCCACCTCTTCTTTCAGCCAGCTTCTGCCTGTACTTGGCTATAACAAGAAAGTGGTCACTATCGGCATTAGCCCCTCTGAGGCTCCGTACGTCCAGTACATGTGAAGCATGTCGTGTGTCAATCAGAACATGATCAATTTGGTTCCTTGTCATGTTATCGGGAGATATCCATGTTACTTTGTGCGACTCCTTGTGCTTAAAGTAGGTGCTTATAATTCTGAGTCCCTTTTCTTCGGCAAAACTAAATATTCGGATACCATTGTCATTACACAGGTATAAACGCAGGCTCCTTTCCTATTTTAGCATTTAAGTCCCCGAGTATAATCTTTGAATCATATCTAGGGAGAGCTTTATATATATTTTCCAGTGTTCCATAAAACTCGTCCTTAACTTCATCATCTTTTTCCTTTGTCGGTGCATGAACACTTAGCATACTGATATTAAAGAACCTTCCTTTAATTCTTATACGACAGATGCGTTCCTTTATTTCCTGATAATCTATTAGCGTGTGCTTGAGACTCTTTTTTATCATGAATCCAGTGACAAAGGTATTCTGACTGTTACCACTGTTGATGAGAATGTATTTCTGTAACCCAACTATTTCCACTTTTCTCCATCTAATCTCCTGCAATGCCACAATGTCAACATTATAACTGTCCAACTCTTCCTCCAGGTCTCTGCTTGCACCGGCTTGAAGTAAACTCCTAATAATATCAGGTACCCAGGCGTATATTGTTCTGTCTGTTATGCCTAATACTTTTTCTATTCAAAGCCCTTCTTTCTTACTTTACTACTTCAGGTATAGGCTTTTATTACTACTTCAGGCATAGATTGGAATCCCCCCGAATCCGAATGGGCTCCTATGGGGAAATAACTATTTACCTTTGCCGACATCATAGTAGCTGTTGGTAGGTTTCGTGGCAAAATTTTTAACAAAGATGGGATGCCATCCCCACCCTGGAAAACTTTGTGACCCCGAATACAGCACTTCAAACAGCATCGTTTTTAGGAACCAACATATTTCGATTACAGAATCCCTTCAAAAAAAGAGTTCTCTGGGAAGTGCATAGATCTTATGTGAGCTAGTAAAAATGAAGCAGTTGGCAAAACAAGAACTGCTAGGGATGTGCACTATCCCAGAAAAGTCCAGCTTAAGTTCTCTCCATCAATGAGACGATCTGGAGCAAAATTACAAAAACATGCTTGGCAGTTTTTGAAAAATTATTTCTATGAATAATTTTTCTGAAAAATTTAGAAGAGAGACCATCCTGTTGCCACATATTCCAATGATACCGTATGAATTTTCAATGCAATTTAAAAGGCTTATTATTTAAAAGACAATTTTCGATTCGTTTGGCTTTTGCGATGACCATAAATAAATCTCAAGGCCAAACATGTATACTTGCCCCAAGGACTTCGAAAGGAAATCAGTGTTTTTCCCTAGGGAATTCTATGATGTCAGCTCAAGTGTGGGGAAACCATCGAATCTATTTGAGTTAGCAAAAGACATGTGGACCAAAAACATTGTGCACCAAAACTAAGAATTATAAATAGTAATAATTTATAGAAATATAAATTATTATTATTATTAGTTATTATTATTAACATTATCTACCTCATTCATTAAATTCAATTTTTATATTTTATTTTATATGTTATGATAAGTAGTACTTTATGAAAGAATCATTAATACATAATATAGTCAAATATAAGACGTAAAAAAATAAATACTTTAACTCCCCTTAATTCATTACCAAACTTTTTTAAATTTGGTGTAAAGTTCCATTTTCAATCCCTTAGTTGATTAGGGATCACAAACAAATCACATTTTTAGATTAGCTGAAACTTTTTTATCTTCATCGAAAACTAATTCGACTGTATTAAAAAGATTAGGATATATGTTACATCTGAGTTAGTCAGTCACCATTAGGGATACCAGGAAGAATCAAGAGCTGGGGAGGTAATTTTTATCATATCAGTATAATAAAAATAATGATTAATAATAATAATAATAAATAATGATTTTTACTTTTATATGCATTAATAAAACATAATTTTTTTTCCGTTCAGATTCATGTGGTAACAATTGAAAAATAAGACTTAGTGCACGGTTTGTATTTTCAAATTAAATTAAATTTTATTATATAATATATTTTAAAAACATTGATCACAGAAATTATTGGAAATGGCACAAAGAGCCCGAAACGTCGTATAAAGACTTTTTAATAAATAAAGAAAAATTGTTGGTTGCCTAGGAGCAGTATATATTCTTAAGCAATGGCACTGAATTTAAAAAGGTAAAAATCTGGTGCTATGCGCACAACACAACTTTCACTTACCTATTTTCCAAACATGCTTAGATTAGAAATTGACGTGTTTTGATAAATATGTAAATGCCATTCCTTTGACCAATTAGAAATGGACAAGAATCAGCTATAGAAAATGTATAACGGTGTATTTTAGTATATGACATTGATAAGGTATTGTAAAATTTATTAAAAGACTATCAATCATACGATTGAGAAATTATTTATGTTTTGAGAATGGGAACACAGCCCCGAAACGTTAACAATGTTATGATGTAGAAAATAAATATTTGTAAAGGAAAAAAGGGAGATACATTGCTAATTTATCATCATTGATATAACTTACCTGATATTAAAAATAATTGATTCTCATCAAACATGACGAGTTTAATCAAAATTGTTAGCCGTTTTTTGAGAAAATCTAAAAAAAAAAAGTAAAAATGAAACAAAATTCATTAAATAAAGTTCCCCCTCTGTTTGACCAATTTTGATGAAGTTTTTGGTGTCACATGGCAGGCATATAAATACACCAAATACCCTATTTCAGGTTGGTACTGTTTATAATTTTTGAGCTAGTCATTTCACATACCTTTTGGACTAAGAGGACCCCAAAATGTGTATTTCCATTGAAATTTTTCACAATTGCAATTCTTTCCCTTACTATATATCTCATATATAGGTAAGTGAAAGTAAAAATACGACTTCTAAAAAGTTGGATATATTGTAACTTAAATCCGAATTTAGGTAAAACAGTAAAACTATACTAAAAGAACGAATAAACATAATTACATTCTCACCTTTTTGAGTTGTTCTGCAGCCCTTTCCTTTCTGATACGACTAAGTTCGGCTAAAAGTGCTGCAGTATCATCTTCTGAATCTGGATCATCAGACTCATCATCATCAAGGGGATCATCTGCATCCAAACTCGCAGCAGGTGCTTGATCTATTTTTAGTCGTTTACTCCTTAAATAAATTAAAGGTTAGATAAATCATATGGACAACTCTGTGAGTCTACTTTTAAGATCTGCAACTATGAAGTATAAATATAAATAAAATCATTCTGCACATCTTATTTTGGCATAAATTATTTAATATCAAGTTTTTAAAACTGATTTAAAGAAAAGAGACTTAGAACAATATTTTTAACTTCAATACTCACTGTTGGTCAGAAGCTCTGTTTCTAACATTTTTTTCTCTCTCCCTTTCATCCAATTCCCTCCTAAAATCTCGACTTCGAAGTTCTTCAGCAGTACCCTGGCCATGCTCTCTATAGAAACAAAACAAAAACTGTTTAGATAACCAATAACAGACATTGGTGTTATCAGCTAGATTGAATCCGAAACTTTCCAAGGAGCCATTTTAAAAATTCATGATAACCTTTTTGTGTACGGTATGTTCTTCTATGTAAATCGCTCTCTAATTCTGCATCACTCCAAACCAGTAAGATGATTTTTTTTATTAATTATTATTATTTTTTTTTTATTAGTAATCTAAGAGCAAATCTCCAACAAAAAAAAAAATGCATTATCTTCATCAAAATATATGATAAATATTTCACTACAAAAATCCTAATCACACCACTCAATCTGTATCTAATTACAACTATATTAGAGACTGGAGATCATATGCTGATTAATTACATGATTAAGTTATTGGGTTCTTCAGAAAGTAATTTCAGTTTTTCCCGACATAGAGCATAATTTGATTCTCTTGAAGCCAACTTCTGCATAAGCTTCTATAATTTGACAGCTAATATAGCCAGGATTAGCTAAAGAAAAAGTATGATTGATTCTGGACAAAAGTTTCTGGTTTATGTCCTTACAAACATAGAACATGAAAAGCATTTTCTATATATCTTACTTTTCAACAATAAAAATCATAAAAATGATATTCAAGCAAGAAAAAATTATCAAATGTGTAAGGAAGAGGTGCACTGACAGAGGGCAAGTGCCAGTATGTGAAATTTCGATGATTTATATACAATACCGAAGGGCAGTTGATGTTAATATACCATAAATAAAAATAAGTAAAATAGCTTAGAGTTTATATGGGAGAATTAGACCTTTCTTGATCAATTGAAATGCCCAGTATTAATCTCAAAGTTGGACATTCAAAGATCCTCATGTTTTAAAGGTAAAAAGATGTATGCTGTTGTGTCAATGTTTTTGAATTATAAAAATATCATTGAACCAAACGGCCTATGATAAGGACCTTGTCAAATAAAAATAATTTTCAGTAGAAGAGGTAAATGAATTTTAATAACAATCCTATGCTCAGAATAATGTACCTAAATTTTAATTTTGTGTGACTGGGAAGATCTCTACTTGAGTATTGTTTAGAAATAGCACTGAGGTCCTTTTCTCCTCGCCCTTGTCCTCCCCTAGCAGGCTCAAATGTTGGCCGAGCAGCTGTTGTCATGATTTACAATTGTTTTGGAATTGTTGATTTCACGCCTTTAAACTGCGAAGTTTTATTAAAAAAATGCCTAACTCGTTTAAAAACCAAAGCACACAATGGAACATAACCTTCCTTTTAATTAAACTAAAAGTTGGCTAGATTCAATTGAATTACCAATTAATCGATTAACTTGTAACTCTTAACTGTTCGATTATTATCCCCTGTAATCGATTTCAAATGTTTTATATTAAAAATAATCGGTACCTTTAAATGCTAAAAAAGAAAAAAATTATAATCAGATAGACCTTTTTTAAACAAAGAAAAGTATTGTGTTTCTTAACAAATCCAATAAAAAAGTTTTGGTTTTGTCGAGTTTTGTGGCTATGTACATTTTTAGAAAAAGACACAATTGGCTTATGATAACTAAAGTAACTAACATATATTCTAGACTCAAACTTTTCAAGATATCTACTAAATACAGCATCAATGGTCTTTTTACAGTATGAATCTAAAATCTTTAGTTTTTAAGATATTTTAATCCGAATTTTCAAAAAAATTGCATTACTTGATTTTTGGCGTTGGATTTTTCACTTCTCACCTCTCTAACTTGGCGAAAAGACAACGCACAACTTCGAGTTATGGGTTATTAGAAAGATAATCAAATTTTGAACGTTTCCCTCACTTACAGTATCTATCTAGGATCGTTAGTTTTTAAGATATCTTAATCTAAAGTTTCAAAAAAGTTGTACTTCTTGATTTTCGACACTGACTTTTTCTTTTCTCACGTCTCTAACTTGTCGCCAAGACAACTTTAAATTTTGAATTATAGTTAATTTAAAAGAGCACTAAATTGTGAACATGGCACTTTTTACAGTATGTTTCTATGACTTTTAGTTCATGAGATATTTTAATCCAAACGCATTCAGCCTGGCGTTTCAGTTTTTAAAAAAAATCGATAGTTCTTAAAAATTTGTTCTTACTTTTCAGCGTGACGCGGTTTCTCGACCAACATCCCATCCCAAAGTGTCTAACGGGCGCAAAGAAGTATAACTTCAAAAAGAAGTGAGTGTAGGTTTTAAATACCTCGTGACATAAATCAATAACCTGCTTCTTCAAATCTGTATTTTCATTACATTTTAAACCTCTAATAATAATATTATTACTGCGTGATTTCATTTCAATATTATCTACAGTTTTATCAGTTCGTTCTTGTGCCAGTCTTATATTATTAATTTCCACCTTGAGAAGATTATTTTCCTCACGTAGGTTTTTATAATCTTCATAGAGGGCTTTAAGCCCTTCGTTGATATCAAAATCAAATCAAATTTTCATTATATTTTAAACCTCTAATAATAATATTATTATTGCGTGATTATTATCCCCTGTAATCGATTTCAAATCGTTTTTATTAAAAATAATCGGTACCTTTAAATGCCAAAAAAAAAAAAGAAGTGAGTGTAGGTTTTAAATACCTCGTGACATAAATCAATAACCTGCTTCTTCAAATCTGTATTTTCATTACATTTTAAACCTCTAATAATAATATTATTACTGCGTGATTTCATTTCAATATTACCTACAGTTTTATCAGTTCGTTCTTGTGCCAGTCTTATATTATTAATTTCCACCTTGAGAAGATTATTTTCCTCACGTAGGTTTTTATTATCTTCATAGAGGGCTTTAAGCCCTTCGTTGATATCAAAATCAAATCTAATTTTCATTATATTTTAAACCTCTAATAATAATATTATTATTGCGTGATTATTATCCCCTGTAATCGATTTCAAATCGTTTTTATTAAAAATAATCGGTACCTTTAAATGCCAAAAAAAAAAAAGAAGTGAGTGTAGGTTTTAAATACCTCGTGACATAAATCAATAACCTGCTTCTTCAAATCTGTATTTTCATTACATTTTAAACCTCTAATAATAATATTATTACTGCGTGATTTCATTTCAATATTACCTACAGTTTTATCAGTTCGTTCTTGTGCCAGTCTTATATTATTAATTTCCACCTTGAGAAGATTATTTTCCTCACGTAGGTTTTTATTATCTTCATAGAGGGCTTTAAGCCTTTCGTTGACAGATTCAAACTGTTCAGTGAGCGAAGCGTAGTTCAAAATAATTCAAAGTTGCCAAAGCAGTATTCACAATATGTAGATGAAATAGAACTCATAAGTTCTTCCTTCGTGAGGGCCACCCGATCTACTGAAATTAAAGAGCCGGATGTTGCCATACTTGTCCTTTTTGGCTTATTATCAGTTAATTATGGTGAACTTCTTACTCTTTTAGAATAAACATGACGGTTTTTTTAATGGTGATTGACCCTGATTCTTAGGAGGCATTCAAATACTTAAAATTTTTTTTATGAAAATGATTTTAAAATATTGTTATTGAAAATATGACTTATAAACATATGTAGGCTCGGTAGTAAATAACTGTATCATAAATAGTTTTAATCTATAATAGTGGACAATAATATTAACTGTCCAGCTTGAGGCTCCACACTATTCCTTGTATTAGGAACTATTAGTCGCTAAGTTATGGAAATTGAATAGAGTTTCTCTTTACTTACGGCGCACAGTGGTCCGGATCTGCCCATCATGGTGCAAAAAATACTTACAGTTGACGAATATTGTTCAAACTTTGTATTATTTTTAATTAATATTGTAGAGTTGGCTTCATGAAAATAGGTAAGGGTAGGGGTGGGGGTAAGAGGGAGGGGTAGAAAAATTTCTTATTAATATTATAACTTCTAGGGGGCCGGGATGGCCGAGTGGACAAAGGCGCTTGCAAAAGGTAATCAAAGTTAAGCAACGTCGAGCGTGGTTAGTACTTGGATGGGTGACTGCTCCATTCGGGTGACCACCCGCCAATGAACGCCACGCAATCCAAGCCTACCCCCACCCCCGGGTATGTGAAGCCCGTCAGCCTACTGGAGGCGTCTCACACCGACCGGGCGTAGGAGTGATGTACCTTCCCCGTGTATCCCATCGAGAATCGTGGTCTGGTTTTCCAGGATATCAGTAACTGCTTCAGTATGCTTCAGGGAAAGAAATATAGGTCCTCGGGGCCTGCTGACTCTGGGCTACCATAATCCTTGGACCTAGACCAGTTTATCACTGTCCTTGAACCCGAGAGAGCTGACGCCATCGGTGGGAGGGACACTGCCAAATTGGCCCCAATGGGATTGTTATGGAGCTATGGGCAGTCTGCCACTGCACCATGGTGACCATGGCTTCCAGCATCGTGAGGTTGGGCTAGCCCCTCCAGGCTGTCTGTGCTCCCGCAAGCAACACAAATATCTGTAAGAAGACCACACTGCGCGGCCAAAGGTCGCATTAGGCCTAATGCGCCAAACGAAAAAAAAAAAAAAAAATCTGGTGCGTGCGCGCAACACACAACTTTCACTTACCAACTTACTTAGATTAGTAATTGACGTGTTTTGCTAAATATCATTTCCCAAAGTCACACATTTTTCTACATTCATATCTTATTTTTGTTAATCGTTAAAGCCGTTTTTGAGTAAATAAAAAAACCCCGTGAAAATGATACAAAATTTATTAAGTAAAGTCCCCCCTCCCGTAGATCAATTTTGATGAAATTTTTACAGTCATATCTCGGGCATATAAATACATCAAATACCAAGTTTGATCAAAATCGTTAAAACCGTTTTTGAGTAAATAAAAAAAACACGTGAAAATGATACAAAATTTATTAAGTAAAGTCCGCCCTCCGGTTAATCAATTTTGATGAAATTTTCACAGTCATATCTCGGGCATATAAATACATCAAATACCAAGTTTGATCAAAATAGTTAAAACCGTTTTTGAGTAAATAAAAAAAACACGTGAAAATGATACAAAATTTATTAAGTAAAGTCCCCCTTCCGGTTAATCAATTTTGATGAAATTTTTACAGTCATATTTCGGGCATATAAATAGATCAAATACTCAGTTTAATCAAAATCGTTAGAGCCGTTTTTGAGAAAATCGAAAAAAAAACGTAAAAAGTTATTAAATAAAGTACCCCCTCCCGTTGAGCAATTTTGATGAAATTTTTGCTGTCACATCGCGGGCATATACCTACACCAAATACCCAATTTCAGGTTCCCACGGTTTATAGTTTTTGAGCTAGTCTGTTCACACACACACACACACACAGACCATTTCGCGGGACTTGGTTATTTTGACTCAGGGGACCCCAAAACGTGTATTTCCGTTGAAACCCGGAAGTCGAAAATTTTCACGATCGCAATACTTCCACTTACTATATATTTCATATATAGGTAAGTGAAAGTAAAAATTATAACTTCTATTGGACAAAACTTCTTCAAACTTTGTATTGTGATTATTAGTGGATTGTATTATATCAGTTTCATGAAAATAGGTAAGGGTGGAAGTAAGAGGGAGGGGTGGAAGAATTTCTTACTAATATTATAATTTTTAGTAGACAAAACTTGTTCAAACTTTGTGTTGTGTTTATTAGTGGATTGTAGAGTGGTTTTATATCGGTTTTATGAAAATAGGTAAGGGTAGGGGTGGGGGTAAGAGGGTGGGGTGGGAGAATTTGTGTTTATTAGCAGATTGTACAGTTATTTTATATACACTTACTAACAAAAGTCTCTGCACACCCTCCAGCTTTTTTTTATTTTACCTAAAGATAGGTTATGAGCCAGATATTGGCAATGAAACTCACACATTTCTTACATAATTTGATCTATTTTAATTAACAATAATCAAATTTAATAAAATTTATTTAACTTATAATCTATGAGGAAAATTACATAAAATGTCAGAATATTGATGCGCCAAAAGTCCCTGCACACATCATTTTTCTTCAACTTGAAGCTTAATTGTTGATGCCAAATCAACTTTAATAGGTGGTCGTTCCTACCTTATTTCTTATCACTTCTCATATTCTATTTGGCACAGTGTGAACTAGTTTTTTGTAGTTTCTGGAGTAATTTTACACCACAATTTCTTTAGTACTCTTTTTAAGTGGTCTTTGTTCTTTATTTTAATTTTTACTTTCTGACGGCCTAGTTGATCCCGCAGATGTTGAATTGGATTAAGATTAGGAGATTGGAGAGGTGTTTTAAGATGCTGTGGAGCATTGTAGAGCTACTATTCTTGAACTTTCCGCGCTGTCGTTATCTTGTTGAAAAATGAATTTTTCCTGGAGATTAAACTTCATTAAACTTTCCGGTAAATTACTTCTCAAAATATTTATATAAAGGGGTTGGTCCATTATTCCGTTGATAAATTTCAAATTACCAACTCCAGCAGCACATATACACTCCCAAACCAAAACACTCCCTCCACCATGTTTCACAGTACCAACTATGTTTTTTTCCAGGGGCTTTTTGTTAGGTTTTCTCAAAAGTTTCCCCCTTCCATCTGATCCATGAATGCTAAATTTACTCTCGTTAGTAAATAAAAAACGTTCCCAGAACTATAAGGGCTTGTTTACATGTTCCTTTGCGAACTGCAGTTTCAATATCCGGTTTGTTTACTAATGAATGGCTTACACCTAGGCTTACGCACATTATAGCCAGCTTTCTTTAGGGTTCTTCTGATCTTTTGTGCAGATACCCCAATCTTGTAATTTTCTTACACCATACCTGCTAAATTTAGAGCACTTGTGTGGGGTTCTTCGGCCACAGTCCTGGTATGATGAGTGATAGCCCTCTTGTGGTGAGCTTGTAGTACGGGGCTAAGTACTGGAAACTAAGTAGTAACTGGAAAGTAGATACGGCCAAAGCGGTATCTACTTTTCATTGTACCCGGTTCTTCATACCGTTTTAGGACATTCCTTACCGTAGTATAGCCCCTGTTGACAATTTGTCCTATTTACCTGTATGAGTCGTATGAGTTTCCTCAAATTTACAATTTATTTGGGAATCGGTGTTGGAACCTCCATTTTTTATCACACTCTTAGCTGTTTGGGCCCAAATTAACTCTGACAAGTTAGGATTAGCCGGAGGATGAATGGGATCATGTGCAAACTGTATACATACCAGTATCTTGGCTAATTCCACTGCGTGCAGAGACTTTTGGCGCATCAAGATTTTGACATTTTTTGTAATTTTCCTCATAAATTATAAGTTAAATAAATTATATTAAGTGTAATTGTTGTTAATTAAAATAGATTAAATTTTGTAAAAAATATGTGTTTCGTTGCCCATATCTGGCTCATAAGGTATCTTTAGGTAAAAAAATTTGGTGCGTGCGCGCAACACACAACTTTCACTTACCAACTTACTTAGATTAGAAATTATTGCGTTTTGTTAATTGCCACTTCTCAAATGAACAGAACGGCTTTAATTATGAACAATGGTCTGTCACTAAAGGCGTCGTCGGCATGCGTGGGCTCAACGAGTTTTTTGAGTTGACTGAATATTTTTCTTTTTTTCTCCTCTTTATGTTTTCTTTAATTTTATCATATCTCATATTTAGCCATTTCATATTTTTAGGCGTAACGAGAGACAGATAATTTCCCAATATAAACTAAAACAAAGGTACTTTATAGAAAAACAAGAAAAGCCCCTTCCCCATGTAAGCCCCCTCAGAACATTTTAATAATGATAAAGCTTACCTGATATTAAATAACAACTAATTTTCATTAAACATGACGAATTTGATGAAAATCGTTAAAGCCGTTTTTGAGATAATCGACCAAAAAGGTAAAAATTGGACAAAATTTATTAAGTAAAGTCCCCCCTCCGGTTGATCAATTTTGATGAAATTTTTACAGTCATATCTCGGGCATATCAATAGATCAAATACTTAGTTTAATCAAAATCGTTAGAGCCGTTTTCGAGAAAATCGAAAAAAACTTAAAAAGTTATTAAATAAAGTACCCACTCCCTTTGAGCAAATTTGATGAAATTTTTGCTGTCACATCGCGGGCATATACATACTCTGAATACCCAATTTCAGGTTGGCACGGTTTATAGTTTTTGAGCTAGTCTGTTCAGACACACACACACAGACACACAGACACACAGACACACAGACACACAGACACACACACACAGACCATTTCGCGGGACTTTTCACGATCGCAATACTTCCACTTACTATATATTTCATATATAGGTAAGTGAAAGTAAAAATTAAACACAGAACATTTCATTTCCCTGTAATTAGTGATTTATTAAGTAACTCAACAGAAATTAGGACCACAAATATCAAAATAAGGTAGCGCACCCTTTGAGCCGCCCGACCGTGACTCATGCTTTTATCTCTAAAAACTCCCTTTTTACTTTTACTTACCTATATATGAAATATATAGTAAGTGGAAGTATTGCGATCGTGAAACATTTCGACTTCCGGTTTTCAACGGAAATACACGTTTTGGGGTCCCCTGAGTCGAAATGACCAAATCCCGCGAAATGGTCTGTGTGTGTGTGTGTGTCTGTGTGTCTGTGTGTGTGAACAGACTAGCTCAAAAACTATAAGCCGTGCGATCCTGAAATTGGGTATTTAGTGTAGGTATATGCCCGCGATGTGACAGCAAAAATTTCATCAAAATTACTTAAAGGGAGGGGGTACTTTACTTAAAAACTTTTTAGGTTTTTTTTAGATTTTCTCAAAAACGGCTCTAAAGATTTTGATTAAACTGAGTATTTGATGTATTCGTATGCCCGAGATATGGCTGTAAAAATTTCATCAAAATTGATTAACCGGAGGGGGGACTTTACTTAATAAATTTTGTAACATTTTCACATGTTTTTTTTATTTACTCTAAATTGGCTTTAACGATTTTGATCAAACTGGGTATTTGATGTGTGTATATGCCCGAGATATGACTGTAAAAATTTCATCAAAATTGATTAACCGGAGGGGGGACTTTACTCAATAAATTTTGTATCATTTTCACGTGTTTTTTTTATTTACTCAAAAACGGCTATAAAGATTTTGATCAAACTGGGTATTTGATGTATGTGTATGCCAAATATGTGATAGCCAACATTTCATCAAAATTGATCAACCGAAGGGGGGACTTTACTTAATAAATTTTGTATCATTTTCACGGGTTTTTTTATTTACTCAAAAACGGCTTTAACGATTAACAAAAATAAGATATGAATGTAGAAAAATGTGTGACTTTGGGAAATGATATTAGGTTTTCTTTAATATCAGGTAAGCTTTATCATTATTAAAATGTTCTGAGGGGGCTTTTTTTTTGGGGGGGGGGCCTTTTTTGTTTGTTTGTATCTTTCTTATAAAGTACCTTTGTTTTGTTTACATGGAGAAATTAACTGTCTCTCGTTACGCCTAAAAATAAGAAATGGCTAAATATGAGACATGATAAAAATAAAGAGGAGAAAAAAATAAAAATATTCAGTCAACTCATAAAACTCGTTGACCCCACGCATGCGGAGTACGCCTTTAATGACAGACCATTGTTCATAATTAAAGCCGTTCTGTTCATTTGAGAAGTGGCAATTAACAAAACACGTCTATTTCTAATCTAAGTAAGTTGGTAAGTGAAAGTTGTGTGTTGCGCTCACGCACCAGATTTTTCCTAATGTTGTGGTTTCGTGTGGGACGTGAAAATTATACAAATTAAAACTCAGATAGTTTCTGTAACGTGTAGTGGCAAAAACATCGCGGACAAAATCATTCAGGCATTCTCCAATATGAAGAATAGGTGACAAAATTGTTTACTTTAAAAAATAGTTCATTCGCTTAAATCAATGGATACAGAAATGGTTTGGATGGCTGTATATTGTATATGGAATGCACATTCAAGGAGACATAAGTAAAAATTGTTGTCTTATTTTTTTCGAATTTTCGAAATTTTTGCTGTCACATCGCGGGCATATACATACACTAAATACCCAATTTCAGGTTCGCACGGTTTATAGTTTTTGAGCTAGTCTGTTCACACACAATTTACACCATTAAAACATGTTAAAAAACTTTTAAAACACAGAGCAAAACAAAAACACGTCTATAACCAAATTCGAATCGAATCGATCTTATTTTTTTCGAAGTCGAGTTGTCTTATTTTTTTCGAATCCTATTTTTTTGTTCAAAAGAATTTTTTTTTTGTTTATTATACCTGGCAGTAACATTATATTCATTTTTATGGTTTAATTAAAGGAACAGTGCTTTCTAATCTATGAGCTCTACAATAAGCAATAAATCATTAAAGGCATTCAAAGAGATGACAACATAACAATAGATAAAACCATTAATGACAGTATTGAAACGAACATTTAAGGCGATCATTTGTAGACAACGGTTTGGAATATTATAGGTCAATAATTGTTCTCCAGGAACTGAAGTCACAGGTAATTATCTCACAGTCTCAGGCAATTATGTCATAGTATCACCGCCTAATTATAAAAAGAATAACGAGAAGTTTTGTGCGTCTATTATGAATAATAAAAATTATATTGTAACGTGAAACAAAAAACCTATGATTTTGGTTTTTTACATTAAAAATCTGGTGCAACACATAGCTTTCACTTACCAACCTACTTAGAGTAGAATGGGTAAACGCCATTTAACAACTTAACAGATTTTTTTTTTTACTTTTATCCTCTTCTGTTTGTTATTCGCCATAAGATAAAAAGTATTATAATCTTTGAAAAACTTTAAAATCCTCAAAACTTATCGACTTATTATTATACATTTTTATTATTTAGGCGCCTAAAAAAATCATGATTTCATCAATAGTCTTTGATTTTTTTACTGCTTACTTGTTTTTTTACTGCGAGTTGCTTGTAAATATATCGTGAAGGTGAATCGACAGAAGGTGCATTTACGGCTCATAGTAAATTAAAACTAAATTTTCCCATGTCCCAAATCTCTTATGCCTTTCCGGAAGCCGAGAACGATTATTGTTCCTGTAAAACCACTTAATATTGCATTCAGATAGCTATGTATTATGGAACTAAAGTAAATAAACTAAAATTTAATTAATTAAAGATTATGTTGTTCACACCATAAACTGCTTTAAATAATATGAGCTTAAGTATTTACTCTCTAAATTACATAACAATTTTTATGTTTAAAAAATGATATAATTTTTATTTGTGATTATACGAGAATGCAAGGGTAATACTCAATCATTGGCGGATCCAGGGGGGGGGGGGGCTGTGGGGGCTGCAGCCTCTCCCTTTGGAAAATTTTTCATTAAATTAAAAGATAGAATTTGACTTTCCTTAAAGTAAGGAAGCAAGTTAAAGAACAAATAATATGCAGAGAAAGTAGAATTTTAGTTGTGGGAAAGTTACATAAAGGTAAAAAAGCTGATTTTCAGATCCAAATGAAGGGCTATGGGAATGCAGCCCCCCCCCTTTAGGACTGCAGCCCCCCCTTTACAGTCGGCTAGATCCGCCCATGTACTAAATAGCCTCTGATTCCATCCTGGTTTGGTTTTGCTGATTTAATCCTCTATTTGGTTATAGACGTGTTTTTGTTTTGCTCTGTGTTTTGTTTTGTTTTTTAACATGTTTTAATGGTGTAAATTGTGTTTTTCTTCCCCCTATTGGTAAGTTGAACTAGTGTGAAAGAAAGGGGAGAGAAAATTCAAGTGCAGTGGATTCGCCCGCTGAACAATGACGGACTCGTTAGAATCTAGTGATCAAGCAATCGAAATGGACAATTCTAATGAAAATCAGTCCGAATCTACTCCCTGGGAGCTTGTATCAGGTAGAAAGCGACAAATAGTGTCCGATAGAGACCCACGCAAGCAAATGAAGGTTAGTAATTCTGTTACTACTAGCAATAGATACGCTCCTTTATCAAGCTCAAATAGTGACCCACAGCTATCAAATAACCAATTAGTCAATGTTAAGCCACCGCCCTTACATTTGAGTGACGTTCAAGACTATTCAGCTCTTGTAAACTACCTTCACAAAGAAGGGGGCCCTAACAGCTTCAGGCTAAAGACGTCTATAAGAGGGGTAAGCGTCTATCCCGAGAATGCCGAAGTATATCGTAGGCTAGTGGCCAGTCTTAGAAGAGGGGGTGCCGACTTCCACACCTACCAACTTAAAGAAGATAAATGCCCTCGGGTTGTTATAAAAAAATTACATCATGCTACTCCAGCTGAAACTATAAAACAAGAGCTTGCTAACCATGGTTACGAGGCAACAAATGTTGTAAATGTCATTTATAGGTATAAAACACCGTTGCCTATGTTTTTCGTAGATGTTTCTAAGGCATCCTTCAACGAAAAAAATTTTGACATCGAGTTTTTATATTACACTCATGTGAAGATCGAAGAACACGGAAGAAACGGATGATCCCTCAATGCGTACGTTGTCAGCAGTATGACCATACCAAAACATACTGTAATCATCCGCCCAAGTGCGTAAGGTGCGGTATGGGCCATGAAAGCACATCCTGCACCAAAACAAGAGACACCGCTGCAACTTGTGCCAACTGTCGAGGTCCACACCCAGCCAATTACAGAGGGTGCGAAATTCTGAAAGAGCTCCGGAAAATCCGCCGGGCTCATGATATTCTTCAGAGACCACCAAAAGTGCAGGCCCCCCCACCACCACAAACCATCAGTGAGTTTCCGCACCTCCCTCAGCCGCAACAGCATCATCCGCCTCAACAAATACCGGGACTGGAGCAACAAAGACACCAACCTGCATCAGGACAACGTCAAAGATGTACAGGTATGAGTAGGAATATTACCCCGTCGGCCCCTCCGGCTGAAAACTCCTCTGACCAAATTATAAATTTAATTAACGGGTTGAATAACCTCATCAATCCCCTCTTTGGCCTTCTACAATAACTATCTCAGGTAACACTTGCCCTTAGCCAACAATATGCCCCTTAATCAGATGACTGTGGGCTCCATGTCAGTCATACTATGTAACTCAAACGGCCTGACTCAGCACAGGACCGAACTAGACATATACTTACACGAAAAACGCATTGACATTGCACTAATAACAGAAACCCATCTAACACCACAATCAAAATTTCACGTTACAATATAATTTTTATTATTCATAATAGACGCACAAAACTTCTCGTTATTCTTTTTATAATTAGGCGGTGATACTATGAGATAATTGCCTGAGACTGTGAGATAATTACATGAGACTTCAGTTACTGGAGAACAATTATTGACCTATAATATTCCCAACCGTTGTCTACAAATGATCGCCTTAAATGTTCGTTTCAATACTGTCATTAATGGTTTTATCTATTGTTATGTTGTCATCTCTTTGAATGCCTTTAATGATTTACTGCTTATTGTAGAGCTCATAGATTAGAAAGCACTGTTCCTTTAATTAAACCATAAAAATGAATATAATGTTACTGCCAGGTATAATAAACAAAAAAAATTCTTTTGAACAAAAAAAAAATAGGATTCGAAAAAAATAAGACAACTCGGTTGACTTAACCAACATTATTGATACCTAAAAGGAACATTAGAGTTTTTTTCTTCTTTTGGCTAAAAGTTATGAATACCGTAGGTATCCGTCGAGGTGATTATCAAAATGGAGAACGATTATAATAAATTTATTAAGTGGGAAATTAGACATGAGGGGCAAGCTTTCTTTTACCACCCCCCCCTTCTATCACTTTCTAGTCTCCCCTCTCTCCTTCAAAAAGTTAACATTATTACATAATTATAAGTGAATGCCTAAGGCCTAGGTTCTTATTGTGGCTGCTACTTTTCTATATTGTTAAAACAGCCGTGATTCGAACCCCAGGGATGACTCACTGGGGCTTACCTAGTCTATAAGCCTAAAAAAGATTGCAAATAAAATTATAATTTTATACGAGTATTATGAAACAATCCGAAAAATTTGTGGTCAGTCAATTGATACAACAATATACTGAGTTTGACAACAATCATCAGAGACATGTCGATAGATAAGGGTGGGAAGGGGGCAGTGAGTGAGGTTTCTAACCGTACAAATTCTAAGTTTATTTTTCAGGGTCTTACTGCGTCACAGAGATCGCATCCTGCCGAAACTTCTCCCCTATTCCCACATATTTTTTGCTAATTTATACGGGAGTAAACCGTTAGTCCAAATGATAGAATTAGTAACATTTTGGCTACTTTTAATATTTACATACAAATTTAACACGTCAGGTGCGGCATCGGTCCCCGGCGTCCGATGCCTTACATTCCTTTCTTAACAGCCGATCTTCACATGAATATGTCCGAAAGTCCGAACACTTCAAACATTCAATTTAGTCGATTATTAATAAGATTGTTACATTTTATTGCAGAAAATTTTGCTAACAGCTGAAATTCTGTTGTTTTTAAAATCGGACTCCGAGATCCGATTTTCGATAGTGTATGGCATAAATCCTGTATAGGCCTGTCCTGCGCCTAATATGTCTAGTTCCAATCATTAACAAGAGATAATGCCCTTGAGAAGCTCATTTAATTCATTTTTTAGTCAAAAGATAACTCTTTCGTCAAGGCATTCCCATCGGATCCCGACGCCCGATATTGTCTGTGGCTCATCCCAGCAGTCGGACCCCGGGGACCGATACCGTTCAATTCAGGATACCCCTAGAATACGCCGCCCCACCTAACTTGTCAATTATTTTTTCATGGGTAACCATATTTATAATTTTATCTTTGAGGAAAAAAACCGGGAGTCATACCTGATTAACCATTGTCGTATCGGCGTATCAAGAGCGATTCGTTTCCACTGAGCACTGAATAGCATCCAAGCCGAGCCAATCCTCTCTCTTCACTGATCCCTATCCGCAGATCAAGCATATTTTTTGTGAATATATATATATATATATATATATATATATATATATATTTTCACATTTTGTCAATTTTTAATATTTATATTTTAATTGAATTATTTTCTCGTAGTTAACAATATTTATAGTTTTTTAATATTTTAGTTTGCTATAAAGATTGGTCTCGGACCATGTTTGACTCCCGGCAGAAGCCATCTTTCCGCTTAAAAAATATAAATATAGTTAACCACGAGAAAATTGTCAAGTTAATAATTAAGCCGAAGAGTCAGTATATCCGTCGGTCCATAACAGCGGCTTATGATCTGTACAGAGAGTAAACCATCTCCAAAAAACATAGGGTTGAAAGTAGTCTACCGCATAAATAATTACTGATAGTTTCGGCGCAAGTGCACTATACCTCGATTCGGCGTACCTAAATAGTAAATAGTATAGAGTACGTATTTAGTAAAAAAAAATATATATAGTATATAGCGCGGGCTGTACCTTCTTTATAGCTTCAATTCTGGCCGGATCTGGTTAAACTCCCCGTTCGGAAATGAGATGTCCCTAAAATTTAATTTATGTTTGAGAATACAGCCAAATTCCCGAATGCTTTCAAAGACTTTTCGAGAATGGGCGTGATGGAGTTGGGCTAGAAACGATCAAGTCATCCATGTAAATTTGGCAGTAGTATTTTCTTAATCCACGGAGTAACTCGTCCATTAATAGCTGAAAGGTGAGGGGCACGTTTTTAAGTCCGAATGGCATTCGTCAGAATTCGTAATGCCCTTTTCCAAACGTAAACAAGTTTTTATCGATATCTTCTTCCTGCATCCTCACCTGGTGATAGCCCGATTTGAAACCATGGGTCGAAAAAATATGCCCTGTCATTCTTGTCTTGACGAAATACAGAAATCCCGGCCAATATATATATATATATATATACGAAAAAAAAAGAAATGTTACAAAAATTTGAAATATGAATAATGTTATATTAATGAAGTTTAAAATATACGTCTGATACAAATTTAAAGAAAAGTTACAAATAAAATAACACAGGTAAACTGAAATAAATAAAAATAAAAATAACTATGTACTACAGATAATTTAAACCCTCTTCCTACATTCGTCAGTCAGTAGGGCAAAGTTTATTTTCCTAATGAATTCGAGGAAGTCTTTTTTAAAATTTTTTTCATTAGTCCCTGTTCTGTTTCAGGCCATTTTCCTCGTTTTAAAAGAACGTTTGCCCGAATGTTGTCCAGTTTTTTGCAGTCTAATATTAAGTGTCGAAAATTGTGTATCTGTCCGTTGCACAGTGCGTGCACAAAATTTAAAAAGCGAGAGTATCTCAAAAAATCAAGAATAACGTTAGAGCCATTAGAGTACGAAGGCATAAACAGAATCCGTAAACGGTCGGGGCCGTTTGCAACTGGAATTTGGGATGAAAATAATGTTCTCTTGGCCAATCCGGTAGACATATTAAGGCTGTTCGAGGATTATTTCGATAATATTTTAAATACGGAAAATAATAGTCTATCTTCTGCGTCGAAATACCAGAGTGCTGAACCGTGATTAGTAGAAACAAGTAAAGAGGAAGTTGAACTAGCCATTGGTAAATTAAAATCGCATAAAGCAGCGGGAACAGATAATATTCCTAGTGAACTAATCAAGGCATGGGGGGAAGTTGGAATTTCAAAAAAAACTCTTTTTGTTAAAATGATCTAGGAACAAGAAAAGATGCCCGAAGAGTAAAAAAATCTATTAAAATTCGGATTCCCAAAAAGAGATACAAAAACTTATTACAATAACTATCGCGAAATTTCACTTCTTCCGGTATGTTATAAAATATTAAAGTTAATCCTGACTAGTCGAATCTCTGAATACGCCGAGGAAATTATTGGGGAATATCAATGTAGTTTCAGCCAAAACCGATCAACCGTAGACCAAATATTCACTCTCCGTCAAATATTAGAGAAAAAATTAGAATATAACCGAATAGTACATCAGCTTTTTATCGATTTCAAGAAGGCATATTACTCGATTAACCGCCGAAAGTTGTATAATATTCTTGTCGAGTAGGGAATACCAAAAAAGTCGGTACTAGTAATTTTTTTTCTACACATTTTTACTAGTAAACTTAGTAAAAATGTGAATGTCTAAAGCGTTCAACACCTGTTGTTAACACCTTGCAACGTTAACACAGATTGCAACGTTAACATCTGCCCATCAATTCGTAATGTATGTTAACTTTCTTGTAGGTTTTGTGAATATCTTATTAAATTGTACTCATATTTAGCTAAAGATTTTTGAAATGATAGTTACGTTGATATTAGACAGACATTAAACAGAAAAATCCGCAAACGACTTATGTATTTCTGTATATCGCACGTCGGATGGTTACAACTCGAAATATATCAATTCTTGAGTTTTACATACCGTTGGAATCAAATGACAAAACCTATAGTGCCATAATATAGTCACAATAGTATTAATAATTTCGTTCGCAATTTACCATATTCTTAATCGTGTTAAAGCAAAGAGAAGTTACAGTTAGTACCACTAGTACTAAAAGCCGCAATGGTACACTATTTGTGCTCAAGACTATTTCCCTAGTCGCTGTTTGTAGGTAATATAATAACTTTGAGACAGCAGTTAAAACTTCACATGTGATTATAAAAATAAAATAAAATGAAATAGTTTTTTCGAGTTTTAAACATCTGCTTGCATCAACGCAGAGCAAAAACTACTAATGATAGAAACTTGAAGTTCGGAATTTAGATTTTAAACGCGGTATAGGTTACCACTAAGAAAGGAATTTCAAAAATGTAACCCCTAAGGGGCTTAAATGGCGAAATTGTCGTTTAACTCTAATGGAAATCTATTTTTGAGATTTTAAACCATATGTTTTTTATTTGAATATCGATTTAACGTTACAATATTATTAAAATAGACATTCACATAAAATATAGCTACTGATTATTTAAATATTAGTGGTAATCAAATTATGCACACATTGATTCCCATGATGGGGATGGTGCGTGTTTATTTCGATCTCTATCTCTCTATATATAATATATAAGAGGCTTTGTCCTGACTGACAGAATCAACGCAGAGCAAAAACCACTAATGATAGAAACTTGAAGTTCGGAATTTAGACTTTAAACGCGATGTAGGTAACCACTAAGAAAGGAATTCCAAAAATGTAACCCCTAAGGGGTTTAAATGGCGAAATTGTCGTTTAACTCTAACGGACACCTATTTTTGCACTTGGAGAAAAAATATCTAATTTGGACTCATTTTAAAGATCTTGATACGACGAGACGGGGCGTCGAAAACCATGTTTTAAAGCCGAAAAATGACGCGTTCACGACGAGTAAGCAATTTTTTGTTTCCGCGGTTTTAGTGAACTCTCTCCATTGCGCGCCTCCCTCTCTTCTACCGAGCCGGCAGCTTCCCCCTGCAACATTCCACCTACAGGAAGCTCCGATTCTACTGAATCTCCTTAACATCAGTTAACATATTATATTAAATCAATACCAAGATAATGATCACAGAATTGATTTTAAAGGCCCGCGGGCAAAGCCGCGACGGGGAATGCTAGTATAATATATAAGAGGCTTTGTCCTGACTGACAGAATCAACGCAGAGCAAAAACTACTAATGATATAAACTTGAAATTCGGAATTTAGATTTTAAACGCGATGTAGGTAACCACTAAGAAAGGAATTTCAAAAATGTAACCCCTAAGGGGTTTAAATGGGGAAATTGTCGTTCAACTCAAACGGACACCTATTTTTGCACTTCGAGAAAAAATATCTAATTTGGACTCATTTTAAAGATTTTGATACGAGTTTAACTCGAAAGGCCCTACGGGGCGTCGAAAACCATGTTTTAAAGCCGAAAAATGAAGCGTTCACGGCGAGTGAGCAATTTTTTGTTTCGGCGGTTTTAGTGAACTCTCCATTGCGCGTCTCCCTCTCTTCTACCAAGCCGGCAGCTTCCCCCTCCAACATTCCACCTACCGGAAGCTCCGATCCCTGTTATGTTGTTAATATATAACATATGCTGTCAATATATAACATATTATATTAAATCAATACCAACATAACGATCACAGAATTGATTTAAGGCTCGCGGGCAAAGCCGCAACGGGGAAATAAATATTAATCAAACCAACTTCTTTTCCATAACTACACTAAGAACACTTCAAACATTTAATTTTCGATTTATATTCGGTCAAGTTATCCCTTTTTTCTGTCAGTTTTTATTCGCTCACTGTACTACTAAGAAATGTTCACTCATAATGCATTAAATTTGCTTATATATTATATATTGATTAAATGTAATTTGTTGATCAATTATCGTTCTTATTTGAATTTTTTTTTTAAAGAATCCAGTTGGTTTTCTAATTCATTACAGAGATGTAAAATAATTATTTTATTTTGAAACACAAAGGAGAAACTAACTAAGCAATTAAAAAAGAACAGCTGGAAAAAAATATGACCATTTCAAACTGAACGAATGAACAATAAACCGTAACCGCATCCTAGCTCCCTGGTAGTATGGAGCTCGAACTAAATTCTTCATTCATAACCCGTCCTTTAGGCACAGATAGGCTAACTACTTATTCCGAGAGGCTTAAAATTCCAGCGCTTGTCTCTTCAATTTTACACCCTTAAGGAAACCTTCTTTATTAGGTTAGGGGCAATACAACTTTCTTGTTCGTACCTGGTGTCGTTTTTTGCGTTTTATCGGCACGCACATTGTACACTTTGCATTATAATATATATTGATTTTAGCAAGTCAGAAATTTGTATTTATAAAATTTTATAAATATATTCGACTAAACCAGATTTATGAATTGTAACAGCTCTTAGAAGGTATGAATTAGTTTCTGCAATTGATGCTTAGCTTTATTCATAATATTTTGGATTATTAGGAAAAAATTCTGAAGGTGTATATTCGGAATAAATACATACTTGGAGGATAAAATTAAACCATAATATAATTCAAAGAATTAAATGTAGTATCCGTTATGTAGGTATTTAGATGGTATTGCGTGCACCAATTAAGGTAGAGCGTGATTTATGGCTCGCCAAGTAAAAAAAATTGTATAGGATCTTAATTAATGTTCAGTGCAGCTAATGCATGCAAGCTATGAATGAGAGTACTTTGTTCCCTACCCCTGTAAGTAAGATATATAAACTAGAGTGGGGAGCAAAGATGATTAGTCCGTACCACAGACGACTCCAAACAACGTGGTAAGACTTTTTCACTTAACTTAGTTTATTATTAAGCAGTTTGCCGCAACCATATTTTTATATAAAATATTATCTAAATTTTATATAATCATAATTATATAATTAATTTACATAATTAATTTCCCGGAGTTCCAATATTGGAAAAGCTAACTTTATGTGGTAAAGTTAGTTCTATATACTTATAATATTGATATATAACTAGTACTGGAAAAATATACCAAAATCAACTTATTACAGAAAGAAATTATACCTTAATGAAACTATCGTCATAACCTCGTATTGGTAGTAGATTTGAGATCTGCAGAGTCCGTCCAAATAAAAGGGTGGCCTGCCCCTTCCGAGGAGGCTGAAAAGGCGGGAAGGTGTGTAAATTAATTTTTCTGCAAATATGTCATGTCGGGAATCATTTTTGGTAGTATAAATGAATATTAATCCAGTGAAACCATTCCCATTACGGCGCAGTCAATAGTTTTAAGAGATATTAGACATAATAGATGGAAAATGTTTAGAATGAATGATATCCCAGCTAAAAAATAATTATGTATGGAACATGATGAGCATGATTATATGGAATATAGAACAGGTAGATCGGGTATTCATGTCAAATGTATCAAAATATATTTTCAAAAATCTGTATCTAAATCTGAGAACATTCAATAAAAAATTCACAGAAGGGTCTTCCTCCAAATACAATGACATATTTTAAGTTGAAATCAGGTTAAGGGGTTAGGCAAATTCGATCATAAAAAAGATCGGTTATTTTGGTGGGAGCTTATGTTTCAACGACTAGAATGCGAAAACATCCACTCTAAAAAAAATGTTAAATTACCTTACTTAATAAATTAGCTTATGCAACACACCCATATTCCTACTAATGTTAATTTATTTACTAATACTAATAAATTTTTCACGAACGCAATACTCCCTTACTATATATTTCATATATAGGTAAGTGAAAGTAAAAATGAACAAAATGCAACCTGGTTTATACAAAATATGTATACATACAAATATGGGATTATTGTATATTGTATATTAATATACAAAATATGGGACAAATCATATTTGTATAAATTACAAATGGCTTCAAGAGAAACTGCATTACCATCATTATACTAAACAGATACGGCAAGATCTGATATTCCTGACGTACTTCGGTGAAGGCTGAAGATGGGCTTAATAAAGTACGCCTCTGACAAAGTAATTTATATGACAGGAGTATGCACCATACACATTCTCGTAATATTGTTATAAAGATTAAAATGTTGCATTCAGTTAAAAAAAAAAGTTACGTATAAAGTTTAGTTTTCAAAAAGTATGTTACACTTGAAATTAACTTTTTGTGGTAACCACATTTGAAGTGGTATTAAATTAGTTGTAAATAAGCTTCAGGTAATATTTACTTTGGTAGACAATCCGTAACCGTGATTAAGATTAAGCACGTTTTTCATATCACCGTATTCATATTTATTACCGTTTAAAATACAATAACTGCAATAGATGCCACACTAATATAAAAAATATATTATTGGCATAATCCATGTTTGTTGATTAACGTCAGGAATATTTTTTTAACTTTCACTTACCTACATATGAAATATATAGTAAGGGAAAGTATTGCGATCGTGAAAAATTTTGACTTCCGGTTTTCAACGGAAATACATGTTTTGGGGTCTCCTGAGTCCGAATAACGAGGTCCCGCGAAATGATCTGTTTGTGTGTTTGTGAACAGACTAGCTCAAAAACTATAAACCGTACGAACCTGAAATTGGGTGTTTGGTGTATGTATATGCCCGTGATGTGAATTGTTACGGAATACTTGCAGCATGTGGGAATCACAGTTTTGGACAGCTCTCCACTATCTCCCGCTATAAATCCGATATAACATTTGTGGGATTATTTAGGGAGACGTGTCCGGCAATGTTAACCTCCTCCTAGTGACGTAAGGCAGCTTCAAATTGCTCTTCCTGAAGAATGGGATGCTGTGCCGGCGGATTACGTCCAAAATGTAATTTCTTCAATGCCTAACAGGGGACCTTCTCCATGTAAGAGGGGGTAATACCCGTTAATAGCGGGTCTAATAACTTCAAGAAAATTTAATTACTAATTTTAAAATAATTTATTATTTTTTTAACCGACTTCGAACGAAAGAGGAGGTTACTCAATTCGATACGTATGTGCCTTTTTTTTTATTTTATAATTTATTAAAAATCATTAAATTTGTTATTGGCTGAGTTTGTTTACATAACCTTTAAAAAAACTACTTACTTTTACTTTTATAGGCGTTCCAACGCGGGTTGCCTTTTTACACCAGGGCTGAGCTCCAGAGATCGCGGTCCAGCCAGTCTCCGTCCTGAAGGCCTCGGGCGGCCATTTCCTCCTCCACTTCACTAATCCATCTTTTTCTGGGTCGTCCTCTTCTCCGTCTTCCTGGCGGCTGCCAATCCAAGACTCGTCTCGGCCATCGCTCACTGGACATTCTTCTTACATGGCCGTACCATCTTAGCCTTCGCTGTCCGATTGTGTTGTTGACAGACAAAGGGACCTCCATCCTGTTCCGAACGACGTCATTGCTTATTCTGTCCATCCTTGTTACTTTTAGGCATCTCCTCCAAAAGTCCATCTCCACAGCTTGAACCCTTGAGTAAAGCTGGGATGCCATGGTCCAGGTTTCAGATGCATACGTTAGGATGGGCTCGACGATGGCGTGGAAGATCCTTCGCTTATTTTCCTTTGTAATTGTTCCGTTCCACAAAACCGGGTGCAGCATGCGTGTGGCTTTTCGAGCTTGCTCCACTTTTTTCCGTACATCTGTTTCTGAGGATCCTGAGGAGTCGAGGTAAGATCCCAGATATTTAAAAACATCCGCCTTTGTACATTTTTCAGAGTCAACGAGGAGATCACCGTCCTTACCAGCGCAAATAGCCATGTACTCAGTCTTTCTGAAGTTTATTTTAAGCCCCATAGACTCATAGCAGTCCCACAGTGAGCACATCATCATTTCCAGATAAACCTTCCTCCGCGCAAATACAACCTGGTCATCCGCATAAAAATAGGGAGATCAGTTGGTCGTCGTCGATATATGGCCCTACATCTCCACACCGACCATACCACTGCCTCACAGTCGCGTGGAGTTAAATCTTGAAAAGGGTGGGCGCCATGCTGCCCTGTTTCAGACCCTTAGTGCCTGCGACAGGTTCCGACAACCGATTTCATATTTTGATTCGGTAAATGTCGTCTCGGTAGAGGTGCCAGGTCCACGAATGCCATATGGAGTCCCTGGTTCATCTCCTGGGATTTCTCAATTAGTTGTCATAGGAAAAAGATGTTGCCATTGCAGGAGCGCCCTGCCGTGAAGGCCGCCTGCTCTTCTGGAGTTAGAAACTCATCCTCTAGTTTGTCGCGGAGCAGTCTTCCAATAATTCTACTTACAGAGCTCTGCACACAGATACCTCTGTAGTTCCTGCATACTTTTCGGTCTCCTTTCTTGAATATAGGTGATATAAAGCCCGTTCGGAGATCCTCTGGTATCCTGTCTCCCTTCAATATTAGCCTTATTACTTCATGTAGGATGGTCCTCATCATATCCCCTCCAGACTTCAGCAGCTCCATCGGGATCCCGCCTGGTCCCGGGGCCTTTCCGTTTTTAGAGGTCTTTAGAGCCTGAGCCATTTCCTCCATAGTCACCTCCAATCCAGCATCCTGTGTTCGGGTAGCTCTCTCCTCTGCCATGAACTGGGGGCGGCTCTCTCTAAGGAGATCTTCAAAGTGCCTTTTCCAATCATAGTCACTAATACTAGTCACCAATACTAATTGGTGAGAGTACATTTCCTTTTCTGGGTGCACGCAGCTTTTTTAAGATACCCCAGGACTCCCTGACTCTGTTGTATCTGTTGTATAGTTTAAAAAAACTAATTTCTCATAATTTTAGAAAAAATCGTATTTACAAGAATTATGGGGAAAAATTAGGGTGTCCGTTTTTTTTTTTTTTTTTTTTTTTTTCTGCTGAGTGTTTTTTATACATATATATAAACTCAACAGCAAAAAAACCGGACACTCACATTATCCCTCATAATCCCAGTAAATTCTATTTGATTTTTAATTTGTTGTTATGGTTACTTTCTTTATAGGTCACTTCAACAAAATCTACCAAAAATTTAAAAAAATGTATTAATAATTATGTACAGTATACGAAAATAAATTGTTTTCACTTTTTCAGAAGCTTATAAGTATCATTTTTTAAACTTTTATTAAAGGTACGGCCTCCTAATATCTCGTATTGCTCCCTCTTGCACGGGTAAGTGCTCTCATCCTGTTAGGCATAGAAGAAATCAAATTTTGGATTAGTTCCTCTGGCACAGCATCCCCTCTTCTTAAAGAACAATTTTGAGCTAATTTACATTACTAGGGGGTGGATGAGATTCCTAACACTTCTCCCTAAATTATCCCACAAATGTTCTATTGGATTCATATCGGGAGATCGTGCATGCCAGTCCAAAACTGAAATTCCCACCTTCTCAGTATTGATAAATCGTCATTTGACTGCTTCCGAAGTCCAGGATAGACTTGAAATGGTGTGGAATACCATATTGGCACAGATACTGTACGGCGGGTACCGAAGGAGCAAGGGCTTGCAGTGAGGCGCCCCGAGGTAGGGTGCCTACTCCTGGAAAGACATAGGAGAGAACGCCGATTATTCGCTGGCCGGCATCTAAATTGGTCTTTCGAGCAATGGGGGGCTATTCTGTTATCGGTTTGATCTGTACCGCTCAGAGGGTCGTGACAGAGTGTGGATATGACCAAGGGAGCAATTTGCTCAATGCACCCTGCGCGAGTCACAGCCTTTCTAAAGGCAATCAAGTATGGTTTGGGAAGGAATAAATTTCCATGCCCGTACTGAACTGTTTTTTATTGAAAATGGGGCACCTGATTGGTTTACCTGACACAAGTACATTGAGGAAGTACTCATCGAGGCTGTTATCCCTTTCGCCCCATTTATTGGTGATCAGTTCATTTTAATGCAGGATAAGGCTCGCCCGCATACTGCAAGTATAGTCAGCGAATACTTGGAGCAGATGTGAATTTCAGTTTTGGACTGGCCTGCACAATCTCCTGATATGCATCCAATAGAACACTTGTGGGATAATTGAGGGAGACGTGTTAGGAATCGTCATCCACCCCCTAGTATTGTACACTGCCGGTAAAAAGTTTAGGACCACCTCAATATTTTGCAATAAAAGAAGGAAAATAAAGATTTTAATCAAAATTTTATTAAAACATTGTCAAATATCTGTGAAATAAATATACACAAAATAATATCCAACAATGGGTTAATGGTAAGAATGTGAAAAAATCTGGTGCGTGCTCGCAACAAACAACTTTGTTATTTGCCACTTCTTAAATGTACAGAACGGCTTTAATTATGAACAATGGTCTGTCATAAAAGGCGTACTCCACATGCGTGGCCGCAACGAGTTTTATGAGTTGACTGAATATTTTTCTTTTTTTCTCCTCTATATGTTTACTTGATTTTTATCATATCTCATATTTAGCCATTTCTTATTTTTGGGCGAAACGAGAGACAAATAATTTCTCCATATAAACAAATACAAAGGCACTTTATAGTTAAACAAAAAAGACCCCTTCCTCATTTAAGTCCTCTCAGAACATTTTAATAATAATAACGCTTACATGTTATTAAAGAACACCTAATTGTCATTAAACACGACGAATTTGATGAAAATCGTTAAAGCCGTTTTTGAGATAATCATAAAAAAGGTAAAAAGTTGTAAAAGAGTTATGAAATAAATTGCCCCCTTCGTTTGACAAATTTTGATGAAATGTTGGGTATCACATCTTTGGCATATACATACATCAAATATCCAGTTTGATCAATATCGTTAAAGCCGTTTTTGAGTAAATAAAAAAAAACACGTGAAAATGATATAAAATTTATTAAGTAAAGTCCCCCCTCCGGTTGATCAATTTTGATGAAATTTTTAGTCATATCTCGGGCATATACATACATCAAATACACAGTTTGATCAAAATCTCTAATGCCGTTTTTGAGTAAATAAAAAAAAACACGTGAAAATTATATAAAATTTATTAAGTTAAGTCCCCCCTCCGGTTGATTAATTTTGATGTAATGTTGGCTATCGCATCTTTGGCATATACGTACATCAAATACCCAGTTTGATCAAAATCGTTAGAGCCGTTTTTGAGAAAAACGATAAAACTTAAAAAGTTATTAAATAAAGTACCCCCTCCCTTTGAGCAAATTTGATGAAATTTTTGCTGTCACATCGCGGGCATATACATACACTAAATACCCAATTTCAGGTTCGGGACTTGGTTATTTTGACTCAGGGGACCCCAAAACGTGTATTTCCGTTGAAAACCGGAAGTCGGAATTTTACACGATCGCAATACTTCCACTTACTATACAATTCATATACAGGTAAGTGAAAGTAAAAATTGATCTATACGTTTTTTTCATCAAAAAATCCCCATCTCCTTTTCAAGACGGCTTGGACTACTCGTAGCGTTCTTTCAATAAGTTTTTCTAATTTTTTAAATGACATGTTATTCCAACAACTTTTGAGGAGCTCTCAAAGGTGTTTTTGTGAAGTTGGAGCATGAGTTCGGACGTTCCTATCCAGTTCTTCCCAAAGCAATTCAATTGGATTGAGATCCGGAGATTGAGCTGGCCAGGCCATGTTCTTCAAAACGCCTTCATTTTCTTTTTCTTGTAAATAGCCTCTACAAAGTTTGGAAGAATGTTTTGGATCATCATCTTGTTGCATTATAAAACCAGAAGGGATTGCGTGGTCTTTCAAAATCTCTCTTTGTTGAGTATTCCTTGAATTTGTTTGAGATCTCCTTGTCCAAAGCCCGAGAAACACCCCCACACAAAAACTGAACCTCGCCCATGCTTATTGGTCGGGATTATACATTGAGGAATAAACTTTTCTGATGATGTACGACGAACCATAATCCTGCGACTTGATCCAAATATCTGAACCTTGATTCGTCGGTCCAGAGTACTTTTCTCCAATCCTCACGGTAAAATCCTTATGAGCAAGTGCCCACTGATACCTTTTCTTTCTATTAGCAGGACGGAAGTTTGTTTTCAGTGTACCGACACGCCCCAACAAGTTGGCTTCTTGGAGTCTCCTTGTTACAGTTGAAACAGAAATAGATTTTTGGTAGTAGTATTAACCTCAGCTCTAATATGGGGGCCAGTGAGTCTTCCGTTCCTCTTGCTCTTCAAAAAATAAATTTATCTTCCGGAGTAGGTGTTATTCTGGGTCGTCCTGATCAAGCTTTGTCATGATGAGAGTGTGACTCCTCGAAGCGAGCAATGGTGTTACGGACTCCTGTTTTTGAAATTTTTAGTTGAGCGGCAATTTGGCGCTCAGACTTGTTTACTTTGTGCAGTGAGTAAATTGCACTACGTAGTTCAACAGAAAATTACTCCTTTTTACCCATTTTTGTAAGTGAAAACGGAAAAAAGAAATAGACAATTAAAATGTTCAAAATTTGTGGTCCGAAACACAATGAATCACACTGAAACACTGACAAAAAACGAGAGAAACAAATTGTTAGATAGACCGGAATGTAAACATAACTCCAGACACAATAAACACGTTGTTAATCCTTAATGATTATTAGGGCGTTGTCATTGACAGTATTAGTGCAATTCTTCTTAATTACAATCTTTATTTTTCTCGCTGTTTTTCTTACACCTGATTAACAGAATTGACTGCAAATGCATGTTTCTACAGGGTATTCTATATAATCATGTACTTAAAATTCCTTATTCCTCAATATATAAAATTTAAAAAAAAATTATTCCTCAGTGTATAATCCCGACCAATAAGCATGGGCGAGGTTCAGTTTTTGTGTGGGGGTGTTTCTCGGGCTTTGGACAAGGAGATCTCAAACAAATTCAAGGAATACTCAACAAAGAGAGATACAAAGACATTTTGAAAGACCACGCAATCCCTTCAGGTTTTATAATGCAACAAGATGATGATCCAAAACATTCTTCCAAACTTTGTAGAGGCTATTTACAAGAAAAAGAAAATGAAGGCGTTTTAAAGAACATGACCTGGCCAGCTCAATCTCCGGATCTCAATCCAATTGAATTGCTTTAGGAAGAACTGGATAGGAACGTCCGAACTCATGCTCCAACTTCACAAAAACACCTTTGAGAGCTCCCCAAAAGTTGTTGGAATAACATGTCATTTAAAAAATTAGAAAAACTTATTGAAAGAACGCTACGAGTAGTCCAAGCCGTCTTGAAAAGGAAAGGGGGATTTTTTGATGAAAAAAACGTATAGATCAATTTTTACTTTCACTTACCTGTATATGAATTATATAGAAAGTGGAAGTATGGCGATCGTGTAAAATTCCGACTTCCGGTTTTCAACGGAATTACACGTTTTGGGGTCCCCTGAGTCAAAATAACCAAGTCCCGTGAAATGGTCTGTGTGTGTGTGTGTGTGTGTGTGTGTGTGTGTGTGTTTGTGTGTGTGAACAGACTAGCTCAAAAACTATAACCCGTGCAAACCTGAAATTGGGAATTTAGTGTATGTATATGCCCGCGATGTGACAGCAAAAATTTCATCAAATTTGCTCAAAGGGAGGGAGTACTTTATTTAATAACTTTTTAAGTTTTTTTCGATTTTCTCAAAAACGGCACTAACGATTTTGATTAAACTGAGTATTTGATCTATATATATGCCCGAGATATGACTGTAAACATTTCATCAAAATTGATCAACCGGAGGGGGGACTTTACTTAATAAATTAATATAATTTTCACGTGTTTTTTTTATTTACTCAAAAACGGCATTAGAGATTTTGATCAAACTAGGTATTTGATGTATTAATATGCCCGAGGTATGACTGTAAAAATTTCATCAAAATTGATCAACCGGAGGGGGGACTTTACTTAATAAATTTTATATCATTTTCACGTGTTTTTTTTATTTACTCAAAAACGGCTTTAACGATATTGATCAAACTGGATATTTGATGTATGTATATGCCAAAGATGTGATACCCAACATTTCATCAAAATTTGTCAAACGAAGGGGGCAATTTATTTCATAACTCTTTTACAACTTTTTACCTTTTTTATGATTATCTCAAAAACGGCTTTAACGATTTTCATCAAATTCGTCGTGTTTAATGACAATTAGGTGTTCTTTAATAACATGTAAGCGTTATTATTATTAAAATGTTCTGAGAGGACTTAAATGAGGAAGGGGTCTTTTTTGTTTAACTATAAAGTGCCTTTGTATTTGTTTATATGGAGAAATTATTTGTCTCTCGTTTCGCCCAAAAATAAGAAATGGCTAAATATGAGATATGATAAAAATCAAGTAAACATATAAAGGAGAAAAAAAGAAAAATATTCAGTCAACTCATAAAACTCGTTGCGGCCACGCATGTGGAGTACGCCTTTTATGACAGACCATTGTTCATAATTAAAGCCGTTCTGTACATTTAAGAAGTGGCAAATAACAAAGTTGTTTGTTGCGAGCACGCACCAGATTTTTTCACATTCTTACCATTAACCCATTGTTGGATATTATTTTGTGTATATTTATTTCACAGATATTTGACAATGTTTTAATAAAATTTTGATTAAAATCTTTATTTTCCTTCTTTTATTTATATAATTTTCACGTGTTTTTTTTATTTACTCAAAAACGGCATTAGAGATTTTGATCAAACTGGGTATTTGATGTATTAATATGCCCGAGATATGACTGTAAAAATTTCATCAAAATTGATCAACCGGAGGGGGGACTTTACTTAATAAATTTTATATCATTTTCACGTGTTTTTTTTATTTACTCAAAAACGGCTTTAACGATATTGATCAAACTGGGTATTTGATGTATGTATATTCTCTGGCTGTTCCCGCAGCAGAAGTCTCTTTGGCCACACACGTTCGCAGTGTCCATACGTTCGCAGTCTGTTCCTCTCAATCCCTCCACATTCCTGACTCTTTCTAGGCGGGTACGTTCTCAATCTGAAGATTCTAGAGTGACTGAAAATATTTTGCTCCTTTAATGATTTGTTACCTGAGATGTACTCTTACTTTTAGTCAGTGGCCACTGTCACCTGTAACAGTTAAAATTAGCCATAATACGAAATACCAAGTAAGCGATGGAAAAGGTAAAAACCGGGTACAAGCCTTTTCCGGCCTCTAAATACCATTCTTTCATTCCTAGAAAATTGCACACCTCATATTATAATCTTAAGAGGTTTCGAACACCTCCACAATGAAAAAAAATCTGGTGCGTGCGCACAACACACAACTTTCACTTACCAACTTACTTAGATAAGAAATTAATGCGTTTTGTTAATGCCAATTCTCAAAGTTACTCATTTTTCCACATTCACTTCTTATTTTTGTTTTCATTTGCTCTATAATCCCCTCAAAACATTTGAATAATGACAGCGCTTACCTGATATTAAATAACATCTAATTTTCATTAAACATGACGAATTTGATGAAAATCGTTAAAGCCGTTTTTCAGGTAATCGAAAAATTGGAAAAAGTTATGAAATAAAGTCCCCCCTCCGGTTGATCAATTTTGATGTAATGTTGGTTATCGCATCTTTGGCATATACATACTTCAAATACCCAGTTTGATCAAAATCGTTAAAGCCGTTTTTGAGTAATTAAAAAAAACACGTGATAATGATACAAACTTTATTAAGTAAAGTCCCCCCTCCGGTTGATCAATTTTGATGAAATGTTGGCTATCACATCTTTGGCATATACGTACATCAAATACCCAGTTTGATCAAAATCTTTAAAGCCGTTTTTGAGTAAATAAAAAAAAAACACGTGAAAATGATACGAAATTTACTAAGTAAAGTCCCCCCTCCGGTTAAGCAATTTTGATGAAATTTTTACAGTCATATCTCGGGCATACATATACATCAAATACACAGTTTGATCAAAATCGTTCAAGCCGATTTTGAGTAAATAAAAAAATCATGTGAAAATGCCACGAAATTTATTAAGTAAAGTCACACACACACACACACCCCCTCTGGTTAATCAATTTTGATGAAATTTTTACAGTCATATCTTGGGTATATACATACATCAAATACGCAGTTTGATCAAAATCGTTAAAGCCGATTTTGAGTAAATAAAAAAACACGTGAAAATGATACAAAAGTTATTAAGTAAAGTCCCCCCTCCGGTTCATGAATTTTGATGAAATTTTCACAGTCATATCTCAGGCATATTAATACATTAAATACTCAGTTTAATCAAAATCGTTAGAGCCGTTTTTGAGAAAATCGAAAAAAACGTAAAAAGTTATTTTATGAAGTACCCCCTCCCTTTGAGCAATTTTGATAAAAATTTTGCTGTCACATCGCGGGCATATTAATACATCAAATACTCAGTTTAATCAAAATCGTTAGAGCCGTTTTTGAGAAAATCGAAAAAAAACGTAAAAAGTTATTAAATAAAGTAACCCCTCCCTTTGAGCAATTTTGATAAAATTTTGCTGTCACATCGCTGGCATATATCTACACTAAATACCCAATTTCAGGTTCGCACGGTTTATAGTTTTTGAGCTAGTCTGTTCATACACACACACACACACACACACACACACACACACACACACACACACACACACACACACACACACACACACACACAGACCATTTCGCGGGACTTGGTCATTTGGACTCAGGGGAGCCTAAAACGTGTATTTCCGTTGAAAACCGGAAGTCGAAATTTTTCACGATCGCAATACTTCCACTTACTATATATTTCATATATATATAAGTGAAAGTATAAATTCAAAAAGCGGCAATGGTCAATTAGTAGACGAGCGTGTAATTTGGAAATTTTAGTTGTGACATGGCGAGGGAAGTTTACCACTGCTCAAATTGAAATTTAACCGTTAGTTTTTTTTTTTTATATGAGTAAAATACTTCTTAGACGAAATCCTTCTTTACGGTAGGGTAAGTCAGAAAGCATAATTAGAGGTTTTTTTATTGACCAAACTGGTGAGGGGGATTAAAATATCCAGATTAAAAGATCCATCGGGGACAGCGTTTGGCCCTTTCTAAGAAAATGGCCCGTATTGTATATTTTTATATTTTATAAATATGTTATTAATAGCAGACCCGTGCGTAGCATTCGCACTCTAACCTACTTAAATCCCACTTAATTAAAGTACACACCATATTTTTAGTATCGTATAGACGGCATTTACCACGTCATGGGCATAGGAGAGGATTGAACTAAAGAATAGATGTGTATAAATTGTTGATTAATAATTTTTTAAACATAAGTTTAAGGTATTTATATAGTATTTACGTGTTTACAGAACCTCTTTGAACACTGTTTGATGTTGCCATATGGTCATCTATGAGTGTTTGTTGGTGGGTTTGTTTTACACACACATAGATGATGCCACTGAAAGAGCGCACTCTGGAAAAAGCCACATGCTTAAATACACGTATCGGTATGGCGGAAAGCGAGTGCGCTGATAATTTTCTTGTCTAAAATTGTCATTTAGCTTATTAAGTAAAAAAAAACAAACAACAAATATCATAGATGTATATATGTATTTTTTACATATTAATATAGCAATAAATTGCTTTAGCCAAATAAGCTTGATAAAAAAAAATTATTTTGTTTTTCCCCAAAATCCTCTTCTGAAATGCTCTTCCAATTCTATTAACTCATTCGGTGCGGACCCAAGGTGCCTGTTTACTCACCCTACGGGCCCAGTAAATCTACTGGCCATGCTGCATAGTTTATGACTTCACTAAAAACGCTCGTGAAGGGGGATAATTCTTCGGCAAATCCGGCATATTTCGCGTCAGTTACGTAACTTTACCTAAGTAAATATACCGGCTTTGCCGTAGAATTGTAAAAAATCCCCCTTCACGAGCGTTTTTAGGGGAATCATAAACTACGCAGCATGGCCAGTAGATCTACTGGGCCCGTACGGTGAGTAAACAGGTACCCTGGGTCCGCACCGAATGTGTTAATAGAATGGGAAGAGCATTTCAGAAGAGGATTTTGGGGAAAAACAAAAATAATTGTATTTTATCAAGTTTATTTGGCTAAAGAAATTTATTGCTACATTACTACGTAAAAAATATAAAATGTCAAAAATTCCAGATCTACTGGGCCCGTACGGTGAGTAGACAGGCACCCAGTAGATCTACTGGGTCCGCACCGAATGTGTTAAATCACTAAAAACAAAATATAAAGTTTATATAGTTTAACATACATAAAGACTTGCGGAAAAATTGGTCGAAGCGGACAGGTTAGCACTACGCAACAATCACGTAAGTCACGATGTCTATCAGTTGATTAATGAATGTCAGACATATAACGAGACTATTCAGAAACTTGATTCTCTCTATAACAAGCCTAAAAATGAGATATTTGCTAGGCACTGTCTTGCCACGCGTAGACAACGTTCTGATGAAAATGTAGACCAATATCTACAGGCTTGCGTCTTTTGGCAAAGGACTGCAACTTTAAAAGTGTTCCAGCGCAGATTAATCGAGATGAATACATTTGTGATGATTTATTAGCTGTGTAACATCGAACTGTGTCGTTTCTCTCGATCTGGAAGAGGCCTACTCAAAGCAAAACAAACATTCCAGGAACCAGTGTCCGGCGCGAGACGCAGAGTGTAGGAGCTGCAGCAAACAGTCAGGAGCCAAGTCTGTAGGTCAGCAAAAACCAAAATATCAACGATTGCATGTATCTGTGCTACTTCCGTTAAGAGTCTCGCAAAGTCCACAGTCAAACTCACATTGAACGACAGCATTTCTGCTGAGGCCTTGATCGATACCGGAAGCTCCGAAAGTTTTCTTAACTCTGATTTTGTTCGAAAACATAAATTAAAAACCTACCCGACTCATGGCAAGTTTTAATGGCATCATCATCCTTTTCAACATCTATCAGATCATGCTGCATTGTGAAACTCAATATTCTTGGTACAATTTATGATAGGATAAAGATAAACGTACTAACCAATTCATGTGCCTATATTATAATTGGGCATGATATTTTAAGACGACATTCTAATTTATCCATATTCTTCGGAGGGGAGAAGCCATCTCTTCAAATTTGTTCCCTGACTTGCGCTAACGTCACACCTGCCTCATTATTTGAATACTTATCTCCGAACTGTAAACCCGTTACTATAAAGTCAAGAAGACATTCTCGGGAGGATGAGACATTCATTAAATCAGTAATCACTAAATTACTCTCTGAGGGGATTATAGAGAAAAGCAATTCTCCTTGGCGAGAAGAGGTACTAGTTGTAGTTGCACAGATCCTAACTGAAAAGGCGTATCGGTAATCGATTATTTCCAAACAATAAATAAATATACTATGCTAGACATATATCCATTACCATCCATAGAGAAAATAGTTTCGGACTTTGCTAAGTATAAGGTGTTCAGTACTATTGATCTTCGAAGTGCCTATCACCAAATCCCGATTCGAAAAGAAGATAAACAATAGACCACATTTGAGGCAGCCAGTAGACTTTATCAATTCTGTAGAATAACCCTCAGTGTGACAAATGGTGCAGCTTGTTTTCAGCGAAAAATGGATGAAATTATTGATAAGCACAAGTTGCGAGGAACAAAAGCATATTTGGACGATGTGACCGTTGGGGGAGAGAATGAAGAGGAGCGCGATAGAAATTTAGGAAGGTTCATGGAAGTTGCTAAGTTTTATAACCTCACTATAAATGAAGAAAAAAATCGCCAGAAGTCCATAAAATTGTTAGGGTATTGTATCGAAAACAATAAACTGAAATCAGATCCTGATAGATTAAAACCGTTAATGAATTTACCCATTCCAGATACAAATAAAACCTTAAAACGTGCAATTGGAATGTTCTCTTATTATTCAAGATGGATCCCTCGTTTTTCTGAGAAAATACATCAGTTGAACTCTTGCAAGATATTCCCTCTCGGTCCTGAATTAATCGAAGACTTCGAAAAATTAAAGACATGTGTTGCAAATGCATTTGTTATAAACGTAGAAGAAGATGTGCCATTTAGTGTCGAAACTGACGCATCTGATTTACTCTAGTTTTTTGTCATATATTTTTATCTCACTTTAAGAACCAGTGTATAAAGAAAAATGTGTATAAAGAACAATTTTTTTCTTATAATTTACTTATACTGCTCCTAGAAGTTACAAAACAAGCTATTCAGTAATGTTTTCTTTATGTTTTAGTGGCCATTTGGATGTAGCTCAATACTATTTGAGATTTACTATTCAATTTTGAGTTTCTAGCTCAAAGTAAGTGAAAGATAGTAGATTTGCAAAACCTAAATTTTCTGTCATATTCACAACATAATCTAGTGGATTAGCTGAAGTTTTTAGTTTATAGAGCTTCTTTTCATATATTTTTAATTCAAGCTTTAATTACTTTACAACTAGATGTAATAACAAAACGTTTTACGGGATTAAGGCTTTAATTAGCTAAAGAAATTCACATATTTTAGAATGAATAGAAAAGTAAATAAACATTTTGGACATACGTCTTAAAAATATAGAACACTGAATATTTAAAAGATTATGACATTTTTCCTCCCTTTGGTTTAAATATATTGATTGGGGTTATCTGAGGTGCTGATTATGAAAATTATATCGATTTTGAGATTCCGCCGTCAGGTATCGATTTATTACAACTTACGCGATATAATCGATCTTGGTCTCATCTATAGAGTTGTCTGAGGTGTAGATTATGAAAATGATATCGATTTTGAGATTCCGCCGTCAGGTATCGATTTATTACAACTTACGCGATATATTCTATCTTGGTATCGGCCATAGGGTTAACTGAGGTGCTGATTATGAAAATGATATCGATTTTTTGATTCCGTCAAGTCAACATATTTATAGGTACATTTTAATTTTAAATACAAATATGATTTTAATCATATTCTGATTTTTATGTCGATATGATAACAAATTTAATCATTATTATTATTATCATTGTTGTACCCACAATAATGATTAAATCAATATAATCTAAATAAATTTTTTATCATATCGACATAAAAATCAGGGTATGATTAAATTCATATTCGTTTTTAAAATTAAAAATATACCTACCTTATAACATTACTTAATATTACGTTACTTGTAATAAATTTAAAACCTAACTGCGAATCCCAATATACTTTATATTTAGTAAGTTGTAATAAATTGTTACGATTTTCATATCACACCTACAATAATCTAGTAGCCGATCGAATATCGATTATATCGCTTATGTTTACTTGACAGCGGAATCAAAAAATCGATATTATTTTCACAATCAGCACCTCATTTAACCCTATGGCCGATACCAAGATAGATTACATCAAGCAAGTTTTGATAAATCGATACCTGATGGCGAAATCTCAAAATCGATATTATTTTCATAATCAGCACCTCAGATAACCTTATAGCCGACACCAAGTTCGATTATATCGCTTAAGTTGTAATAAATCGATACCTGACGGCGGAATCTCTAAATCGATATCATTTTCATAATCTGCACCTCAGATAACCCTATAGCCGATCCCTAGATCGATTATATCGCGTAAGTAGTAATAAATCGATACCTGACGGCGGAATCTCGAAATCGATATTTTTTTCATAATCTGCACCCCAAAAAACGTAGTAATCGATATCAGGTAATATCTGATGTGATTTCCATAAAAAGGGCTAACTCAATAATGTGTACCAATATAGAGAAATCCGAAAAAAAATGTATATATTTATTGGGAAATTATGAATTTAGTAGAAATTCACATCTCAATTTGTGAATTTTTCCATATACACATCTCTATTTGTAAATAGGGCCGAATTCACAGACTTAGATATAAATATTTACATTTTTTTGTGAATATTCACAATTTTCCCTAAGATCGATTATATCATGCAAGTTGTAATAAATCGAATGCTCAGATTCGGATCAAAAGCAAGCCGCCCAAACACCTTAAAATTGTGCCTTTTGTGTTAATAGATAATGTTTTTATAATTAATGTTTAAAACAAATTTAGATGTTTCAACGTTTCATTTTTAAATAAAGATAGTTTTCAATGTGTTCATTAAAAAATGTTTGTTCGTCATCTTACCCCATGACCGGGGTAAGATGACGAATAGTAACTTTTTTACTTTCACTTACCTATATATGAAATATATAGTAAGTGGAAGTATTGCGATCGTGAAAAATTTCGACTTCCGGTTTTCAACGGAAATGCACGTTTTGGGGTCCCCTGAGTCCAATTAACCAAGTCCCGCGAAATGGTCTGTGTGTGTGTGTGTGTGTCTGTGTGTCTGTGTGTGTGTGTGTGTGTGTGAACAGACTAGCTCAAAAACTATAAACCGTGCGAACCTGAGATTGGGTATTTAGTGTATGTATATGCCCGCGATGTGACAGCAAAAATTTCATCAAAATTTCTCAAAGGGAGGGGGTACTTTATTTAATAACTTTTTACATTTTTTTTCGATTTTCTCAAAAACGGCTCTAACGATTTTGATTAAACTGAGTTTTTGATCTATTTATATGCCCGAGATATGACTGTAAAAATTTCATCAAAATTGATCAACCAGAGGGGGGACTTTACTTAATAAATTTTGTATCATTTTCACGTGTGTTTTTTTATTTACTCAAAAACGGCTTTCACGATTTTGATCAAACTGGATATTTGATGTATGTATATGCCAAAGATGTGATAGCCAATATTTCATCAAAATTGATCAACCGGAGGGGGTACTTTACTTAATAAATTTTGTATCATTTTCACGTGTTTTTTTTTTATTTACTCAAAAATCGCTTTCACGATTTTGATCAAACTGGATATTTGATGTATGTATATGACAAAGATGTGATAGCCAACATTTCATCAAAATTGATCAACCGGAGGGGGGACTTTACTTAATAAATTTTGTATCAATTTCACGTGTTTTTTTTATTTACTCAAAAACAGTTTTCACGATTTTGATCAAACTGGGTATTTGATGTATGTATATGCCAAAGATGTGATAGCCAACATTTCATCAAAATTGATCAACCGGAGGGGGGACTTTACTTAATAAATTTTGTATCAATTTCACGTGTTTTTTTTATTTACTCAAAAACAGTTTTCACGATTTTGATCAAACTGGGTATTTGATGTATGTATATGCCAAAGATGTGATAGCCAACATTTCATCAAAATTGATCAACCGGAGGGGGGACTTTACTTAGTAAATTTTGTATCAATTTCACGTGTTTTTTTTATTTACTCAAAAACGGCTTTCACGAATTTGATCAAACTGGGTAATTATGTATTTATATGCCAAAGATGTGATAGCCAACATTTCACCAAGATTGATCAACCGAAGCAGGCACTTTATTTCATAACTTTTTTTCTAATTTTTAGATTATCTCAAAAACGGCTTAAACGATTTTCTTCATATTCGTCATGTTTAATGAAAATTGAGTGTTATTTAATATCAGGTAAGCGTTTATTAAAATGTTCTGAGGGGTTTATAGAGCAAATGAAAACAAAAATAAGAAATGAATGTGGAAAATGTGTAACTTTGAGAAGTGGCATTAACAAAACGCATTAATTTCTTATCTAAGTAAGTTGGTAAGTGAAAGTTGTGTGTTGCGCGCACGCACCAGATTTTTTTTTTAAAAATTTGGATCTCCTCATTGAACTTTAATAAAACAATTTTAAATCAGGTAATATATTGACAAACTTTTCATTCCATTTTCAGTTCTCTCATTCATTCAGAGTGGTCAGAAAAAAACATGAGCTTAACCTCGTAATCTTAACCCACCTTCCCCTACATATTTTATTCTAGCCAACCCCCCATTTCCATTTTTTTTCCTTCCTTATAATCTCTAACCGTTATCCCCCCAACAAATAAAATGATTTTTTTTTAGATGTTTCGTGGAGTTTGTTGAATTTAATTATTAGGAACTAAATTAATAACTAATACGGAATTAATGCCAACCACCTATCTGTCATCTTTATGCATGCTAGTTATTTTTATATTCATTTTCATTCACCCAGTTTTTAGTAATAATAAATATATACATTCAAATATTTTTCTCTATCGGCTTTCCCCATTAACATACCGTATGTCATCTTTTTAACCATCTACTTATCTCCTCAATTCATTAAACTACGTATTTCACATAACTTAGAATTTTGACAAATACCGGTGCACATCGCGCTTCGATCAGGTAAACAAACCCCTTTCCCCACCTCCAACCGTCTTGTCACTCAGCTCCCAACAGCAGTGAGAAAAGGTCAGTGACAATTTTTCAATTTTCTATTGGGTGGTCCGGAAAATAATGCAGGATTTGGGTTTTTTTTTTTTTTTTTCCAATCGCCTTGAGGTGGTCATCGACGGTCGATTTGCTTACTTGAAGTTTTTCCGCAAGTTCTCGAACAGTTATTCTGGGGTTTTCTTCCACCGATGATCGGAGAATATCGTCATCAAGAGAGGAAGGCCTTCCACGACCTTCTTTATCTTCGAGGCTGAAGTCTCCCTCCCGAAATTTTTTAAACCACCTTTGAAAAGTGCTCTCAGTAACAATTCCCTCGCCCCACACTTGGTTGATGCTTCTAGCCGTCTGGGCTCCACTGCGGCCGAGTTTAAACTCGTAAAAGAAATTCGTACAAAATTCACGACGTGACATCGTAGGAGAGACTGGATTATTTCCAAGTAGCCAAGTGTTGTTTAGAGATAAACAAACATTGTCGTTTAGAAGAGGATTAGCAACTGTTGACACTGGTACAAATAAATATTCCCCTAAAAGTAAACAGATTACTATATATAGAATGTTTTAAAAGAAAGCTTGAAAACCTGCATTATTTTCTGGACAACCCAATATATCTTGTTTCCCATACTCATCATAAGTTCCCATCACCCATTGTCATATTGTTTAACAATTTATATCATAGTAATAGTAGCATATACTTAATATAGAATTTTTATTTTATATCACTTTAAATACTTTTAGTCCCACACCCGACTACATAGCTGTCTTATTCAGTTTAATAATCATGTAACCTTCTAGTGTAACATATTTTCAATAAATAAATCTTATAATTATTCTTTAATCGTAATACATCCAAAGATCTCTTACCATTCATTCGGTGACGTATTTTGTATCATTATATTTATTCATTAAATTTTCGATTTACACACCGCTTTGTATTTTGTGTAATACATTTCATCTTATGTAGTTAGGCTTCGTTACTACAGACCCTTGTAACCTCATTATATGTCCACCTATGTTTTATATTGACCTTACTTTAAGAGCTTTTTTAAAATTCTACAAAAATATGTTTATGTTTATTCTATCTAACTTGTTTAATGCTTCACACACCTTTGTATCTGTTTATATAAATTATCTGATTGGTTGTTTTTTTTTTTGGTTTTTCTCATTTAGCCCTGATGATGACCTAAAATTTGGGTCGAAACGTTGGCTAGAATAAAATATGTAAATATCACATATTTGTACTTATTACTTTGACCGCACCCCCAACCAATTCATGTTCATAATTCCTTTATTATTAAATAAAAGTTTTAGTTTGCGATAATTCGGCAATGCAAGCTTAATACTCCAAGTCCTCTGATTTTATAATTCTCTATGTAGTTGTTGAAAACATCATTTAGTTACCATGAAACAAATAATTTCCATTAAATGATTACAACATCTTTAATTATAAACAATCGTCTGTCAATAAATGTGTGCTGTGCATGCGTGAGTTTTAATGCGTGAGTTGACGGAATATTTTTCTTTTTTTTCTCCTGTATGTGTTACTTGATTTTTTCATATCTCATACTTAGCCATTTCCTATTTTTAGGCGTAACGAGAGACAGTTAATTTCTCCATATAAACAAAAACAAAGGTACTTTATAGGAAACAAACAAACAAAAAAGGCCCCAACACCCCCCCCCCCCCACAAAAAAGCCCCCTCAGAACCTTTTAATAATGATAAAGCTTACCTGATATTAAAGGAAACCTAATTTTCATTAAACGTGACGAATTTGATAAAAATCGTTAAAGCCGTTTTTGAGATCATCGAAAAAAAGGTAAAAATTGGAAAAAATTATGAAATAAAATGCCCGCTTCGTTTGACCAATTTTGATGAAATGTTGGCTATCACATATTTGGCATAAACATACATCAAATACCCAGTTTGATCAAAATCGTTAAAGCCTTTTTTGAATAAATAAAAAAAAACGTAAAAATGATACCAAATTTATTAAGTAAAGTCCCCCCTCCGGTTGATGAATTTTGATGTAATGTTGGCTATCGCATCTTTGGCATATACATACATCAAATACCCAGTTTGATCAAAATCGTTAAAACCGTTTTTGAGTAACTAAAAGAAACACATGAAAATGATACAAAATTTATTATGTAAAGTCCCCCCTCCGGTTGATCAATTTTGATCAAATGTTGGCTATCACATCTTTGGCGTATACATACATTAAATACCCAGTTTGATCAAAATCGTTTAAGCCGTTTTTGAGTAAATAAAAAAAACATTTGAAAATGATGTAAAATTTATTAAGTAAAGTCCCCCCTACGGTTAATCAATTTTGATGAAATTTTTACAGTCATATCTCGGGCATATTATTACATCAAATACTCAGTTTAATCAAAATCGTTAGAGCCGTTTTTGAGAAAATCGAAAAAAACCTAAAAAGTTATTAAATAAAGTACCCCCACCCTTTAAGCAATTTTGATGAAATTTTTGCTGTCACATCGCGGTCATATACCTACACTAAATACCGAATTTCAGGTTCCCACGGTTTATAGTTTTTGAGCTAGTCTGTTCACACACACACACACACACACAGACACACAGACACACACACACACACACACACACACACACACACACACACACACACAGACCATTTCGTGGGACTTGGTCATTTGGACTCAGGGGACCCCAAAACGTGTATTTCCGTTGAAAACCGGAAGTCGAAATTTTTCACGATCGCAATACTTCCACTTACTACATTGCACTGTATATATTACATATCTATATAGGTAAGTGAAAGTAAAAATCAAGATTCTAAAAAATCTGGTTATGGTTTATCTTCAGTTTACGAATCCTGTGTAAAATGGCTCCAGGAATTTGAACCTACTACCATGGACATCGAAAACGAGAGGAAAACATACAAAATTATTTTAAATATTTTACCAATATTTTTTTTTTAAATCTATGAACTTAAAAATTAATGGCAGGTATGATCAAGTTGCAACATTTCTTAAAAACTTTCTTGATTTGTATTATTTGCCTCCTACTCGGAACTATGTTTCACGAAGGTATAACCACAATGCACTGACTCGCCCGCTGTCTCCTCCACTGTAATCACCCCAATCTTCTATATTTTGTTCGGCCGAGTGACAGACAGAATGAGCTACTCGGCCCAGCTACTCGGTAGGTGTAATTCAGACTTCACTTATAAACGGTGGTCCGTCATCGAAGGTCACCCGCTCATGCGTGAGCTCAACTTGTTGTATGAGTTGAAGGAATATTTTTTTTCTCCTGTATTACTCGATTTTTTTCATGTTTAGCTATTTATTATTTTTAGGCATAAAGAGATACACTTAATTTCTCTATATAAACAAGAAGAAAGGTAATTTATAGGAAAAAAAAAAGTCCCCTTCCCCTTTTAAGACACCTCGAACATTTTTACAATGACAATATAACATACCTGATTCCCATTGAACATGACGAGTTTGATCAAAATCGTTTGGGCCGTTGTTGAGAAAGTCGAAAAAAACCTTAAAATGAGACAAAATTTATTAAATAAAGGGCCCCCTCCATGTAATCAATTATGATATGCATATACATACATCATATACCAAGTTTTAGGTTCGTACTGTTTTGGTTTTTGAGCTAGTCTGTTCGCATACACACAGTCCATTTCGCGGTAATAGGTTATTTGGACTCAGGGGACCCCAAAACATGTATTTCGGTTGAAAACAGGATGTCGAAAATTTTCACGATCGCAATGCTTGATTATAAATTTCATATATAAGTAGTCATGAATAGTTCAATGTATCTCATATGCCAATTGTAATTATTTTACAGGTTCGAATATAAATGTTCGATTAAAAATAAAAGTAGGTATCTGTTACATAATAAATTATCATGTTAAAAATATTTTTTGTTCAAATTTTTATTTTTATTTTTTAGGAGTACAAATTAATTATTCACTTAATACATATTTTGAGTATTGGAAATAACTTACGATGGATCCAGAAGATTTTAAACAAATGGCTAAAGATGCAATAGACTACATAGTTGATTATATGGAATCAGTGCGATACAGGTAAATAACATTATTATTAATCGGTAAGTATCTCGGGATATTTGTTAGTTGCATGTCTTATTTTCCTTTTCGTTTGGTTTTATTAAGAATGTATTTCGAAAGGTAAAACAAAAGTAAATTTATCAAATTTAGTTAATTTTTAGTGTTCTTCCTGCCACTTGAGCCACCCAGGCACATATCCCGGTCAAGTCAATCCCTCCTCTTCACTCACCTCTTTCCCACTGTTATCAATATTTTTTTCTGAATAAAAATATTTTATTTTAGATGTTTCGATAAGGAGTACTTAAAAAATGAATCATTAATATATTGTAACGTTAAATCGATAAGCAAATAAAAAAAAAACATATGGCGTAACCTCCCGGACCGCATGTTGGAACAAAATAACCGGTTGGAACGAACTGTTTTTGTCTAGATCATTCCGGAATGACGGAGAATTGCCGACATTGTTCTAGAAGATTCCAGGCCCCACTATTTACGATATATATAAGGGGCAGAGACTGAATGAGTTAGTTGAAGTCTGTGTCGTGACTGTGTTGCTCAAGTCATATGATTGTGTGTGATAAAGTTATCAATTTTGTAACCTGCTCAATTGTTTAAGTTGTGATAATTCGTTGCCATTGTGATAACTGAATATTTCTGTTAATAAATATTTGTTACCCACATAAGTGTTACAACTGGTGTCAGAAGTGGGATATAAAGAAAAAAAAAAAAGAAAAAAAAGAAATGCCAGGTAAACGAATTGGAGAACTTAAAGTTACGGAGCTGAGGAGAGAATTAGAAGAGCTGGATTTGGACACTACAGGTTCGAAAGCGATCTTGTTGGCCCGATTACGTGAGTATTACTCGAGTCAGGGCGTAGATCCTGAAACCGTAGAGTTTGAGGATAGCTCTTTAAAGGCTATGTTTAATGAAATAAATAAGATAAATGAGAAATTAGCCAACCAATCGGATGAAATAAATGATAAATTTTCTAATTTATCAGGCGAAATAAATGGTTTAAATGAAAAATTTACCAGACTTAATTCCAATTTGTCTGCTGAGTTTAATGAGAAGATGAATAGCCTTAATAATAACCTTTCGGCGGAAATAAATGATAAATTGAGCAATTTGTCTGGTGAAATAAATAACAAATTCAAAAACCAGTCGGCTGAAATAAATAACAAATTGATCAATTTATCTGCCGAAATGAATGATAAATTGGCCTGCCAGTCAGCTGAAATAAATGAAACATTGGCTAGCCAATCGGCTGAGCTTAACGAGAAGATCGCTAGCTTCAAGTCGAGCATTTCGGGTGAGATGGATGGCGTGAATGAACGGTTAGCCCAACAAGATGCGAGGGCCGTTGCTTTACAGGAGGAGGTTGAGAGACTCAAAAGGACTCTGGAAAAAGGGGCCCAGGCGGTCTTCAGGGATCAGCTCTACCCACATCCGTTACAAGATGGACAAGTATGTGAACCCGCACTTACGGAGAGCCGCGCAAGGATAAAGCCACCGACTTTTGATGGTAAATCGTCCTGGGCGAATTACCTGAAGCAATTCAACGCAGCTGCCAGTGCTAATGGGTGGTCTCCAAGAGATAAGGCGGTTGCCCTTACGGTGGCTCTCAGAGGCGACGCTTTGGATGTCTTACAGACCCTCAACGCTGACGACGCATACGATTTTAACATGCTAGTAAGCCGGCTAGAGATGCGGTTTGGCCATGCCATGAACAGGTATATCAGTCCCAGCTGAAGAGCAGGAAGCAGAAGGCAGCCGAGACTATTCAAGAGTTCGAAGCGGACGTTGCCAGGATGGTAAGACTGGCTTATCCAACAGCCCCAGATAGTTTGTTGGAGTGCTTAGCAGTCCAAGCGTTCGTCGATGGTTTGAGGGACTTGGAGCTTCAGAGAGCGGTACGTCTGACTCGCCCTAAAGTACTAGTAGACGCTCTATCCACAGCACTGGAATTTGAAGCGGCTACGGAGGCATCTCGCGGCCAGGCACGGGTCCGAGCCATGAACAGTACCGACACAGAGGAGTGTCAGCAGGAGTCAGAGAACAGTAAAAATTTTGAAGACGCGGTTCTGAAAGTTGCGAAGGCTTTGGAGTCCAGGAAAAGGAGACCGGTACGCTGTTGGAGCTGTGGGGAGCTCGGGCACGTTAGGAGCGCCTGCAAGAAGCGGACCGCTTCTGACGCGCCTAAGCCACAGGGAAACTAAGGCGGGTCGACTCCTGGAGGGCGACATCGACCCAACAACGTCTTCAAGACCCTCCCCTAGTGGTTGTAGCCTCATTGGGGCAAAGAAAAGGTAGTTTATATGTGGATGGCATCATCAACGGCACGGGATACGCCATGTTGGTAGACACCGGTGCTACGAAGACCATCGTCGGCCCGAAGGTAGTTGGTAATAGAAGGCTGTCGCCCTCCAGGTGGCGACTGAGGACCGCTACAGGAGAAGTAGCCAATGTATTCGGAGAAGCAGAGGTAAAGATACAATTGGGTTCAAACTGTGTCTCGCATTCAGCACTAGTGGCTGATATAGAAGAAGAAGTTATTCTTGGAATGGACATAATGAACGCATGTGGTTTCCAAATAGACCTAAAACGGCAAGTCGTAAATGTTAGGGGGGAGGAACTTTTTATGCATAATCGAGAATTGGCCAGCTTAGAAGTCACGTTAGGTGAAGACGTGGAACTTCCTGCAAGAAGTGACTATCGTGGCCGCTCGTCTCGACTCTTCAACCCCGCGGATCAGCCGAATCACCCCGTTTTACTGGAGCCCAGAAATCATGACCAGGAGGTTGGGAAAGGCGTCATTGTCGGAAAGGCGCTCGTATTACCTACTAATAAGGTTCCCATACCTCTTTGCAATATCAACGACTACCCAGTTACTGTCAAGAAGGGCACAAAGGTGGGAAGTTTAGAGCCTGTGACCTCCATGATACTACAGGCATCTACAAAGAAGGAGCAAACTAATGAAAATCTGCGAAGGATGTTAGAAGGCCTTGACCCATCGCTGTCAAGAAAGGAGAAGGAGAAAGTCAAGGACCTTGTGCATCGCTATCGCGCTGTCTTTGGCTCGGAATCCGGAAAGCCAGGTAGAACAAGCGTGGTGCGACATAGAATCGATACTGGAGATGCACGCCCTATTCGTCAAGCTGCGCGGCGACTTCCCCAAGTCAAGAAGGAAGAGGCTGAAAATGCTCTTCAAGAGATGGTGAGAGACGGAGTGGTGGAGCCGTCGAATAGTCCATGGGCTTCTCCGGTAGTGCTCGTAAAGAAGAAGGATGGAACGACCCGCTTCTGCTTCGATTACCGGAAGCTTAACGATGTGACGAAGAAGGACAGCTACCCATTGCCGAGGATCGATGATGACTCCCTGGACGCTTTAGCAGGATCCAGACTGTTTTCAACTCTGGAACTAAAAAGTGGATACTGGCAAGTAGAGATGGACCCTGCTGACAAGGAAAAGACTGCGTTTACCACTGGGTCAGGACTATGGCAGTTCACGGTTTTACCGTTCGGCCTCTGCAACGCTCCTGCGACCTTTGAACGCCTGATGGAGAACATTCTGAGAGGTTTGTCCTGGAAGATATGCCTCGTGTACCTCGATGATGTCATAGTGGTTGGCCGGACGTTTGAGGAACACCTGTCAAATCTTGAAAAGGTCTTCAAGAGGCTTAAAGCGGCCAATTTGACGTTGAACGCAAAGAAGTGTCATCTTTTTCAAACGAAGGTAGCCTATTTAGGACACATCGTCAGTGGAGAAGGAGTTGCGGTGGACCCTGCAAAAATTCAGGTAGTCCAGCAATGGCCTACCCCTGTCAATAAGCAGCAGATTCGAAGTTTCCTGGGCCTTTGTTCCTACTACCGCCGGTATGTACGGAAGTTTGGAGACATTGCGAAGCCTCTGAGTCGATTGACTGAAGAGGGTAAAGCTTTCAGCTGGAACAACGAGTGTCAAGAAGCATTTGACGTCCTGAAGGAACGGTTGACCTCGGCTCCAATCCTGGGCTACCCAGTTCCAGGAGGCAAATTCATCCTAGATACAGACGCCAGCGAAGAAGGCATTGGCGGGGTTTTATCACAACTGCAGGAGGGCCAGGAACGGGTTATCGGATACTTCAGCAAGACGCTATCAAAACCTGAGCGTAATTATTGCGTAACCAGGCGGGAACTCCTGGCTGTTGTTAAGTCCGTTGACCATTTCTACAAATACGTGTATGGTACGAGGTTTTTGTTGAGGACTGACCATGCAAGCTTGAAGTGGCTGCTAAATTTCAGTAATCCTGAGGGCCAAGTTGCCAGATGGCTACAAAAACTCCAGGAATATGACTTTGAAATTGAACACAGACCTGGTGTAAGACATCGTAATGCAGATGCCCTGTCTAGAAGACCATGCCCGCCTAATTGTTCCCATTGTAGCCGATTCGAACAGAAGGAGGCCAACCTTTGCGCCGTTGGAGTAGTGAGTGAAGAATGGACACCTGACACAATCCGGGATAGGCAAGAAAATGATCCTGAGTTGAAAATGATACGGGACTGGAAACTAGCCAATCGCCGCCCAACTTGGCAAGAGGTAGCACCATTCTCACCTATTTTGAAGGCGTACTGAGCACAGTGGAACTCCCTTGTAGTAGAAAATGGCTTGCTCAAGAGGGTTGTGGAGAATGTAGACGGCAGCCTATCCAGGAAGCAGCTTCTGATACCGAGGACCTGCGTGCCGGAGGTACTTCGTCTGCTACATGATGAAGTGTCAGGAGTGACGAAAACACTCCAGAAAGTACGCGAAAGGTTCTACTGGGTGAACTGCTCTGAGGATGTCAGAGACTGGTGCCGTAAATGTAACACCTGCTCTGCAAGCAACGGACCAGCTCGCAAACGCCGTGCCCGGATGCAGCAGTATATTGCGGGGAGCCCCTTCGAGAGGGTAGCCATGGACATACTAGGACCATTCCCAGAAAGTGAAGCTGGAAATAAGTACGTTTTTGTAATCGTGGACTGTTTTTCCAAGTGGGTGGAAGCATATGCTGTCCCCAACCAAGAGGCTGCTACCCTGGCCGACGTTTTGGTGAAGGAATTCATCACCCGTTTCGGAGTACCAATTGAACTGCATTCAGATCAGGGGAGGAACTTCGAAAGCACCTTATTCCAGGAAGTCTGCAAGAGGCTTGGGATTCGAAAGACCAGGACTACGGCCCTCCATCCACAGTCTGACGGAATGGTAGAACGGATGAACCGAACCCTTATAAAGTACCTTTCCAAGGTAACCTCTGGCCATCAACGAGATTGGGACCATCAGATCCCATATTTCCTCATGGCCTACCGCTCTGCAGTTAATGAATCCTCTGGACAGACACCTACGAGAGTTCTCTTCGGTCGAGAGATGAGGTTACCTTGTGACCTCATTTTTGGCAGAAAACCTGGGGTGGATCTATCTGGGCAAGACTATGTATCCGGACTCCAGAAGAGAATAGAATACACGCACGAGCTAGTTCGCAAGAATCTTCGTTTGGCCAGCGACCGGATGAAGAGACACTACGATAGTAAAGCCGATCAGGGCGGGTACCAAGAAGGAGACCTCGTTTGGCTCTATAACCCAAGAAGAAAGCGAGGATGCTGCCCAAAGTTGCAGAAGAACTGGGAGGGACCCTACCTGATAAAGAAGCGCATCAATGATGTGATCTACAGGGTCTCCAAGTATCCCAAAGGAAGGCCTATGATCGTCCATTATAATCGCTTGGCGCCATATGCAAGGAACCACGAAGAAGAACAGGTGCAGCGGATTACGGAAGAGACCTTTCGTTTGACCTAGGGAGCAGAAGCATGGAAAAGAAGACATCCAGGAGGAATGTCTCTAAGGAGGGGGCAGTGTAACGTTAAATCGATAAGCAAATAAAAAAAAACATATAGCGTAACCTCCCGGACCGCATGTTGGAACAAAATAACCGGTTGGAACGAACTGTTTTTGTCTAGATCATTCCGGAATGACGGAGAATTGCCGACATTGTTCTAGAAGATTCCAGGCCCCACTATTTACGATATATATAAGGGGCAGAGACTGAATGAGTTAGTTGAAGTCTGTGTCTTGACTGTGTTGCTCAAGTCATATGATTGTGTGTGATAAAGTTATCAATTTTGTAACCTGCTCAATTGTTTAAGTTGTAATAATTCGTTGCCATTGTGATAACTGAACATTTCTGTTAATAAATATTTGTTACCCACATAAGTGTTACAATATGATAGAGTCAAATATGAGTTGTAAAAAATGAAAAAATTCTCCTAAATACTTTACTAAACACTACTAAGTTTGACGTAACGTTCTATTTTCAATCCCTTCATGTTTTTAGATTAACTGAAACGTTTTTATCTTTAACAGAGAATATTGATTTGACTTTTTTAAAAACTAATGGAAGAAAGATACATGTTCTTCAAGGAATTCGTATACGGATGGAAAATATTGTAGGACCGGTGTTCTTCAATCTCGCTAGAAGAGGGACGCACCCGGAAGACCTCGAGAGTGAAGAAATGAAGAGTCGAAGAAGGCGGCTGTAGGAGAATACAGGAAGAGCAGGCTGTGTGCACAGTTAAGCGACAATGAATCGAAAATTAATGGAAGCAGTTGTTTGTTGCCACCCAGGATAGGGTAAAATGTAACTAATGGTGATAGCAGTTATCCGTTTTGCGTATAAGGCACGGCAGTGGCGACTGTAAATTAATAAATACATGTAACGAACCCGTCCGAAAGGAAAAAGTCGAGGATGGCGGGCCCTAAGACATAGGCCATCCTCCTGACACTGATAGGTCTCATTCTAGAAGAATAGTCATACAAGGAACTAGAATACTCGTACGTCCGAGTGAGGATATAACCTACCTTGGAATCAGGGTTGGGAGGAATTTCAACGTGACGCCTCGCTTGCACTATCACACCGAACGGAGCCACACTGAGGAACTTCCACTCCGTTGGATCGCGCCTAGAATAGAAGAATAGAATAGAAAATATATTTATTGATACTAATTACAAATTACAAAATTTTATATTTACAAAAGTAATTACTGACATAGCTACGGCTGTCTGTCAGGAGTGCTTAACAAAGACTCATCACTTATTAAGTTGTTTAAATAATGTATTAATAATTAAAATTTTCGATAAGAAATGGACGATAGATGTAGGCTTCCTTTAAGTAACCCACTAGTGCTACCCGATTTTCACCATTTAAATATTTGACCATTTCACCTTCGGTCATGGTGACTGCTCCAAAATATTTTTTCCTCATCGCCTCTAAGATTTTACATTTACCTAAATAATGGAATACATTTTCCTTCTCTCCCATGTTGCACATAGAACAATTGTAATTCTTCCCCTGAATAATTGGTTGGTAATTCAAGTTAAGAAGTTCACCTCTAACTTTAAATATTATACTAATATCAGATATAGATAAGTTAGAATGAATATAATCAATATTAAAAGATAATTGTTTATAGATTAGATGATATTGGCCGTTTAATGCTCTTTCTCTATAACATGTGTCATGATATGTAATCAGGCTAGATTTCAATGCTTTTAAATCTTTCCTTAACTGCTCATTAGAAGTGAAAACTGGGTCGAAGTTGCATTTAACTTTCTTGGACCAATTCAACCATTCTCTAAACCACAATAGTTTCCTTTTGATCACTTCTTCCGCAACCAATTTTGTTAGACGACATCCATCTAGATCTAAAGTCTTCAATATGTATTTGAATTGCAATTCAAAAGTAAAAACATGAATTGGTGAAATTTCGGCCTCTATATGTATCATGTAATTTGGAGTATTTCTCGGCAGTCTAAATATTTTCTTAACGAAGGTCCTCTGTACACTTTCTATTTTATCCGCATATTGATAACCCGAAACTTGACTTCCGTATGTAAGAATCGATCTACAAACCGTTGAACATTTCATATTTTACTGGGAAGAGTAATATGCTTATTTAGAAATACGTTACTCCAAACACTGTTCAGCCAAGTAAAGCATGTCGAGCCGTTTGATTGAAATGATCTGTAAGTGTTAAACTTGGAGACAATACAATTCCCAAATATTTATATCTATCAACGACCTTGACCGGTTGATTATTAGAAGTTTAATAATTAATAAATAAATAATAAGATTCATATTTACCAAGCTTTCCTCCACCTTCCCTAAAAACCATGATATTTGACTTGGATAGATTTACAATCAAATTCCAATTTTTAACATAATATTCCAACTCATCATGTTTTGTAAAACCAAAGCATTATCGGCAAGGAAAACTATATCGTCTGCGAACAGTAGGAGTTTTATTTTGTAACCTCTAAGCCATATTCCTCCGCTTAGACAATTTTTGATATCATTTGTAAATAAAGTAAATAATAATGGACTCATGTTGCAACCTTGCTGAACTCAGGATAATGTTGGAAAAGTTTCTGATCGGTAATAGTTTTTACGTTTCTGTTCATAAAGGTCAAAATACTTTCTCCTCTCTATAGTATACTTCTGCTGAACAACCTTTGCTCTAGTTTTCCTGAAAAGATTTAATAACTTAAATACTCTGGTTTTATTTTTTAAACAATGACGATCAAACCAAGGTTAAATTTGTTTGAATGATTTGTTATAACTTTGCATATACTTAGCACTATCTCTTATTATCTCTTTAAGGACAGTTAAATCTATATTTTCACAAGATTCAATTTTCTTTTCCACATTGTTCTTATAGTTGGCACATTTAGAAGGGTTCCAAATTAGTTTTGGATTATTGGGTACAACATGCTCTATTCGTTCTTCTCGTTCTAGTTGTATAATGACATCAATTGCCATATGGTCTGACCAGATAATGCTTCTTATAAAGAAATCTTTAATTAACCTGATAGTGCTAACAGATATTAAGGCAAAATCTATTACTGAGCAACCCCTAGGGCCCAAATACGTTAATTCCCCAAACGAATCTCTCAGAGATCTCCCATTTAAAATTAAGAACCCATGATCATCACAAAAATCCAAAACCAGCTTTCCTTCCGAGTTTATTATATTATCTTTAGAACATCTAAATTCTGAAAAACAACCCAGATCCAATGTGTCTTCCTCAATAGGATGACCGCTACCCAATCTACCGTTCCAATCTCCAATCAATAGAAACTGTAAATTACTATTACTAACAATAATATCATAAAGCAGACCAAAATCTTCTATCCATGAATTTGGCGCTAAATAAATTGGCAAAACATGTAAAAAATATTCTGAAATTATTTTAATCTGGAGTACATCGATATTATTTAACGTTATAAATTTACAATTACCTTTAGTTATTAATTCATTTCGACAACAAATCAATATACCACCTTTCGCCCTTCCAAATTATGCAATTCTAGTGGCTGAAACCCATAAAAGCTTATAATTTAGAAAATAATTTGAATAAAGCATCTCATCATTATCTTCAACAAATGTTTCTAGTGAACAAAAAATAACATAATTATTTTAAAAAATCAACAAAAAATTTATCTTTATTTTATTTTTAAGGCCACAAATGTTATAACTTAAAATATTCAGATTTTTTAAACTTACATCAGGGTAAATATTTGTTTTTGTTTGACAGACAGCCTTTACCTGCTATTTATTCTGATGTACACTCGACGATGTTAAAGCATCTAAATTAGAACTAGCATAAATTTCAGACTGTGTTGACGATCTTAAATTTCTAGAATCAGCTGACTGCTGTTGATTGTTGTGCAGTTGATTGTTGTGCAGTTGATTGTTGTTGTTTCAATTGCAATGTAGTTCAATTCAATTAAAATTTTCTTCTACAAAGCAATAATAACTTAATTTTTGCACTCAAGGTATCAAACACAACCGTTCACTATGGCGGCCAAACGAGCACTCTCGGATCACTCCTAGATAAGACTTGGGTTCTTCCGGACTATTGGGTCTCACCAATTCTTACGGGGCATGGGGGATTCAGAGCGAAACTTTTCAAAACCGGAAAAAACATCGATCCCCTATGCCCCAGTTGTGGGGTACCAGAAACTGCCGAGAACATTGTCGTTGTCTGCACCACCTATGAGACACTAAGGGCCAAACTGCTGAGGGAGAGTGGGCTCTACATTCTGTCTGAGAGCGACCTCCCTCAGCTCATGACCAAAAAAAACTTCGCGTTTTAATTGTAATTAAAAAAAATCTGGTGCGATGCGCGCAACACACAACTTTCACTTACGAACTTACCTACTTAGATTAGAAATCGAGGTGTTTCGATAATATGTAAACGCCATTCCTCAACCTCACACATTTTTCCACATTTAAGTATATACTAATATTTGTATATCTCCATAAGTTATAGAGGATTTGTATTGCAAAACTTGAAAGTTCTCAGTACTTTTCGATTTATTATTGCTTATTTCTTTTTTTGAGGGACCTAATTTCATCAATAGTTGAGTTTTTTTTACTGGTTCCTTGTTTTATATTGCGAGTTGCTTTTTGTAAATATATCGTGAAGGTGAATAGATAGGAGTATTTGCGTCTCTTATGCCTTTCTGGAAATCAAGAACGATTACTGTTCCTCTAAAATCGCTTTATATTGTTTTCAAAAATTTATTATTTTTGAAGAACAAAAGTTTCTAGACTAAAATATACCTATATTAATTATATACTAAGTATTATCTTATACCATATTTTTACACATCTGCGATGCTCACTTATTTACTCTCTTAAGTAAAATTAATCTTTTTATTAATAAATAAAAGTTTTTATTTTAAAGTTTTATTTTCGTACTCAGGACAAAATTTATTAAGTAAAGTGCCCTCTCCGTTTGACCAATTTTGATGAACTTTGGGATGTCGCATCGCTGGCATATTCATACATCAAATACCCGTCAACGAACTTATAACGATCAGTTTGATCAAAATCGTTAAGCCGTTTTTGAGTAAAAAGAAAAAAACGTGAAAATGGGACAAAATTTATCAAGTAAAGTGCCCCTCCAATTGATCAATTTTGATGAAATCTTGACTGCCACATCGCGGGCATATACATACAACCAATACCGAGTTTGATCAAAATCGTTAAAGCCGTTTTTTGATTAAATAATATAACACGTGATAATGAGACAACATTTATTAAGTAAAGAGCCCCCTCTAATTAATCAATTTTGATGAAATTTTGACTGTCGCATCGTGGGCATATACATACACCAAATACCGAGTTTAATCAAAATCGTTTGAGCTGTTTTTGAGAAAAACGTAAAAAATAGACAAAACTCTTTAAATAAAGTACCCCCTCCGTTTGACCAATTTTTATGAATTTTTTGCTGTCACATCGCGGGCATATACATACACCAAATACCCAATTTCAGTTTTGTCTATAGTTTTTGAGCTAGTCTGTTCACACACACACGCACAGACATACACACAGACACACAGACACATAGACCATTTCGCGGGACTTGGTTATTTAGACTCAGGGGACCCCAAACCGTGTATTTCCGTTGAAAACAGGAAGTCGAAATTTTTCACGATCGCAATACTTCCACTTACTATATATTTCATATATAGGTAAGTGAAAGTAAAAATTGTGTGCGTGTGGAAGGAAGCGGTGGGCGTTTACATGGATAGAAGAGAAGAAGCCCAATGGAGGCCACCGGACAGATGAGGTGAAGAAGAGGACGGAATAGGCTAATGGACAAAAAGCAAAAGGTAGTGCAGTGGAAACTGTAAATTGATATACCTATTTGCAACAGTGATATGTTAAAGTCCGGGAGCTGAGGGCCAAAAAGGTGCCTGATTTGAAGAAAATTTTTGATCATATAGGCTGAAAGTACTCATTTCATAGACAACAAATGTGAACGTCTACCACCTCAGATCGGTTGCCATCAAATTTTATAGGCGAACAAAATCGACAAATTCGAACTTTTTTCAATTTTTCTCTTATAACGCAAAAACGATTTATCGCAGAGGAAATTCTGTTCTTTCTAAAATAAAAGGGCATTAAATTTCGCGTCGACTGAGTCCTCACACCTAAAATCGGTCAAGTCTTTTCACCAAAACCGATTGTCAATTTAGCCACTTTAGCGGAAAAATGAATTACGCTCATGTTGTAAAAGCCTGCAATTTGAAGAGTGTTACTCCAAATCAAAAATATTACCTAAAATAGTTGTAGAATATAAAATTCTGTGTACAACGAGCTCATTAATTTTAAAATTAGCCCACTCCTATGGAGACAAAGCAATTAAAACTTGAACGTATTTAGCGCTTTGTGGTCTATAATTCGTAAAAATTTTGGGATTTTTTTTAGTTTCTCGCATATAATTCGGCAAATATAGATCACAAAGTAGTTCTTTTTTCTTACTATAAGAGGTTATACTATTGCAAATAGAGTGATATATTTGAAGTTTTAATCGGTTAAGTGGTTTAGCCGGGCTCGGTACATCAAATATCTGTAATTTTTACGATTTTGGTGGAAACCGTGTTACAACGCTTATGATTAAAAAACACCTAGTTTAAATGAAAAATGTTTTAGATAAAAGTTGCTGGGCTTCAAGTTTAGCAGGAAATAAGCTCCGTACACACAACATTAACTAAATATTGGGGGAAATACAAATAAAAACGTGAAATTATTCCTAGTGCTTACTTCCTGCTTAGACTTAGGGTATTTGAAGTATCAGGGGATTTGATAAAATATTCATAAAAATAACTAAATAAGACAGGTAATACTTTTTTTTTTTATGGCTAAATTTTAAATCTTTTATTTTAACTGATGGATTACTTCCTGCTAAGACTTCGGTTTTTGAAGTGTTAACCATTTTTAACTAATGAAACAACAATCTTCCATCGGTTAAAATAAAAGATAAATTTTGCCAAGTACTACCTGCCTAATTAGTTATTTTTATGAATATTTTATCAAATCCCCTGATACTTCAAATACCCTAAGTCTTAGCAGTATACCCTATGCAATACCCTAAGCACTAGGAATAATTTCACGTTTTTATTTGTATTTCCCCCAATATTTAGTTAATGTTGTGTGTACGGAGCTTATTTCCTGCTAAACTTGAAGCCCAGCAACTTTTATCTAAAACATTTTTCATTTAAACTAGGTGTTTTTTAATCATAGGCGTTGTAACACGGTTTCCACCAAAATCGTAAAAATTACAGATATTTGATGTACCGAGCCCAGCTAAACCACTTAACCGATTAAAACTTCAAATATATCATTCTATTTGCAATAGTATAACCTCTTATAGTAAGAAGAAAGAACTACATTGTGATCTATATTTGCCGAATTATATGCGAGAAACTAAAAAAAATCCCAAAATTTTTACGAATTTTAGACCACAAAGCGCTAAATACGTTCAAGTTTTAATTGCTTTGTCTCCATAGGAGTGGGCTAATTTTAAAATTAATGAGCTCGTTGTACACAGAATTTTATATTCTACAACTATTATAGGTAATATTTTTGATTTGGAGTAACCCTCTTCAAATTGCAGGCTTTTACAACATGAGCGTAATTCATTTTTCCGCTAAAGTGGCTAAATTGACAATCGTTTTTGGTGAAAAGACTTGACCGATTTTAGCTGTGAGGACTCAGTCGACGCGAAATTTAATGCCCTTTTATTTTAGAAAGAACAGAATTTCCTCTGCGATAAATCGTTTTTGCGTTATAAGAGAAAAATTGAAAAAAGTTGGAATATGTCGATTTTGCTCGCCTATAAAATTTGATGGCAACCGATCTGAGGTGGCAGATGTTCACATTTGTCGTCTATGAAATGAGTACTTTCAGCCATGATCAATATTTTCTTCAAATCAGGCACCTTTTTGGCCTTCAGCTCCCGGACTATTATGCAGATATTATAGGCATGCACAAAATACCCTAGAGGTACGGGTATTTATTAAACAATATTTTTTTATGAAACAAATAAAAACGTGTATTTAACCTATTGAAAATTTAAATTAAAAATATTCATTATCTTTAGAAAAGTTCTCCCAAATGTGGAACCCGGATACCTCCATCACATTATGCCAAAAGAAGCACCAGATCATCCAGATGATTGGAGACAAATCATACCTGACATAGAAGAAAAATTAATGCCTGGAGTAGGTTGTTATCCTATATAAATTTTTCAATTTAATAACAAATATGAGCATTTTTATTTCCTGTTTCAGATCACGCATTGGAATTCACCCATGTTTAATGCATATTTTCCAGCCGGCCACTCATTCCCAAGCGTGATTGGAGATCTACTGTGTTCAGGGATTGGATGCGTTGGATTTAACTGGGTAAGAAATTACAAAGGCTACTAGTGGATCATATATAATAATCTACTCTAAAAGTTCAGTAGATTAATATACATGAGAATTGGTAGGTAAGACAAAATATGTTGTATGTTGAATGTGCATTATAAAATAAATTATATATATATGCATTAGCTATATAAAAGTTTTGTATGGTACAGCAAGATTGATTGTTTAGTTATTTTATTGAACCCCAAATGAATGATGGGAAGTGGAAATCCTCTGCTGACATCGATATCTGTAAAATCACCCATCTAGGTAGGTGAAAGTAAAAAGGAGGCGACATTAATTTCTGCCGAAGTTGGGCGAGTTAATTTTTCATAATTTAAATAGTTTTGGGAGCAAAGCTGTTAAATTACTAAAAACACGTATTACATAAGTTATGAAAACACGATATGTAGTTATGATTATTAAATTGTTGTTAAATGCATTTAAAAAATATAAACAATAGAGGGGATCGTATTTATTTGGTTTAAATATTTCAGCTTCTTAGCCCAGCTTGTACTGAACTTGAAGTGATTGTTCTCGATTGGCTTGCCAAAATGATGGACCTCCCGGATTTTTATTTAGCAAGCTCCGACGGACCTGGTGGTGGAATCATACAAGTAGGTAAAACAAAATCACCTATAAATATACCTTGAACTCTTTTAGATACTTAATTTAGGCAGGTAAGTGGAAAAGGGTGTAAGCGCCACAAAATTAAAAATGTCGATTCATCATGGCTAATGATGTAAACGCTGTCACAAACAACATTTCCTGAGTCAGTGTTTAGGATCTGAAGAGAGAAGACGTCCCTGCTTAGCGCTCTTTGTTGTTCAGATAAGACTAAAATAAGTATATTTATTATTTTCTTTTCTTTTATCTCTTGAGAATTGTATTTTTATTATTTAAATTTTTTTGTGAAGAAAGACGTTTTATAATTTCTTTATTCTTATTTTCTTTTCTTTTTTAATTTAATTTTATTTTTTCATCTCTCGAAATCCTATTATTTTACTTTTGTTTATTTTAAATATGGGGGATCCCATAGACCTGACTAGCCCAAAGGCAAAAAGAAAACGGACTCGTGTCCGCCTTAAACCATTGCCAGACAATACGGAAAAGACAACCCCAAAACATACGGCCCCGACTTTTTTAATAGTCACAAAGAACAGACGAACTGAACTTTCAAAAAGTCTCGCCTTTTCTAATTAATAAATTTCTCACCGGCCTTTTAGGAGAAAAAACGGCTATCTAATGAAATAATAACCAATACATATATAATTACATTTTCTACTCAAAAATACCAGAAACAATAAAAGTAGGATTCTTAACAGTTAAAGTCCAGCAATACATCCCAAATCCCATGCGGTGCTTCAACTGTTTAGGATTAGCGTATCCCACAAATGTATGTAAACAAAAAGCCAAATGCATTCAATGCGGCGGAGAAAAACATGATGAAAACACAAGATGCAACCTGCCAACTAAATGTGCAAATTGCGATAATCTTGTGAGAATAACAACTGAGATCCAAGATGGATTTGTCAATAAGGAACACTCAGTGGGTATATCCTTTGACATAAAAAACGCATTTGATACGGTTTGGCAGTACAATATCCTCAAACAGTTGCATCTCTGGGCGGTAAGAGGAAATCTTGGGAACTTTATTAAAGGCTTTCTTGGTACAAGGCACTTCATGGTAGTAGGGAGTAATTGCCGATTCTGGGTCACTTTGGCGGCAACCTCCCTGACTGTTATCCTGTATGTGTAAGGTTATGTTACTCTTCCAAAGCAGTACGCCACAAAGAGGTAAGTTTGTTACTCTTTTAAAACAGCTGAACGTCGCATGGCATGACCTTGAGCGTGTAACCGGGGGGGGGGGGAGTATTTGGGGTGTCCTTGGGCGGTTTGTGGCAACCTCCCTGACTGTTACCCTGTTGTTGCGGTAAATCAGAACATTAACGACAGAACAGACAATTAACGAAGAAATTATTTTATTTTTATAGATATAAAAAAATTTTTTTTTTTTTAATTTTCTTTTAAAAGGAAAAATTTATTTTATTTTCATTTTGTTTAAGATATTTCTTTAGTCTTACAGTTCCAGCATCCCAACAGTTTGTTACTTTTTTAATACAATAGATGCAAGGTTATGTTATTCTTACAAAACAATAGGTTACAACGAGGTAAGGTTATGTTCCTCGTTCAAAACATTAGATTACAATGAGGTAATTAGTACATGTTATCAATAGTAAGACTTTTCTTTCTGTCCAATTTGGGCAATCATTGGTTATTATTGACACAGAACCAATTCATCCCAACCTCTCGGTTCCTCTCTAAGCTTTTTACAAGGGTTCATAAATAAATCAGAATAGAATAGAATAAAATGTTTTTATTTATAATATTATATACATAATTTTTAAGACAATATTACATACACAATTTTTAAGACAATATTATATAAATAATTTTAAAGACAGATTGTTCAGTAAAAATTATCATGATTATAAATTACATTATACATATACATTTTGGTTACTCATTGGTTCTAACAAACTAGCAATTTATTCCTACGATCAAGTTCCTATTCAAGCTTTTTACAAAGGTTCATGCATACATCAGAATAGAATAGAGTAAAATGATGTTTTTATTTATAGTATTATATACATTCTTTTTAGAACAGATTGTTTTTTTTGTTTGGTTTTTTTCTTCATCTATTTTTTTTATTTTATTGGAAAGTTAAAAGTAAACATAAAAGCATAGTAAAACATAAACATAAAACATAAATAATAGTAAACATAACATAAATAATAATATACATAAATAAATAAAACATAAAACATAAAAGCCGAACATTTCTCCTATTAGATAATTTGATAACATAACTGGTAATTACACAAAAAATTAAACTCTTTTACTAACCGTACTCTATATAACCATCCTATTTTGCTAAATTCTATTAGTTCGTCACAGTTCTTCCTGTTTAAATATTATGTTAATTCTTTACTATTTAATTGATTTTTACATACATCAGCAACCAGATAATTCATCCCTTATAAATCGAAAATAATCCTCAGATCACTATGAGTATCGGACAAGCCATTTTTTAAAAATTTATTTCAGTAGAACTCTCTTTCTCTCAATGGGATACACATATTAACCCTAGAATTACCGACCTCTCCCAGGTCGCACGGATTACCAAGGGGGGCTCCTTGAGCCCACAACCTTAAAAACCTTTTATTTTGGTTCTATAATTTTTTTTTTTTTTATTTCTATTGGATTATGTTTAATGAACGTTTCTTGTGACACCTGTGAAAAAAAAAATAAAAAAAAAGTTCGGATGGGGAAAAAAAGGATGACTTTAAATTAAAAATAATTTTATTCTACTAGAGGAACATATCTAAACATTGTTAGAATAAAAAGTTATCTATATCTAAGTTATTATAACATTATAATTGAATAATAATTTAAGAAAATCTAATTATCAGATTCGTAAATGCAATTATCGGTGCTTTTGCACAATGATTTTTTTTCCGAGTGTTTGTTACACACTGAACGTTTACATTTGAAGCAACGCTGCTTAGATTTTGATAGGTTATTGTATTTTTCTTTTTTTGATTTGGCTTCCCTAACACAAGTGTAACACCTTAGCCTTCCACTTGATGAACCTTGTTCCTCCAATTGGGGATAAGTCAGTTCTCGCCCTAGAACATGCTCCATGGCCTTCACTGAAGATATAGGAATGCCCACAAGATTTTCACTCCTTTCAGCAACACACAATTTTACTAAACTCTCAGATAGTTCAAATAAAAAGTACTTCTCTACGGCCAGCACTATTTCTTCTCCAGGTTGTGTTTTTAAGAGTAAATACTGTATAAGAATTGAGAGCTGTTATGTCCAAGAGGGAGTAGAAAAGAGATAATGGCCACCTTTTACATGAATATTTTCTCACCATGGAATCGATTGTATCTATTCCTCCCAATAATTATAACCATCTCAGTAAAATATTTTTATATGAAAAAAAATTATAAGGGGAGAATATTTTTTATTGGAAAAAAAAAACTTGAGAAGGTATGTTAAAATTATATCAAATTAATTATTATTTGAGCAATATAATTAATAACACGAATTACTAGTTAAAAGTAGTATTAAATATCAGTGGGCTCGAGGAGCCGCCCCTTGGTACTGAAGTGTATAACTACCCCGTGCATTACCAAGGGGGGGGGCTCCTCGAGCCCATACGTCAAAAAAAAAATGTTTTCTCAACATAGAAATTGTTTTATTTCATTTTGTTGTTATACCCTCATTCTAGGATGTCTTTCTGAGGAATACATAAAATATCAAAAATATCCCATTAAAATTGGGTGATAGGGAACAAAAACAAAACGTTGTGGGCTCGAGGAGCCCCCCCCTTGGTACTTCTAGGATTAAGGATACACACAGCATATTCGAGGGGTAGGTGTTTTCTGGCATTCATAACCAAACCAGAGACCTAACGTTTACACTCCTAATCACAGGCTTACGAGCGTTTATAACCATGCCAGAGGTCACTCATTCATTTAATTAATCAACGACACAATTTTTTTTTTTAATTTTATTTTATCTTACAATGGCCATGGGCCAAGGTGGATACTCCATCGTCATACTTCAGCTAGTAATATTATGTCAGACTTCAAGTATATGTCTGGTAATCACCCAAAGTTTTGCATTCAAATATATTCCATACATCTTTAGCATGGTCATACTCCTCTTCTGTAACTGAGGAAGTGAACTATGAAATTCATCTATTGGAGGAAGGGTTGTATCTTCTAACATTTTGGGGGACGTGACATACTCATAGGGGAAAATGCCTTTTCTAGTGAGTAAAGAAACTCGATCGTTAGGTATTAAACTATTTAATATGTTAAACGAAGGTAAGTTAGCTGCCAGGTTTTCTAGACTAGAAGGCATAAATCTGAAGGAATCTAAAAATCTTATACTAAATTTCCCATCTAAGAATTTTGAAAATGAAATATAATTTTCTGCAGTATTTGCGATTACGTTAATCCTTTTATTATCATATCCCAGCTCCCGAACGATGAAGTGAGCATCGTAACCTGAAAAATTATGTGGAATTACTGGAAGATAATCAGGGTTCTTGTAACGAAGATTACAACTTTGGTGGGCTGCACCTCTGAAAAGGCCTGTAATGTGACGATGATCCTTTACTTTGAGATCTTCTAGACTGAAGAATTCTCCACACATATAACAGTTTTGAGCAGTCTTGTAGCTAACTTCTTCTTGAGGAGAGAGGGGTCTCATTGGTGTGTTTTTATTATATACCTTGTAAACCTTTTCAGCTATCTTCTTCATGTCAAATACAAACTTATTTGCTGCATTTTCCCCTCTATACAAAATTGGTTCATCAGGTATACCATCTTCTACTCCGTTTAGAAATTTAGCTCTTCTTAAATAAAAACAGTACGAGTAGGGAATGTGGCAATGTAATATTTTCGATGAAAGACTTTCTTCATTTGTAGGTTTCAAATAACATTCAAAGTCGGCGTAGACTACGTAGGGTACACGTTGACATCTCTCTAAATAAGAAATCTCTCTAAAGGAGAAATTAACTGTTTCTCATTATTCCTAAAAAACAGAAATGGATTAGTATGAAACGTGAACAAAATCGTAAACAAATACAGGAGAAAAAAAAAGGAAAATGTTCCGAAGCTCTTTTTTTAAGACAGACCATGTTTATAAGTAAAGCTCGGAATTCCGTGCAGTAAAAATTTGAAAACGTGCAATGAAAACTTCAAAACGTGCATTAAAAACTTCAAAACGTGCAAAAACATGCAATAAAAAAGTATTGCTTGAAAATCAGGCATTAAATTATTTTTGTGAACAAATAATAGCTACTTTGGAAAAAAGTAAGTAGCGGAGAGTAAATTCTAAGAGAAAATCTTTTTAAATGAAAAAAATTTTACAGATTATTTTTATAATATTGGTTTTGGTATAATCTCCCAATTTTGGACCTTTTTTATAATACTATTGATATATTTTTGAAAAAAAATCCGGTATAAAAATCGGAACAATATGATGAGGAAGATGTGGAATACAGAGTAAAATACTCGCATGTGAGCTGTAATTAAATAATTATATGCAGTCTAATTGGAAATAGGAAGATCTTAAAAAAGGAAACATACTAATCAAATTATGGAATCACTAGATGCAATATCCGGTGCGTAGGCTTATTTTTAAATCACTCTGGTGACACGTAAAACCCCTGTTACCGTTCTAGGGTTAAAAAAAATTAGGTACTTGTGCTACAGCGGATATCAATTAGTTATTTCCTCTCACATCCGATTTTGTATCTCAAGATTTACAGAACACTACACAACCATCCCTATTGAGTTCAGGACATTTTTCAATCCATCCCGCAGTTTTCGAAGACACACTTGTTCCCATTTCAGGCATTTCTCAACAGAACAACAATATATACAGTATATTCCAACAATATACTCAACAGAAGCTAGTTTGATACTGACAGAACGATGGGAATTGAGAAACAAAATGTAAACATCCAGGAACTACTGAACCCTCATTTCTGGGAAATCGTAGGCTTGTGTTGGTTAACATCTCCCCAGTTCGCTTTATTACTTTCACTTACCTATATATATTTTTTTTTTTTTTGTTCGGTACCCCTTCCTGGCCATGTGTGGCATACGGGGAGTTACTCTACAGGTGTAACCAACCTATCCTAACCATGGTGGGTAGGTCGAGATTTTATTTCGTGGGGCCTCCACGAAATAAAAGTCAACCATCCCAGGGCGGATTCGAACCGCCACCGTTCGGCTCGAGCGTGTTAAAGCGGGCCGCGCTCCAACACGCTCGGCTATCCCCGGCCCTTACATATAGGCCCCTATATATGTGAAATATATAGTAAGATGAAGTATTGTGATCGTGAAAAATTTCGACTTCCGGTTTTCAACGGAAATACACGTTTTGGGGTCCCCTGAGTCGAAATAACCAAGTCCCGCGAAATGGTCTGTGTGTGTGTATGTGTATGTGTATGTGAATAGACTAGCTCAAAAACTATAAACCGTGCGAACCTGAAATTTGGTATTTAGTGTATGTATATGCCCGCGATGTGACAGCAAAAATTTCATCGAAATTAGTCAAAGGGAGGGGGTACTTTATTTAAAAACTTTTTACGTTCTTTCGATTTTCTCAATACCGGCTCTAACGATTTTGATTAAACTGAGTATTTGATGTACTAATATGCCCGAGATATGACTGTAAAAGTTTCATCAAAATTGATCAACCGGAGGGGGCACTTTACTTACTGAATTTTATATCATTTTCTCGTGTTTTTTTTATTTACTCAAAAACAGCTTTAAAAATTTTGATCAAACTAGGTATTTAATGTTTGTATATGCCCGAGATATGACTGTAAAAATTTCATCAAAATTGATCAACCGGAGGGAGGACTTTACTCAATATATTTTGTATCATTTTCACGTGTTTTTTTTATTTACTCAAAAACGGCTTTAACGATTTTGATCAAATTCGTCGTGTTTAATGAAAATTAGTTGTTCTTTAATACCAGGTAAGCTTTATTGTATTAAAATGTTCTGAGGGGCTCAAACGGGGAAGGGGCTATTTTTGTTTTCCTATAAAGTACCTTTGTATGTGTTTATAAGGAGAAATTATCTGACTCTCGTTTCGCCTAAAAATAAGAAATGGATAAAAATGAGATATGATAAAAATCAAGTGAGCATAGAGAGGAGAAAAAAAGAAAAATATTCAGTCAACTCATAAAACACGTTGAGCCCACGCATGCGGCGGAGTACGACTTTAATGACAGACCATTGTTCATAATTAAAGCCGTTCTGTTTATTTAATGGAAATTATTTGTTTCATTGTAAATGAAGTTTTCAACAACTACATAGAGAATTATAAAATCATACGACTTGGAGTATTATGCTTGCATTGCCGAATTACCACAAGTAAAAACTTATAATTAATAATAAAAAAAATAGTGTTTTTTATAGAGCAAATAAAAACAAAAATAAGAAATGAATGTGGACAAATGTGTCTTTGAGAAGTGGCAATTAACAAAACAAATCAATTTCTAATTTAAGTAAGTTGGTAAGTGAAAGTTGCCTGTTGCGCGCACGCACCAGATTTTTTTTTTCTATGATATTTTCCCACTATTATTCCGATGTGTATTAAAGAGAATTACAATTTGTAATATATTTTTTCTAAAAAAAAAATGATGCAATATCGAGCAATAAACTCCAGAACGTGCAACTTGATGTGAATTTCGTGCAATATAAAGCTTCATTAAAACATCCCATTAGGCTTGATTCGGATAAGTAACTTGAGCTAGCTTTATTCAGACTTAAAATAAAAAGTTGCAATTGCACGGGAATCCGAGCTCTCAGAACGCATTTATAAGTAAATGCGTTCTGTTCAAGGGAAGGAGTGTCTAAGTGTTTGGAAACATAATTGAAATTATTAGTTTCCATTGGTTGCACAGATTGTCGATTGTTTGTTTATTGAGGTGTATTTCTTTAAGATTAGGTTTTTCTCCGATGATTCTGAACATTTCGTTTACTTGGGAAACCCAGTTTAAATCGAAACGGTTAAACTTGCTATTGTGAAGGTCACAAAGTTTATGGTAACATTTTTTTACTATTCTCTAAGATTTCATTTTTGAGATTTTACTTAGCCAATTCAAAGTCCTTTTGAAAATTAAACAACTAATTGGCTTAATTTGAGTTTCGGATCTTACATAATGGTTCGGTGTATTAGAGGGCCAGAAATAGATTGATTTAACAAATTTCGTTTGAATTTGTTCCAGTTCCTTGATATATCTGAGACTCCACAATTCTGCGTTATATAAGAAAACATTTGCAATTAGGCTTTGGAAAAGGTAACTTTTTGTGTCCCATGTTTTCGACTTTTTTTTTATAAGTATATTTCTTACCCTGTTTATTGCGATGTCAGGTTTATTTTTAAAGTAGTTGCTTGCTAATAAAAATTTACCTGAAGAAGCCAAAGGTACCCCCAAGTATGTGTAATTATTAACATATTCTATTATTTCTTCCCCATAATATAACTGTTTATGTTTTTCCTTTCTTCCTGATTTACTGAATTTTATTTACATTGACTTTTAATCCTTTAGCTTCCCAATATTCTTTTAGAATAGTGAGTTTTTCTAGAGCGTCGAACCATGACGTGGCAAAGATTACCATGTCGTCTGCAAAAAGTAAGATGATTATTTTTGTGTTTCCATCAATGGTGATGCCCTTTGCTCCCTTTTTCTTAAAAACTCTTCTAAATCATTTATAAATAAAATAAAAAGCCATGGGGATATTGAATCGCCCTGAAATAATCCTTGTGTTAAACGTATACTTTCAGAGGCCGTGTTATTTATGTTAATACTTACATTCACCATTTCATATAAGTTTTTTACTTCCACTTACTATATATTCATAGTATATGCCCGCGATGTGACAGCATAAATTTCATCAAAATTACTTAAAGGGAGGGGGTACTTTATTTAAAAACTTTTTACGTTCTTTCGATTTTCTCAATACCGGCTCTAACGATTTTGATTAAACTTAGTATTTCATCTATTTATATGCCCGAGATATGACTGTAAAAATTTCATCAAAATTGATTAACCGGAGGGAGGACTTTACTTAATAAATTTTGTAACATTTTCACGTGTTTTTTAATTTACTCTAAATCGGCTTTAACGATTTTGATCAAACTGGGTATTTGATGTATGTATATGCTCGAGATATGACTGTTAAAGTTTCATTAAAATTGATTAACCAGAGGGGGGACTTTACTTAATAAATTTTGTATCATTTTTACGTGCTTTTTTTATTTACTCAAAAACTGCTTTCACGATTGTGACCAAACTGGGTATTTGATGTATGTATATGCTCGAAATATGACTGTTAAAGTTTCATTAAAATTGATTAACCGGAGGGGGGACTTTACTTAATAAATTTTGTAACATTTTCACGTGTTTTTTTTATTTACTCTAAATCGGCTTTAACGATTTTGATCAAACTGGGTATTTGATGTATGTATATGCTCGAGATATGACTGTTAAAGTTTCATTAAAATTGATTAACCAGAGGGGGGACTTTACTTAATAAATTTTGTAACATTTTCTTTTTTTTTTTTTATTTACTCTAAATCGGCTTTAACGATTTTGATCAAACTGGGTATTTGATGTATGTAGATACCAAATATGTAAAAGCCAACGTTTCATCAAAATTGGTCCAACTGAGGGGGCACTTTATTTCATGACTTGTTTTCCAATTTTTACATTTTTTTTGATTATCTCAAAAACGGCTTTAACGATTTTTATCAAATTCGTCATGTTTAATGAAAATTAGGTTTTCTTTAATATCAGGTAAGCTTTATCATTATTAAAATGTTCTGAGGGAGCTTTTTTGGGGGGGGGCTTTTTTGTTTGTTTGTTTCTTTCTTATAAAGTACCTTGTTTTTGTTTACTTGGAGCAATTAACTGTCTCTCGTTAAGCCTAAAAATAAGAAATGGCTAAATATGAGATATGAAAAAAATAAAGAAAACATAAAGAGGAGAAAAAAAGAAAAATATTCAGTCAACTCATAAAACTCGTTGAGCCCACGCATGCGGAGTTCGCCTTTGATGACAATGACAATGACAGACCATTGTTCATAATTAAAGCCGTTCTGTTCATTTGAGAAGTGACAATTAACAAAACGCATTAATTTCTAATCTAAGTAAGTTGGTAAGTGAAAGTTGTGTGTTGCGAGCACGCACCAGATTTTTAAATAATAGGTTAACATTGCCTGATGCCCATCCTTTTGGTATATTTTCAGATTCAAAAACATTATTAAATAACATTAATAGATAGCTTTCCCAAGCTGGGGTGAGAATTTAGAGTAATTCATTAGGTAGGCTGTCTGGTCCGGGTGATTTTTTATTCTTTAATTTACCTATTGCATAGCTCAATTCTGATATTTCTATTGTTCTGTCTAAATACGGATGTGTGACGTCTGTTATTTGTAATTTTTGATTCTGTTTTATGTATATTTTTGTAGTATGTGCACCAATCGTTCAGGGGTATTTCGTTTTTGGTTTGGTATGATGGGTAACTTATATTTTTTATTATTTTCCCAAAATCGTTGATGTTTTTAATATTTGATATAATTTCAACTATTTGGTTAAAATAATTATTTTTTGATTCCGAAACCATGCATTTGTATTTCTTTTTAGATTTTGGGTAGTCGGCAAGGGTGTGTTCTTCGTAGTTTTTTTCTTTTTAAAATCTTATGGGTTTTTCTCATTTCCTTTTTTAACAAATTGCATCCATCATCAAACCATGATTTATTTTTTACTATTGTTTTTGGTTTGTTAATGTCAAATGTGAAATTTTTTATGATGTCAGTTTTTTCTCATATATTTTCTATTGTTTTCTGAAAATGTACATATAGATTATCTGTATCAATCGAGTAATAATATATATTGTGTGAGCTATTTAACTTATAAATTATATCCGACACTTTGTTATCATCCCACTTTATAATTTTCCGGGTTGCCATTTTTTTGCCTGCCTTTCCGGTTGTTTCTAAAGTGCCCGCCCTCAGCAACAGTACACACATTAAGTAGTCCGAGCCAGTCCCTGAGTCCGTGACATATAAGTCCTTTAGGTCTGTCAGTGCCCCTTGATTGACCCAGATGAGGTCGATCACACTCCGACCTATATTTTTGAGATGTAGGTGAATTCTCCCGGGCTATCAGATGGGCTTCGTCCATTGCAAACAATAAAGCCTAAACTTTCCATTGTCTCTATCAATATTCGGCCCCGTTTGTTGACAACTGAATCTTTACTTTCTCTAATATTGGTCATTATGGTTCCCTCAAAAGATTCTGAATCCAAGCAAATTAAAGAGCCTATCTTAAAATTAAAGTCTGAACCAACTATGTACGAGTATTTAGCATTGGGGTATATATCCATAAAATTCAACAATTGCTCCTGTAATAATTCACAGCATTGGCTTACATCACTATTAGGGCTCCAGTAGTTTATTCCTATAATTAATATGTCACTATTAATGAGTTTTACTTTAATATAGACCCAAAGATTAGTTTTAGATAGTATTTCTGTTTTGAATTTTGTTTTTATTTATGAATATTGCAAGGCCTCCACTACCTCTTCCTACAGATTTTTCTTTTACCGCGTAACTATAGAATATATCGTAATGTGATTTTAAAGTTGAGTCTGTTGGTTCAGTTGTCAGGTGGGTTTCCGAAATTAATAATATGTCATTACTAAGTACTATTTCCATGTTGTTTACAAAGTTGGAAAAGCCATGTACATTTAAAAAAGCAATTTTTAATTTATTTTCTTTTAAAACACTTGTACTTTCTTATATCAACTTTTGAGGTATTTGACAGATTTTTTTCTAACTAAGGTTTATTATTAACTAGCTAGGGTGCCCGGCTTCGCTCCGGTAGTTGTGTGGTAGTTTTAATACCAAAAAAACTTTAAAATTAAAGGAAATATAGAACAAAATTAGCATCTTCTCGAAAATTCGGTTTTAACTTGGTATCAATATTCTACAGATTTGCGATCTGCTGAGTCCGCCCAAATAAGGAACCCTGTATAATTTACAGGGAGTTGAAAATGGTAAATGAACAATTAATTTTGCAGCAACTTTGTCGAGTTATGCTTCGTTTTGATGTTTTCTGTGATTCTGAATCCTATAAGCCCATTCCAAGTAGTCAGAAGATAATAAGTTATTAGATTATAGTTGAAAAATCTGGCATCTCAGTTAAAAAAATCATATTTCGAGTAAAACTTAGGCACTGACTACTATGATGGTCATATTTGATTCAGAAGTATAGAAACTACCGAAGATTCATAAAAACTTTTTTTTAAGACCTTTCTTCCATTTCAACCTCCCTTAAGATATCCCCCTGTAATTTGAAAGGTTTCTGCGTAACTCGAATATTACTACTATGTATTACAAAGTGAAAACCAAAATTTCTTGAAGGCACATTTTTTTCATCATATTTCTTTTTATCTTGAACTATGAGGGATGATAAAATCTTGAATGCTGTTATTGGAGTTAGTCGTTTTGTCAACTGGAATGCTCATCATACGTAGTAACCAAACCAACTTCTTTTTCATAAATACAATAAGAACACTTCAAACTTTTTATTTTCGATTTATATTTAGTCAATTCATCTCTTTTTTTATGTCTAATTTTATTCGCTCACTGTACTACTAAGAAATGTTCACTCATATTGCATTAAATTTACTTAAGTATATATTATATATAGATTAAATGTAATGTGCTGATCGTATATTAGCCTTCTTATGAGAAAACTAATTTGTTAAGGAATCCAGTTGGTTTTCTAATTGATCGCTGAGATGTAAAGTACTTATTTTATTTTGAAACGCAAACTAATTATTTTCTCTTAATTTTTTAGTAATTTAAAAAGAACAGCTGAAAAAATATAGAACGATTACATACTGAATGAATGGACAATAAACACTGAGTGAAACGCACCCTAGCGCTTCCTGGTAGCCTGGAGCTCGAACTAAATTTTTCATTCATAAACTCTTATCTCAATCTCAGAGAGGCTAATTAAATGGTGCGAGAGGCTTAAAATTCCAGTCCTTTTCTCTTCAATTTTACACTCTCAAGAGAAAAACGGAAACCTTCTTCTCCGTAAGGGGTCATATGGCTAAACGAAGACATAACTTCCTTAATCCTACGTGGAGTCGTTTTTGAGCCTTTTCGGCACGCACATTGTACACTTTGCTTTATAATATATATTGATTACTATGGAATCACCTGACAAATTGAAACAACCGCCATCGCTTGATATAATGCTATAACCACTTTTATTGACCGAACTGCACGCTAATCCTTCTGGTTGATATTGATGTTGATGTTGATGTTGATGAAGATAAACTTGGGACGATTCCGATCTGTTATGTGATCCTTTTAGAAACTCAGCTGGTTGCTATATTGTATTTTTCATATGTTCCATGTTTTTTGGTTCCGAAAATGATCTGTGACGAAATTGCTTCAATTTTTGGGCCACATCCAGTCTTTTTTCTTCTTCTCTTCTTCTTTTAGCCTGATTTTCAACACAAGAGAATTGACCAAAGTTATTATTTCGTTCAATGTATATAAATTATTATCCATTAGTATTCTGCCCTGTTTAATTGTGGGAGATTTCCCATTCTTTTTTAATATTTCTAAATATGGGCGCGCATTCCATTCTTTGCTACGATCTGGGGCCACATTAAAACCAATTTCCAAAAGTTGAGACCCAGCATCTAAAATTTTATTCTTTGTTAAAACTGACGTTAATTTTATTAAGATCGGCCTTTTTTCTCCTCTTCGCCAAATTCTGAAACAATCATCGATGTTCAGTACTTCAATATCTATATTACTTAATATATTGATAACTTTTGTGGCTAAGCTTCGTTTGTTTTGTTCATGAGTCTCCGGTACATTAAAAAGGACTATATTTCTCTGCCTAGTTTGGTAATCAAACATCCTTACACCAATTGATGTAATAAACGATGTACTATAAAGAATATTGGAATAACTACGATAATTTTCAAAATTACGGAATTTTTCCCGTTTTGCCTTGTTGGCTGGGCATTACACAAATTAAGCCCAAAACCCTGATTTTTATATTTATTTATACAGATTGTATTCAATTTTCCACCACTTACCTAGAACTACTACGATATAAATGTGAACCTTTTTTTATGAAAATATACTCTTTGTTTATTTCATATAGTTAGTTTTTCGTTAAAATAAATATTTCTTAAACTATTTTAAAAAAAAACTTTAATAACTTTTAATTAGCAATCTTTTGGTTTATTTGATTGGACTATCAGGGAAAAAAAAAAACTTAAAGTATGTCATAAATAGATAATCACCACTTTTATTTTATTTTATTTTTTGTTTTAGACCTCAGGGAGTGAAGGAATACTCGTTGCACTGCTTATTGCAAAACATAAACTAACGCGTCAGTTAATAGAAAATGATCCTTCTTTGGATGAAAACATCATAAAGGGAAAACTTATTGCTTATTCCTGTGGTAAGTATATTATTTAGTAGTTCACTAACAAAGATATAAATATCTATGGGCCAAATGTGCCTAAAATTTTGGGAGTCTATGGGCCTAATCAGAACATAATATGCATGTAGCTACTTTTTGTAGAAATAAAACTCCAATTTATCAAACTATGTTATTAACTACTAATTATACTTGGTTCATTGAACTATACATTGAAATCTATTATGGAACACTCTAATTATTCCTAAAATTCAGAAATGCGAATAAAATCAAGATACAATTAAGGAGAACAAAAAAATGTTCTGACAACTCTTAAAACAAGTTGAGCCCACGCACGTGCAGTAGGCCTTTACAGACAGACCATGTTTGTAGTTTTCAACAACTAAATAGAGGATTAGAAAATCAGAAGCGATGGATTATTATGCTTGCTTCCCGTATCACTAATGAAAATAAAAACTTTTAAACATTGAAAACATTTATTTTACTTGAGAGTCAATACGTGATGCTCAAATTGTTTAAGGTGTGGAAAATTATGGTAAAAGATAATCTTTAATTATATTTTAGTTTAGAAACCTTAGTTGCAGAGTAGATTTCTGAATGCAATTGAGATGGAGTAATCGTTCTCGATTTCCAGAAAGGCCTAAGAGACAAACTTTACTACGAGATGTGTTCCTCATAGTACGGGAGCTGAGGGCCAAAAAGGTGCTGGATTTGAAGAAAATTTTTGATCATATAGGCTGAAAGTTCTCATTCTAGTATAGACAACAAATGTGAACGTCTGCCAGCAATGATCGGTTGTCATCAAATTTTATCGGCGAACAAAATCGACATTTTCGAACTTTTTTCAATTTTTCGCTCATAACTCGAAAACGATTTATTGCAGAGGAAATAGTGTTCTAAGAGTTTCTAAAATAAAAGGGCATTAAATTTCGCGTCGACTGATGTCCTCACAGTTAAAATCGGTTAAGTTTTTTCGCCAAAACCGATTTTCAATTTAGCCACTTTAGCGGAAAATGAATTACGCTCATGTTATAAAAGCCTGCAATTTGAAGAGGGTTACTCCAAATCAAAAATATAACCTATAATAGTTGTAGAATATCAAATTAAAATATCAAAATCAAAAAGAGCTCATTAATTTTCAAATTAGCCCCCTGCTATGGAGACATAGCAATTGAAACTTGAACGTATTTAGCGTCTTGTAATCTAAAATCCGTGAATTTTTTTTTTTCAGTTTCTCGCATATAATACAGATCACAAAGTATTGATTACTTCTTACTATAAGAGTCTAAACTATTGCATATATATTTGAAGTTCAAATCGATTTGGTGGTTTAGCCGGGTAAGGTACATCAAAAATCTGCAATTTTTACGAGTTTGGTGGAAACCGTGTTCCAACGCCTGATTAAAAAACACCTAGTTTAAATGAAAAATGTTTTAGATAAAAGTTGCTGAGCTTCAGTTTAGCAGGGCATAAGCTCCGTACATACAACATTGGCTAAATCGGTGGGGGGGGGGGGCATACAAATCAAAACGTGAAATTATTCGTAGTGCTTACTTCCTGCTAAGACTTCGGTTTTTGAAATATCAGGGGAATTGATAAAATATTCATAAAAACAACTACGTAGAAAGGTAGGTACTTGGCAAAACTTATCTTTTATTTTAACAGATGTAAGATGGTTGTTTGATTAGTTCAAAATGGTTAATACTTCAAAAACTGAATTTTAGCTGGAAGTAAAGCGGACGCGTCCCCCCTGTCCCTCCCGGCGGTGACGCCCATGGGTTGAGGACTTTTTTACACAACTTGATATGGTTGGAGATTATGTATTGTATGTGCGATGTAATGTCGTTTTCATGTTGTACAACTTGGTCAAACTGAAACAAAACGAAATATAATTGTACTATGCGTGATTTCAATGCAGGTAGTATGCGTAACATTCAAAACAATATACACAATAATTCAGTGTTATTATAACAACCAAACCAACATCGAATCTTTTTCTCAAGAACTTACTGGATCTTGGTGCCAGGGCTAATAAATGAGGCTAATATAATGAATGTATAAAATACTAAGTTTAAGCATTGGCAGAAAAGGTTTTTAAATGAATAGTAAACCTGTTGCTTATTGCTATAGTTTGTCAATAAATCCAAACGTTGCCTGTATGTGGGCTCGACGTGTGGCAAGTTGTACAAGTCCCCTGGCAAGTTGTACATGTAGGACCCCTTTAGATGTTGAACTTGGCATAAACAACAAACAATGTCAGCCAATGAAAATCCCTTACTCCAACTTGAGTTGGAGTGAGACCACTTTCAGCCGCGGCTGTGACTTTCAGCTTGATTTAATAAAATAATTTAGATTGCGGTTTTTAATTTTTCTTTATATTACTGATTCCGGAGGGGGAGGGAGCGGAGGGTCACCTCCTTGTGTACGCCCCTTCCGAAGGCAAATTCAACATAAATTTAAGCCTAGGATAATTATGAATGCTACGTTTTAAACAGTTACGTGAATGAAACAGAAAATGTTAATATTTTAGATCAATCTAATTCCTGTGTTGAGAAAGCTGGCCTTCTTGGCTCAATGAAGACAAGATTACTTCAGGCGGACAATGCTGGTAGACTGACTGCATCCACCTTGCTCGCCGCTATTGCACAAGACAAAGAAGATGGGTTTATTCCATGTTTCGTATGTATTCATTAATTTGTTTAGTCTTACTATTTTCTTTCTTTAACTTCATCTAAACCAAACATTTTTCGAAAATTAACGAGATTCCTCGCTTTGGTTGGCTAAACAGGTACACGATGGATGCTTAAAAACATTTGCGATCAGGTACATCGGCATAAGTGGAACATTGAGTTTTATTTATTACAGAAAAGAAATATAGGTAAGAATACCTTTGTGGAAATGCCTTCTTGTGAAATACTCGGTAACCAAATTTGCGCCAAATCTCTTAGGTAGCAGTGAAGCTCACATAGGTTTCTTAGGCCGAGCGCACATTGAGACACTCGCGATGCAGAGCAGAGCAGAGCATTTTTTGTGGTAACTGAAATATATAGGAACCGCGCACATTGGGACGCAGAGCAGAGCAGGCCGATGTGGCACTCGTGGATCTGCCACAGGGGTCATTTCAAATCAACCACAAAAAAATCATTTTAACACCCAAGGTCTCAGATTTTCGTGAAACTTGGTAAATTTGTTCCTTTTATATCGATAAACAACCATGCCAAGTTTTATTGAATTATCTCTATCGGTTTTCTTTTTACAACCCTTTAAAGTTTTTACTAAAATGCCGGCCGGGCCTCACCCCAGGCCTCAGACGGAACGTTTATTTTCTCAGAAAAAAAATCATATCTTTAATATTTATGAATATAACTCAATGAAAATTTGTAGTTTAACTAAATAAAACATGCTGATTTTGGAAAAAAAATATATTAGCACTCTAAGCCTTACCATAAATTATTATTTTACAAATATTTTATTTCCGGAAAGTGATTACAAGGGTTTACGTTATAGCTAATATCTACCTGAGGGTTAAAGATAATCAAACAAAACTTTTTTTTAAAATTATCTCCAAGATGTTTTCCATCATATCCAAAAATAAAATTAATGGCTTTTTTATTCCTTCACATTTAAAAACTAATATTTTTCTGAAAAACTTGATTTTGTCAGACAGAACAGAAATGGTGAAGTGCTCTTCTACAGTTGATGATTTTATTAACAATCTAACAGAAAAAGTTGAAAAATTAATTCCACATTCATATATCGCGAAAGCACACAGTCCACATTTCTTAAAAATAGGAAAGAAAATTTTACAGTTGATACTGCAATAGTTTCAATGGATTTCAGTGAAAACTATTCTTTTACCATACAGGTTGAAGCACAGGGTTACCACTGGACCTGCAATGCATGCACTATCCATCCTGTAATGATTCATCTACAAGATGAGAAAGGTAAAAAACTGACTACATCCTTACGTGTGATCTCCAACGATCTAAAGCATGATGTTGCGATGGTTTATGAAACGCAATCCATTTTGATTAAGTTTCTTAGAGATAACTTTCCTCACATTCAAAAAGTACATTACTATACAGATGGATATGCTGCTCAGTACAAGAACAAATTCAACTTTATAAATCTTTGCCATCATGAACAAGATTTCAAAATTAAAGCTGAGTGGTCTTTTTTCGCTACGAAAGTCAGAGTGTGATGGAATCGGAGGTAAGTACTGGTAAGCGGTTGGTTCAAAAGGAAAGTTTACAGAAGCCATTGCAAAACCAAATAACCAAAACAGAAGAGCTTTTTACATTCTGTAAATCACTGATTTATAAAGTAAATTTCACTTTGGTTTTAAAAGAAACAGTAGATTTAACCATGTAAAAACTTGAAACCCGTTTTCAAGATTTACATACTCTTCCTGGCACAAGATCTTTTCACAATTTTAAGCCTCTTGATTCATCTGATCCTGTGGACGCAAGGCGTATATCATGCTAATATGACCATTTATGGTACTTTGGAGTTATAACTTCAACTTTTTTTTTTAATTAATTAATTTTATTTAATTAATAATACAATGAACATAATCAATGTGTGGCTTCAAGCTTTGCGCTTATGTCCACATTTCATATGATTTCAAAGAAAATCATGAAGTTAGAGTTAACAATAATTATTTTACATAAATGAGGAAAAAAAAAGAAAACAAAAAAGAAACCTCATACATTAACTTCAACTGACATAGAATATGGAGACGTGACAGAGAAGTTTTTTCACCCAAATGGACCTTCTTCCTCCTTTTCGTGGCCAAGAACGGAGGACTCTTGCTCAGTGCATCTACCTCATGTTTTAGCTGTTGTTGAGCCTCCCATGACAACTTCTGGTAGAACATACCACTTTGCCACTGAATGTATGTTGTCAATTAAAAAGAAAATGGCCGAGATTGATAAATCATCAAGAAGAAAAAATAGAACAAGAAACTGAAGAATTGAAAGAACTTTATAGTTAAAAAAGTAAATATTAACAAATCAGGTATGCCCAATAAAGAACACTTCATTTATATTTTATATAAGCTTTCATAAGCTTCATATAGGCTAATAAAATGGTTTTGCAAAAAAAGGTTACCCTGTTAGTTGTAACAAAACTAATAAAATGTTTTTAAATAAATTATGTAAGTGACAATACTTATATTTTAGCTGTAACAAGTTTTCTTAAGTTACAAGAAATAATTCATAGTTTTTCAGCAGTTCACACTATTTAACTAAACACTATTTTATGTCCAAGGAATTAAATATGCATATCGTTGTTGTATTTTTTGACAATATCAAGTTTTTCAGAAAAATATTAGTTTTTAAATGTGAAGGAATAAAAAAAGCCATTAATTTTATTGTTGGATATGATGGAAAATATCTTGGAGATAATTTTTAAAAAAAGTTTTCTTTGATTATCTTTAACCCTCAGGTAGATATTAGCTATAACGTAAACCCTTGTAATCACTTTCCGGAAATAAAATATTTGTAAAATAATAATTTATGGTAAGGCTTAGAGTGCTAATATATTTTTTTTCCAAAATCAGCATGTTTTATTTAGTTAAACTACAAATTTTCATTGAGTTATATTCATAAATATTAAAGATATGATTTTTTTTCTGAGAAAATAAACGTTCCGTCTGAGGCCTGGGGTGAGGCCCGGCCGGCATTTTAGTAAAAACTTTAAAGGGTTGTAAAAAGAAAACCGATAGAGATAATTCAATAAAACTTGGCATGGTTGTTTATCGATATAAAAGGAACAAATTTACCAAGTTTCACGAAAATCTGAGACCTTGGGTGTTTTGCCCTGGTTGAGTTGATATGGAATGACCCACAGAAAACTGTGCCGATGCGACGCAGTTTTCAATATTTGATTATTTTAATTCCTATTATTATCATTTAATTTTAGTGTTTGAGAAGTTCTACTTTTCTCTTAAGCAGGTTAATGAAACTAACAAGGGGTGGGCACAGCTATGGGGTCGTCGATCGGGCCCATTTTTTTTCTGCTGATTCTACATCGAAAAATAGTCGACACGTGTCCGAGCGTTCCGTCCAATGGGCCTTAGGTGCTGAGAAATAAAATAAAATACCTTGAAAATCCTTTATTTATTATCTTGAGTTTGGAAAATGATATCGCCATGATTCTTTCACTAATTCATTTATTTTAGAGAGTAGATTAAAGGAAAAATACAATCCTTAAAGAATTATTCATATTTCTTCAATTTTAAGCCTCTTGATTCATCTGATCCTGTGGACGCAAGGCGTATCAGTGAAGATGTAGATCCCGCTTTGACACATTCATTGACTACCGGTACACTAAATCTAACTCTTATTAAGGAGACTGAATTATTTCCCGGACGTTATATGGCATGCTAATATGACCATTTATGGTACTTTGGAGTTATAACTTCAACTTTTTTTTTTAATTAATTAATTTTATTTAATTAATAATACAATGAACATAATCAATGTGTGGCTTCAAGCTTTGCGCTTATGTCCACATTTCATATGATTTCAAAGAAAATCATGAAGTTAGAGTTAACAATAATTATTTTACATAAATGAGGAAAAAAAAAGAAAACAAAAAAGAAACCTCATACTTTAACTTCAACTGACATAGAATATGGAGACGTGACAGAGAAGTTTTTTCACCCAAATGGACCTTCTTCCTCCTTTTCGTGGCCAAGAACGGAGGACTCTTGCTCAGTGCCTCTACCTCATGTTTTAGCTGTTGTTGAGCCTCCCATGACAACTTCTGGTAGAACATACCACTTTGCCACTGAATGTATGTTGTCAATTAAAAAGAAAATGGCCGAGATTGATAAATCATCAAGAAGAAAAAATAGAACAAGAAACTGAAGAATTGAAAGAACTTTATAGTTAAAAAAGTAAATATTAACAAATCAGGTATGCCCAATAAAGAACACTTCATTTATATTTTATATAAGCTTTCATAAGCTTCATATAGGCTAATAAAATGGTTTTGCAAAAAAAGGTTACCCTGTTAGTTGTAACAAAACTAATAAAATGTTTTTAAATAAATTATGTAAGTGACAATACTTATATTTTAGCTGTAACAAGTTTTCTTAAGTTACAAGAAATAATTCATAGTTTTTCAGCAGTTCACACTATTTAACTAAACACTATTTTATGTCCAAGGAATTAAATATGCATATCGTTGTTGTATTTTTTGACAATATCAAGTTTTTCAGAAAAATATTAGTTTTTAAATGTGAAGGAATAAAAAAAGCCATTAATTTTATTGTTGGATATGATGGAAAATATCTTGGAGATAATTTTTAAAAAAAGTTTTGTTTGATTATCTTTAACCCTCAGGTAGATATTAGCTATAACGTAAACCCTTGTAATCACTTTCCGGAAATAAAATATTTGTAAAATAATAATTTATGGTAAGGCTTAGAGTGCTAATATATTTTTTTTCCAAAATCAGCATGTTTTATTTAGTTAAACTACAAATTTTCATTGAGTTATATTCATAAATATTAAAGATATGATTTTTTTTCTGAGAAAATAAACGTTCCGTCTGAGGCCTGGGGTGAGGCCCGGCCGGCATTTTAGTAAAAACTTTAAAGGGTTGTAAAAAGAAAACCGATAGAGATAATTCAATAAAACTTGGCATGGTTGTTTATCGATATAAAAGGAACAAATTTACCAAGTTTCACGAAAATCTGAGACCTTGGGTGTTTTGCCCTGGTTGAGTTGATATGGAATGACCCACAGAAAACTGTGCCGATGCGACGCAGTTTTCAATATTTGATTATTTTAATTCCTATTATTATCATTTAATTTTAGTGTTTGAGAAGTTCTACTTTTCTCTTAAGCAGGTTAATGAAACTAACAAGGGGTGGGCACAGCTATGGGGTCGTCGATCGGGCCCATTTTTTTTCTGCTGATTCTACATCGAAAAATAGTCGACACGTGTCCGAGCGTTCCGTCCAATGGGCCTTAGGTGCTGAGAAATAAAATAAAATACCTTGAAAATCCTTTATTTATTATCTTGAGTTTGGAAAATGATATCGCCATGATTCTTTCACTAATTCATTTATTTTAGAGAGTAGATTAAAGGAAAAATACAATCCTTAAAGAATTATTCATATTTCTTCAATTTAATTTAAAAAAAGCTTCAAGTTTTCAAGTAAACTAGCTTTATAAATTTTTTCACATAAAAAACAATAGCAGAATTGAGTTCAGCACCTCAAGAAACCCTGATATCTTAAATATCATCCAGAACAAAAAATAAAAAAATATTCCTGTCAGGAGCAGCTTAAAAATGTTTCAGCAAAATTGTATATGTAGTTTCAAATTCTGCATCTCGTGTTGAGCTGATCCGATTTTTACGTTCTTGAGCTCGTTGCATAGAAGAAAGCTTCCTTTTTCTAACCATATAAATAACTATTGTATTATCTCGGGAAGCTATTTATAAGATATTTGATTTGAAGCAGAGCACTGAAATAGCTAAATATACGCGGTTTTTCGAAAATGATATGGCCGCCATTGGAAAAATAAAAATTCAAAAAATAATTGCACTTTTGTACTTCTGATGCATTCTTCTTTCAATGGTAAAAATATTAAAAAAAATAAAAATGTTGAAGCAACTAGATTGGACCACTTCAAATGGATTGACCCATAGGCAGAGATGTCACTGAAAGAGTGCACCTTGGAAAACACCACATACTTAAGAACACTTATCGGTTTCGCGGAAAGCGAGTGCACTGATCCTATTGACTTAAATCGCATGATTTTTCTTGTAACTCGCAAACGACAGCGAAAATCGGAAAAATATATATAACCAAAAATGTTCGTCTCGACTAACTGTAAAAAATGACACCTTCGAAAAAGCCCTGCGCCCATTTTCTTTTAGAATTGCAGTTTTTCGCTTACAACTCGCAAACGAAGATGTTAATCGAAAAAATGCTAATGACCGAAAATGTTCTGTTATTTTAGATTCCAAAATCATAATATAATTTTGAAATTTCTCGCTATTCCAAAAGCGCGACACGAGAGCTTTGAATTTTTAAAACTAAAAAATTTCAGGATGAAAATGTAGCTGTAAAATTGTAAAATTAGTTTTAAAAAAATATATAGATATATTAAAATTTAGAAGAGGGCCTTTCTGAAGTTCTAAAAGCAGATACTTTTGTTTAAATATTTTTAATATTGTTATTTTATTTGTGATTCCTTATTTCGGTTTTCTTTTGTTTTTATTCGTCTTACTGTGACGCGTTTAAGAATTAGAAAAACAAGTTTTCTTCTCATAGATACCAGAAGTTCATTAAACGATTCAACAAGTTATGATCTTAGGAAAATTTGACTGATATTATTTCACTGAAAAAAAACACAGGCTTTATGGAAATTTAGTAAATGGCAATGCTGATTACAACCAATAATGTATACGTTGGGATTGCAATAAATCAAATCGATTTATCCTTCACCAAAGTTCGTTAATTTTGTTGAGTTCACCAAGCTCAAATTTTTAAGATACAAAATAAAACAAACTTGAAGTGCTTGATATTTTAATTAAACAAGTCAATTAAATAATTTACAATTAACAAGAAATACAATCAAATCATTTAACCTAACACGTTCAAGAGAACAAATTTAAGCTATATAAAAATCGAGTTTTTGGTTTAATTATATTTTTTAATTCATATGGCCATCTCGATTTCCAACAGTATATTTCTTCTTTTAATAAATATATTTTTGTAAAAAGTAAACTGCTATTTAAAAATCAACCATGTGTTGATTGGAACTTTTTTAATAAGAAATTTTATGTGAATATAACTCTTCTCTGTCCTATTATCTACTTAATTTTATTATATCCTCATACAGAATAGAAAAGAAGAGAAAATAAATTTTGTTCTGGGACAAGGTCCCTCAAGAATAACAGACTGGAACAAAAAATAAAACTACAACTAGTCAAATAATTAAGTAATGGTGGATAATTAAAGATAATATTTTCATTAAAAACCCATAATAAATATTTATAAAAAATAAAAGTATTTATTCAAAGTAGTGAATACTCTATTGATTTATCAAATAAATAATAACGGTAATAAATTACAATAAATTTCCAAGGAAAAAAAAAGAAGAAATTAATGAAAAAAAAAATATTCCATAATGATATAATGCTATTAACATCGTATCCAAGGATTTTAAGAGATTTGTGCCTAATATAATTCTACAAACTTAGAGCTTAACCAGATCTCTCATTACCTGATTTTATAACATCACGATAAGTAATGGTTTTAAGATTTGGATCCCTCAGACTAAATAGTAACTTCAATGTAATTATGTAATTCACCAGACTCAGACGGAAATATTTAATATATTGTTAAGAAAAATCTGTTTGCAAATACTTTCGTGAGCTGGTCTTTTCTCCATTTCCTCATTTTATCACAATTTTTTTTACCTTGACCTTTGATAATGCAAATTTTTTTGTGTTAAACTCTATATACGAATCAGATTCTGATCTTAAATCCAAGAAATCTAAAATACTTTAATAAAGCCCCTGCCTTCCCGAAACTGCGGCACAGAAACTGCTCTCCAATGTGCGCTGGTACCTGTGCGACAGTTTTTTTTTCGTGCCGCCTGCTCTGCTCTGCTCTGCGTCGCCTGCGTGACACAGTTCGATGTGCGCCTTACCTGTGACTCGCGATGCAGAGCCGGGCAGAGCAGAGCAGAGCAGTTTTTGTTGATAGTGAAATAGATAGGAACTGCGCACATTGGGACGCAGAGCAGGCCGATGTGGCACTCGTGGATCTGCCACAGAAAACTGTGCCGATGCGACGCAGTTTTCGATATTTGATTATTTTAATTCCTATTATTATCATTTAAATTATTGATTGTGAAGTTATACTTTTCTCTTTAGCAGGTTAATGAAACTAAGTAGGTCCTCTGTATTTATAGGGTGTTCTAGATAAATACTGGGAAAAAAAACAGTTTAATAATTTAAAAATATATATATATTCTGTCATTTTAGACTCCAAAATCATAATAAATTTCGAAATTTATCGCTATTCCAATAGTGCATGATACGAGTGCTTTGAATTTCTAAAACTAAACAATTTCAGGATGAAAAATGTAGTTGTAATACTATTTAAAAAAATATTTTAAAATTTAAATGAGGGCCTTTCTGAAGGTCGAAAAGTAGATACTTTTGCTTAAATAGTTTTAATATTGTTATATTATTTGTGATACCTTATTCCGTATTTGATTAGTTTTTATTCGTCTTACCGTGACACGTTAAAAAAAATAGAAAATCAAGTTTTCTTCTAATAAATACTAGAATTTCATTAAACGATTCAACAAATTATCTCAGGAAAATTTGACTTATTTTATTTCACCGAAAAAAGACAGATAGGCTTTATGGAAATTTAGTTAATGTTAATGTTGATTAAAATCAAATAATAATAATAAAACAAATAAAATATATTTCTTCTTTTTATAAATATATTTGAGTAAGAAAGAAAGAAAACTGCTATTTAAAAAATTCAAAAACGATTAATCGAAAAGAGTGGGAAATATACCATGTCTCGATAGAACTTTTTTTATAAGAAATTTGAAGTAAATATAACTTCTCTTTGATAATCTCTACATAATTTATTTATATCCTCATACAGAATGGAGTAGAAGAAAATATAAACTTTATTGTGAGACGAGATCCCTTAGAAATTAACTGACTAGAACAAAAATAAAATTACAACTGGCCAAATAATTAAAGTATTGGTGGATAATGAAAGATAAGATTTACATAAAAACAAAAGTAAATATTTATAAAAAATTAAAAGTATAAAAAATAGTGAATAATATACTATTAATTAAAAAATAAAATCGGAAATAAATTAAAATAATTTCTAATAAAAATAAAGAAGAGATTAATGAAAATTTATTTCATAATGATAATATGTTGTTAAAATCGTATAAGAGGATTTTAATGATGGTGGAAGATAGTTGACCGTAGATATAATGAACAGGAATTGGTTGGGGGTGCAGTCAAAATAATAAGCATAAATATGTGATATTTACATATTTTATTCTAGCCAACGTTTCAACCCAAATTTTAGGTCACATTAGGGCTTTTCTCACTGCAGTTGGAAGCTGAGTGCTCACACAGTTCTTCATTGCACACTCAGCTGCAACTAAAATGTGGGTCGAAACGTTGGCTAGAATAAAATATGTAAATATCACATATTTGTACTTATTATTTTGACCGCATCCCCAACCAATTCCTGTTCAAGAGGATTTTTAGAGGCAATGATTTTGAGCCTAACATGATATGGACGTGAGGCTTAGCCAGACCTCTCATTACATGATTTTAAACATCACGATAAGTTATTGTTTTGAGCATTGGAGACTATATAGTAACTTCAATGTAATTATGAGCTCCACCGGAATCAGACGAAAATAGTTATTTTAAGAAAATTCTGTGTGCAAATTCTTTCGTCTCCTGGTCTTTTCTCCATATACGCATTTTATCACAATATTTTTTACCATGATTTTTGATACATCATTTTTTTTTTTGTTTCCAAATCTATTTCCGGTTCAGATTCTGACCTTGAATTCAATAAATCTAACATACTTTAACAAAATAAGCCCCTGCCTTCGGAAAATTTCGGCACAGAAACTGCTCTCCTATGTACGCGGGTACCTATGCGACGCAGTTTTTTTTTCGCGCCGCCTGCTCTGCTCTGCTCTGCGTCGCCTACGTGGCACAGTTCAATGTGCGCCTTACCTTATTCTCATGCCCAGTGCTGCTGATTCAGGTAATTCTACCCTTTAAGCGGGTAAACAAGACCAAGATGGGTGATGTGCTGGGAAAGGGGAAAATGGGGTAATTCAACAATTCTTTTTATGATTATATAAAATTTTTAATTAGTTTCGCTAAATTTTAATCAGCCGCCAAGAAGAGTTTAATATCAAAGAACTATGAGCACTAGCAGAGGTCTCAACTTTTCTACAGTAGGAAAAGATGTAGTGATGGGCATTTTAGCTTTTTTTTTTTAAATATAAAGGAACCGTTTGTTGAAAAGAAACAACTTTAGAAAAAAAAGAGAAACAATTTGTACGAATTTATACTAACAAAATGTTTACTCCTTTTGGTGGGAAATATTTTGAACCTTTTTTCTAAACCTAAACCTAATTTGTACAACCAAATGGAGTTAAAATAAGGATGTCATAACAATGTATTTCTTTTTCACTTTTACAACTATAAATATACAATATTAACAATATGAAAATATTTTAAAACACAAATGATACAAATAAAAGTTAAATCATAAAAATTAAAACATGCTATTAAAAGTTATAATGATGCATTAGGTTAAAAATAAGCTAAAATATTAATTTTCACATTCATTTAACTAAATTTTACTGTCATATACCTAAATAGGCCAATTAAATTATTTTGGGATAACTATCTTACGTAATTTGATATGTTACACATGAAATTGTACGTCATTCTGATTTATCAAAATATGTAATTAATTTTGATAAATGAGACTTAAATGCCACTTAAGCCACTAAACGCTTATTACGGCTAGCAGCGTATCTTGCAATTATTAGGTAAGGCGCACATTGAACTGTGTCACGCAGAGCAGAGCAGGCGGCACGAAAAAAAAAACTGCGTCGCACAGGTGACTGCTAACATTGGAGGGCAGTTTCGGTGCCGCTGTTTTCCGAAGGCAGTGGCTTATTTTGTGAAAGTATGTTAGGCTACTTGGATTTAAGCTCAGAATCTGACTCGGATATAGAGTTGGAAACAAAACATATTGCTATATCAAAAGTCATGGTTAAAAATATGGAGCTATATGGAGAAAAGACCAATTCACGAAAGAATTTGCACACAGAATTTTCTTAAAATAAATATTTCCGTCTGAGTCTTGTGAAGCTCATAATTAGTTGAAGTTACTATTTAGTCAGAGAGATCCAATGCTTAGAATTATGCTATATAACTTATCGCTTAAAATATTATGCTTAAACTAACATCGCGGTGCTTAAAATCATGTAATGAGAGGTCTGGCAAAGCTCTAAGTTTGTAGAAGCTTGTGAAGTGTATTGTTCCTCGTGTCATATTACGCTCAAAATCTTTGCGTGTACAATGCCTCTTAAAATCCTCTTATACGGGTTTAACAACATAATATCATTATGTAATAAATTTTCATTAATTTCTTCTTTATTTTTATTAGGAATTTATTTTAATTTATTTCCGATTTTATTTATTTAATTATAATGAATATATTATTCATTATTTTGTATACTCTTAATTTTTTATAAATATATATTTATTTTTATGTGAATCTTATCTTTCACTAGCTGTATATCCCGATTTCACCCGGGGAATTTCATTTGTCTAATAAACGTGAACAATTTTATAAACAAAACATACAACAAAAATAGCACTAATAGATTATTATTCCAAATCTTTAGGATATACTATATTTTTAGTTTTACCCTCTGGGGCATATATAATTAGGTCTTTAGATGAACCTACTCTAGAGCATATTGCATATTGCAGCGTACATAAGCTGATACCAGCTACCCATAGTGATTGCCCTTGAGCTTTATTTATAATCATCGCAAATGCAATCCGAACTGGGCTGGGAATTATACTCCTTTAAAATTAAAGGGCATATCACTGGGGACAATGGGGGTTAGAGGCATGGAAAACCGAAAGGGAAGAAGGGGATGAGCAAGGAGGTGATAGATTTCAATTAACAGTCCGGGTAGTTTCCATAAATCAATCAGGTACCAAATATCAAAGAACAAAGAAGAAATCCAGTCGCAAAAAACAGTGAGAAAAGCGTGGGTCAAGAAAAGTTCGTTTGGACAGAAGAGAGAGCCACGAGCGAGAAGCGAGTAGCGGGGAGACAGGTGCTCGTCGGCTAATAACTCGAAAAGGACTCGTTTAGCCTTAAAACGTGGACCCCGGCCCGTTCCGGAGGAACGGCCTTACCTGGCCTTGTTGGCCTCTTCAAAATCTATAAAATGAGACTTTTTTCGACGCAAACGGTCGAGTTCGTAAAAACCTAATGTAAAGCGAGATCATAACGATTTTCATAACAATGAAGAATATACCCAGAGATTGGCTGAAGTTATGCAAATTTAATATGGACAGGTGTTCGCACCTGGTATGAAAGCGAAATTTGGAGAATTAAGGACAAACCGGATTTCTATAAAGAACAGAATTTCATCTTTATTTACATAGATTATAGCTGTATATCCCGGTTTCACCCGAGGAATTTCATTTTTCTAATGAAACGGTCGATTTAGTAAAAAACCATTGTAAAGCGAGATCATTAAGCTTTTTATAACAATGAAGAATATCAGCTGAAGATCGGCTGAAGTTATGCAATTTTAATATGCACAGGTGTTCGCACCTAATATGAAAGAACCACTGAGCGAAATTTGAAAAAATGAGGACAAGCGGTATGGATTTCTATAAAGAAAAAACAAACAAACAAATAGAATTTCACCTTTATTTATATAGATTATCCACCAATAATTTATTTATGTGGCCAGTTGTAATTTTATTTTTTTTCTAGTCAGTTTATTCCTAATGGAATCTCGTCTCGGAATAAAGTTTATTTTTTTTTCTACTCCATTCTGTATGAGGATATAAATAAATTATGTAGAGATTATCAAAGAGAAGATATATTTACATCAAATTTCTTATTAAAAAACTTCCTATCGAGGCATCGTCTATTACACACTAGTTTCGATTAATCGCGGGTTTTGATTTTTTAAATAGCAGTTTTTTTTGTTTACTCAAATATATTTAAAAAAATAAGAAATATAGATTATTTGTTTTTAATCAACATTTCCATTAACTAAATTTCCATAAAACCTATCTTTTTTTCGATGAGCATGTTGCTCACACTTGCCGAAAATCTTGTGTATTTCGCTTATCTTTTTTTATTTAATTCTGATATTTCTTCTATTTGTCATTTATACATTAACTCACTTTAGGAAGTTGTTTTCGGAAAAAAAAATTGCGGAAAAAACGGGAGCGTGAGCAAAATGCTCACAGCGCGACCATCCGTGAACTGTGCCACAGTGAACAGAACTGAGCCACCGTGCTCCGAGACCTGCACGGACTTGCCCAACTCCGCTGTAATGAGCCCAAATCTTGTCAGTACACGTTTGTCTTTCTTTGATAAAATATTGTGCTGTTTGGTGGATTTAGTGGATGTAGTAGACCAGCTGAAAACTTTGTATCTGTGTCCAGAATCAGTAGATGGCCACTCCGGGTTTTCTTTTCTCTTTTAGACATAGGAGGCATTAACTCTCACATTATTTTTGAAGCTAACACCAATGAGCAATTAGAAAGGAGATTATACTTCAGCTCATAAAGCCCAACTTATCCAGGAGAATTTCTATCATAACGTTACCAATTAACTTGAGAAGATATAAAAATAATAAAATAAAAAAAGATAATAGGTGTAGATAATAGATAATAAAAAAGATGATAGGTGAAGATGAATCACAACAAAAGCGCAAAAGGGAAAATTCGGTTGAGGGAATTTGTGAAGTATGCTAAAAAAGAAAAAATAAGCATACCAAAAAAAAAAAAAAAAAAAGCAGAGTTTGTAAAACTTATATTTGTAATGAGCATTGTGAATTTACATGTTCAAATTGTATTGCGTATTGCGTCAATGTTGACTCAGACTAATGCTATTTTTTCGAATTTATTCATTTTTATATTAATCTAATTTCCACATTGTTTACATTATATTCTTCCTATACAACGTACCAACTTTATGCGATTTTTTATAGTTTTATAATTGTTTTTTTTTTCTCACTAAAATGTCCTATTATTCTTTTTTTAATTTTGAGTAATGTATGCTACTTCACTTTTCTTACAATATCTATTTCTTCATAGTTTACTCTCTTCTATTCATGCCACTCCTATAAATAAATTATAATAAATGCATTAAACTGATGAAAACGCCTTAATAGATTAATAATTTAATGATAAACATATTCTAAATTAAAAGAAACAAAAATATGGCGAAGAATGCTTCTGAAAACTAATAGAATAGCCAACAACTGTGGTGTGAGCAGTTTGCTGACGCGCGACCAACGGTGTCTCACGGAGGGGCGCGACTAGCGCCGGGTTAAACCTATGTTGAACAGTCTATCCACCGTCACTCATCAAAGTTATATTGAAAGCAGGATAACCCCAAACGCACTTAAAAAACTTTCAAGTACTAGTAGTCTAACTTCTTTGTATTATAGTGTCAAAGTGCAAAGAGCTGGAGAGGGAAAAAGTTAGTTTTATACTGGAGCGAGTCGCTTTAGGTCAAGCGAATTTCATTTGGCAAAAATTTTGATTGAGCCAGTTTTTTTGTTTAACAATTTTATTAAAATATACTGGTGGATATACCTAATTAATTTAGTTTAATTCTTTAATGTTTTTTAAGTTATTAAACTTGGAGAGTTTTTATAATTGCAGGTAGTTGCTACGCTTGGAACTACTGGAACATGTGCTTTTGATGATTTGTCTGATATTGGACCAATCTGCCGCAGAGAAGGGATATGGCTACATGTAGATGCTGCTTATGCAGGTTTCATATAATATTGTCAAAAGTATTATTATTATTATTATTATTATTATTCTGTTATTTTAAAAAATACAAACAGCGAAAAAACTTCATTAATTTTCTAAACAAGGTACTTAATTAACTAAACTACACCTAAAACGGGTACTATGTGTTTAACCCGTGCTAAGCATTCGCACTCTAACCTACTTAAATCCCACTTAATTAAAGTACCTACACACCGTATATTTAGTATCGTATAGTTTATATTTAGTGCGTCATAGGCATAGGTGAGGGATGAAGTAAAGAATAGATGTGTTTAAATTGTAGAGTATTTATTTTTGAAACATAAGTTTAAGGTATTTACATAGTATTTAGGTGTTTAAAGGACCTCTTTGAACACTGTTTTTGAAGTTAGGATATGGTCATCTGTGATTGTTTGTTGGTGGGTTTTTTCTTACACAGGGGTCAATCCATTTGAAGTGGTCCAATCTAGTTGCTTCAACATTTTTATTTTTTTATGAAGTTTTGACGGTTCTATCCACTATCCAAGGACTAAATCTGGGCCATATTTCAAATTTTTATTTTTATGCCTAACACAGAAATTAATGCTTTAAACTTTTGACGTTATGTAAATTTCAAAAAATTAAAAATAAAAAAGCGTGCAAGTCCAGCTCGAAACCATGTGAATTCGGAGAACCTACCTTTATCTATCAAATAAAAAAATAGCAAACCCTTTGTCATTTGCGTTCTGGAAAAACGTATTTCTGAATACTCGTTTTTTTTTTTAGAACTACCGCTTGCAAATTTTTAGTTATACTTATTTTTAAGTTCATACTTGTTATGACCTTTATTAAACTACAGATCTTTCTGAAGAGATTGTTCTCTATAAAAATGTTCTAGGATGAGTTGAAGAGGAGATATTCGATTTGAAGCAGAGCACTGAAAATAAAAGTAAATTTATGTAAAGTGGCTGTAATAATCTGTACTAGATTCAGTTCAATATAATAAAGGGGAAATTAACGGAAAGAAAATAATATTTTCTGTTTTAGCGCTTTGGATATTATACTTATTTTAGTACTTTTCTATGAATTTTTTGTATTGTCGACAAAACGCGTATTTTTAGCTATTTCAGTGTTCTGCTTCACATCGAATATCGTATCTTTAACTCATCCTAGAACATTTTTATAAAGAAAAATCTTTTTAGAAAGATCTGTAGTTTAATAAAGATCAACACAAGTATGAACTTAAAAATAAGTAGAACGGTCCATGTACCCCTACAAATTTCAAAGTGGTAATTCTAAAAAAAACGAGTTTTCAAAAACTGTCTTTTTACGAGAAGGCAGATGACTAAGGGTTTATTATTTTTTTTATTTGATAGATAAAGGTAGGTTCTCCAAATACACAAGGTTTCGAGCAGTGGACTTGCACGTTTTTTTATTTTTAATTTAATGAAATTTCCAAAATGTCAAAAGTTTAAAGCATTAATTTCTCTGTTAGGCATTAAAATAAAAATTTGAAATTTGGCCCAGATTTAGTCCTTGGATAGTGGATTGAACCGTCAAAACTTCATTGCGTGGAAACGAACCGAAAATAATATATGCTGTTTAAGGCTTTGGATTTAATACTTATTTTAGTACTTTTCAATGTTTTATATCCTTGCAATTAGTTGAGTCCACAAAATGAAATTTTACAGTTCAATCCTCTACCCAGGAACTAAATCTGGGCTAAATTTCTAATTTTTATTTTCTTGCCCAACAGAGATATAAAGCTTTAAACTTTTGAAATTTTGAAAATTTCAAGATTTCAAAAATTTGGATTAAAAAAACTGTGCTCCACAGCTTGAAACTTTGTGAATTTATAGTGCCTACCTTTATCTATTAAATAAAAAAATAACAAACACTTCAGTTATTTGCCTGATTTTGCCTGCCATTTATAAAAAATAATTTTTGAAAACCCGTTTTTTTTTTAAATTACTACTTGTAACTTTGAAGGGGTACAAGGACCGTAATACTTGGTTTTAAGTTCATAGTTTGCAATAACCTTTATTAAAGCTCAGACCTTTCTAAAGAGATTGGTCTTTGTTTGAATATTCTAGGATGAGTAAAAGAGGAGATATTTGATTTGAAGCAGAGCACTGAAATAGCTAAATATACGCGGTTTTTCGAAAATGATATGGCCGCCATTGGAAAAATAAAAATTCAAAAAATAATTGCACTTTTGTACTTCTGATGCATTCTTCTTTCAATGGTAAAAATATTAAAAAAAATAAAAATGTTGAAGCAACTAGATTGGACCACTTCAAATGGATTGACCCATAGGCAGAGATGTCACTGAAAGAGTGCACCTTGGAAAACACCACATACTTAAGAACACTTATCGGTTTCGCGGAAAGCGAGTGCACTGATCCTATTGACTTAAATCGCATGATTTTTCTTGTAACTCGCAAACGACAGCGAAAATCGGAAAAATATATATAACCAAAAATGTTCGTCTCGACTAACTGTAAAAAATGACACCTTCGAAAAAGCCCTGCGCCCATTTTCTTTTAGAATTGCAGTTTTTCGCTTACAACTCGCAAACGAAGATGTTAATCGAAAAAATGCTAATGACCGAAAATGTTCTCCTTGAAAACCTGAAAAGATTGATGGCATTTAGAAACTTCTACGACCATTTCAATTTTCAAGAACCGCGGTTTTGTGCTTGCAACTCGCCATCGAAGGCAAAATGAGTGATTTGTATATTTTTCCGGTGTAGCGGTTAAGGAAAGTTGAAATTGAGAATAGAACGTTATACCATTTAAAAGTATTTGTTAAGGAATATAGGAAAGTTAAAGTTTTTATTTTTTACATCTCATATATCAACGTAGGTTGTATTAATGGCTCGTTTGGTAAGTTCTGCTTATAAAAAATCTAATATAACATTTAAATATTGAATTTTCTTAATGAGGTAGATAACGTTAATTTACAAATATTCATTTACAATAATATTACACTTTTTTAGATATTAAAATTAGGAATTTTTGTTTATTTAAGTACTAATTATAAAGGTGCACAATGTTTTTGTTTTTGTTTGTTTTTTGCTGACAGATTTGATGGTTACCCGTATGGTACACGTGAGCAGGCGACATACAATTGCCCATGGGAAAAACACGAATTTTCAGTCCAAGCCGCAAGTGGACTTTGTTTGCCCTTAAGATTTGTTTGTGGTCATGGCAAAAGACAAACAAATAGGAATTTGAAGCCTTTTAAATTTTATTCAAAATAGTGACGGTGTCAGGGAAATACAAGGCAACAGGACGGTATCTCCTCTAAACCTTCCAGTCAAAAGTATTGCTTCAGTAACATTTCCTGTGATCCTTTTAATGGTCACATACTGTTACACAATGATCGGTGAGTCAATCATCAACCGGAGATTGTGTGGTGGAATATATCCACCACATCACCACATGGTACAACATTGTCACAATCACCACATGGCACATTGTCAATTGATTTAACAGAAATGAGCTCACCTGGCAACAATCAACATCAACATTTTTGCTGCCAAAATAGCACGACTACCCATCCTGTTATAGTCGAAATAATTATTTAAAATATCAGGAAAGAACCTTTCTATTAGTTCATTTTACGCCTCTACAACAGTACAGAAATTGTCAGGCAATTTGATAAATTGTGAATTTTGATGCAGCTCTATTTCAACGTTTCCAATATCGAGCAATTGTTTAGAAAATACATCTGCCGATGGATTATTTCGACACTTAGCCATAAAACGATTGTTTCAAACATAAATTAATCTCGTTGGCAAAATTAGAGCGAGGAATAACCAATGGTTATTAACCATAGAGTGTAGAATAACATAGAGTTATTCTATACTCTATGGGAATAACTGGTAATATCTGGCGGAAGTCTACAGAGAGTAGTAGGACAGTACCACCGAAATGTTCGTTATTCCCTTTAAAATCTGGCGGTTCTAGAATCACCCTAATAAAAATTTTTTCCATGATTCTCATGCAGTTAATTACTTTTTAATTTTCGGTTCTATATCAATTCTCGTGTTTTATGTATTAGCTTTTTATTATTTTTAATTTTAGCATGCTTTATTTATTAGCTGAATTGCTTTTGAAATACTTGATATCGATTTATAATTGATATCGATTAAAACTGTTCATTACCGAAAAAAGTAGTTGTATTTGCAGGTCTATAATTACATTACAACTGATAGTTGTACTTGTCGAAATGCAACTACTTTTTTCAAACTACAATAGTTGTAGTTGTGGCCTGCCAACTGCAAATTACAAAAGTAGCTGTACATGCAATGACTTTACAACTACTGTAGTTGTAATTTGTATTTTAACTACTTTTTGACCAATTCTCGGTAATTTTTTTTCCTCCTATGGTAACCCCAAAGAATGAGAGTTTATTGAATGATTTTACATGCCCCATGCCTATTGCATTAGGCACATTATATGTTATATTATATAGTTAACAATTTTATACATGAAAATTATGTTATATACAAAAACAAAATATAAGAAAAGTTACAAAAAAGTAGCAATAAAAATAACGTACATTAATTAAGTTTAAAAATTACATTAAAGAAAAAAATTAAAGAAAAGTTACAAATAAAATAAAAATATATAGTAAGGGAAAGTATTGTAATCGTGAAAAATTTCGATTTCCGGTTTTCAACGGAAATACACGTTTTGGGGTCTCCTGAGTCCAAATAACCAAGTCCCGCGAAATGGTCTGTTTGTGTGTGTGTGAACAGACTAGCTCAAGAACTATAAACCATGCAATTGCCAGTTATGTAGTTGTAGTTCCCAACTACAACTACTGTAGTTGGAAAAAAGTAGTTGCATTTTTACAACTACAACTAGTAGTTGTAAATGTAATTATAGACCTGCAACAACAATTACTCAGCAACGTCTAATTCAATCAGTTGTTTTTTCGAACATTTATTTTTTGATTGGGATTAGTTTATTTACTTCAATATTATATTTTTTATTTTTATTTCATTCGTTATTACGCCCAAAAAGTTAAATAAATTAATAATTATAACACTACGATACAAAAAAAAATTCTGAAACATAAATTTGGTCAATTGTTTGAATAAACATTTATGTTCGACAAATGTATCTAATTATTTTTTATTCAATCTGGTTCCTGAGATAAACGATATGTAAACAGTCATCGGCAAAAATATTAACATTTGCTCCGAAGTTGTATCAATCCTACGATATATTTTTCTTCTTTCCGTTTCATGTTGAGGTAGTTGCATTTCCTTGATTTTCTTCCTTGAGTTCTACGTTATTTTTAGTCCGTTGGTATATACTTATAAGATAGTTCGTTTGTTTTCGTAGTTTTGTCAAGTCGTCATTCCACTAGGGTACTGTCCGGCATTAGAATATTGTGTAAATAGCCATCAATATCATTGTTTAAAGTTACAACACCAGCTCTGGGATCGCAATCATATGTTTGATATACCCGATAATTATTATAACCTAAAATCTTATCATTTCACGTGAATGGTTCTGGTATTAAAACCACATCAATATCATTCTTTAATGTGTAAATTTGTTGAAGTCTGTTGTGTATTTTGAATTTTGTGCATTAATCTGTAAAAATATTATTTTTCTCATGAATTTTTAAAAATAAATATGATAAAATAAAATTTAACTGTACTCGTATGTCAGTCTATGCCAAATTTACAAATAAAATTACAGTCATATTATGTATTTAGGCTAGTGGTATAGTATAGTCAGTATTTGATACTAGGTTTCAGCAATACAAAAAAATAACATGTGAGTGATTCATCATCAATCATCACTCAATATACCCCTTTCTTTATTTATGAATCACGCTTCAGCCCAAGCTTCTTCATGCGTGATCCATACAATGGCTTAGTGAGAATATCTGCAAGCTGATACTCAGTTGGGATAGACGAAATCTTTATACCCCCTCCAGTCACCTTCTCTCAGACAAAGAAATGTCTTACAGATTTGTGTATTAGTTCGACGATGACGTGGATTTCTAGCCAACCTTCCTGCTGTTTCGTTGTCCACGCATAGTTCCGGAGTCTGTATTCCTTCTACTAAATCCTTCTACATTCCCTGTAACCAGACTATCTCCATTGGTTTGTAGTTATAAGATGCATTAACTGCAACTACAACACAACTTAAGGTGTATTAAGTAGCCACTGGCCGACCACCCTGGCTCAAAGTTGCAGCTAAGGCTCTATCTGAAGCGAAGTGAAAGTCCATCTCTACTTTCATCATTTCGATGTCATTTATAGTAGTAACCACAGCATCAGCAATGCTGAGTTTTAGGTTTTCAAAATCTTTAGCAGTTGGATGATCTAGAGGGAAGGTATTATAGTTGGTCAATGATCTTATTTTATCTGAATAATGCGGAATCCTTTTGAATAGTGTGCAAAGAGCCCCAGATCTCGCTTATATGATGCCGTGTTATGAGGTAGTGGCATTTCCAGAAGAGGTTTGAGACGCTCTGGACCGGGTCGGATATTCTTATAGGATACCAGGTGACCGAGCAAATGTATGGAACTCAGGTTAAATTTGCTTTTATCTTTGTCCAAATTTAAGGGCTGTAAGGAGTCCTGAGAGGTTCCTATCATGTTCCTCTTTATTCTGCCCACATACAGTTGTCATCCAAGGACGAGAATACTCCGTTTAATTTCTCTTGTGTTATCTCTTGCTCAATAACGCTCTGGAAACAAGCAACACCCTTTGTCAACCCAAAAGGAATGCGGGTGAATTAGTAAAGTTTTCCGCAGCCTCGAAAGCTCTGAAGGGTTTTTCTTCGTCCGAAATTGGTATCTCGTGATAAGCGGACTGGAGGTCAATAGTGCTGAATATTTTATATGCAGCAACGTTTCTTAGTTGTCGATGTTTGGGAGCGGATATGCGTCAAGAAACGTGAATTTATTTATCTTCTGTGAATAGTCTATCACCATGCGTTTTTTGTGATGCTCGCCTTCGGTAACTAATACTTGAGCCCTCCAAGGAGAGTTGGTCTCCTCAATCACTCCCTCAGACAGTAGTTAACATGTTTTATCCCTTATGAAATTGCGTTCATACTCCGTGTATTTCCTTGATTTTACGGCAATAGGTTTGCAGTCTGCTGATAAGTTACTGAATAAGCGGGGGGGGGGGGGTCTACCGAGGCACAGGCAACAGAACATATACTAAGTGGAGGTTTCAATCCACCAAAAGAGATAGAAACCTCAGAATGTTCCACGAGTAAGTCATGACCTATCACTACTTCAGCACAAAGGCCTTTCATAACTGATAATTTGCATGAAGGGTAGACATGCTCATTTAGTTTGATATCAACGAGAACATAACCTTCAATTGTAGAGGAAAGCGTAGTTGAGGCCATCGAGACCTTCCTCCTTCCAGGACTAAGTGAAATCATGTGTTCGAGTGTGAAATGGTGGTCTATAAAGCTAGAAGAGCTGCCAGTGTCAATCAAGAGGAAGCTTTAGGGCTTGCAGTCTTTCTACACGCTTTAGCATAATGCCCATTAATACCACATTTCCTATATTCAGCGTCTCTTGCAGGACATTTAGGGCGGGGATGTTTGCCCAGAAAGCAAAAATAGCATTTATCACCTGATTTGCTAAGCTTGGAAATGGCACATAAAGAACTGTCCGTTTCCGGAGCAGGAGTAACTACTAACTAATTACCTTCATTAGCGCAGCTGCCTGAAATGTAACAGAGGCGCGGCTAGAGCTAGAGTAACTATTCAAAGGTTGAATGTACCCTTCAGCTTGTTTTTGAGCAGCCTCCAACGCGAGGGCTTGCTTTATAGCGTCGTCTAGACCTAAAATGTCATTTTCTAACAAGCGCTGTCGAATCTGATTGGACAGCAACCCACTGATGAATGCATCACGGATAGACCAATTTTTGTGATCCACAACATTTACAGCCTTAAAGTTACAATCCTTGCTAAGGATTCGCAAGGTTTGGATATTTATTTTTATTTTATTTATGGATATTTATTGGTCAATTGACTCAGTAGTTGTTTCCGAACAGCCAAAATATGCCGAGCATAGATTTCGCTCTTCTTTTTGACAAACACAGAGTTTAGAGTGCTTATAAATTCATAGGAATTACAGTCACTGACTAGTTCGTAAATCTCATTTGATAAGAAATTACTGCTTACCTTACGCTTATCTTTGTCATTAAGAGGTTCCGCTTTATCATCCACGAAGTTTTGAAACATCTTAAGCCAGTGGGTCCACTCTTTTGCGGCAGTGGGAGAGTCAGGTTTTCCATCAAAGCGGCACGGCTTGGGAAACTTGTCCATTGTGATTTGAATTGTTTTATTCTGAATAAAAAAGTTGTATTTGTAAGTAGCCCTGTACTGCCGGATAGAGAAAAATCAGTCGAAGAGGTAAGATTGGAGTATGAGATAGTTTGTGTGGGGTAGTACGTTTTTGAGTTTGGAGAGAAGCCCCTGGTGCCAGACTTTATGAAATGCCTGGATGCCATCTAAAAATATACCAGTAGCGTATTTTTTCTCCTCTAGTGCTCCAGCAATGTAGTCTGTAACTCGGTGTAATTGTTGTGTTGCTGAGTGTGAAATACGAAAACCGAATAGATGGTCAGTAATTATGTTTTGGTCAGTCAGTATATCTATAAGCCTTTAGTAAATTAATTTATCGAAAAGTTTTGAGCAAATTTGAAGGAGGCTGATAGATCTGTAAGAGGAAGGATTGTATGCACTTTTGCCTTGTTTGCGTATCATTTTGATGTATGAATATTTCCTTTGAATAGGGAATTTAGTTGTCCTAAGTATAGAGTTTTATATTGTCGTAAGAAACACTAGAGCTTTTCTAGGCATTTGCTGGAGCGCCTCCGCTGTTATTAAGTCATATTTATTGAAATTAATTCAATTGGTAGTTCAGTTTCTTTAGGGAGAATAATTGCTTCATAAGCTGCATTAAACTTATTCTTAGAAACCATATTTCTTACAAGATTAGAAAAAGTTGGCTTAGTGATCTCTGAAAGATTAATTAAACTATTTAACCATTCTGAGTTAGGTGGAGGGTCGTTATTAGTAATTGTACTTACGTAATTTTTACTTTCACTTACCTATATATGAAATAGATATAGGGTAAGGGAAAGTATTGCGACCTTGAAAAATTTTGACTTCCGGTTTCCAACGGAAATACACGTTTTGGGGTCCCCTGAGTCCAAAGAACCAAATCCCGCGAAATGGTGTGTATGTGAACAGACTAGCTCAAAAACTATAAACCGTACGAATCTGAAATTGGGTATTTTGTATATGCATATGCCCGCGATGTGACAGGAAAAATTTCATCAAAATTGGTCAAACGGTTCTTTATTCCATAACTTTTCCACCACTTCCACGTTTTTTTTCGATTTTCTCAAAAACGACCCTAACGATTTTGATAAAACTGGGTATTTGATGTGTTATGTATAATTTTTAATGTATATGCCCACGATATGACAGCAAAAATATTATCAAAATTGATTAAACGGAGGTGACATCTTATCTAATAACTTTTTTCCTATTTTTACGGGGTTTTTTCGATTTTCTCAAAAATAGCTTTAACGATTTTAATTAAACTCGTCATGTTTAATGAGAATAATGGATTCCTGAATATCAGGTAAGCTTTATCATTATTACAACGATCTGAGGGGGAATAAATGGGGAAGGGGCCTTTTTTGTTTTCCTATAAAGTACCTTTGTTTTTGTTTATATGGAGAAATTATCTCTCTCTAGTTTTACCGAAAAATAAGAAATTGCTTGATATGAAATATGAAAAAAAATCAAGTAAACATATACAGGAGAAAAAAAGAAAATTATTCCGTCAACAAATAAAACACGTTGAGCCCACGCATGCGCAATACATATTTAATGACTGTTGTTGACGATTGTTTATAATAAAAGATGTTCTTTTAATGGGAATTACTTGTTTCATGCTAACTATATGAAGTTTTCAACAAATACATACATATAAAGAATTATAAAATCAGACGACTTGGAGTATTTTGCCGAAATACCAGATGTAAAATCTTTTATTTAATAATTAAAAAAAAATAGTATAGAGCAAACACAAACAAAATAAGTTGATAAATGTGGTAAAATATGTGACTTTGAGAAATGGCATTTAACAAAACATGTAAATTTCTAATCAAAGTAAGTTGATAAGTGAAAGTTATGTGTGTGCACACAAGATTTTTTTTACTTTCAATTATACAAATGGGTGATTGCATTGATAACAGTCTTCTTCAGATCTAAGCACTGGGTATTGAGAAATTGATCTCAATGTGTCAATTCTCTCTCCCATATTGTTGGATCATATATGGTTATATCATATATGGTTATATCATATATGGTTGGATCACATATGGTTATAAATTAATCAATTACCCATATATATATATATATATATATATATATATATATATATATATATATATATATATATATATGGGTAATTGATTAATTTATAAATTAACAATTACTTGATGAATTCAATGGTTAATTGATAAAATAATAAATAAAGAGAATAAAGAAAACTGTTTCTAATGCTAATTTTAAATTATCTTACAAATTTTAATCTAAATTAAAGATTATTTGCAGGTGCTGCCTTTATATGCCCGGAATACCGTTATTTAATGAAAGGAATTGAATTGTCAGATAGCGTCAATATGAATCCTCACAAATGGCTTTTGGTCAATTTTGACTGTTCTGCATTTTGGTAAATATACAATATTGTCCTTTGACAGATAATGACCTGATTGAAAAAGTTTAAAATATACAGCAATTTTTACAAACTGTTAAGGGTCATTTATTTCACGTCAATTCAACAGAGGCTTGAGTCTCACCATTTCAGAATTTCTTGAAATTTGGTATATGTGTACTAATTGTATTTACTAGAACAATTGTGAAATATTACTCAGATATGTCTACCCGTTTTTGAATTATTGAAAATCATCAACAGCTATTTTCAAAGTTTTCCAAATTTGACTAGAACTATGTGATTGGTGTCGTTTACCAGCGCATTCCATGCCATTTCATATGATATAGAACAATATACAGGTATAGGCTGTATGACCTATTTTTTTTTAAAAATACATAAAATTTAAAAAAAAAAATGCCCTTTTTGAGAAAATTGAAATTAAAATTTTACATTTAGTTTCACGAAAATTTCTTTAGTACCAACCTATACATTGTTTTATATCATATGAAACGGCACGGAATGTTAAACGACACCAATTACATAGTTAGTACACTAGCAAACTACACCTAAAAGGTGAGTTTGATTCACGTTATATTAGGGTTAATTTGTAGGTTTACAAGGGATTTCAATAACCCGTAAATGTTGTTCATAAGAGACAGACATGGAATGGTCTACTGTAGTATAACCTCAAAAACCTATCTCCCTCACATCTATCTCCCTCAGGGTCTGGCCACACATGTCCGCACCGGATCCGCACCGTAGCAATAATACAGGTTATGTTCAGAATATTTTTAATTTAACTTATATATTACCTATAGTTATGCCTAAAGTGGCATGTGTCTGACAGGTGTGGCTTGAACGTTAAGCATAACTAAAGGTAATATGTAAGTTAAATTAAAAATATTCTGAACATAACCTGTATTATTGCTACGGTGCGGATCCGGTGGCCAGACCTTCACTCGTGTGGAATGAGGGAGATAGACTTTGAGTTGAGTTTAGTAAAACCCGATCTCTAAACTTATTTAAATATTTAAGGGAAATTGATTTTCAGGTTTCTTTAGAGCACTTTTAAATAATATTTAGAGATTACAAAGACTTAATTAGTTGAGACGTATTCGTTTTATTTGTTTGTTTAACGTCCCTTTATGCAACTTAGGCTAGCCGGACGATGCTACAGTGGGAGTCCTAAATTTTGCATATCCAGGTATAATTAGGATAGGGATCTTTAACCTTTCCGAGTACCGGACATCGCACAGGCTCGGGTCCTATATTTTTCGCCCTATCCGAGGGACGCTTTTCGCTTACAACTTGCAAACGAAGGGATTAATCGAAAAAATGTATATGACCGAAAATGTTTTCCTTGAAAACCTGAAAAGATTGACACCATTTAGAAACCTCTACGACCATTTTTTTCGCAAAAAACGGGGTTTTGCGCTTATAACTCGCAATCGAAGGCGAAATGAGTGATTTGTATATTTCTTCGGAATAGCGGTTAAGGAAAGCTTTAAAATAATGCCTTAGTCATGAAATTTGATGAGTTATTAAGGAAGTTATGGCGTACCGACAAAAAAAAGGCCTTGAGAAATAATATATATATATTATGATGTGTCTGTCAGTAATATTTGTACCAAGGGTTAGGATGACCAGCAAGAGAGTTATGGAAAGTTTTGTAATGTTTCCTAATTATGTCAGTTACGAATGGTATGTTTAGGTCTTTGTGTAATGATTTGTTGGTAACATAGTACGGGCAGTGAGTGATATAACGGAGAAATTTAAATTGAAAAATTTGGATGGTCTGTAGGTGTGATTTTTTGCATGATCCCCATACTTGAGTGGCGTACGTCCATATTGGTCTAAGTAACATATTATATATTATAATTTTGTGTTTAAGTGATAGTTTGTTTTTATGATACAACATTCGTCTTAATAGAGAGAGTCGGTGATTTAGGGCGGATTCACACTATCGCTCCGCTCCCGCTCCACTCCCGGTCCGCTCAAATATTCTAAAGAGAAATAGACAGAGAATTCCACTATCGGCACCGCTCCGGTCTCGCTCCACTCCCGGTCCGCTCTCGCTCTACCCCATTCACACTAGCGCTCCGCTGATAATCGAAGCCGTCTGTATTTGGATTTTAATTAATAATTAACTTTCAGTTATTAAAGTATTTATTTATTCATCAATTTTACGGCCAAAAAAGTTCAAATTTAAAAATATATATTTATATATATATATATATATATATATATATATATATATATATAATTATAAATTAATTTAATTAATGGTGAAGAAATAATTTAAATTTTTTTTCCGAATGTATTAGAATACGCTTGAAATGATAAAAAAAAAAAATCACCAACAATACGCGCGGTTTTTCGACGTGAAAAATTCATGTTATGTTTGAGATATATTTTGCTATGAATTAATGTACTCGTAAAAAGTGGTCACCGATTTATTTATTGACTACATACTCATTGCTATTATAAAATAACGTTTAATTTGAAACGAATAAAAATGCAGTATATTATGAAAAATGTCAGATCATTAACAAAAAAATATATTAAAGCAAAAAATAATTAAAATATTAATCAGGAAAAGAAGAGAACACAATCGGTAAATTTGTAGCATTTGCCGATTTCAACTTGAAATTTTCAAGCGTATTCGAATACATTCCGAAAAAAATTTAAATTATTTCTTCACCATTAATTAAATTAATTTATAATTATTATTATTAATTATCATTGTGTTGCAATATATTCTTCTTATTATATTTTTTGATAATATTATCTTCTTCATCAAGAAAAGTACACTTACCAGCTATTTCTACAAACGAAAAATTGATTTTTTTTTTTTTTGGCCGTAAAATTGAAGAATAAATTAATACTTAAATAACTAAAAGTTAATCATTAATTAAAATCCGAATACAGACAACTTCGATTATTAATGGCTTTAATAGCTTAAACCTTTCAAAATTGAACGGTGTAAAATTATATAGTGTGAATATGGTAAGACATTAGGAGAGCGGACCGGGAGTGGAGCGGGAGCGGAGCGCTAGTGTGAATGGGGTAGAGCGAGAGTGGACCGGGAGCGGAGCGAGAGTGGAGCGGATAGTGTGAATAGGCCCTTAATCTTTTCTTTAATGTTTTGACATGGCATTTCCAGGTGAGTCGTCTGTCCATTGTTAGTCCCAAGTATTTTGTTTCTGTTTGGTTTTGTAATGGTATGTTATATAGATTCAGTGGAGGGCAGTCTGGTCGTCTTAGCGTGAATGTAACCTGATTTGATTTTGGAATGTTAATTTTTATACGCCATTTATTAAGCCAATTTTGCAATATATTTAAATGATTTTGTACGTTGTAGGAGGCAGTTGCCGGGTCAGAGTTAGATGAGAGTATAACAGTGTCGTCTGCGTAAGTAGCGAGTTGAGTGTCTGATGTCTGTGGGATGTCAGAGGTGACTATTTCGATTTAATTAGAATTTTTTAACACTCCATTCTCGTGCAATCATTGCAGAGAGCGATGGGAATGTTCTCTTATTACAGCAAATGAATACACCGCTTTTCAGAAAAGATTCGCCCTTTGCTGAAAACCACATTCCATCTGTCAAACAAAGCTGTATCAGTGTTCGACATGCTGAAGAATGAAATTGCTAATGCAGCTACTGCCCCAATACTTGATAATGTACCTTTTCAAGTAGAGACGGATGCATCAAAGTTTGCCATAGCAGCCACCTTAAGTCAAATGGGGCGACCAGTTGCCTTCTTTTCCAGGATGCTGAACAAATCAGAAGTGCAACACTCTTCCATCGAAAAAGAGGCATATGCCATAGTAGAATCTCTAAAATACTGGCGTCATTATCTCATAGGGAGACCTGTTACAATTCTCACGTATCAACGGTCTGTCTCCTTTATATTTCACCAACGGCAAAACAGCAAAATTAAAAATGAGAAAATCATGCGATGGCGATTGGAACTCGCATGCTTCAAATTTGACATCTTCAAGGCTACAGCTCCTTTCGAACGCATGAATCTAGACTTCAAAGGCCCTCTTCCTTCTGCATCGAGAAACAAATACTTACTTGCTATTGTAAACGAATTCTCGAGGTTCCCCTTCCCTTTCCCTAGTTTGGACACATCAGCCAGAACTGTGATTAAGCATTTGAACAAACGTTTTGCTCTCTTCGGCACACCACCCTATGTCCATTCAGATCAAGGAAGTTCCTTCATGTCTGGAGATCTCAAATCATTTCTTACTTCTCACGGAGTGGCTACCAGCCGATGGACCCCATATAACCCGCAAGGTAACGGACAAGTAGAGAGGTACATCGGTATAATATGGAGGAGTATTATGCTTGTCCTTAGGACGGTTGGTAAGAAAACTGAGCAATGGGAAGATGTACTCGACATGGCACTTCACTCAATAGGGTCTCTCCTTTGCACGTCTACGAATGCCACACCACATAAGCGCATGTTCAACCACCCTAGACGCTCGTTCAACGGATGCTCTATGCCGACTTGGTTGACTAAGCCTGGACAAGTTTTAATGAAGTACCATATTCGAGCTACAAAGTACGACCCTCTAGTGGAAGAAGTGGAGCAATTGGAATCAAACCCTAAATATGCACACATCAAATTCCCCGATGGAAGAGAGACAACTATTTCGACTTGGCACCTAGCCCCACCTGGAGAATCCTTCATACGATCAGAAAATTGTATCAATGAAACTCCAGTTTTAGAAAACAACTCGAAGATTACAGAGGTGGACTCTCCGACTACTGATAGCCCAACTGAAGACGAATTAGTCCAAGGTCTAAATGGAAGCCCAACGACAGTGAATTGCTCTACCCGTGAAAAACGACCACCTGTTTATCTCAAGGACTTTGTTACTTTTTAGAGATGGTGTGAATGAGGAAATGATAACCTTCTAATCTATATAAATAAAGTTGAAATTCTGTTTGTTTGTTTGCTTATTTGTTCTTTATAGAAATCCATACCGTTTGTCCTAAATTCTCCAAATTTCGCAGAGTCGTTCTTTGATACCAGGTGCGAACACCTGTGCATATTAAAATTGCGTAACTTCAGCTGATATTCTTTATTCTCCAAATTTCGCTAAGCCTTTCTTTCAGACCCGGTGCGAACACCTGTTCATATTGAAATTGCATAACTTCAGCCGATCTTCAGCTGATATTCTTTATTTTCCAAATTTCGCTCAGTGGTTCTTTCAGAATAGGTGCGAACACCTGTTCATACTAAAATTGAATAACTTCAGCCGATCCTCAGCTGATTTTCTTTATTGTTATAAAAATCATGACGATCTCACTTTACAATGTTCTTTTTTTTACGAAATCGACCCTTTCTTTAGAAAAATGAAATTCCCCGTTTGGAACCGGGTTATACAGCTATAATCTATGTATATAAAGATGAATGAAATCCATACCGTTTGTCCAAAATTCTCCAAATTTCGCTCAGTGGTTCTTTCAGACCAGGTGCAAACACCTGTCCATATTAAAATGGCCTAACTTCAGCCGATCTCTGGGTATATTCTTTATTGTTATAATAATCTTTTTGATCTCGCTTTACATTGTTCTTTACAAAATCGACGTTTGAGTCGATAAAAGTCTCAGTTTCTTGATTTTATAGATTTAAAAATTGAAATTTTCCGGGTGAAACCGGGATATACAGCTAGTATTTATTATAAACATATGTTTAAATTAAATATTATGATAACCTTTTAATATTTATTTAAACATGAGTTTGAATGTTCAAAAATGGTTTACTATTTATACACATGTAAAGTTCTTTGTTTATTAAAACCGTATGATTTGGTAGTAATTTCTTTATAATTTACAACAATGTTTAAAACATCATTGTTATTGTTAAAACATCGATGTTAAAGGCAAATAGATTGTTGTTTATTGTCCAAAACATCGATTTAAAAACATGTTTGTTTTTTTCCAAAATATCGATGTTAAAACATATTTGTTTTTTGTCCAAAACATCGATGTTAAAACGTATTTGTTTTTGAAAGGTAAACTCGCCCATTGTGCGGCCTTTACATTTAATGAACAAATTACCGAAGCACAGCTGGGCAAAAAAAAGAGTTAATATATCAACGAGGTTACAATTAAAAAAAAAATCTGGTGCGATGCGCGCAACACACAACTTTCACTTAACAACTTACTTTGATTAGAAATAAACGTGTTTAGTTAAATGCCATTTCTCTAAGTCGCACAATTTCCCATATTTATTTACCTATTTTTGTTTGTATTTGTTGTTTAATGTACACTATTTTTTAATTATTACTTGTGATAATTCGGCAACTCCAAGTCGTCTGATTTTATAATTCTCTAAGTAGTTGTTGGAAAATTCATTTTGTTACCAAGAAACAAATAATTTCCATTAAATGAACAGAACATCTTTAATTATAAACATCGTCTGCCATTAAAGGCATATTGCGCATGCGTGGGCTCAAAATTTATGAGTTGGCGTATATTTTTCTTTTTTTCTCCGGTATATGTCTACTTGATTATTTTTATATTTCATATTTAGCCATTTCTTAATTTTAGGCGAAACGAGAGGCACGTAATTTCTCCATATAAAACAAAAGCAAAGATAATTTATAGGAAATCAAAAAAGGGCCCTTCCCGATTTAAGCCGTCTCAGAACATTTTAATAATGATAAAGCTTACCTGATATTAAAGAATACTTGATTCTCATTAAAAATGACGAGTTTAATCAAAATCGTTAAAGCTATTTTTGAGAAAATCGAAAAAAAACGTAAAAATGGGGAAATAAAGTGCCTCCTCCGTTTGATCAATTTTGATGAAATTTTTGCTGTCTTGTTGCGGGCACATACATGGGTCAATACCCACTTTTATCAAGATCGTTAGAGCCGTTTTTGAGAAAATCGAAAAAAAAGAAAAAAGTTATGAAATAAAATGCGCCCTCCGCTTGAACAATTTTGATGAAATTTTCGCTGTCACATCGCCGGTATATACATATACAAAATACCCAATTTCAGATTCGTACGGTTTATAGTTTTTGAGCTAGTCTGTTCACATACACACACGCCATTTCGCGGGACTTGGTTATTTGGACTCAGGGGACCCTAAAACGTGTATTTCCGTTGAAAACCGGAAGTCGAAATTTTTCACGATAAAGGGGGATAAAGGTAAGTGAAACTAAAAAAACTAGTCCATTGCTACTAACTATTGTACTGAATGTAGCAAATAATGAACTAAATAAGACTGCATGTCTGTCTTTTTTAACTCTGCTGAATTTAGAAATTAAACCCTTAAACATAAATACCGATTTCTACGATAAGTAGATTCGTAATTGAATGTTTTGTGTTTTCAGCATTGTACCAAATTTTTAAATTAATAAGTAATAGGCTAGATCCATAATTTTATTAAGTTGGTTTAAAATATTTATGAAAAATAATGAGAAAATATTTTTTTTCAGGATAAAAGACAGACGTTATATACAAGAAGCGTTTACAGTAGACCGGATATATTTAAGAGATAGAGGGGAATGTATTGAAAAATGGGCTCCAGATTTCAGGGTATGTGATTATTTAATTTATGTGACAATCATCGTTTAAATTCGATTTCACATTCAAACTAATATGTGACAGTTGATTTATTTTATTTCGTTATAATACTGAGATTAATTAAAATGTAATTTCATATATATTTATACATATACTTGGTAATCACCAGGGCTCGGATTTTCAAACCTGAATATGTACATACATATGTAATCATTTACACATGCACTTTTTTTTTAAGTTTAATAATTATGAATATCGGATGAAGAAATGAAATCTCCCTCTCTCTCTCTCTCTCTCTCTCTCTCTCTCTCTATATATATATATATATATATATATATATATATATATATATATATATATAAGAGGCTTTGTCCTGACTGACAGAATCAAAGCAGAGCAAAAACTACTAATGATAAAAGCTTGAAGTTCGGAATTTAGATTTTAAACGCAATGTAGGTAACCAGTAAGAATGGAATTTCAATATATCTAATAGAAGAAATATCTAATTTGGACTCATTTTAAAGATCTTGATACGACGAGCTCGAAAGCCCCTACGGTGCGTCGAAAACCATATTTTAAAGCCGAAATATGAAGCGTTCACGACGAGTAAGCAATTTTTTGGTTCGGCAGTTTTAGTGAACTCTCTCCATTGCACGTCTCCCTATCTTCTACCGAGCCGGCAGATTCCCCCTCCAATATTCCACCTACCGGAAGCTCCGATCCCTGATATGTTGTCAATATATAACCTATTATATTAAATCAATACCAAGATAATGATCACAGAATTGATTTTAAAGGCTCGCGGGCAAAGCCGCGACGGGGAATACTAGTTATTACATAAACTGTGGCAACCTTTGCCTCTTTTTTTCCCACAGCCGATATTTTAAGTGATACCTATTCTAGATATCGATGTAATCACTTTGACACTAGTGTGAGACCGAAACCAAAATATTAGCTGAAACCGAATTTCGGCTGCAAACCTGGTTTCGGGCCAAAACCGAAACGTATTTAAGTGTGCATGTAAGTGTGTAACACGTTTACTTTGGCAATGATATCATTGCAAGATTATAAAATGGCAGCAATTATTCATAAAATACGTGGATTTGGTATAGAAGAGTGATAAGAGAGGTGTACTAGTTAGGTTATAGGATCTAATCCCGGCCCCTACTTCCTAGTATGGCTGGTCCCCGCGGGAATTTAGACCATACCCCTATTAAATATTAGAGGCCTATACGTTGAAATACACTTGCAATAATAGGTTTATATTTAAATTCATATTTTTACTTTCACTTAGCTATATATGAAATATATAGTAAGTGGAAGTATTGCGATCGTGAAAAATTTCGACTTCCGTTTTCAACGGAAATACACGTTTTGGGGTCCCCTGAGTCTTAATAACCAAGTCCCGCGAAATGTGTGTGTGTGTGTGTGTGTGAACAGACTAGCTCAGAAACTATAAACCGTGCGAACCTGAAATTAGGTATTTAGTGCATGTATATGCCCGCGATGTGACAGCAAAAATTTCATCTAAATTGCTCAAATGGAGGGGGTACTTTATTTAATATTTTTTTAAGTTTTTTTCGATTTTCTCAATAACGGCTCTAACGATTTTGATTAAACTGATTATTTGATATATTAATATGCCCGAGATATGACCGTAAAAATTTCATCAAAATTGATCAACCGGAGGGGGGACTTTACTTAGTAAATTTTGTATCATTTTCACGTGTTTTTTTAATTTACTCAAAAACGGCTATCACTGTCACGATTTTGATCAAACTGGGTATTTGATGTATGTGAATGCCAAAGATGTGATAGCCAACATTTCATCAAAATTGATCAACCGGAGGGGGGGACTTTATTTCATAATTTTTTTACCAATTTTTTACCTTTTTTTCGATTATCTCAAAAACGCCTTTAACGATTTTCATCATATTCGTCAAGTTTAATGAAAATTAGATTTTATTTAATATCAGGTAAGCGCTATCATTATTCAAATGTTCTGAGCTCATGAAAACCAAAATAAGAAATGAATGTGGAAAAATGAGTAACTTTGAGGAGTGGCATTAACAAAACGCATTAATTTCTTATCTAAGTAAGTTGATAAGTGAAAGTTGTGTGTTGCGTGCACGCTTTTTTTCTTCTTTTCGGTTGGCGCATTAGGCCTAATGAGACCTTTGGCCGCGCATTGTGGTCTTCTTACATACATTTGTGTTGTTTGCGGGAGAACAGACAGCCTAGAGGGGGTAGCCTCAACCTCACTTTGCTGCAAGCCATGGTCACCATGGTGCAGCGGCAGACTGCTCATAGCTCCATAACCAATCCCATTGGGGCCAATTTGGCAATGCCCTCCCCACCGATGGCGTCAGCTCTCTCGGGTTCAAGGACAGCGACAAACTGGTCTATTCCCAACGATTATGGCAGCTCAGAGTCAGCAGGCCCCGAGGACCTATATTTCTTTCCCCAAAGCATACCGTCCTTGAACCAAACCTCCGGGCGGTTACTGACATCCTGGAAAACCACACTACGATTCTCGATGAGATACTTGGGGAAGGTTCATCACTCCTACGCCCGGTCGGTGTGAGTTGCTTCCAGTAGGCTGACGGGTCGCACATACCCGGGGGTGGGACTGCGTGACTTTCATTGGTGGGCGGTCACCCATCCAAGTACTAAACACGATGGACGTTGCTTAACTTTGATTACCTATTGCAAGCGCCCTTATCCACTCGGTCATCCCAGCCCGAATTCATATTACTACATCTAAAATCAATAAACCGTATAAATCCGACCCAGGCCCAAATGATCCTGGAACGTCTCTGAATAGTCGAGTTTTAGAACGCTTTCGAAGGTACGAGCATATGGTGTTATGCTCGTATATTATGAATAGGGTTCGATAAAGCCTCACTATCTCAGATTTTCTTGAAATTTGGTACATGCGTACTAATTGGTAAAACCAGAATAATTGTGAAATATTACTGAAATAAGTCTACCCGTTTTTGAATTATTTGCCTCTAAAGCCCTCAAAAATAGGCCCCGAAACAGAAAAAATCATGATTAAAAATAGCTGTAGAACTTTGCCAACATTGCTATCCATCAAGATAATTGATTATATCAAAAAATGGTCGCTACAACGCTATATTGAACTAACTTTTCTCTTAATTACTTAATCAAATTTTATTTAATTTTTAATTTAATTAAACTTTAGTTTTCTCAAAATTTGGAGTTTCGCGCTTACTTCATTTTTGCGTAATGTCGACCAAATGTAGTTAGTTATATCTCGGCGTATTAGTTGAACCCTTCTTATCATTTGTTTCATGTTTTTCCTTATGATGATGTAAATATTGCCATACTTTTGTAATTATTTTGAATAAAATGTTAGATTTATGGAAATTTATCACTAGTTTTCAATTTTTTTAGTAATGAAGCAATTTCATCCCACTTTTATATTTTGTCCTATGATTAGATTTAATATTGCCTATTTCAAAAAATATATATACATAAATTTTTTTTTAAAAATGCCCTTTTTGAGAAAATTGAAATTTTGAATTAGGGTTTGGAAACATTTTTTAGTACCACCTATATAGAAGGGGTAGACATATCTCAGTAATATTTCACAATTATTCCAGTTGATACAAGTAGTACGCATGTACCAACTTTCAAGAAAATCTGAGATAGTGAGGTTAAAAATGATATCTTTTTGACGTGGAATAACCGTACTGCTTCCACTTCTATCATTCACGGCCAATGTATATTAGGGTGTCCCTTATTTTTCAAAGTTTTAAATTTCTAACGCATAGGTGTTAGTTTTATTCATTTGCCTCTATAACACTCGGTAAATAATTTTTTAACTTATTTAGAGTACGATAACCCCTGCCGACATTCATCGAATCATGTTAACACATGTTGCCCGGCAGTAGCGGTGCGTTTTCAAGGCATTTGTCCTTTTTTCTCAATTATTCTCGCTATTAACACGTATTGTTTTACATTTAAAAGATGGCAGTGGAATTAAGAAGCAATAAAAAATTTGTTGTCTTAGTTGGTGACGTAAATTATCAAATAACAGCCCCAAAGTTACCGTCTAATCGTCAAGTTCTTGCAGTAGTTACGAGGAACCCTTAGCATCCACCTCTCAAATGGTAAGTTCTCAAACTTCTAAAAAAGGAAGGAAAGACTTAGCATAAGTTAGTTGCAGCTTTACATAGATACCAATTAAGCATAAGGGATTCAGTCTATATATTTCAGGCTATAGTAGAAGCACTAGATCTTAGCTGTGATGATTGCCCTATAAACTAATCGTCTATTCAACTTATTCGCACACAGAGTCGAAAAGATAGAGCGGAATCTATAGAATCAGATTTGCAGAATAATATGCCTGAAATGGTGACCGTTCACTGGGATGGAAAATTATTACCTGAAGAAAGAAGAACGCCTGCCAATTCTGATTTAATTTGGAGAAAAGGAACAACTTCTGACTGTACCCAAACTAGAGAGCTCTTCCGGCCAGGATCAAGCTAAAGATGTGTTGAACGCACTTTATGACTGGAACCTGGATGTCAAAGTACAAATAATGTGCTGTGACACAATATAGGGCGATTGAAAGGAGCTTATGTACATTTGGAACAAAAACTAGACAGGGAATTACTACTATTTTCCTGCCGCCATCACGTTTACGAACTGGATTTAAAATGTGTGTTCGAAACAAAAAACCACCAAGTCACAAGTAGCCCTGATATCCCACTATTCGAAAAGTTTAGAGACAACTGGACAACGACGTCTGTTTATTCATTGCTGTTTTTTATGAAAAACCATGGCTTGGATGTAGTCTGGCGGTCATCAAAAATCAATGACAAAAACAAAAAAACAATTATCATTGCAAAATCAGAATATGACAATAAAATGCAATGCTTCCTTGATGACCGACAATTATATGGAACTTTGAGAAAAGACCCGTCTAACGAAATCCAAGAAAAATTAATAACTTATGTAAATAAACTAATTAAACATAAATATATTGAAGAAAAAGATAAAGTCAGATTAATTAACAAGCACTACACAATACCAAGGATATATGGGATAAGCAAATTACATAAACCAAACAAACAACTAAGACCAATAGTTAATAACATTGATGGAATAACGGAAAAACTAGCCAAATTTCTTAATCATTCCCTAGACAATTTAAATAATAAGGATACATATGACGTGAAAAATTCAATAGAAGTTAAAAAAATAATTAATAAAGAGGAAAATATTGAAAAAAATCTGGTGCGTGCTCGCAACACACAACTTTCACTTACCAACTTACTTAGATTAGAAATAATGCGTTTGGTTAATTGCTACTTCTCAAATGAACAGAACGGCTTTAATTATGAACAATGGCCTGTCATTAAAGGCGTACTCCGCATTCTTTTTTTCTCCTCTAAATGTTTTCTTTATTTTTATCATATCTCATATTTAGCTATTTCTTATTTTTAGGCGTAACGAGAGACAGTCAATTTCTCCATATAAACAAAAGCAAAGGTACTTTATAGGAAACAAAAAAACAATCAAACAAAAAAGGCCCCTACCCCATTTAAGCCCCCTCAGAACATTTCGATAATGATAAAGCTTACCTGATATTAAAGAACACCTAATTTTAATTAAACATGACGAATTTGATAAAAATCGTTAAAGCCGTTTTTGAAATAATCGAAAAAAAGGTAAAAAATTGGTAAAAAAATTATGAAATAAAGTGCCCACTCCGTTTGACCAATTTTGATGAAATGTTGGTTATCACATCTTTGGCATATAAATACATCAAATACCAAGTTTGGTCAAAATCGTTAAAGCCTTTTTTGAGTAAATAAAAAAAACACGTGAAAATGATACAAAATTTATTAAGTAAAGTCCCCCCTCCGGTTAATCAATTTTGATGGAATGTTGGCTATCAAATCTTTGGCATATACATACATCAAATACCCAGTTTGATCAAAATCATTACAACCGTTTTTGAGTAAAAAAAAAAAAAAACACGTAAAAATGATACAAAATTTATGAAGTAAAGTCCCCCCTCCGGATGATCAATTTTGATGAAATTGTTACATTCATATCTCGGGCATATACATACATCAAATACCCAGTTTGATCAAAATCGTTAAAGCCGTTTTTGAGTAAATAAAATAATCACCTGAAAATGATACAACATTTATTAAGTAAAGTCCCCCCTCCGGGTGATCAATTTTGATGAAATTTTTACAGTCATATCTCGGGCATATTATTATATCAAATACTCAGTTTAATCAAAATCGTTAGAGCCGTTTTTGAGAAAATCGAAAAAAAATTAAAAAGTTATTAAATAAAGTACCCGCTCCCTTTGAGAAATTTTGATGAAATTTTTGCTGCGGGCATATACATACACTAAATACCCAATTTCAGTTTCGCACGGTTTATAGTTTTTGAGCTAGTCTGTTCACACACACACAGACCATTTCGCGGGACTTGGTTATTTGGACTCGGGGGACCCCAAAACGTGTATTTCCGTTGAAAACCGGAAGTCGAAATTTTTCACGATCGCAATACTTCTACTCACTATATATTTCATATATAGGTAAGTGAAAGTAAAAATGAATGTCTAGTAAGTTATGACGCGGAATCACTACTTACAAATATTCCTATTAATGAAGTATACAAAATACTAGACCAACATTGGCAGGAAATAGAAAATTATACACAAATAAAAAATAAATCATTATTCTTAGAGGGAGTTAAGTTAGTTTGTGACAATGGTTATTTTACTTCCAATGAAAAATTCTTTAAAATCAGAAATAGTTTACCTATGAGTGGTTCGATTTCGATTAATCTTAGTGGAATATACCTCAACCAACTGATAGAAAAAGCCATAAATAAAGTAAACAAAAAAAATAAAATAATTTTAAAATATGTGTATGATATTCTTACAATTTTAGATAAAAACAACATACTCATATTCTTACAACATTTAACCACATTATCCGATAAACTAAAATTTACAATAGAAATAGAAAAAATCTGGTGCGTGCGCGCAACACACAACTTTCACTTACCAACTTACTTAGATTAGAAATTAATGCATTTTGTTAATTGCCACTTCTCAAATGAACAGAACATTTTTAATTATAACGCATTGGTTTGTCATTAAAGGCGTACGGTGCATGCGTGAGCTCAAGGTGTTTTATGAGTTGACGGAATATTTTTCATTTTTTCTCCTGTATATGTTTACTTGATTTTCTTCATTTATCATATTTAGCGTTTCTAATTTTTAGGTGTGATGAGAGACAGTTAATTTCTCAATATAAACTAAAACAAAGGTACTTTATAGGAAAACAAAAAAGGCCCCTTCCCCAACTAAGCCCCCTCAGAACATTTTAATAATGATAAAGCTTACCTGATATTAAATAGCAACTAATTTTCATCAAACATAACGAATTTGATAAAAATCGTTAAAGCCGTTTTTGAGATAATCGATCAAAAAGGTAAAAATTGGAAAAAAGTTATGAACTAAAGTGCCCCCTCCGTTTGACCAATTTTGATGAAATTTTTACAGTCAAATCTCGGGCATATACATACATCAAATACCAAGTTTGATCAAAATCGTTAAAACCGTTTTTGAGTAAATAAAAAAACACGTGAAAATGGTATAAGATTTATCAAGTAAAGTCCCCCCTCCAGTTGATAAATTTTGATGAAATTTTTACAGTCATATCTCGGGCATATGCATACATAAAATACCCAGTTTGATCAAAATCGTTAAGACCGTTTTTGAGTAAATAAAAAAAACACGTGAAAATGATACTAAATTTATTAAGTAAAGTCCCCCCTCCGGTTGATCAATTTTGATGAAATTTTTACAGTCATATCTCGGGCATGTAAATAGATTAAATACTCAGTTTAATCAAAATCGTTAGAGCCGTTTTTGAGAAAATCGAAAAAAACGTAAAAAGTTATTAAATAAACTACCCCCTCCCTTTGAGCAATTTTGATGAAATTTTTGCTGTCACATCGCGGGCATATACATACACTAAATACCCAATTTCAGGTTCCCACAGTTTATAGTTTTTGAGCTAGTCTGTTCACACACAGACACACAGACACACACACACACACACACACACACAGACCATTTCGCGGGACTTGGTTATTTCGACTCAGGGGGTCCCAAAACGTGTATTTCCGTTGAAAACCGGAAGTCGAAATTTTTCACGATCGCAATACTTCCACTTACTATATATTTCATATATAGGTAAGTGAAAGTAAAAACAATAATATTAGATTCCTGGATATCAATAGTAATAGAACAGAAAATGGTCTACTGCAAACACAATGGTGCAAAAAATCAATAACAAGTAACCGAATCCTAAACTGGTACAGCAATCATGCCCCACATCAAAAATTAAACACCGCTAAAAATCTTATAGAGAGAGCTAAAATATTAACGGAAGATGTACACATCAAGAATGTAAAATCACAAATATATGATATCCTTATGGAAAATTGGTATCCCAAAAGATTAATTAATAAATTATGGTATAAAAGCAATAATATATTAAAAAGTAGTCCAAAAAATAATAAAATAATAGAGGTCCTTCACACTGACGATATTAAAACACACAACAAAAATAATAATTATAAATTGATTTAAGTTGTTCCCATTATAACATTAAAAGAACGAAATTAATAACAGATTACTTCAAAAATGAAAATAATGATACTAAAAAGGAAAACATAAACCATACTCAGAAAAATAATAATCTGAAAGACAATCAAAAAGATAACAATAACCCATATCCCAAAAAGTTTTTTTCGATTACATATATAGATAGTTTGACCAATAAAATAGAAAAAACTTTTAAAAAATATGATTTGAATTAAATAAAATTTGGAGAAAAACCAATAAATAAACTAGATAAATTATTTACAAAAACGGAAGATAATATTCCGAAGGATAGATTAACTAATGTGATTTATAAAGTTAAATACAATAATTGTGAAAATAAATCATATATTGGACAAACATCACAGTGGCTAGAACGAAGAATACAACAACACAAACAAAATTGTAAAGCAAAAACAACTAAATAAAAATTTGCAACTGGTCTATCACAACATACACATATAAATAAACATGAATTTGATTTTAAAAATGCCTCAATAATACATAAAGAAAATAATCCTAATAAAAGAAAAATTATAGAAGCTATCTACATTTCAAAAAATATTCAGAATTCGGTGAACAACCATATAGACGTAGAAAATTTGAGCACATTTTACGCAAGTATTATGCATAAAATTAATATTCAAAAAAAGACTATGGATAATAATACAATAGAGCAATAGACTTACCCCACCCCTGCCGTATTTATTCTTTGTCAGTCGTTCCTAGCTAGTTGACGATGTTAGACGTGGCAGATATTCAGATAGATATACTTAACATATGTATTTTAAAATACATATAGACAAATTCTTTTAGAAGGATAAATTGGTGAATATGAGCATAAAGGTATTTATAACTTAAAATGTGTAAAGAAATTTTTTAATATCAATTGTTATTAAATTTAATTTTTTTATTTAATATTTTTAGTTTTGTCTTTTGAGAATGGCACATTGAGGCCGAAACGTCAAGGATTATATACTTTAAATAAAGATATGATATATTTGGTGACATACGGCTTTTATTAACCTTAAATTATATATATATATATATATAGAGAGAGAGAGAGAGAGAGAGAGAGGTGGCAAGAACTGTTTGCACACCAAGTTTTTTCATTATATAATAATTTTATTGGATAAATGATGGTTGACAGGATTTTGAATATATATGAGAATAGTCCGGGGTGGTGGTAAAAAAACTACAAAATACATGGTATGGAACTATTTTATTACAGCCAACGTTTCGACAAGACACAGCCAAAAACAATTATGAATACATAAGACAAAGCATATGAACTAATTAGATAAAATATAAAGGTCGGTAAACATATAATGTGCATACACAAGATGTAGTTTGGTTATTGAAACTAATAACATTGGTAGTGTGATGTAATGAGGCAAGATACATAATTAAGGGGATATGGTTCCTATGTCCCTAGTTTAATTATCATAAGAGGGTTAATAAAAAGGTCCATGGATCTTAATTATATTAAACTATTGGGACAAGCAAAAACACAGAATTTACGCAGTGCAATTAAATTATTATTGGAAATAATATATACATATAAACAGACAATGAATATAAATAATACAAGCCTGAATAAAGGAGTGGAGTGGCCAAGGCAGAGGCAGCCAATATACATATGTCTATCAACATCGAGCTTCTAACTAAGACTGTTTAAGACTGGTAGCCAGAGTTGTGCCTTCTCAGAACTAGCGGCGATAAGGAGGGCTTAGAGTACAAAGGTTGTGTAATTGTTTCTAGGTTGTTATTTAGCCTATCTATATAACTAACATATTCAATTATTTATATGGGCACCTAATTACAATAATTATAATCATTATCATTAATATCTAAAATACAAAACATTTATAGCCCTCATAATATACTATAATTACTAATAATTATGCGTGGGTCATCACATGGTAATTATGGGATATGGTGTTTGATGAGTTAGTATGGAAGCAAAAATGGACCAGAAATGAAGGGGGATAAATTGGCAATGGAGTTATAGATATGGAAAATATATGTAGATAAGCTACCATGTGACCATGGGGCAGTCAGGGCCTAGAATGGGGCAACCGGCGCACACAGGGGTATTTGGCCCTAAAAGCTGGCCAAAACCCATTTTTTGAAGTTTGAAATTTCTGGTAAATAATGACTCGAAGATGAAGTAGAGGACCTGTGGGATCATGCAACATGATTCTTATCTCTTCCAGGCCCTTAATCCGGCGGCTATTCTAATTCAAATCTGACCTTATCCTTTAACTCGTCTGTGCTCATAAGTATTGTTCTACAAAATATATTAATTTTCTTTGTCCTTACTGAAGTATCGGCGTTATCATATGATGGATAGTTCGAGGCAAGGTTTGTACTTGTTATTCAGATAGTTATAATTTTTTTGTATTCAATACTAGTATCAATATCTTTTTGTTTTTTTGGTAGGTGTATTTTAGAGCTAAAAATTAAATTTGAAGGTTAAAAAGTTATACTTCTGGGCATTTCTGCGCAACGAAATATTTTTTATGATAATGTATAATTATCGTTGATTATGTTTCTTGAAAAAAATTCTGCGAATATCTGCGATTCGGAGACTTATAATTTTTTATTACTAAAATGTCAATTTCATTAAATAATAAAAAAAATTTAATTTTCACTTATTTATATTTTAGGATCTTCTGGAATAATAATAATAATTAGAAGGGAATTATTTGACATATTTTTAAAGTCGAAAGCATTAGCTTTAAAAAAAAAATAAGGAATTTTCGTAGTCTTTTCTCATTGGGAAATATTGCCTAGCTAATAGCCTAGAGCAGGTGAAACAGCTAAAACATAAATGATTAATTTTGAAGCATGATTTCTAAGTAAGATGGAATGCTTCTTCAAGGAAAAGAAATGTTTTTGAAACAGCAACAAGAAATGGCTAAGTGGGACGATACCAATTAAAAGCTCAAGATCTGGTGGACGCTCTGAAAAATATTTTGTTACTTTAAAATTTACAACGGATTTATCAATGGTATGCTATGACACCATCTGTTCACAAAATTTTAAGAGATGGTTTTGAAGTGATAAAAAGCCCTCTACTTCATATTGGTCTTTTATCTGAGGAAGCAGCAAAAACTCGAAATAACCATTTCCGGGTTTATAGAGAAAATAAGACCAGAAAATTTTACCGGTGAGTGCAATCTGGATGTAATTAATAAATAAATATTGACATCAGATACAGTTATCACAGGTATGAGAACTTCAAGAAAAAAGGTATCAGGTTTTGTAAGGAAACTTTAGAAATGTTGTCTCCCCCAACCAACTTAACCGATAGTGGTGATTCCGAAAGTTCATTAAGTGACTAGGAAAGTGAATAATGAATAATTAAATTTAATATGCATTTTTAAGAAAGGTTGGTGCGTTTCTTCCTGGGATATAAGTTGTGTTTCGAAGAGGTATTAAACAATTCTTAATGAATTAGGAAAACACATTGTTTTTCTTTATCACCATAACTTTTTATATTCACCTATTTTACACTATTTTCATTTTTTTAAAATAATAGTAATAGATAAATGATAATAAATCTTTAATTAGTTACAAGCATATTTCATGGGTGCAATGCATAAAGAGAAAATAATATGAACATAAATTGTAAACCCATGGATGCCTATTTCACAGTCGGTGGATTTATGTAAAAATTAATTTTATGAACATTTTCTGCTTAGAGTATTTTTTTTAACTGCTAAAAAAGCATTTTTAATGTCTATTACAAATATAGAAGCCATTTTGAGGACTTTTGAATTAATAAAATGGAAGGAAATAGTTTTGGCCAGCTTTTCGGGTCAAATACCCCTGTGTGCGGCGGTTCAAGTAGAAGGGAAGAGAAGGGGAAACAAAAAAAAACAAAAAAAAAGGAAGGAAAGAGTTGGGATTGGTACATAACATTGGCTTCAAGAACAATTAATAACATTTAAAACAGTATAACAAGAATGAGAAAAGTAACTATATTTATATGTATAATCATAAGTAAACATCAAAAAGGTACATTACAGTTTTTAACGCCTCAATTTCAATTTTTCTCTTCATTTTTTCACTTAATTTCCTTGGATAACTTTTTCGCCGGTTATTTGCAGTTGCGCCTTGTTCTTCATATTTCTTAATCACGTACCTTCCTGTAGAACAATGAAGACACAACAAATCTGCTACCAGGTCTGCAAGTTTAAAATGTCGTTTATTTCTTAAAATATATACACAGTAATTTAAAAAAATCTGGTGCGTGCGCGCAACACACAACTTTCACTTACCAACTTACTTAGGATAGAAATTGACGTGTTTTGCTAAACATCATTTCCCAAAGTCACACATTTTTCTACATTCATATCTTATTTTTGTTAATCGTTAAAGCCGTTTTTGAGTAAATAAAATAAAAAAACCCGTGAAAATGATACAAAATTTATTAAGTAAAGTCCCCCCTCCCGTAGATCAATTTTGATGAAATTTTTACAGTCATATCTCGGGTATATAAATACATCAAATACCAAGTTTGATCAAAATCGTTAAAACCGTTTTTTTGTGTGAATAAAAAAACACGTGAAAATGATACAAAATTTAATAAGTAAAGTCCCCCCTCGGTTTGATCAATTTTGATGAAATTTTTACAGTCATATTTCAGGCATATAAATAGATCAAATACTCAGTTTAATCAAAATCGTTAGAGCCGTTTTTGAGAAAATCGAAAAAAAATTAAAAAGTTATTAAATAAACTACCCCCTCCCTTTGAGCAATTTTGATGAAATTTTTGCTGTCACATCGCGGGCATATACCTACACTAAATACCCAATTTCAGGTTCCCACGGTTTATAGTTTTTGAGCTAGTCTGTTCACATACACACACACACACACACACACACACACAGACCATTTCGCGGGACTTGGTTATTTTGACTCAGGGGACCCCAAAACGTGTATTTCCGTTGAAAACCGGAAGTCGAAAATTTTCACGATCGCAATACTTCCACTTACTATATATTTCATATATAGGTAAGTGAAAGTAAAAAAAGTATAATATATTTTATTCAAAGTACTGGCCCTCGCTTTCTACACATTTTGTCCATCTCTCGGGCAATTTATGGATACCATTCCAAAAGAATGCTTCATCTTTATTTGAAATCCATTCATCGAGCCATTTTCTTACATCCTCCAAATTGTTAAAGTGTTGCTCAGCCAATGAGTGTCCCATCGATGAGAAGAGATGATAATCAGAAGGCGCCAGGTCAGGTGAATACGGCGGGTGGGGTAGGAGTTCCCAACCAAGCGAAGAAATCTTTTCCTTAGTCAATCTGGCTGAATGTGCAGGAGCGTTATCATGCTGAAGAATTACTTTGGCGTGCCTGTGAGCCCATTCTGGGCGTTTTTCGATCAATGCGTGACTCAAATTGATCATTTGTCATCATTTGTTGGGTTTGGGTATTGTCTTCGTCTAATAAACATTGCAATTCGACGTCCTCAAACTTTTTTGGTCGATTTTCTCGTTTTTTATCAGTAACATCAAAATCACCACGTTTGAAACTTTGAAACCAACGTTCACATGTCTTGACGGTTGGAGCAAGATCGCCATAAGTCTCAACAAGAATTCGATGACATTCAGATGCCTTTTTCTTTTGATTGAATAAGAAAATCATGACATGCCGCAAATGCTCTTTATTTGGCTTAAAATTAGACATTTTTAACACCAAAGAAAGGTATGATACGTCCACGTAAACGACTTAAAAACAACTGACTTTTGTAAACAAATGACTAACAAACAAAATAGCGTTTAGAGATAAGCAAATCCTTCAATAGGCTAAGAGCGCATTCTATTGGAATTAAAACGACATTTTAAACTTGCAGACCTGGTATTTCGCGATACGATTTTTGTTAGTTGCGCAGTAAAATTACTTTCTCGCGAAGTCTGAATACTGTCAGGGAAGAACATGATTTTATTCAAGCAAGTAAACAACTAAACAAACAAACCTCTGTACTTCAGAAATCTAAGTGTGCAAATACTTTTTTCTGCTTTTATTTTACCTTTTGGATGTAAGTTTTTTATTTTAATTATATATGTGGTAATCTAGCATGAAGTATAATTTTTATTTATTTAAATTACATGATTTTTTTTATTTCCTAAAATTATTAAAACTTGGTGTGGAAATAGTTTTTGCCACCACTGTATATATATATATTTTCATACTTTTTTCCTTTCTTACAGAATTGGGAAATATCATTGGGGAGGCGATTCAGAGCGCTGAAATTATGGTTCACCCTCCGACTGTATGGTGTGAGTGGTCTACAAAATTATATTAGGACCCACATTTCCCTTGCTAAACATTTCGAAACTCTCGTCAGAAATGACACAAGATTTGAGGTAGTTGCTCCAGCATCCATGGGTTTAGTATGCTTTAGAATGAAAGTAAGTTTTTTATCTACAGCTACATAGCAAACGCCTGTAACAAATACTAATAATATTCAGGAAACGATAAAAATACTTATCTACGCCTTAGTTCATCCAAGCTTCAGATCAAAAATCGATAAAAAAAGTGAACAAAGAATTTATAAAGCCTTATTTGGCCTCATAGGTGGAAAATAAATATAGGTGGAAGCTAAAATTAGGTATTTGATGTATGATACGGTGCGAAAGCAAAAATTTCATCAAAATTAATCAAATGAAGGGCGCACTGTATTTAATAAATTTTGTTTCTTTTTACGTTTTTGTTTTTTTCCCACAAAAACGGCACTAAAGATTTTGATTAAATTCCTTTTGTATAATGAGAATTAAGTATTCTCTAATATTAGATAGGTTTTATCATCATAAAAATGTTTTTAGGGGGCTAAAATAGCGAAGGAAAATTTTTTGTTTTTCTATAAAGTACCTTTGATTTTGTTTATATGAACAAATTAACTGTTCATCTTAAATATATATTTGATATTTTAAAAAATGCAGCATGATGGTCAGATATTTATTGTTATTTGTGAATATCTATTCAGGGATTTAGCCCCAGAATAAAGTTATTTTTTGAGAGCTTACCTATGCAAAGATAAATTTGATCGGATGTCACAGCATCCTAGTCTGCTTGTACGAATGCGCTGTAGGCATCATTGGCGGATCTAGGGGGGGGGGGGGCTGTAGCCCTAACCATCCCTCCCTTAGGAAAATTTTTCGTCATTTAAAGATAGAATTTGACTTTCCTTAATGTAAGGAAGCAAGTTAGTAGAGAGTAAATGGCGGTTCTGGGTCACTTTGGCGGCAACCTCCCTGACTGTTATACTGTATGTGTAAGGTTATGTTACTCTTCCAAAGCAGTACGCCACAAAGAGATAAGTTTGTTACTCTTTTAAAACGTCGCATGACATGACCTTGAGGTTACAAACCCGGGAGGGGGGGGTATTTGGGGTGTCCTTGGGCGGTTGGTGGCAACCTCCCTGACTGTTACCCTGTTGTTGCGGTAAATCAGAACAGACAATTAACGAAGAAATTATTTTTTAAATAAAAAGCCAATTATTTATTTTTTTAATTTTCTTTTAAAAGGAAAAATTTATTTTATTTTCATTTTGTTTAAGATATTTCTTTAGTCTTACAGTTCCAGCATCCCAACAGTTTGTTACTTTTTTAATACAATAGATGTAAGGTTATGTTATTCTTACAAAACAATAGGTTACACCGAGGTAAGGTTATGTTCCTCTTTCAAAACATTAGATTACAATGAGGTAATTAGTACATGTTATCAATAGTAAGACTTTTCTTTCTGACTAATTTGGGCAATCATTGGTTATTAATGACACAGAACCAATTCATCCCAACCTCTCGGTTCCTCTCTAAGCTTTTTTACACGGGTTCATAAATAAATCAGAATAGAATAGAATAAAATGTTTTTATTTATAATATTATATTCATAATTTTCAAGACAATATTACATACACAATTTTTAAGACAATATTATATACATAATTTTGAAGACAGATTGTTCCGTAAAAATTATCACGATTATAAATTACATTATACATATACATTTTGGTTACTCATTGGTTCTAACAAACTAGCAATTTATTCCTACGTTCAAGTTCCTATTCAATTTTTTTACAAAGGTTCATGCATACATCAGAATAGAATAGAGTAAAATAATGTTTTTATTTATAGTATTATACAGGGTGTTTCGGAATTGCACGGCACTATTTTAGGTACGTGTTCTCTAACACAAAATAAACAAAAAAGTTCATATTAACATGTATCTCAAACTCATTTATTAAACAGATATCAAGGGTTAAAGATTTATTATTACTATTTATTTATTATTATTACAACATTTAGAGTAAATGTTCAAAGGCGCCTCCGTTTTGTTGAATGCAACATTCAGCACGACGAATCCATGCTTCTCTGGCTCTTCGTATAGCATCAGGATGGTGGTTGATAGTTACTGCGGCTTCCACGATCCGATTTCTTAGCTCTTCTTGCGTGTCAACTGCCGCAGAATAAACCATAGACTTCATCCAGCCCCACACAAAATAATCTAATGGCGTTAAATCCGGAGATCGTGGTGGCCATTTAACAGGTCCGTTTCGACCAACCCATCGGTCTCCATAAGTTGCATTCAAATAATCAGTGACACTATGAGAAAAGTGAGCTGGAGCACCGTCATGCATAAACCACAGCCTTTGCCTAATGCCTAGCGGAATATCTTCTAGAATATCATGCAGATTATTTTGCAAAAAATGCAAGTAAGATATACCTGACAGCCTAGGTGGCAAAAAGAAGGGGCCGATGATTTTGTCGCTTAGAAGACCACACCAGACATTTAAAGAGAATGTATGTTGGTAATGTCCAACAGCAGTCGTATGAGGGTTTTCTTCGGCCCGGTATTTCGAAAATTAAGAATCCCGTTTCTTGTAAAGCAAGATTCATCAGTAACCAAAATGCAGTTCAGGAAGTTAAGATCTCGTGTGCATTGTCGAATTAACCACTGGGAGAAATTTCTGCGCTTGTTATAATCTTGTGGTAACAAATCTTGCCTACTTGATACGTGAAATGGATATAATTGTTGTTCGCGTAAAGTTCGCCATACGCTGGTAGAGGAAACATCGAAACGACGTGACAATCTTCTGGTACTAGTAGTAGGAGATAACTGAACAGCATCGAGTATTTCTTCTTCTACGTTTGCAGTTCGTCGAAATCGTTGTCGACCGGCGTTCACTCGTATAGGTTTTAGCGTACCATTATCCCTAAGACGTCTTTCAATGGCCTCAAACGTTTTACGATTTGGTATTCTTCGGTTATGAAATTTTTCACGATATCTTCGAACAGCAGCAGCACCGTTTGTATGTACCTGTCCATAAGTTAAAAGCATGTCTGTTTGTTCATCAAAAGTGAATAAATTTGTGGTATCTCCCATGATAATCATAAATTGAACTGTGTCACAAGATTCACTCACACTAAAACACACAGAACTAGACAAACAGATGAGCAACTACTGTCATTGCTTATCGTTCATTTGTTTATCAGGTGATTAAAACCTTTTATTTAGGATTAAACACGTTAAACGTTGTACAGTCAGTCTTAATGCAGTAAATAAATAATAAATCTTTAACCTTTGATATCTGTTTAATAAATGAGTTTGGGATATATGTTAATATGAACTTTTTTGTTTATTTTGTGTTAGGGAACACGTACCTAAAATAGTGCCGTGCAATTCCGAAACACCCTGTATACATTCCTTTTAGAACAGATTGTTTTTTTGTTTTTTTTTTTGGTTTTTTTTTTCTTCATCTATTTTTTTTTTATTTTATTGCAAAGTTAAAAGTAAACATCAAAGCATAGTAAAACATAAACATAAAACATAAATAATAGTAAACATAACATAAATAATAATATACATAAATAAATAAAACATAAAAGCCGAACATTTCTCCTATTAGATAATTTGATAACATAACTGGTAATTACACAAAAATTAAACTCTTTTACTAACCGTACTCTATATACCCATCCTAATTTGCTAAATTCCATTAGTTCGTCACAGTTCTTCCTGTTTAAATATTATGTTAATTCTTTACTATTTAATTGATTTTTACATACATCAGCAACCAGATAATTCATCCCTTATAAATCGAAAATAATCCTCAGATCACTATGAGTATCGGACAAGCCATTTTTTAAAAATTTATTTCAGTAGAACTCTCTTTCTCTCAATGGGATACAGATGAGTTACCGCCCGACCATCCGGGTAATACACCAGTTTTATAGCACGGCATCCCCACCACGCGGCGTAAGGAAGGTCACTTTCTTTAGAGGAGATTGCTTCTGACGACAGTCTTATCCAATCTTAATCCAATAAGTGACCTTCCTTACGCCGCATGGTAGGGATGCCGTGCTATAAAACTGGTGTATTACCCGGATGGTCGGGCGGTAACTCGCCTGCCGTCTTGGGATTAGCAAGGGAGATGGAGGGGGTCTTAAGGGACCTCAAATCGTGGTTGTATCCGGAGGGAGATGCATAGAAGGTAGTGCATCATCTCATGCATCATTTATAAAATTCAGGAGGAATTTGCTTATTGTTATATAAGAACAGAATCCAAGCTAAGCGGTCATTTTAAAGCTAGCTCGCTGGAAACAACATCTTAACGGGTAATTTACTCAGCAACTTTTTATATTTTAATATAAATCAGTTGAAACCTTTAACGTGGTTATACATTAAATATTTAGAAGGCAGTGATAATTTAATAAAATTCAGGAGGCATTTGCTCATTGTTATATAAGAACAGAATCCAAGCTAAGCGGTCATTTTAAAGCTAGCTCGCTGGAAACAACATCTTAACGGGTAATTTACTCAGCAACTTTTTATATTTTATTATAAAACAGTTGAAACCTTTAACGTGGTTATACATTAAATATTTAGAAGGCAGTGATAATTTAATAAAATTCAGGAGGCATTTGCTCATTGTTATATAAGAACAGAATCCAAGCTAAGCGGTCATTTTAAAGCTAGCTCTGCTAGAAACAACATTACTGAAATAAGTTTCTTAGTAATTAACATATTCAATTGATAATTTTGAACTTCAATCACTGTTATATTTGGAAATATTTAAAAGGCTGACAACATTTTCTAAGATTTAGGAAAGAAGAAAGGGAGCTAATCCAACATTTTGAAGGCAACCCTGTTAGATATAACATCAAGAGAAGTGTATAATCTACTACGATAGAATCCTTGGTTTGTAAATTTTGCTCCAAGGAATTTACACGAAAAGATAGTATGTTAAAACATGTGAAAAAGAAGAATTGTAAGTTTTCTGCCTCATGTAAACAATGTTGTGTGACCTTTACCAATCCCCATAACCTGAAGCGACATGAAGAGTATTGTAGAGGAAGCGAACCTCCTAATAAGAAACAGAAACGTGAAGCTAAAACTTCTGATTTATTAGCTATTGTGCCGGATGAAGAAAGGATTGTGGAATACGAAACAGCCTTTGAAAGGAGAATCAAGTCATATTTTCTGAGATGTGATGAGAACCATGACTTACCGTCCTTCTTGAATGCATATATATCCTCTGGATATATCCTCTGGGAGATATCAAGTTTTATTTTGCAGTTTTTGTTGATGGATGAACATCAGCAAGAGCCTCAATTGTTGTAGAAACAAAATTAAAAACCGATAATAGTAATCCGGATAACATAACAGAAGTGTCACCCTTGAAGAATCGGCACAAGATCTCCGACAACATATTCAACTGTCACCGAGTCCGGAAGAAGACAGAGGTATCTGAATCCTTTGTTAGGTCAATTGAAAATAAGCTTTTCCAACAAGCACTAAAACACATCAATCACTAACAGACTGCTAATGTTCTCCCCCCACTCTTTTGATTCTGAATTTGATTGGTTGGTTTTCCCATTTGATTTATCCAGTAGTAAAACAATATTGAGCGTTTTGTTAATTGCCACTTCTCAAATGAACAGAACGGCTTTAATTATGAACAATGGTCTGTCATTAAAGGCGTACTCCGCATGCATGGGCTCACCGAGTTTTATGAGTTGACTGAATATTTTTCTTTTTTTTCTCCTCTTTATGTTTTCTTTATTTTTATCATATCTCATATTTAGCAATTACTTATTTTTAGGCGTAACGAGAGACAGTTAATTTCTCCATATAAACAAAAACAATGGTACTTTATAGTAAACAAACAAACAAAAAAGGCCCCAACCCCCCCCCCAAAAAAGCCCCCTCAGAACATTTTAATAATGATAAAGCTTACCTGATATTAAAGAACACCTAATTTTCATTAATCATGACGAATTTGATAAAAATCGTTAAAGCCGTTTTTGAGATCATCGAAAAAAAGTTAAAAATTGGAAAAAAACTATGAAATAAAGTGCCCGCTCCGTTTGACCAATTTTGATGAAATGTTGGCTATCACATCTTTGGCATATAAATACATCAAATACCCAGTTTGATCAAAATCGTTAAAGCCTTGAGTAAATAAAAAAACACGTGAAAATGATACAAAAATTTATTAATTAAAGTCCCCCCTCCGGTTGATCAATTTTGATGTAATGTTGGCTATCGCATCTTTGGCATATACATACATCAAATACCCAGTTTGATCAAAATCGTTAAAACAGTTTTTGAGTAAATAAAAAAAACACGTGAAAATGATACAAAATTTATTAAGTAAAGTTCACCCTCCGGTTAATCAATTTTGATGAAATTTTTGCTGTCACATCGCGGGCACATACATACACTAAATACCCAATTTCAGGTTCGCACGGTTTATAGTTTTTGAGCTAGTCCATTTACACACACACACACACACACACACACACACACACACACACACACACACACACACACACACACAGACACAACAGCAGAGGTTTCCCTGCCTCCGTCAACTGGGAGCAGTTTTAAAGTATTTATTTCACCAAAAAATGACATAACCAGTAACCAAAAGAAGGAAATCATTAAAAAATATGTAAATCCAGTTAAACTTAAGGCCGCTGTTAAAAGTTTTAGAAATATAAAGGATGGTAAGGTTATGATAGAGTCTAGTTGTAAGGAAGATATCGAAAAAATAGCCAATGAAATTAATTTAAAATGCATGAATCAACTTAATGCCTCACTAGGGAAAAAAAGGTGGCCCAGTCTAATTATAAAAACGTTCCAGAGGAAGTGAATATGCAAAATATTGTTGATATTATTAGGGAACAGAATTTTGAGAAAAACATCGATAAAGACATTATTCCCAAAAAAATGTGGTGCAATAAACGTAATATAAAAAAGAAAAATATTGTAATAGAGGTTAAGCCTACTTTAAGAAGCTGGTTTATAAATAAAGGAGTAAAGTTGATGTGGAACATCTGTTCTTTGGCAGACTATATTTCAGTTAATAGGTGCTTCACTTGCAATTCACTGACAAGACACACCGAGAAGTGCACTCGTACACAAATATGTCCTATTTGTGCGGGCCCACACAGACTTAGTGAATGCGAGAGGAAAGAGGTTAAATGTAGTAACTGTTTACAACATAACCAAAGGATTACTGACCCATCTCGCCTAGTAGATACCAGGCATAGCTCTTTAGATAACGACTGTCCAACTTATCTCGCCCTAGTAAATAGAATAAAACAAAATATTGATTATGGCCAGTAAAAACACAACTAATTTAGGTTCAAGTAATTTAAAAGTTATTCAAATCAATTTACAAAAGTCTAGAAATGCAACGAATAATTTACTAGATGTCGTTACTAGGCGAAATATCGATATTATTTTAATGCAAGAACCATATTGTATTTCAAACAAGGTAGCTGGATTTCCAAAAAACGTAAAAATTTTACAGAAAGGTGAGAATAGAAAACGAGCGGCCATAGCGGTACCTAATAACCAGATAGATGTGTTGCTATTGGGACATATTAGTAATGGACACAATGTTGTAGCTGAAATTTTTACTAATGATTTAAGTTTTATACTTATATCTAGTTACTTTGATTATAATAGGGATCTTAAAATTAATTTACAATTTCTTGACGATGCCCTTCATACTACTAAAAATCCAAATCGGTGTAGATAGTAATTCTCGATCGAAAATGTGGTACGATAAAGTAACAAATACTCGAGGAAAAATACTAGAATCGTTTATTGCTGAGAAAAGGTTAACAATTATTAACTCAGACGGAGGATTACCCACATTTGGGTCGAAAAAAGGGGAAAGTAATATAGATCTTACCATAGCATCACTTAGTATGATTAAATCTATCAAAAATTGGAAAAATTTAGCGTTAATGGAAGAAAGTGGTTCCGATCATAAAATACTGAGCTTTGAAGTCGAGGAAAAAGGCACGTATAGAAATAAAGACTTTTACTTTAAAGATAAAAAATATAATACCGCAAGAGCAGACTGGGAAAAATTTGAGGATCGCCTTAATGGTTTTTTTTCAACAATTTTAACCATTTCAACAACATTATCTACTGAAGAAATAGATAAAAAAATGGCTCAAGAGTTACAGAATGCTGAAGACTTTCCTTCGATAGTAACGCAGTTACTAAAAGAAATGCAGAACACTTGCGATAAGAGTATCCCAAGAAAATATAGATGTGCAAAAAATCATAAACAAGTGTGCTGGTGGAGCGATGAACTGACCAAACTAAGGAATGAAGTCAACAGAAATAGAAGGAAATACCAGAGGAGTAAGAAGAAACTGCCAACAGACGTTGGCAGGCAACCTGAAGACGGCTTACTATGAAAGCAAACGTGTATACTCCGAAATGTTGAACAAAGCCAAGAAGGAGGCTTGGCGTAACTATTGTAACGCTACAGACAAGTCCAACCCATGGAATATTGTGTATAAAATGGCATCAAGTAAAATTAGATCACCAATTACACTTAATACAGTAAAGAAGAAAGACGGAAGTTACACAAACAATCTAAGTGAAACATTAGACCACCTAATGATAAAGTTTTTTCCCGCGGATCTCCAGGATGGAGAGACTTTTTCTCACAAAAGCATCAGAGAGGCAACAAAATCCATCGATACTCAGAATGATAAACCATTTACATTGACCGAAATCACCAACATAATAAATAGTTTCAAGAGTAAAAAATCACCGGGTATAGATGGCATGGATGCAGAGATACTAAGGAATCTGTTAGAGTTGTATCCGAATACCTTAACAGCCTTGTATAATGAATGCTTAAGAAGAGGCTATTTTCCAACCGAATGGAAACATGCCCTTACCATTATATACTGATTAAACCAGGGAAAGAGCATCCGGATGAAGTAGGAAAGTTCCGGCCAATATGTCTTCTACCTTTACCCGGTAAAGTACTAGAAAAGCTGTTGATCTCGAGGATTATGTTCCACATTAATAAAAACAACAATATTCATCAGAAACAAAAAGGCTTTACTCCACAAAACAGCACTATTGATGCTATTACAATAGTCAACAACTTTATACAATCAAATTTTAAAAAACGTAACAGAGTGCTGATTCTATCTCTAGATGTGGAAGGAGCGTTTGATGCAGCTTGGTGGCCATCGATCCTTTTTCAGCTCAAAAACTTCGGATGCCCCAAAAACCTCTACTTACTCTCTAAATCATATTTTTCAGAAAGGAAGGCTACAGTCTAATGCTTTCTATTACAGAAAACTAGAGTAGTCACAAAGGGGTGCCCCCAAGGTTCGTGCTCCTCCCCAGATTATTGGATAGTGCTGTACGACTCATTGTTAAAGATACCACTTCCTCCTGAAGCAGAGTGTGTAGCTTTTGCAGACGACTATTACGTCATGTTCAGAGGAAAATCCGTACAAGAATTAGAGGCAATAGGCATTGAGGTTTTACATTTGGTTGATAATTGGGCAAGGCTGCATAAGATGAAGTTTAGCGCAAATAAGTCACAGGCCTTACTCTTGAAGCAAAAAGGAGAATTAGAGTCAATAACGCTCTATCTTGACGGGTATCCAATTAAACAGGTTGAACAGATGAAATGTCTCGGAGTCTTATTTGATTACAGATATAACTTCAATGCACATATAGATTTCATTACAAGTAAAAGCCATCAACTTATAAATATCCTTTCAAGGTCAGCTAAAGTGGATTGGGGAATTGGAAGTGATGCTCTTCAACTAATTTACCGCGGAGCAATTGAACCTATCCTGACTTATGCTTCACCAGTTTGGATAAAAGCGATAGAGAAAAAACAAAACCAAGCCAAATTAAAAGGAATACAAAGGCTGATGGCCATAAGAATAATTAAAGGTTTTCGAACTATATCATACGAGAGTGCCATTGTCCTTGCAAATATTGAACCGATTATTCTGAAATTGGGTTTACAATGCAATTTTCATAGAATTTACCATGATGGAAATGATGAAGAAGCGGAATATGAGAAGCCAGTAAGTTTCAGAGAGTGGCAGCATCCAGGAGATACATCAGGTATAATATTTTATAAGGAACCAGAAGATGCTAAATATTACATATACACGGATGGGAGTAAAACTGAAAGGGGAGTAGGGTGTGCATTCGTGGCAATGGAGAGAGGAGAAGAATTTTATAACGCTAAGTTTAGGCTAAGCCCTAAATGCTCAAATAACCAAGCCGAAATGCTAGCTATATTGAAGGCCCTAGAGTGGTGGAAGGGGATAACTAAGGATCATGGAGAAAGAACACCAACTGTTGTAATTAAATCAGATAGCAGAATCTGTATAGACATATTGAAGAACCACAGAGACCACTCTCCGATAGTCGAAAAAATTAAAATACTTTTAAAATCAATGAACAACGAGGTGAAGTTTCAGTGGGTAAAGGCTCATAGTGGTGTAATAAGGAATGAGATGGCAGATACTCTAGCGAAGGAGGCATCAGAAGACGAATCGATAGAAGAAGCATACTCTCTGGCCCCGAAGTCGTACCTTGTGAACAAACTTCATAAGAACTTGATATCGGCTTGGCAGGAAGAGTGGGCACAAAGCGACAAAGGCTTAATTACGAAGAAATATTCCCCGAACATCAAGTCAAGACAGGATGCGGAATACTTCACAATTAACTATAAATTAACTCAGGTCTTGACGGGTCACGGCCGGAACCGGGCATATCTTCATCGTTTCAAAATTTTAGACGACCCATGCTGTTTATGCGACTCTCATACGCCACAGACATGGGAGCACATAATTTATGATTGCGAGAATTTTGAAGCTATCAGAAGAAAACTTATTCAAGATGTCATTACATCAGGGAGTTATTGGCCTGCAAAAGAGACTGATTTAATTTCAAAAGATTACTTTCCATCTTTTTCCAGTTTTCTAGCAAAAATAGACTTTAATATGTTATAGAAATATTGTAACTATAATTATTAATAATGTACATGTTATACGTTATGTGGTGCATGTGAACAATAAAGTGATTTAAAAAAAAAAAAAAAAAAAAAAAAAAAAAAAAAAAAAAAAAAAAAAAAAAAAAAAAAAAAAAAAAAAAAAAAAGGACACAGAACAATTCGCGGGACTTGGTCATTTGGACTCAGGGGGCCCCAAAACGTGTGTTTCCGTTGAAAACCGGAAGTCGAAATTTTTCACGATCGCAATACTATATATTTCATATGTAGGTAAGTGAAAGTAAAAATGTATTGCTTGAAAATCATGCATTCAATTATTTTTAGTATTTCAATTTAAAGTAGTGGGGGCTAGGGTGGGGATGTTTATAATAAAGAAGGACTTAATCCATTGGTTGATTTATAGAAGCAGTAGACGGATGTTTCCCATGTTTCCAGTAAAGGTATTATATATAAAAAATTTCAGTAAAATAATAATATAATATAAAAAAATATCTTATGACTTTAAATTTTAATTTTTTAACATTATATTAAATAGAATCCCTACGTGTGACGAAGATGAATCTCATCAAAAAAATTTTTAGAAATCAGACGATGTCCACTAGGATAATAAAATACAGGTATGAAAATGCTAAAATAACTAATGACAATAAAAAAATATTGTACAATAAAATATTTTTATATAATTATAACATGATAAATATTTTTAGATGAATATGGTGCCAAGCACCGAAAGCTTCTGATGTAAGAACAAAATAAAAAAGATGAGACTGTTTTAAAAATAAAATGGGTAAATTATTATAATATAAAATACAACAGTCTACTTATCCTATCATATTTTCAGGTTTTTAATTTTTTACCACTTTTGATTTACCGAAAATTTTATATTCATGAAATTCGGATTCATGAAATTTGTTTAAAATGTATCTATTCGCATTGTTTGAATCAAAATTGAGCCATAGTTAGATTTTTTGAATGGAAATTTTATTTAAAAAATATTATTTCAGATGTGTTTCAAGGTATTAAAAGTTTCGGGCAACTTTGGACCCCTGTATGTACTCCGCGTCGAAAAAAAATATGCAAGCATTCTTAAGCTTATCAGTCTAACTATTCGGTTTCGAGTCTTTGAGTCTCTAGATATTTACATAATTGTTAATAACACTAGGTATAAATTGCATTATTATATCTGTACAATGATCGATAATTTATTTGAATTAAGGAGGAAGAAAAGAAATTATATTATTAGAACAGCTAAATTTAAATACTTTCACCGTGCATCAAATTGTGACAGATGATTTGAACATGCGAAAGGTTTGTGCCAAATTGGTGCCGAAAAATCTCACAATTGTACAGAAGCACATTCGAAAAAACATGTGCGTTGATCTTCTTGAGAGGATTGCTAATGACCAAGAATTCTTCAATTGTGTGATCACTGGTGATGAATACTGGATATTAGAGTACGATCCTGAAACAAAGCGGCAAAGAAAAGAATGGCACACTCCGTCATCTCCTCGGCCGAAGAAATGTCGAATGAGCAAATCAAAGATCAAGAACATGCTGATTTGTTTTTTTGACAGGAAAGGTATCGTGCACAAAGAATTTGTTCCACCAGGACAAACTGTCAACCAAGTGTTTTATAAAAGTGTCCTTGAAAAGTTGTGGAAAAGAGTGATCCGTGTGAGACCAGAAATTGCAGACAGGTGGATGCTTCATCATGACAATGCTCCGTGTCACACGGCCATTTCCATCCGTGAATTTTTGACCTCAAAACGCATAACTGTTGTTCCTCAACCCCCCTATTCACCTGATTTAAGTCCTTGTGACTTTTTCCTCTTCCCGAAATTGAAACATGTCCTAAAAGGACGTCATTTTTGAACTCTGGAGAAAAGCCATACCAATTGAAGACTTCCAGCGCTGCTACCAACAGTGGGAATGACGACTCCGCCGATGTATAGCTGCCCAAGGGAACTACTTTGAAGGGGATAACATTGTTGTTTGAAAATAATAAAAACTTTGGTTAGTATGAAATCAGTCTCATTACTTTTCTCACACACCTCGTATTTGCCGAAGGGTCGGGAAATCGAGGTCTCAAAGAAATTGAGAAAAACGCCTATTAAAAGGAAATATATGACGCATTAACCAAGATTTGCATGACCCTGAGCAATATAACCCTCTGCGGACCAGCCTTTGATTTCATGAATTGTCCACACGGTCCGATGCCGGTCCAAGACCAACATAAACAACCCCCGCCATTAGTCCATGTCTGCTTGTTTACATCGCACCCTGGTGGTCCGTCTAGTTTTCTGTGAAATAGCACATTTTGTTTTAGGGGTAATAAAAATGGAAAAAATGCTTATTTATTCTCAAAAAATCTATATTTAATCAAATTAAAACATAACCATAAGTGATCTAATTTATATAATTTTTTATAGTGTGGTACTTCGCAAAACATTCTCCAATAAGAAGAGCCAGATTTGTTGAGCATGTCTTACAGTAAATATTAGTTTTTCTCCTTCCATTTTTTCAATTTAAATCTCCGAAAATAACCAAAACTTACAACGAAAATGAAAAAAACTGACACTAAAAAGATTCAAGGTTTAAGAAATAACAACATATTAAGAAGCCTTAGAGTGCTGTAGTTCACAGAACCTATACATAGCATCTATCGGTTTTTGAGGGTACTATTTGGTACCAAAATGATCAGCTGATCGTCTAGGTAGTGCTTTGTCTTCAAATTATGCCTAGGAGGACTTGGCAAAAGTCTAGAGGGACAGAAAATCGATGCCGGTGAGAAACCGGCCTAGGACCTCTAGGGTTAAATATGTTTGCCGGTCCCAGCTCGTCAAAGGTCTAGTAGGACTGGTGACGGACAGACACTCGCGGACCGTATGAAGAACTTGTTTATGCTGTTCCCAGGTCGGCATTGGCCCGCAAAGGGTTAAACCCGTTGCTAAACTAGCAATACCAACTTGAAGTAGTGTTAGGCCAATAATCAATAGATCAATGGCTGAGGTTACCAAAACACCCGGTAGAAGTTCAGTCATCTTTTTAAAATTAGTGGAAAAATATAGCAATTTCGAGTTAGTTTATACCGATGCATCAAAAAAGGGATCCCAGCCAGCCGACTACAGACCCATCAGCTTGCTTCCCCACCTAGGCAAGATATTTGAGAAAATTATTCTTAATTACCTCAAGAAATCAGTTCAAAAGTTCAGAAATAGCTCTAATCCCTCCGGAGCAGACTGGCTTTCAGGCCGGTCTCTGCTCGGATCATCATTTAGCTAAGCTACAGGCGGAAGTGAGTCAGAACTCACTTAAGAACGAGGCAACAGCTATGGTCTCAATCGACTGCACGGAAGCGATTGACTCAGTATCTCATGGCCTCTTATGCAAGACACTGTTGGACAACGAGTTTCCTGAGCAACTATGTACGATTTTGAGATCCTTTCTGCAGCACCGTTCTATAAGTGTGCGAGTCGGCGAAGCTGTGTCCAATGACGTTGCACTCACCTGTGGAGTCCCTCAAGGGTCTGTGCTATCCCCAATACTGTTCTCGATCTACACGTCTGAAACTGATGGCGCAAAGTACAAGAAAGCAACTGTAGCGGCATACGCCGATGATATAGCTATATATAATAGCTCACTGAACGCTGAGAGAGCTCTACGGCAGGCAGAGGAGGCCTGTGAGGAAATCTCCAGGAAACTGGAAAGGTTAAATATTTCAGTTAATCCCAAGAAGACCGACTGTATTATTTTCTCTTTTCAAAAGAACAAGCGCCGCTAAAGTTTATAGGGTAGCGGTTAGCGAGAACAGGCCGGCGCAAAGCATAGTGTACTTAGGTGTCACACTCGACAGGCACCTAACACTATCTCGCCATTGCGAAAAAAAGATTAGGTCGGTTAGGACTAAGTCCTACAGGCTAAACCACCTGCTAACTTCGCCAAACCTTTCCCTCCGCCTCAAATTGTTGATATATAAAGGCGTCTTAAGACCGGCCCTTCTTCATGGAGCGCCGATGCTTGCAAACATATCAAGTTCCATAGCAAAAAAGCTTCAACAGTTTCAGAACGGCATACTGAGACTTATTGTGAAACACACGACATTACAAAGATCGAAACTTGACTTACTGCATACCACTCTTGACGTTCCGAGTCACTGAATTTATTAGACGGAGGCACATCAAATTCTTTGACAGCCTCAAGCACTGCACCAATCCACTATTTCAAACACTGACACCAACCGAAGGGCCACAGAGGTGGCAAACTCACGTCGACATGTCATCAGAATAGACTAATTTAACTCATGTCATGTCGACAGTCTCAGATTAGACTAATTTAACTCAGAAACTGATACTTAACCCAACTGACTTAACAAAACTGGTGAGCCCCATCACCAGAAACAGATTCGTGACTAACTGACACAGATCTATGACACAAAACACTCTTAAAGTGCACCCTGTGCAGTAAAAGAGTTTTTCTATAGGAATATAGAAGTCCTCATGTTCCTGCCACTCAACGAACAACGAAAACGAAGTAGGGGCTAAGAAGAAAAAAAAAAAAAAGAAAAAAAAAATGAATCAAGTCAAAATTAAAAAAAAAAATTTGAAAAACAAAAGAAAAAAAATCTGGTGCGATGCTCGCAACACACAACTTTCACTTACGAACTTATTTAGATTAGAAATCAACGTGTCTCGATAAGATGTAAAAGCCATTCCTCAACTTCAAACATTTTTCCACATTTATACACTTATGTTTGTATATCTCCATAAGATATAGGGTATCTGTACAGCAAAATTTGGAAGTTCTCAGCACTTTTCGATTCATTATTGCTTATTTATTTGTTGAAGGGACTAATTTCAACAGACTAACAGTCGAGTTTTTTTTTACTTTTTGCTTGTTTTTTACTACGAGTTGTTTTTGTAAATATATCGTGAAGGTGAATCGATAGGTGTATTTACGTCTCGTTGTAAAGTTTGTCTCATATGCCTTTCGGGAAATCGTGAACGATTATCGGCTAATCGGGACGGGTTATCTACGGGTAACCAACCTCTCCTAATCCATGGCAAGCCGCTGAGTCAGTTCAGTCAGGCCGTCACCGAACAGAATCGAGCGGGCTTGGACGGGATTCGAACCCGCACCGCCAGCGTGGGAGTAGGAGACACTATCCACTCGGCTGCGCCGCGGCCCGCCCCCTCTGTTTAACCAATTTTGATGAAATTTCGGCTGTCACATCGCGGTCATATAGATACACCAAATACCAAGTTTGATCAAAATCGTTAAAGCCATTTTTGAGTAAATAAAATCTGGTGCGTGCGTGCAACACACAACTTTTACTTACCAACTTACTTAGATTAGAAATTAATACGCTTTGTTAATTGCCACATCTCAAAGTTACACATTTTTCCACATTTATTTCTTTTTTTTCATTTCCTCTTTAAAAAACACTAATTTCTTTTATTATTAAATTAAGGTTTTTACTTGTGATACTTCGGCAATGCAAGCATAATACTCTAAGTCGTCTGATTTTATAATTCTCTATGTACTTGTTGAAATTTAGTTTAATTTATAATAGACAAATTTAGTGTTTCGTGATGTTTAATTTGCTACTAATTAATTAGATTAAATAGGAGAAGGTAGAACATAAACAATACACAGCTGCTTGCTTGTAAGATACTGACTTATATTGATATAATCGAATTATACATTGATTGATAATATATCGATTACATGTTAATTGATAACGTAACAATTCTCTCTCTTTTTTTTTTTTTTTTTTACAAGATTTATAAAAGACTAGAAACACTAGAATATTTAGAATACAAAAAAAATAATAATCAAAATAATAGAATTATAAATTTCTTGTATGAAATGAATTCAAATGAATAATATGAAACAATAGAACATTTAGAATACGTATAAAATTATAATAAAATCATCAAAATAATAGAATTAGAAATTTCTTGTTGAAATGAGTTAATTGCTCTCTTCACTTGGAGGAGTGGTGGATCTGGTGAGAGTGAAGCGTCGAGTTGGTTTAACTGTTCTACCGAATGAAGTAACATAAGGTGCATTTGTTTTGCTCCTCTCTGCCATCGGGCTCACTGCTGTCGTTTTGTTTTGTTTCTTCTGGTTTGGCGATGCAGCGGTGGAATTTTCAGGTCCAACTGGTCTTGGGGATGTTGATTTTGGACCCATCGGCGACTTCCTCGATGTTCCTAACTGAGGTGATGGCGACCTTGATATTGATGGTCGTATCGAGATGCGCTTCTCTGGAGGCGGCGATCTGGGTTGGTGTGCAGGTTTCAACCAACTGCGATCTCGTCTGTAGAGCTTGGAGTTGACAGAGACTTCGTATGAAGATCCTTGCTGATCTATCACATGTCCTAGCTTCCAACCCTTTTCGGCGTCTTGAGATTTTACGTATACGTCTTGTCCAATTTTAAGTTCTGGTAGCACCTTAGCTCTTTGGTCGTGGTGGAACTTAGACCTTTTTCTTTTGTTTTCAATCTTTTCTTGTACATCCCTCATGACTTCGGGAATAAGAAGTTGCCGCGCAGCCGGCACTCTACTTCGAGTTCTTCTAGACATCAGACGCTGGGCAGGGCTGGAACCCATGTGTTCTGAAGGAGTGTTCCTCCATTCAAGAAGGGCTGCCTGGAAATCTGTGTTGTCACGAAAAATTTTTTTAGTAAATGTTTTGCTATTTTGACACTTGCCTCGGCTTTCCCATTTCCTCGGCTGTTATATGGCGCAGATGTTGAATGACAAAATTCCCATTGCCTGGAAAAGGCTGCAAACTGTTTCCCGATGAGTGATGTCGCATTGTCAGTTACCAGAACTAACGGAATCCCGTGTCTTGCAAAGTTCCGTTTACAAAAGGCAATGATAGTTTCAGCTTTGGTGTCTGGTACTTGCTCAACTTCGAAATAGTCGGAGTAGGAGTCGACCATCACAACATATTGTTTTGAATTAAATTCAAATGTGTCCAGATTGACTCTCTCCCACGGAAGCGATGGAATACGATGTGAAGTCATGGCTTGCTTGGGTTGTGCAGCACCTAGTTCTTGACATGTCTGACAACCTTTGATGACGTCCTTAATTTCGCTGTTCATAAATGGCCAAAATAGTGTGTCGCGTGCTCTTCTGAGTGATGCGTTCTGGCCTAAATGACACAAATGTATTTTTGTAATGAACTCGGCGCGTAGGTTCTTTGGCACAACCACTTGGCTTCCCTTGTAAATCACACCATCTTGGACCATTAGCTCGTGCTTGTAATTCCAAAATTCGTGTAGACATGGCAACTTCTCTTTGCTCTCAGGCCAACCTGACTTAATCACCGATAGAAGAATGCAGAGAGTGTTGTCTATGCAGGTCTCTTCTCGGATGCGGCGAAGGCTTTCAGGCATCATGTTCAGGTTGTCTGCCATCTTGATTGACTCGAGTTCCGGATTGATTTGGTCGCATCGAAATACTTCTTCAAGCTGTTGTTCGCAGTTTTCCGGGAGCGGCATGCGAGACAGCGCGTCAGCAATCAGCATGTCTTTTCCCTTCAGGAACTGGACTTTGAGATTGTATCTCTGAAGGCGTAACAACATGCGTTGAAGGCGTGTCGGTGCTTGGAGAATCGACCGACTAAATATTGCTTCAAGGGGCGATGATCTGTTTGAACAATTACCTCTTTGCATCCGACGATATACTGTTCGAAGCGCTGGCAAGCAAACAAGATACTCAGACATTCCCGTTCTATTTGAGCCCAGTTCTTCTCGTTTGGAGAGAGGCTCCTTGATGCAAAGGCAACTGGTCGACCTTCCTGCATGAGTACACCTCCCAGACCTTTGGATGAAGCGTCGGCTTGGATGACCACAGGAACCTTCTGATTGAAGAACGCGAGAACTGGAGTCTCCGATATCCGTCTCTTGACTTCTTCAATTGCTTGCTTGTGCTCGTTAGTCCATGTCCAACACTGATTTTTTTTTGTAAGATCGTGGAGTGGCTTACAAATTGAGGACAAATTTGGTACGAATTTGGCCATGTACTTTGCCAGACCAATAAAGCTTTTGAGCTCCCCTACGTCTGTAGGGGAAGGCATCTCCTTTATGGCTCTGACCTTGTCTGGGTCAGCTCTGAGACCGTCTTTCGTGATAATGTGGCCCATGTATTTGACTTGGCGCTTCTTGAGGCAGACCTTGCTTTTGTTAAATTTCAGATTAGCATCTCTGGCTGTGGCTAGAAGTCGTTCAAGTGCCTAGTCGTGATTAGCAGAAGCTTCTTCGTCTGTTGCTCCTCGCCCTAAAACCAAAATATCATCCTGAACAATCACAACATCTGTAATACCGGCAAAAATTTCATGAAGTCGACATGGGTAGATGTCAGTTGACACTTTTAAGCCGAATGGAAGACGGAGCCATCTGTACCTGCCAAATGGAGTCCAAAAAGTGGTCAGTTTTGAACTTCGTTCCTCCAGTTTGAGGTTCCAGAATCCGTCCTTTGTGTCTAAAACAGAGAAAAATCGTGAATTATTTAGTTCAGGGACTATGCTTTCAATCGTGGGTATCTCATACTCTGTTCGTTTTAATGCTTGATTTAAATCCCTAGGGTCTAAACAGATCCGTAGCTTCTTAGGAGTCTTAACTAGCACTAGATTGCTGATCCAGTCACTGGGACCGGTTTCCTTCTTGATAATCCCGCTCTTTTCCATTTCAGCTAGCTTAAGCTTTAGTTCATTCCTTAGAGGGACAGGAATGCGGCGAGGTGCTTGTTTCACTGGTGGGAAGTTAGGGTCAATATTTAGTTCGCATTCTCCTTGCAAACAACCTACTCCACTGAAAACATCATCATATTTGGCCAGGATGTTCTCAGCTTGGCTTGCCTCTACTAGCTTGGCAACATCGACAAATTCGGCTTTGGCTCCATTCTGGAGCTCGACAAAGCCTAGTTCCTCAGTGGTGACGGATGAGAGTAGTGGCATCTTTGGCCCAGGACGGTCAAAGTCGTGTACAACCACAAACCGCAGAGAGTGCTTTTGTCTTTTCCCATTGGCTTCAGGATTGCACCACCATAACTTGTTAGTTTTGTCGAGGGAGGTTCGAGCTGGGGCATAAGGCCTCCATAAATAGCTCTTAAGTTGCTCTCTTCGATCGCATCTACACCAGATCCGCTGTCTAGTTGGCACTTGACCTTGCGAGTTGCGTCTGGCTTTCCGACTACGAAGTCTAAAACAGCAGTCCAAATAGTTTTTTGCTTAGTGCTTCCGAATTGCCGGATTTCTTCTATGGCAAATGCTTGATTGCTTTGGTCCGAGAAAGAGCCGTCAGATTCGGTCTCTTCATCCAGATGCTTCACATCTGTCCATGATGGTATCTAGGGTGTACTTTACATATTTTATATATAGGTAAGTGAAAGTAAAAACTGAAATAGCACTTTATTTATACATTAACTTAACACTTTTAAATATGTAATTAATAAGGTAAAAAAGATAAAAAATAATATTTAACACTTGAACATAATTAATGTGTATATTTTTTCCTTTTATACTCTCCCATTTTAGTGTCTAAACAGTAATTGGCAACCATCTTCTCATTGCATTTACTGCTATACTTTTTTTCCATTTGGGTTATCTCATGATGAAATCCTTCTCCGAGTTCATCTGAAACTTCTTCTAGATTGGGAGGGAAGAAATCCAAGGGGAAATGCAAAAAATGAATTTTTAATAACTTGTTCCAACACCTGGTCTAATATGATGAAAGCAATTCTTCGATAGTCATTATAATTTGTTGCTCTTTTGTTACTAATACTTATGATCTCCCAATTTTTTCATTTTGGACCACAAACTATAAAAGTTTCAAATTAAATAGTTGTTTAATTTTTTGTCAGAGTTTTCAATGATAAAAAAAAGCTCGAAATGTCGAAAAACACACTTTTCTACCTAAAACATACAATTGACAAATAATGGTGCCTGATAGAGATTTTCAGACTTCAGATTTGAGTTCAGCCTCCGTAACATATTGAAATAACATTTTTGTTGAAGGGAGGATTTTTATGCAGAACAGTAAAGCCATTTACATTGTGAAAAAAATACGGTATAAGTTAATCATTAATGAATTATATTTTAATTTAGAAACTTTAGTTCCATAATAGATTTCTGAATGCAATATAAAGCAGTTTTAGAGGAACAGTAATCGTTCTTGGTTTCCTGAAAGGCATAAGAGGCAAACATTTAATAATTTATTTCTTCTTCTTTTGCCACCTCCCTTGTGCCATTAGCATAGAGGAACAGCCTCAGCCCATTGGTCCCTTTCGTTGGCTCTTCTTCTCATCTCAATCATAGTGCTGCTTCTGGCTCGCCCCAATCTCTAATGTACTCATCGTATATTAACCTGGGCCTGCCTCTAGGACGTCTTCCCTCTGGTCATGCTTTCAGGAGCCATTTAGCTTTTTGGGTGTTTTCCATATGGTACACATGGCTAAACAATTTCAGTTAGCGCTCTTCTAAAATCTTCTTGACTGGCCTTACATTCAGCTCCTCTCTTATTCTTTCATTTCTCCAACAATCTCATTTCCATGACAGTTAGCTTGCTTGTGTGCTTCTCGAGGACAGTCCAACTCTCAGCACCATATAGGACCATAGAACCTTCAGGTTTTGCAACCAGAACACTTTTCAGTTCAGCACCATAGAACTTTCAGGTTTTGCAATACAAATTATAATACTCTATAACTTATGGAGACAAACAAAAACAAGTAAATGTTGTGAAGTTGAGGAATGGCATTTATACATTTACCAAAACACGTCACGCACCAGATTTTTTTTTTTCATTCTATGATATGATTATAATGATGTTGACCTTTTAAAAAAATAATTTAGGAAAAATAGGCATTTAAAAAACTAAATGAGTCATAATTGGAACATTTATTTCAATTAAAATATTATATATTATTACAAACATGGTTTAGATGGATGAAAAAAAGATGGTGCAAGGGGGGGGGGGGGGAATAGGGTATCAGCCTTTGTTAGGAAACAAGTTTTCCCACACTATTTTAAAAAAAACCCGAACGTATAAGTTCACCTTCAGTGGATCTTCTCTTCCTATCTATTGATTTCAACGTCTACCGTTTTCTAATGAAATCATAATCAGTAACTTGTCATTTGGAAGATTTTCCATTTTGGGCCTTCTCCAAAAATATTGAGTTTTATTGAACATGGTATTTAATATTTTTATTTGACAATTTTTATTATTAACATTTAGTGTGTAATCGTACAAATCAAAATTAGGTTACTGTTTTCATTGCATTCTTTTTTACTTTTTATATCATTTGCAATTTGGCTGCATAATCTGTTTGCATGATGCATTAATTAGAAACAGAACTCTCAAGATAATATCCTAATGTACATTATAAGATGCCTAAACTCACCTCTGGGACAAATTGGATTAATTAAAATAGTCAGAAGAATAATTTACAATAATAAATTGAATATTTAAAATTTTGTATTTCTCAGTGATCATCACATGATCACACAAGTCAGTAAACTTTTGATATATTGTATATAACAAACTTGATGTACTAACTTAATGTAATATTATTTCTATATAAAAATTCATAAGCATTAAAGGTAAAAACTACTAAAATTTTCCTTTACTCTGTCTAAATACATATGTATACGTGACAAGTACTCAGCAGGATTTATTTTCATAAATCTTGTTTTAAAACATAATAATATGAAGTACATAATAGTAATTAATATTGTATCTTATGTGCACAGGGACCTAATAGGCTAACATCAGACCTTCTGAAAATACTTCTAGAGAGCAAAGAAATATTTTTGAACCAAGGAAAATTCGGTGAAAATTTTTTTATACGATATGTTATATGCAGCAGTATAATGCAAAAGAGTGATGTTGATCGAGGTTGGGAAATCATATCATCCCATGCAGATATTATATGGCCATAACATCTCCTCAATGATTGCACATTATTATTAAAGGAATCAGATACAAAATTTAATCAATGGAATCAAAAGAGAGAAGATAAAATAATCCCACGATAAATATTTGCTTATTTTACATATGATATAAGAAGCTTTATACACCAATGGACGAGATAAAACCAATGAACAATGATTTCGTTAGTTTCATATTTGAAATAGCCAATTACTCAGACATCAATATCTAGTTTAAATAATTAAGTAAATAATGAACCTTCTCTATTGATAACCAAAACAGACAGCAGGTTTTTTTTTATTCTATTCTCTAGATGTAATATAATAACGTTAATCAACATAATATTAAAAAGAATCCAAATTGTAAAACAAATATTAAACGAGAACAAGTGCGACAGAAGCAGGACCAAGAAAGGCACTCTCACCTTAGAACTCAACAAGGTCGTGAATGCGTGATGGAAAAAAGTAAGTCGTGTGACATATACATTACTGATCATGTTTTCGTATTGTTCAAGACTACATTTGAACCCGACGTCAGTAATCAAATAAATCTCTAAAAGGATTAATTATTTAGTTAACATAAATAAAATCAGTACATTGTTATATTTTTTAATGAAAATATTTGTTCTAAATTTTTAAATTCATATGACACTATATTTAATATACATGTTGATTATTAAATAAACTATGTAGATTTCCAATATGAACAACTGACAATGATTACATTTTTGACTGCTTTTCATTCAGTGGTAAAACAATAAAACTATGTTCTAAATAGGATTTTTTAAAATCTTACAGCCAAATTGCCTTGAGCAATTTTTTCCCCTCCCCATTAATAAAATATGTATGTTTGAGCCATGTATGAGCCATGGCAAAATTATTATTGTTAAAAAAATTATTATTGTTTTAATTAAATCTCTTCCACTAATGTATAAGATAAACAATAGCTTGAAATCAAAATGAACAGACAAATAATAGAATATATTAAATACACCAATACACACTTACATGCTAAAAGGTAACTAGAATTGTATGTAAGTCAAAGTAACCATGTAAAAGCCAAAGAAAACATGAAGGAAAGAAGAAAAAAGTAAAACATCAGTAATTACAGGATTAAATTAAAAATATTTATTATAAAAAGACATTGTTCATGGAACAAAATTACTTCAAGGACAAATAACTTTCTACACTGTTCTTAGAACTATTTCAAAGTAGACATCATTCTCTTTATCACCATTTATTTTTAACTAAAACGATAACTTTTATAACAGTTAAAAATTAATGTACAAAAGGAATATTAGATCTAAACAATCTATTTCTTGATTTTTGTTCATCAAAATATTAAAAATGAACTTATTTTATGAATAACTATAATCAGTTCTTCAGAAATCTATTACAAAAATGAAAACATACAACTGAGTCCTTGAAAATCACTGACACGCACAATTAATCTTAAGTAAAATAAAATATACTGAAGATACCTCAATATTGTAAAGGTTATCGTCCGTCAACTGAAACAAACAAACAATAAGGCGAATATTAAACATAATAAAAATGAAATTCCTCTGTAATTTTTTATATATCTTTTTTTATAGTAATTGAAGAAACAATATGTCTCTAAAAGAAACAATAAGATCAATTTATGTTGATAAGTAAAAATACGTTTTTCAAAACTGCCAGTAGAGCAATAGATAACTAATGATGCCATTGCTCTTTTATAAGAGAGAAAAACTGTATGTTAATATATTTTCAAAAATCTAATTGAATAGTGTAATTATTTATTGTGAAATAAATTTTTTTGGGAATTTAAGTAGTTATACATCACCTCAATATACTATTATTGCTACCTTTTTACTTTTTGTTTCTATGTTACACAGCATATTTATCTGTTTTTTTTTTTTTTTTCACAAAACACAACATGTATTTGAGTATCATTAAATAAGTATAGCATTATATTATGTACTTCCTAGTGTATATTTATAACATAAAATAAAATACTATATTTCAGTTACTATATTTCAGCGTTTTTTGTTGCATATAAATCTGAGTGTTACTCATAATAAATAAGTTGGCTAGATGAAAAAGCTGACAAATAAAAAAAAAACAATTTTGCAAAACAGTAATAGACTAAAGAATATTAATTTTTTTTTTTTGTCTACCTTTAAGGTCATTAGCAACATCATAAATTTTTTATTCTCTTGTAATATTTTGTCAGGTTTAAAAAAAAAAAATATATATACATATTTAAGCAGTAAGAAAAGTCCAAAATCAACCCATTCACAAAGCAATCATCAAACCAAAAGTTACTTTAGAACCGAATGAAATTGGCAAGGAGTTCAAAATTTTGATCAACCCTAAGGAATTGCATATTCCTTTTCAAAAGGTTAGAGAAACTAAAAAAGGCTCTCTAATAATTCAAACAGATCAAGAAAAAGATCTTACCGAAATAGAACATACTCTCAAGAATTCATCTAAGTTGTCTTATCATAAAATAATGAAAAGAAATCCTTGTTTAATAATTAAAAATATTGAGAAAGACATAACCTTAGAAAACATAACTGACTATATAACAGCTCAAAACGAAGACATATCTTTGAAAAAAAGAAAAGATTAGGCTAGAAGTTATCCTTACTACAAGGTACAACAATCGGCACACTATTTTGGAAGTGGATGCAGCTACGAGGGAATTACTCCTGTACAACAAGATCAGCCTCAGCCACCAAAAGGTTAAGATTGAAGATTACTTCAGGGTAACAAGATGCACTAAAGGCTTAAAATTCCACCACAGCAGTAAGGATTGCCGATTTAAGGTGACCTGCTCAAGATGTGGTGTGGAGGGGAAAACATGCGGTAAACAAATGCACTTCTCAAGAAATCATATGCATTTTATGTGGAAATCACAATAAGTTTACGAAAAGTCAACAAAAGCACTCAATAGACCATTCTGTATTTGACCAAAACTGCCCGTCGTACTTGAGAGAAATACAGAAATTTGCATCCATCACTGACTACAGCATTCCCCTACAATAGGTAATTAATATCTTTGCTATTACCATTACTGTATTTATTAATGGCACCTAGACAGTTAAATGTTTAATAACTCAACTCTCATCACTCAAAATACACAACAAACGTGCTACAACAATACATTGATATAAAACAGGTCGATATTTTATTAATTCAAGAACCTTATACAAGTCAAATAAAATTAGATTACAATCAGTCAAAAGTTTTTCATATACAGAAATGAAGATACAGATGTTTTTACCGACGGCAGTAAGGACAGCGAGAACGTGTGTCGGATGTGCATGGTTATTCAGATCTCCAGAAGGTAGGGATATTGAAAAGCAATACAAATTAGAATCATATTGCTCGAATAACCAGGCAGAGAAATTTGCTGTGGTAAAGGTGACAGAATACACCATTAACTACCCATTACAGATGTATACACATGAGACCATACTATGTATGGTCAACAAAGTTTTACTGGACATGGGACAACAAAGTTTTACTGGACTCTGTTAACAACTTAGATATTCACGATTATTTGGCGGAACAAATTAGACATAACTTAATAAAATTGAAAACAATAGGGAAAACAGTAACAATAAAATTGGTATAGGGACATTCTGGTATCAAGGGCAATGAACGTGCCGATTACCTTGCTATAGAAGTGGCTAAAAGAAAAATGACGCCCTCGTATGATAAAGCCCCTTTATCCTACATTAAGAGAGACCTCACAATTGATTTTGTCAAAAGTTAAGATCAATTGTGAGTGATCTCAACAAAATCACCAAGATTACACAGATACATACCACACACTACACTTCAAAATTATAAACTTATACACAGTAATGATTACAAACTAACACAAGTACTAACATAACATGGCAACACGAAACAATATCTTAGAAATTTTTTAACATTATACAAACAGACGTATGTGAGGAATACGGTCAAATCCAAAATTTACAATACATCCTTTATGACTGTAAATTATTTGATAAACAATGACTTGCACTAATAAAAAATGTAATACTTAAAAATGGAAATTGGCCCGAGACCAAACATGACATTCCTCTGTAATTTTTTAAGTAGCTTTTTTTTTTATAGCAATAGAAGAAACAATATGTCTCTAAAAGAAACAATAAGATCTATACAAGTAATTTAGGTTGATAAGTAAAAATACGTTTTTCGAAACTGTCAGAAATAAAAGAAGATAACTAATGATGCCGTTGCTCTTTTATAAGACTTATTATTCAAATTTAAGACAGACTTCCTAAAATTTACTAGAATTATTAACTTTGACTATCTGACAAACCAGCGATGGGCAGCGTAAGTAATTTCTTGTTGGCTTTATTTAATCCCACATATCCCATCCCACATATATTATTTCACAAAGCCTAAAAATCCGTTTTTCATGAATAATAAGGTCCTGTCGTGCTCAAATGCCATGAATGTGGTATCGTTGGATCCAGAATTTCACGGAGCCTTTGCGTATCATATTCTCAGTGTTATTTTTTAGGTCCAAAATAAAATATCGACCTGAACGTAGTGATTCAATGAATCGAAATGGATCAAGTTGGATTTTATAAATTTCGTTATGAGCATTTAGACCTAGAGAAGTTCCTTTGGAACTAAACTAGGGTTTGTGTTTTAAGTCCTAAAATCTACCATTTGTGAGATAACGCTTGGTTTAGGCCCCTCCTTCGCACGTGGGCAACTACTTATTGTGTTACGTTACTGCAAATGTAAGGTCCTGTAATGCTTAGGTTCTATAAATGTGGTTTTGTCTGATTTAGAATTAATTGTAGCGTTAGAAAATTGCACTCTCACATTTAACAATTACAGTATACACCCGCTTAACCAGCTCCTGTTTAACCGGACGCTGTAAAAGATAAAAAACTAATAGTAGAAAATAAAAATGTAAAACATAAAAATCTTTTCAACATCCTTAAAAGCATTATAACTTAGTCATATTCTCAATCTTAAATTGAAATGCAGGCAAAAAAGCTATTGTTTTTTTGACTGAACTCCAGTAAGCAAATCTCTTCTAAGTAAAATTGATCTTGAAACGAAATCCTTATGCACCATTCATTTCATAAAAAAATTAAAAAGAAATTAAGAAGAAACTGCTTCGTATATGTATACAAGACGACGAAATGGCATTAAGGTGCGTATAAACGAAAAAAAAAAAAAAGATTTTGTGAAACTGAATAGATTGATGGTGTAAATTTTCGTAAATCGTTAAATTGAATTAGCCAAAAAATGTTATCTTCTACTTATGTTACAAATGTTTTAAGTTAAAAATGTTAAATATTTAGTTAATATTTATATAAACTTTGTAAATTAGGTTGTGTGTTGTCTTCGGGTTTTATCACAATATAGGAGTTATAAAAATATTTTTTGTGGTTTTTTTTTATACGTTTTTCTGTATCGACCTGCTCTCTCGCTTTATAGGCGATGTATCGGTTCCGGCGAGGAAGGATAAGCGGGAGTCTACTGTAGTCCAAAATATGTATGAAAAAAATAAAATCTATGAATAGTGATTCATAGTGGCATAGTGATTCGATATATCAAGGTGGAACAAATTGGGTTTCATCAATTACGATCAGCACATTAAGAACCATTTAAGTACCTTCTTATAAATCTGCACATATTTCACAAAGCTAAAAAACCAGTTTTCTCTGAAATGTAAGCTTCTGTTATGCTTAAATGTGGTATAATTTAATTATATATATGTGGTGTAGTTTGATTCAGAATTCAAATAGCGTAGTTAGAAAAATTTGGTTATAATAATTACCATAATCATTCTTTTTTTTATCAAAGATTATGAAAATCGATCTAAATCGATATCTAGGCAGGAAAAAATGTGTTTTGCTAATTTAGACCCACCCAAAAGATATTTTAAACAAACAGGTCAGTGATTTCATTCAAACATGAATGGTAATCATTCCAATAAATGTTTATTTATAGACGTACTACTGTTTGAAGTAAATTGAAAAAAAAAATCATATATATTTATTTTTACGCGTTGTTTACTGGGAGCAAAACTGTATACTACAAATATACTACCTAAAATCTGAACTATGTAAACTAAAAAGTATCTTTGAAAAAAAAAAATCTGGTGCGTGCGCGCAACACACAACTTTCACTTACCAACTTACTTAGATAAGAAATTGACGTGTTTTGTTAAATATCATTTTTTCCCAAAGTCACACATTTTTCTACATCCATATCTTATTTTTATTAATCGTTAAAGCCGTTTTTGAGTAAATAAAAAACCCCGTGAAAATGATACAAAATTTATTAAGTAAAGTGCCCCCTGCGGTTGATCAATTTTGATGAAATTTTTACAGCCATATCTCGGGCATATAAATAGATCAAATACTAAGTTTAATCAAAATCGTTAGAGCCGTTTCGAGAAAATCATAAAAACACGTGAAAATGTTACAAAATTTATTAAGTAAAGTCCCCCCTCCGGGTAATCAATTTTGATGAAAATTTTACAGTCATATCTGGGGCATATAAATACATCAAATACCCAGTTTGATCAAAATCGTTAAAGCCGATTTAGAGTAAATAAAAAAAACACGTGAAAATGTTAAATGTTACAAAAGTCCCCCCTCCGGTTAATCAATTTTGATGAAATTTTTACAGTCATATCTCGGGCATATAAATAGATGAAATACTCAGTTTAATGAAAATCGTTAGAGCCGTTTTTGAGAAAATCGAAAAAAACCTAAAAAGTTATGAAGTAAAGTACCCCCTCCCTTTAAGTAATTTTGATGAAATTTATGCTGTCACATCGCGGGCATATACCTACACTAAATACCCAATTTCAGGATCGCACGGTTTATAGTTTTTGAGCTAGTCTGTTCACATACACACACACACACAAACACACACACACACAAACACACACACACACACACACACAAACACACACACACACACACACACACACACACCCAGACACACACACACAGACCATTTCGCGGGACTTGGTCATTTCGACTCAGGGGACCCCAAAACGTGTATTTCCTTTGAAAACCGGAAGTCGAAATTTTTCACGATCGCAATACTTCCACTTACTATATATTTCATATATAGGTAAGTGAAAGTAAAAATTAAAGGATATGGTTCGATAATAGTTATACCTTGATCTAATTTTGTTTATTGTAACCTAAGCAAGGTAACATAAGTGAAAAAATATTATATTTGTTTCTATTAAATGTGTTACTAACTAACATATTTGTAAAGGTGTAATCCAAAAGATGTTTTAAGTGAACAATATGGGATTTTATGGATTAATGTTTTACTATAATTTTGATATTTAAGGTACTGTATTAACTTTTGTTTTTACAAATTTAAAATTACTTCTTTTAAAGAACATAACATGTTTATAAAACAGTAAAGTTAACAATGTTTACAACAAAATATTTTCATGCCAATAATTTTATATTTATAGATGTAATAATATTTTAAGTAAATTGAAAAGATAATATATTCATATCTATGCGTAGCACAGTACAGTGCCAGCAAAATTGCTTATTTTTTTTAATTATTTGAAATCTGAATTGCATACACTAAAATGTATCTGTCAAAAAAAAATCTTCCGTTTATTATTCCAAAAAAACGTGATTTTCACCAAACGCAATGTCTTATCACGCTCAAATTCCACAAATGTAGTATCGTTTGATTCAGACTTTTACGGAGCGTTTGCGAATTGCAGTCTCATTATTTTCTTTCTATCAAAACTAATATAATCCTTTTTATAGCAGGAATTTTATTAAATTAAAGGATCGATATGAGAAAAATGCATTTCAATGGTTTCTACGCGGGCTTTATGACCCATGCACGTTCCACGTATGTGGGCCAGGCGTTTTAAGTCTCTGAAACTTATTGTTTTTAGGAGAAGGCATGGAGATTATTCCCCTCAGCTTCACGAGGCTACTAATGGTTTTGTTGCATTTCCACAGATAGAAACTTATTTCATGTTGTTGTTGCCACTTGAAGGACTACCTTCCCCTCCATTGTCAGAAACATAACTGTGAAACATATCTTATGAACTATCTATAAGGTTTATAAACTGGGCACTTTAATGGTATAGATGCTTATGATTTTTATTTATGTCTTATAAGGTTTTATATTTCTCCATGAATAAGAGAGAAAGAGACTGTGCCTTCTTTCACTTTAAGACACTAATTTATTTGCTTTATTCTAATCTAACCTTTTTCTCTAATACTTTAATTATTTGTGTCATAAGGAAGGGTAATTAAAATCAGAATATACTAAGATTAATTTCCAGAAACTATGCCGTATTCTTTGTGATTTCGTATATATACCAGGAAGATTACAGGAAACTGTTAAGAACAGATATACATCTGAAAATGAAGTCCTTTCTAAACTATTAAACACTGCTGGGGGGGGGGGGGCTGTGAACAGGCAACAAAAAAGTTTATTTCATAGTTATGTTAAACCTAGAAGTAAAATCTGATAAAAATCTTCGTGCGAAAAGCTTCGCACGGGTCCAGATAGTTTTATTATTTTTTTTTTTTAATTTAGTTTTTATTTTCTTATATTTTTATATTTATATTTTCTTTTGTTTAATGTTTTAGAAATTTTGTTATCTATCATTACCATACTTTTGTAAAAATATTTTTTTAAAATGATAACATGTAATAATGTATATAATCTTGTAATGTATATAATGTAATATAATAATGTTCTTTAATGTATATGATGCAATGTAATAATGTAATGTCATGAAGTATGCCATTAATTTTTGATTTTTTATTTAAATAAAAGATGAATTTATTTATAATATAATACAAAGTATTTTACATAATAAAAGAAATGAGGTTACAAGCTGTGAGCTTTTATACACTCTTCGTCGCAGTACCTACTGCCATTAAGGCGTGGAGCATGACAATTTCAAATACATGTGATAATTGATAATTTCAAATAAACACTTCTTATGTTGGGTTACTAAGTAAGGAAAATAATAAAAAATTAAAAAAAATTTAGATGTTGCCAATGACCTTAAAGGGTAGACAAAAAAAAATTAAATTATTATTTAGATTATAAATATTAATAATAATAAATTATAATAAATAAATATTATTTAGTCTATTATTGTTTTGCATAATTGTTTTTTCTGTCAGCTTTTTCATCTAGCCAACTTATTTATTATGAGTAACGCTCATAACATAATATATATATATTTATTTATTTATTTTAACACTACACATACTACTGAATACAATAGAGGACTAATATACTTTTTGCAATCATTCATTAACAGGAAAACTTCAGAGTATTTTCTAATACAATTATTAAGATATTTTATGGATGACTTATCTGGCTAAGGCCAAAAAGGAAGAATAAATTAAGGAATTGATTTATATTAAACCTACTATTCAGTCAGAATATACACTTAATAAATATCAAATAGGTTATTCATTCTGCTTCAAAATATAAGGTAAAAACAATACTTACTATAAGATGAAAGGTCAATCTCATCAGGTAACTCAGTGATATTAACATCAAATCTATCTTGAACATTATTCAGAACTTTAGCATCTGCTTCATCACTAGCAAAAGTAATTGCCAAGCCCTAGATACAACCAATTAAGATTTAATTTAACTATCTTAAACTAGTAGAAGGATGAAAGAAATAAAGTAAACTAAATAACATTAATCACTTATTTAATAATCATATTAAGATCAAGAGAGGGATCAATGATAACACTATTTATTATGGAAAGTTTTTGAAAACTTTAACAGGATTAGAATATCCTATGTTAAAAGAGTAAAGTTAAAAGAGAGAGGATTGAATTTCATGGCAGATATTCAGCAACAGTGTGGTACTCGGGGCTCTCTCTGCTCATTCTGAAATCAGAAACTGCACTGGTCCTGATGAATAGCCAATTTCTTTTTATTTTATTTATTTATTCATTTTTTCCATGAAATGCTTAATTCCCTTGTTAAACACATAAGTACGAATTTATATATGAGTCCAACCCCCCACTAACAGGATCGTAAATGATGAAAAAGTAAAAATTCAATGAATAAAAAGCTGAGATAACATGCCGGATATGATTTTTATATCTAAATGATATACTTAAATTGTGCCGTGAGATATACGAATTATCGAGACTTCGATTAATAGGGAATAAAAGATATATTGATGTACAAAAAATAAAGGCAGAACAATCAAACATTGCAATTTTACTTTTGTAATATATTAGGAATAAATGTAATATATTTAGAGGAATAAAATTCAATGTTTCGTCAACAGTTCTGAACATAAGGAAGACAAAGAGAAGGTCATAAGAAGAGATAGGAAAAAATTAAAATTTGTCACAGGACTAGAATATAAGAATGGTTTATAGGATATTCCAGCTTTCCATCGATATCTTGCGAGAAACTCAATAGGAATAAGTGAGAGAATGGAGACATTACACGAAATTTAACAAGAATATGTGAGAATAACAAATTTTAAGATGAATCAATGATAAATAGATCAAGAAAAGTTCTGCTAACCAAATAGGATGGATGAATTAAAGATCTAGGGGAAAAATTCAGTCAATAAGGTTTATTCTGTAAGGATAATTCCAGAGGTAGACATCGAAATTTCTTTTAATTACTGATCCTTTAAACAAAGAGACATATGCATGGAGGGAATATTTAAATTTAAGGGCAACAAACAACCATCTAGAATAAACATGGGGCTTGAAAAAGTTGGACTAACATGAATTATAAAAGCAGAAGGTCATGATTGTGATTTGTTTGAAAATTTACCTTAGTTCCAAAACGTCCTGCTCTTGCTACTCTATGAAGGTAAGTATCTGAATCTTCCGGCATATCATAGTTAAACACAATGTTAACTCTTTCAATGTCCATTCCTCTTCCAAACAAGTTCGTAGCAACTAGGATTCTCTGAAGAAAAAGTCATATAAAATAAATTAATATAAACATAATTCTTTTAAATAAAAGAATGGTGAATTAACTGCTAAGAAAAATAACTTAAGATGGAATAAATCACATTTAATAAGCTAAATAAATGTCACATTTACGAATGACAGCCATGATATTAATTATTATTTAACTGTTACAACTATATGAATGAAGATGTCTACATGGGCATTTGAATATTGAAGTAACACTTATGCCACTGGGGTATTGGCCATTGGTTCCAGTTAACTTTTTTTCTCATAATCCTTCTAAAAGCATATTAATCAATCCATTGGGTAAAATTTGTAATTAAATGTCCTTGCTAGAAAAAAGCAAATGAACAATGAGATCTCACACCCCAGAGGTACTAAGTACTAACTGACATAGTGATCAATGTAATAAGAGAGTCTCTCTAAATCTAAAGATATTTTTATGTGGAAAACCATAGCTGAAAAGCTAAGCAGGCCATTGAACCTAGGAGACCCTGAGAGAGAGGGGGAACTCCTAGAAGAGCCTGGCCCAGGCGAGTAGAGGGGAGTCTAGTCTGAAGCCGAGTCCGAGACACAGTCGGGCAGACCGGGAGTGGCGGACACAGTTGGGCAGTCAGAGAGGGGCAGTCTCGGTCTGAGATGGAGAGAGTCTAAGCCAGGGACAGGCAGGGTGAGGCTGAGGCTGGCTCCAATAGGCCAGGAGTGGTATCCGAGTAGTATGTAGTCCCAAGTATCGAGTATATGAATGGCCTAAGTATTTATGAGTTATGAGACACCCCCTTTGGTAGTTGGGACCTGGTAGATTGTTTATTGTAAATAATAAATTATGTAAATAGTCTTCAGTTTAATTGATTATCACACAACACTTGCCCAAAGATCCCTGTGCAACAATGGACTGGTAGATTTTAAGAAGAGGGGTGATAATATTAATTTCAATATTTGCATTATCACATATAGAGTTTAATTAAAATAATGTAAATGATGCTGATTTTCACTCATTAAATTTCATATAAAATGTATAGGAAACAAGGCAACAAATGAAATTATATTTTACTTTCAGTAATTCTATCTTGAATAAAGAATAAAGCTGATTTAATAACCAATTTATTAATCTGTTAAATTCAATAATTCAAACATTATTTGTCACCAAGTGATAAAAACTTATAAACCATCTGCTTGAGTTGTTTTTGAAAGGTAATGTAATACAATCAGCAAAAACTAGCTGTTCCTATATTTATATACAAATATAAAACATTTAACTTCTCTAATAATTTATATACAGCATTTAAACCTTTTGAAAGTCTTTGAATTCTTGGTACTTAGCAAGTCTCTCTTCTTGACTCATAGCTCTATGAATAGCTACAGCTGGGAAATTCTGGTCACATAAAAGTTGAGCCAAAGCCATACATCTCTGAACTGATTTCACAAATATTACAACCTGCAAAATTAGATTAAATTCGTTAAAAGTATAAATTTAAAAAAAAGTAATAACCATAGTCATCTACTTCTATGTATTGAATAATATTCAAGGCAAACTGATCAAACTGTCACTATAAAAAATCCAGCATGAAAGGTGTTTATTGTATTGAAGAAGCTTATATAATGGACTGACTGAAGAAGATTTGCACGAAATCCAAAGTAGGTATTGAAAATGCAAACACATAGAGCACGTAGAGCTGTTCAAATTATTAAAGGTTAAATTTACAGTGATAAAAAATTGTAAAAGTCATAAAAATACAAGTATTATTAATTAAACAGCAGGTATGATCAGTTAAACAGCAATTATATACACATTGAAAAAAATTTTGAGTCTCTGATTTTGTCGCTAAAGAAGACACCCGATCTTGAAAGTTCCTTTAAGGGAAATTGATATATTTACTCAAGAATCTCATTTACTCAAGGGCAGGTTCATATAGAACACATACGGACTCTGCGTATTAAATGAGAGGAGGAGGTTAGGTTATAAACCTCATGGTAGAATTCAAACTAATCATTGTGGAATTACTGTATCCCCTCCAGTCCGATAGGCTCATGGTTCAAGGGTAAACCTAGATTTGTCACTGCCCACATTAGTTCCTCCATAAGTTCATATCATATCATAAGTTTGTTTAATAAGATTCCTTTGCGTCAACAGTTAATGGGGATATGGTCAATCTGATGGTATTCCTATTATCCACAGCCAAACTAAGCAAATGCTAGGTTGTATCTTACTAACATGAAAAAATCTGGTGCGTGCGCGCAACACACAACTTTCACTTACCAACTTACTTAGATTAGAAATTGACGTGTTTTGCTAAATATCATTTCCCAAAGTCACACATTTATCTACATTCATATCTTATTTTTGTTAATAGTTAAAGCCGTTTTTGAGTAAATAAAAAAACCCCGTGAAAATGATACCAAATTTATTAAGTAAAGTCACCCCTCCCGTGGATCAATTTTGATGAAATTTTTACAGTCATATCTCGGGCATATAAATACATCAAATACCAAGTTTGATCAAAATCGTTAAAACCGTTTTTGAGTAAATAAAAAAAACACATGAGAATGATACAAAATTTATTAAGTAAAGTCCCCCCTCCGGTTGATCAATTGTGATGAAATGTTGGTTATCACATCTTTGGCATATAAATACATCAAATACCAAGTTTGATCAAAATCGTTAAAACCGTTTTTGAGTAAATAAAAAAAAAACATGTGAAAATGATACAAAATTTATTAAGTAAAGTCCCCCCTCCGGTTGATCAATTTTGATGAAATTTTTACAGTCATATTTCAGACATATAAATAGATCAAATACTCAGTTTAATCAAAATCGTAAGCGCCGTTTTTGAGAAAATCGAAAAAAACTTAAAAAGTTATTAAATAAAGTACCCCCTCCCTTTGAGCAAATTTGATGAAATTTTTGCTATCACATCGCGGGCTTATACATACTCTAAATACCCAATTTCAGGTTCGCACGGTTTATAGTTTTTGAGCTAGTCTGTTCACACACAAACCCAACACACGCAAACACACACACACGCAAACACACACACGCACACGCACGCACGCACACACACACACAATTTCGCGGGACTTGGTTATTTTGACTCAGGGGGCCCCAAAACTTTGAAAATTTTGATGAAATTTTTACAGTCATATTTCAGACATATAAATAGATCAAATACTCAGTTTAATCAAAATCGTTAGAGCCGTTTTTGAGAAAATCGAAAAAAACTTAAAAAGTTATTAAATAAAGTACCCCCTCCCTTTGAGCAAATTTGATGAAATTTTTGCTATCACATCGCGGGCTTATACATACTCTAAATACCCAATTTCAGGTTCGCACGGTTTATAGTTTTTGAGCTAGTCTGTTCACACACAAACACAAACACACACGCACGCACACACACACACAATTTCGCGGGACTTGGTTATTTTGACTCAGGGGGCCCCCCAAAACGTGTATTTCCGTTGAAAACCGGAAGTCGAAAATTTTCACGATCGCAATACTTCCAATATATGTCATATATAGGTAAGTGAAAGTAAAAAATGAACTGTAACAGAAAATTCACTTGGTGGAATAACAAATTAAGCAAGAACACTAACCAGGAAACCGTTCAATACTCCTAAAAATTATGGCAGATGGGATGAATAAAGGAAAGCTTTAACTCAATATCATGAATCTGTCAGAAGACCTAAGAGAGAGGCTGGGAGATATTTTTACTCTAAAGTGAACAACATTCCAGAAGCAAGATGAGGAAGGAAAAACACAGAAAAGTGCAGTTTAGGACTGCTCAAAGTGAGAGGGAAATCTAACTGTAATGAGGAAGAAACCCTTAATTAACGCCATGACAGTAACCCAATTCCCTGAATGTGAAATGATTGGTTCCCTTTCTAACTATCCCACACATAATAATTTGTTTATTTACTTATTTATTGTTTTATTAAAGGTTCCTTTTGTTTTGTTTGATTTAATCTAAATTTTTCCAAAAAATTTAAGTACTCCCAAACTTTTGACCGGGAGTGTAAATAGTGTAATGATAGTGAAATATATAGTAGTGTATATAATGTTCATTCCAACCAAGTAATGACCATAATACCCCTACAAAATTCAGTATTTACACTGCTAAATTATGTGCTCTACCTGCAGCTTCTAAACTAGCCGATAGACTATATTGAAACACTGTTAGAATTAATTCTAATTCAAACCGATTCTGCTTCCATTTTTTAAACTCTCAAAAATATCCATTGCCAACACATTTTATCCTACCTACCGAATAAAAAATACGGTTTATTTTATATAATAGTGGTCTGAAAGGGAACAAACAAACGAGCAAATAAGCTAGCAAAACAGGGTTAAAAAAATACAGAATTTAGTCAGGTCCGCTGAGAACAGTGTATTAATGACAGGGGTGAGAAGTTGGAAAGTTGAGTTCGCACTAAGTTTGGGAAGAAGGGGGTCATCACGACCAGTCTCGTACTTATGGGTTACCTTTTATCTGACAGCATTTTGTTTTCAAATTTATAGGAGGTTATTTCCCTTCACAGGGAAGAACTGAAATCTTAACAACCAACAGTGTTACATTTAGGATTTAGTACCTATGTAATTGCGTTATTCCCCTAAAAATATAAATAATTAAATATTAGGGGAGGGGGAGGGGGCCATATGACTTCATTTGAAGTCTTACACTTACAAACAATAATAAATAAAAACAATAATAGTAATTACCAACCTGATTAAACTCTAAGATGTCAAGTAAATCAAATAATTTTTTATTTTTTTCATTTTCTTTTAGCTTAACATAATGCTGCTGAAGACCATGCAGGGTTAACTTTGCTTCATCATCCACATACACTTCCATAGGCTAAAATAAGAAAATGACCAAATTTAATACTTAATATACAGAGTTTAAAAAATTGAAAATAAAGTAAAATAATAATATATTCATCCAGTGAATGCAACAATTAATTTAAGCAACCCATTTGTTCAGAATATATCTAAATAAGCTATAATTAAGCCTTAATTAAACCTTTATATTAATATAATAATATTAATATATTAATATAGCTTAAGGTGTTAACAAAAATTAATAAATAATTATTTTTGAAGTCGGCTACTGCGTTTAACATTGTCCAACATATTTAGGGCTTGGAATCCTCTACACCAACATCCTAAGCGACAAATATAATTAATATATTCGCTAGCCATTTTTGGAGTAACCTACAGCATAGTTTCTTCTTTTTCATCTTCCCCGTTACCATCTTAAGACTTTAATTAACATCCCTGCTACTGCTAAACTATCATCAAAATGGTGTCTTTTTTTTTTTTTTTTTAACCGATCAACCATCAATCTTTTATTTCCATTTTTTCTTGAAAAACTTAAGCTATTATTCCCTTTAAAATGTTACCTCCATTTAGCAAGTTCGGATTACCTGCTTATGTCAACCATAGTTTTAAATGATCTAGTTTTGGGAATTCACTTGTCTTGAAGGGCTTTAATTTAATACTCTAAGCCAGTTCTAAATTTATGGTATCGTTGATCATGGAACATTAAAACGTTTCGACACAAGAATGTGTTTTACATGACCTCAACGCTAAGCAAAAGGAAATTATTCTTAGAAACGGTAATCTCTCACTCATTCCTCTCTCTTCTTAAAAGGTCTAAGACCAAACAAATTTTTTCAAAATATTCGATATTTAAAATATTATGAAGATGGAAATAAATACGAGTTACCCAAATTACATTTTTATACGAATTAGAGGGAAATAATCAAGGGACCAGCGAGTCCCTATTGTTAAAGCCCTATTGAATTTTTATTTTTTTTTCATTAAAAAGCAGGCCCTTTTATTTGTTATGAATAATATTTTTTTCTTTCTTTTATTGGTATCATTTTTATAGGTTAAGACTTTTATTAATTATGTATATTGTAAATAGTATATAAGTGATTATAAGAACCATATTATATTTATACCAGTTTTTGAATCTCAGGTTGTCATATCTCGGGCATATACATAGATCAAATACCCAGTTTTATCAGAATCGTTAGACCAGTTTTTGAGAAAATCTAAAAAAAACGTAAAAAGTTATTTAATAAAGTACCCCCTCCTGACCAATTTTGATTAAATTTTTGCTGTCACATCACGGGCATATCCATACACTAATATCTAATTTCAGGTTCGCACGGTTTACAGTTTTTGAGCTAGTCTGTTCACACACACGCACGCACGCACCCACACACACAAACCATTTCGCAGGACTTGGTTATTTGGACTCAGGGGACCCCAAAACATGTATTTCCGTTGAAAACTGGAAGTCGAAATTTTTCATGATCGCAATACTTTTCCTTACTATATATTTCATATATAGGTAAGTTAAAGTAAAAAATCTAGGAACAGTAGCTTTAGTTATTATTTCAAGGTTTCAAATGAGATGGAAAAAACTAGGAAATTCATAATTAACAGTTACTTTTGCGGGTTGAATATTGTTGAAAAAATTTCCCAGTTCTCTAAGCTAATGGGACACATAATAAATTTTCCCTTTTATAATAAATTTATTATTATTATGATTATTAAATTCATAATAAATGACACATCAGAACTCTACAGGGTTTCCAACATTTTTAAGTTTGTTTTTTACTTTTACTAACTTCTATTTTCGTTAATGAATGCACTAATATCTATGTATAATCTACTGTTGGAAAACTGAGAATTGAAGTAAAACGTACGTATGCACGAGAAATTCATACTTTCTAATTTTAAATTAGGTACCCAAGTTCCAATAACACTTAAAAATTGTTTAACACATATAAGCATGCGCCATACGTCTTTACTGACACACCAATGGTTTTAAGTAAAGGCGTTTTGCCCAAGTGAACAAGTTTTCAATATGTTTTCGAACATAAATATTTAATGGAAGATATTTGTTTCCATGGTAATTAAATGAGGTTTTTAACAACTGAATAGAGAATCATGAAATCAGATGTGATGGATTATTATGCTTGAATTCCCATATTATCACAAATAATCACTTTTATTTAACAATAAAAAATGTAATACTTTGAAGAGTAAATACATGATGGTAAATTATTTAAAGCAGTTTACTGTGTGAAAAACATATGATACAAGATAATCTTAAATAATTATACCTAGTTTACTAACTTTAGATCCATAATAGATTTCTGAATGATATATAAAATAGTTCAGAAGAACAGTAATTGCAATTTTCGGGAAAGACATATGAGAAAAACATTTAAAAATTTTAATTTTAATTTACAATGAGCCAAAAAATCCAAGTAGTAAAAACTAGGCCCCTTAAAAAGAAATAGTCAATAATAAGCCGAATAGCAATGAGAACTTCCAAGTTTTGCAATATAAATTATCATACTCTACAACCTATAATGACATATTTATCAAAATTTATCTATTTCCAATCTAAGTAGGTTGTTAAATGAAAGTTTTGTTGCATGCATCGCACAGGATTTTTAAATTTTCAATATATTTTGTTTACTAAATATTTGAAAAACTTTTCTGTAATGTTTTTTTTTTGCATGAGGTAACTATTTAAAAAACCGTTCTGTATGATTTTTGGCCAGTTTCTTATTATGTAAGCAATCTTGTCAACCAGGGTTTGTAAATTTTTCTAATTTTGTATATAAGATTCCAGCATTAGTTATTTTTTGAAATATTGGCATCATGTGACATATTTTCTGGAATATGAATACAGTGCTCTAGTTGTCTTTAATTTTTAAAGACTTGTTTCAGTTCTATGAGGGTAAAGGAAGAATGGAATTTTATAGTTTGAAACAGAGGTATGGCTTTCATTGGACTCTGTACATATTAATATTTTACACAAGAAACGATTGGATATTTCTGAGACTATAAAATCCATAGCCATACACACGCAACTGGCGGATATTCACACAAAATTGAAAACAGCTATATTATAATATCGCATGTCAGCAAGATGATGGTTACAACTCAAAATATTGTATGTATATCTGGAATTTGACTAATAAAACCTATAATGCCAGAGTAAGTCACAATAGTATTAACAGTTCTGTTCGCATAAGGCGCACATTCTTTCATTGAGGGAATGATCGTGTTAATGCGGTATAGGGATACTTATTAGTTACAATTAATACCAGTGGTATTTACTGCTCCAATAGTAGACAATTTGTGATCAAAGACTATTTCCCTAGTCGCTGCTTGTAGGTACATAGTAAAATTGAAAATGCAGTTGAAACAAGCTTTGAAGAGTTGGTTTTTCTGATGTACATGAATTTAGCCTAACGCCTGCTGAGGGTTAAAAAGAATTTCCTAAAAGGCACCTCTAATGCACCAATTCCTCGGCACTGCTAAAAAAATGGGAGAAGGGCCTGGGATTGAATGCCCTACTCACAAATCTTTAGTTCACAAAAACACCACAAATAGTCAAATATCCTCCAAAGGTAAAACACTTATTACCTGAAAGTAAACTAGTCCTCAGTTCGGGTCTCCGGGTGGGGACTGCTTTACGGGAATCAGGGTGCAAGTTGAAAGTAAGAGATTTAGTTTTAGGGACGGGGAACGTCAGCTATTTGAATACAGAAGGTTGGTTAAAATCCGTTGGGAATGAGAAGGTACCGTATAGATGTTCTTCAGGTATACTGGAGCATATCTTATGTACAGTATAAAAATAATACTTTTATCATATTTTATCAAGGTTTGGTGAATTAATAACATTTAGATTAATAAAAAAGGCCAATTTCACCAAAAAACAGTAATACAAATTTATTTTTTATTCTGGCAACGTTTCGGCTTCTAGAGCCATTTTCAAGCCATGCATCATACTTTAGAATTTTTCTTATGGTGATTAAGAATAAAAATATTTTTATTCTTAATCACCATAAGAAAAATTCCTAAGTATGATGCATGGCTTGAAAATGGCTCTAGAAGCCGAAACATTGCCAGAATAAAAAGTAAATTTTTATTACTGTTTTTTGGTGAAATTGGCCTTTTTTATTAATCTAAAAATAAAAATAATATAATATTCTGAACTAGGAATTCCAATGGGTAAATCTAGTATTGATGTTCATAACCAAAACATTCAATAAAGTTAAAGTAGGTAATTATTTTTCTGACAGATTTGAGGTGTCCGCTCTGGTTTAAGACAAGGTGATTAGCTATCTCCTGTTTAATTTAATTTAGCTCTGGAATATGTCATTGGGAGGTAAGGGTTTGAATTTGGGTGGGAATATATATGCGGGTGAATTGGCTCTGCTTGGCGATGACATGGAAACTAAAGAACTAAATACAAGAACGTTGATAAAAATCGGTAAAGAAGTAGGGTATATGTAGATATATTCCAATATCTTGTCAATTGCATTGATTACTTAAAAAATAAGGTCAGTAATTTCTATTGATCATTCTATATCGATACACATTTTCGGTTATGAGTAAAAACAATATCACTTCCCCTTCTGACGAAATATCAGTAGAAGTTGAAAATATCAGGAAATCATGATTTCTTATTTACAATGTAAAAAAAAAATCGATTTAAAAAAATTTAATGGATAAAAATTTGTCAAAAAATTATTGGAAATAATAGTGCTCCATCAGATAATGGGAGGAAAGAGAGTTGGAAGCGAATGGATCAGAAGCAACCAGGAACTCTTAGATATCTGATAGCCTGATAGATATTAGATAGCCTGATGTTACACAAATTCTTTATGCTGGTAGACTGCATTGGACTGGCCATGTGACCTGAATGGAAAACTAAGAGATGTCTGGGAAGCTGCTGACAGAACAACTTTTCAGGAGAGGAGGAGAGGAAGACCGAAGCTACGATGGCCTGATAGTAGGGTGAACGATGCTCTAACTATGCTTGGCATCAGGGACTTGATGGTAGCTGCCAGGGACAGACATTTAGAGGAAGCTGGATGAGGAGGTCAGGACTCATCACCGAGTTGTAGTGCCAAACTAAAATAAATTTGAAGTAATTCTTTTTTTCCTTCCTAAATACCATTTTAAATCCATGATGAATTATCCGATATAATGTTAAAAAGAATCTTCACCTGCTAAAATAATTAAGAAATTGGGAGTTAACCCCCTTCAATCGACCACGTATCATAGTGTCGGATGTGTGCTAAATCTCCTTTGCCTGTCAATATTCCCTGCCCTCAGAATAAAATGTTAGCTACATATTTTGAAACAGCATAACATGTCTTACAACTTTTATTTTATGAATTTAGGGGTATTATTTAAAATCAGAGATGGGCTAATTGTATCTGCGGATACAGATATCGGATACTGTAACTGTGAAAAGTAATCATGAGAGCAGATACAGATAGTATCCGTATCCGTCCAATAGTTTCTAATGGATCCGAGTACTTCTTGTATCCGTCAGGTACGGATACAGTGACTACTCGTATCTGTAAGCACGGATACCTTAGTATCCGTGAGTACTTTTGGTACTTAGTTACGTTTTACGGACACTTATACTTCTGAGGTTAGGAATATTTAAAATGTTGTTATTAAACTTTTTTATTATTATTAAGCCATCAAAATTTTATGTTTTCAAAATAAGGATCCATTATTATTTCTAAAATCGAAAATTTTAAAAATAGTCATAATTTTAAAATTAAAATTATTTAAAATTAATAATATTCCAAAAGGAATTTTTTTTTCTTCACAAAAAAGAAGCATAATTATGTTTAGGCTGGCTTAAATTTTGAAAATAGTAATAATTATAAAACTTCTATATTGTGTGGGGTCCACCTTAAAGAGAAAATTGTAAATTCTAAAATGAATTCGAATAGAATTTATATTTTTATAAATATACACTACCAGGTGTGTAAATATGAAACCGGAATTCGCCAATGAAAGCAGTCAATATAATCTTCTAACTAATCCGTCAGTGGTGTTATCTGCTTTTGCCTACATGTAATAAAGGGATCCAATTGATACCAACATCAGTTTCATTCTATAACCGTGTTTTTAGTGGCGTTGAACATGTCGACTTTTGTGCCAACAAATCAAGATTTGCAGACAGCATTTATTTTCCGTTTCCTTCTGAAAAAAATTGGAGCATTATCAAATAGGATGCTTGTTGAAGCTTACGGGGATCATGCCCTAGGCAAATCTCAATGTTTCGATTGGTTCAAAAAATTTAAAGATGAATTTCGATAAAAGAAACAAAGACCGTGGAAAACCACAAAAAAAAACTTTGAAAACGCTGATTCGGAAGCGTTTGTTGGACAATTATTACATGTGACACCGTCTCCATTTGTTTGAAAGGCATGGAAAAGATCCAGAAGGTCGGAAAATGGGTACCTCACCAACTGAATGACAGGCAGCAGGAAGCTCGAAAAACCTCATGGCAAATGCTGCTCGCCAGGTACAGAAAAAAAGTAATTTCTTCATTAAATTGTGACTGGTGATGAAAAATGAATTTACTTCGAGAATCCTAAGCGTAAAAAATCCTGGGTAACTCCTGGTGAACCATCGGCATCGCTTGGGGAGGAAGAAAATGTTCTGTGTCTGGTGTGATCAGATGGGTGTTACCTACTATGAGCTGCTGAAACCTGGGGAAACTGTTAATACGGAACGCTACCTACAACAGATGATAAATTTGAATAAAGATTTGCGCCAAAAAGTCCCAAATATCAAGAAAGGACACACAAAATGATCTTGCTCCATGACAATGCCCCATCACATTCGGCTAAACGGACCAAGTAATCCAAGTGTTTGGTTGGTAAATTCTTCCGCATGCGGCTTATTCACCAGATTTGGCCCCATCCGATTACCACCTATTTGCATCGATGGGACACGCACTAGCTGAGCAGCGCTTCACTTCTTATGAAAATGTACGAAATTGGTTAAGTGATTGGTTTGACTCAGAAGAGGAAGCATTATTTTGGCGGGGAATCCACAAATTGCCTGAATGATGGGAAAAATGCATAGATAGCGAAGGACAGTACTTCGAATAAAAAAGTATGTATCATTTTTACACAATCAACTCTTATTTGCTATTTGAAAAATTCCGGTTTCATATTTACACACCTGGTAAATGCGGGTATGGATTTGGTGAATGGTATGTATTTTAAAATTCGATGCTGCGAGGATTTCTTCGGGAAGTGCATTTATGATAATGGGGGAGCAGATTTTGAAAATAGTTACAATTTTTATATTTGGTGGGAGGTTACTACGCAATTTTTTTTAACTTCTGATTAATTCATTCTGAGGGTCTATATTAGATGCACATAAATTTTATTATAATACTTTTTTTTTTAATCAAAATATAAAGAAACACACAATAAGAGTAGTTATGAATTAAAACATTCCAATCTAAAATGGACACGCTATAAATCGAAAAGAACCAGGAACAGTTTATTTGGGATAATAAAATGCAATTCACAATCTATTTCAATTTTTTTTTTAAAATAAATTAAATTTAAAGATTTATAAAAAATATTTATACTATATTACATTTTAATAATTTATTCAACTTTTTATCTTTTTAACTTAAAAATTACTTAGGAATCTTTGTCATAGTCGCATAGGAAATACGCATAGGCTGGTAACAACAAGAAGTAACAAAATAATGGAAACCAAATCAAACTGATGGTGTGTTAGCATGACATGGGTACTTTATAAATCAGATAATCATATAAAACATAGTGAAATTAAAAATGAATACTTCAATAAGTATTTGGTTAGCATGATGAAAAAAAATCAAAAAAATCTGGTGCGTGCGCGCAACACACAACTTTCACTTACCAACTTACTTAGATTAGAAATTGACGTGTTTTGCTAAATATCATTTCCCAAATTCACACATTTTTCTACATTCATATCTTATTTTTATTAATCGTTAAAGCCGTTTTTGAGTAAATAAAAAAAAACACGTGAAAATGATACAAAATTTATTAAGTAAAGTCCCCCCTCCGGTTAATCAATTTTGATGAAATTTTAACAGTCATTTAATTTAATAATTGACTTTTTATCGGTTTATTCAAATGTTGGATTAGGTTTCCATTATTTTGTTACTTTTTGTTGTTACTATCTAAATTAATAATTACATGATTAAAATTTAATCATCATCTTCTTCATAGTCTGGGAGTTGAGGGCCAAAAAAAGAGTCAGATATGAAAAAAGTTTTTGATCTTATAGGCTGAAAGTACTCATTTCATAGACAATAAATGTCCGCCACCTCACATCGGTGGCCATCAAATTTTATAGGCAAACAAAATCGAAATTTTTGAACTTTTTTCAATTTTTTGCTCATAACTCGAAAACAATTCATTACAGTGAAAAATGTGTTCTCTTTAACTTAAAAGGCCACGAAATTTCGCTTGAATTAGTTTCTTAAAGTTAAAATGGGATAAGACTTTTCCGAAATCCGAAATTCTAATTTTTTTATAGTGTGCCCCCCTCCCCGCCACTAAAATACAAAATGAATATTTTTTTCAATAACAATGTCCCAGATAACATAAAATTGGACCCCTATGTGAAAGAAATCCAAAATTCTAGCTTTTTCATAGTTCCCATTCATAGACAGACACTCATAAAAAATTAATCACAGGTTATAAAAAAAATAGTAACTCCCTCCCCAACCAAATTTTAAAATTGTAACTATTTTTAGTTAAAGAAAATCCTACAAATTACAGCACTCTTCCCCTCTAAGTGAGGAAAAAGATCCTTAGCAGACAGTAACTATTTTTAAAATCTGCTCCCTCGTTACCATAAACACTCTTCTCAAAGAAAACGAAAAGTTCAAAAAATGTCCCCCCCTCCCCAGCATCATATTTTAAAATCGGTAGTATTATTTAAGATAGGAAGGCCAGTAATAGTCTCATTAATCTTTTTTAAATGTTTTATTGATACATTTCAGTACATCAAAAAAAGTTTGATGAGACTATTACCGGACCGGCCTTCCTGTTTTAAAAAATTATCTTTAGTCTCCACTAATTCAATTGGTGAATATTTGGTAGTATTTTCAAATTCTAAGCCACTATTATCATCACAGTAGTTTACAATTTTAAAAATCCGAAAAGATAAAAAAAGAAAATAATTTTCACAATGGAATATTCCTATCGTTCTTTTAAATAATTTCTTTTTTTCAAAATTAATGCTTTGTATATTGGACCCTTATTTGGAAACGATACAATGTTGACAGCTTAATACTAATAAAATTTTTATAATTTTAATAGAATATTTTAATCATAGAATTATAAACATTCCCAGCCCCAGAAGTAGAAGTATCTGAAATAGTATTCGTAAAAATTAACTAAATACCGAAGTACTCACGGATACTCGGGTATCCGTGCTGACGGATACGAGTAGTCACTGTATCCGTAGCTGACGGATACGAGAAGTACTCGGATCCATTTAAAAATATTGGAGGGATTCGAGTACGGTATCCGAGTAAAAAAGTATCCGTAACTTGTATCTTGTATCTGTAACTTATACTTTTTTACTCAGATAGTGCCCAACTCTGTTTAAAATAAAATTTTTGTTCCCTAAATACTTAAATAACAATTTTAAATATTTCAATAAAAATGCAAATAAGAATTTTAACTCGAAAATTTGGCATATTTTAAAACACCTTCCTCAGCACTGTTAGAAACTGCAAGTAGGAGAGCAAGAGGTGTATGGATGGGGACTTTTATGAAAATATATGTTTTAACAGGTAGTAACAACTGTAACAACCTTATCTTTAATTACTCCAAGACACAAAGCCTTTAATTCCTCAGCTAAAAGGACTTTCCTCCAAAAAATATTGAAAAGCCTATAATGCTGGATTCTAGTCAATAAGAAAGTTATATGAATCTAGCCACATCATGGTAAATAGTAATATGGAACAAGTTATCAACCAGATAATCGTATCCTTATCCTTAATCCTTCTTAAGTTGCCTTTATCCACAATAATAATATAGAGCGAAAATAAGAATAGCCGTCTTCGTAATGAAAATCGTTAAATACAGGTGAATTTTTGAGGTCAGACACGATTGCTCGCTCGACTTCAAGTTTATGTGTAAATACCTGTTCGTTAGTTGGTTGGTTTGCATTAAAGTTCGGTCTGCGCAATTACTAAATAAAGAAATTTTATGAATTTACCAATGTGGTAGCTTAATAGCCCGTGCCTACCCTGTATTTTTGGTCTTTTAAATTTCTATCACGAATAGAGTAATGGCGAGGTTTGGGGGATTACCTATTCAAGGATGAGATTCGCACTGTGTAAAGGCATCTTAACAGGAATTTCTCGGGGATCTGACTATTTGCCTTCGGTTTTTGGAGGGGAAAAAACATTCAATTCTCAATCATCGAATTATATTAAATGTTATGATGTTTATGGCAAGACATGATGTTCGCTCGACTTCACGTTTGAGTGTAAATAGCTGTTCGTTAGTAGGTTGGTTTGTATTATCAATTACCATTAGATATTTAACAGAAGACAGAAGATTGGTAAAATTATTGCAGAACAAAGGTGGAAGAATTGATAAGAAGTATAAGGGAAAGCTAATTTTCATTGTTGATAGAGAAAATAAATCATTTTTGCTTTAGTTCCTTACCATGCAATCAATATAAAACACCAGGAGGAAGGAATTAAGGAGTTTAACAGCCTGGGTCTCCATGGCTAGACTCAAAAGGATGTGAGAAATAAATTAATAGTAGCAGAAAAATATAACTTTATAACTTTAAAATATAGAGGAGAAAGAAAAATCAGGAATTACATTCAGGAGAGGAAGAAAAGGATATTGGTGGATGCAAAATCAAAGAATGCCAATTTACTAAAGAAAAGCACCAGTTTGAACAGTGATCAAATATGTAAGGCAACGTTTTTATTTTTTCATGTTGTCCTGCTCAGCTCTGCCTGTACTGTGTGACACAGATCAATGTGCGCCTCAGCAAGATGATTATACTGTAATATTTTAAAGCTGTTATTAACCCTAGACCACGCGTGCCAAATGTTTTTACACTACCGGGCGCGTGGTGGTTGACTTTGTACACCATTACTTTTATCATCGTAAAATTAAGTATAGGTGTATTAATAATTTATAAGTATTTATAAATGTTGTATTATTATGATTTTTGTACAAATAAAACAAGAAAATAATAATAAAAATCAATTTGAATATTTAAAAAAAATCTGGTGCGTGCGCGCAACACACAACTTTCACTTACCAACTTACTTAGATTAGAAATTAATGCGTTTTGTTAATTGCCAGTTCTCAAATGAACAGAACGGCTTTAATCATAAACAATGGTCTGTCATTAAAGGCGTACTCCGCATGCCTGGGCTCAACGAGTTTTATTAGTTGACTGAATATTTTTATTTTTTTTCTCCTCTTTATGTTTTCTTTATTTTTATCATATCTCATATTTAGCCATTTCTTATTTTTAGACGTAACGAGAGACAGTTAATTTCTCCATATAAACAAAAACAAAGGTACTTTATAGGAAACAAACAAACAAAAAAGCCCCCCCCCCCAAGAAAGCCCCCTCAGAACATTTTAATAATGATAAAGCTTACCTGATATTAATGAACACCTAATTTTCATTTAATATGCCGAATTTGATAAAAATCGTTAAAGCCGTTTTTGAGATCATCGAAAAAAAGGTAAAAATTGGAAAAAAAAATTATGAAATACAGTGCCCGCTCCGTTTGACCAATTTTGATGAAATGTTGGCTATCACATCTTTGGCATATACATACATCAAATACCCAGTTTGATCGAAATCGTTAAAGCCTTTTTGAGTAAATAAAAAAAACACGTGAAAATGATACAAAATTTATTAAGTAAAGTCCCCCCTCAGGTTGATCAATGTTGATGTAATGTTGGCTATCGCATCTTTGGCATATACATACATCAAATACCCAGTTTGATCAAAATTGTTAAAACCGTTTTTGAGTAAATAAAAAAAAACACGTGAAAATGATACAAAATTTATTAAGTAAAGTCCCCCCTCCGGTTGATCAATTTTGATGAAATTTTTACAGTCATATCTTGGGCATATAAATAGATCAAATAATCAGTTTAATCAAAATCGTTAGAGCCGTTTTTGAGAAAATCGAAAAAAACTTAAAAAGTTATTAAATAAAGTATCCCCTCCCTTTGAGCTATTTTGGTGAAATTTTTGCTGTCACATCGCGGGCATATACATACACTAAATACCCAATTTCAGGTTCGCACGGTTTATAGTTTTTGAGCTAGTCTGTTCACACACACACAGACCATTTCGCGGGACTTGGCTAATTGGACTCAGGGGACCCCAAAACGTGTATTTCTGTTGAAAACCGGAAGTCGAAATTTTTCACGATCGCAATACTTCCACTTACTATATATTTCATATATAGGTAAGTGAAAGTAATAAATTAAATATTTTGAAAAATCTAAAAACAACTATTTGAAACTATTAAAAACTATTTGATCTATAATATTTAAATCAATTATTTAAGTAAAATATTCAATTTCTGAAAAAGCATTTTTTGCGTCCCCGTTAGGGCCAATAAATGATTTTAAAATATTTTTTGACTTCATTCTGGAATTTGGTTTCGAAAAATCTATCGTTGACCACACTGTTTCACCGTCCTATCCAAAAACGAATTCCCTATCATCATCATCCGACTCATATTCATCATCCGCCTTCTTGTTCTGAATCACTGTAGTGCTCTTGGTCAAAAACATTTATGGCTTCATCTTCCCCATCAGAAAATCCGACTCCGATTCTAAGAAGATCCCTTCTTTCTCCTCATCATACAACTCTCTTAAAACCCTTGGAATGTTTTCATATTTCATAATATTGCCCCTTAAAGAGAATAAGTTTCGGATTTTTAACATAAACCAAAAAAAAAAAAATCCGAAAATAAAATAATGAAAAGAAGAAATTTATAACTTACATGTCCGGGCGCGTGGTTGCTGTTGGACACCAGCCGTGGTTTTCAATAATAAACACGTAATAACTGGTCACTTGTCACTCGAACAAAAGCCAGTGTGAGACTTATATAGGAAGGAGGAGTCAAGGGAAAGGTACAAATGGCGGGGAGGCGTAATTCAAATTGCTACCTCCACGACTGACCTTTAATGAGAATTAGTGTCCAAAGTCAACCAGCGCGCCCAGTCTAGGGTTAAGGAAGTCTCTGAACAACTCAAAAGAATTAAAATTAAATTAATGTGACATAATGATAATGACAGATCTCCATGCAATTAGCTAAAAAAAAAATAAGATAAAAGCATGGAGGCAATAAAATTAAAAAGGCAGTAATCTATCAGAAAAATAAAATAAAATTTAAATAAATATAATATTTGTAACTATTAAGTGTGATCATTATTTCACTAAGAAGAAAAAATTAACTAAATACTTACATCTTGCATGAATTTCTTACAAACAGGCCTTATATCTTTACTGAGGGTGGCACTGAACATCATAACTTGCTTACTATGCGGGGTATTCCTGAAAATTTCTTGAACATCACGCCTCATGTCTGTAAATCAATTACAATGTCTATTCAATAAAACATAAAGAATAAATACACCAGAATTGTTTTAGTTATTAAAAACAAGAATCTATAAATTAAATGATGTTCGTTGATAACCGCATCACTTGAGAACGGCTGGACAAATTTGCCAGATTTTTCTTTTTAAGTGTTCCTAACATTCCGAGTATGGTTCATACTGAAAAGAAAATTTGAAAGTTGCCTAAAAGTTGTTTATATTGCATAATTCGGGCATAAATCGAAAACTATTAATTTAGGTCAATTGGGTAAATGTAAAGTTTAAATTTTTTCCGATTCCCTACAAACAATAATTATCGGACTACAGCCTTATGTTTTTTTGTTCACACGTCCTCTCTATCTATATACTAAAAACGAAATGATGTTTGTTGGTAACCGCATCACTTGTGAACGGGTGGACCGATTTTGCTTTTTTTTTTTTTTTTAATATTCCTAATAATCCGAGTAAGGTTTATACGGAAACTAAAATTTTAAAAGTTGTTTTGTTATCAGGCATAACTCGGAAACTATCAATTTTATCATAATTAGGTAAATGAAATGTTTAAATATTTTGCAATTCCCTAAACAAAGAAAAAAAAAACAAAACCTGAATATTGGGAACTATCAATTTTATCACAATTGGATAAATGAAATGTTTAAATATTTCGCAATGCCCTACACAAAGAAAAAAAAAACTGAATGTTGGACGATTATTAACCGACTTAGAGCCTTTTTTTTGTTGAAAAAAAAAAAAATGTTTCCTTTATCTACATAAGAAAAAATTAGGTAAATATAATGTTTAAATATTTACAATTCCCCAATGTCCCAGTGAATTAAGTAAATTATTATTATTTTTTTTTTTTTTTGGGAGTAAAATGTTTGAGAACAGTTGAGTTAAAGGATTCACTCCTCCACATAATTTGAAAATATGATGCCATTATTATCAATATATATATATATCGATTACTTAGATTTATGTTTTTATCAGTGTCACACCTTGAATCGAAATTTTCTTAACCATCAAAGTTATAAGTAATATGGATAGAACAAGGTCTATTGGGTCAGCTGGTTACAAATTAAAAATTTAAATGTAGCTCTTATTTCCTGTCCCAGAGAATAAAAGTCAGGATATGACTTCTATTTTTCAGATCAGTGTAAGATGCCATAATATGATTTTTATCACGATGATAACGTAAGTTGAAAATTGATTTTATTATTGATAAATTGATATTATTAAGTAATGAAAGATAAATGTTTAAGTTTCTTTTAGGATTTTTCCGTATAGGTAAACATTATTATTTGGTTAAACATTTTTATGGGAATCACATATACTAAAAATCTATAAACTGATATCGATATTGAGGTAGATTATTACGTAATCAGTGATGCTGATTATGAAAATAAAATTGATTTCTTGGTTACTTGCTCAGGTATCAATTGATTATAACTTTTCCGATATAAAAAATATTGGAGGGGGGAGGTGGCTATTAGGTTATCAATCCTGCAAGATTTATGTAAGAATCCTGAAAGGCAGAGTGTAAAAATCAACAACTTAGATTAGGAGCAACAATTTCGCCAATCGAAATAGTTATTCTAGGGCCATTGCCAGTCCCAAGCCTCAATAAAGGAGGCGGGTTGTTTCATGGGCTGACTACCCATGAATCGTAAAAACATCACCTTGTTACAAACGCTCAACAAAGGCTCGGATATAGGATTGATTCACGGCAACGACCTGGACTTAGGAAATGGACATACAAGATCGGCACATGGAATGTACTTACCTTATATCGAGCTGGAGCTCCTTAGGAACTCAATGACGTGTCGTGTAAGGCCTTTTTAGACATCTTGGCCGTACAAGAGATGAGATAGACTGGGAAAGGCGAAATGAAAGGAAAGGACTTCATAATACTATACAGTGGAAGTGAAGATAGACATCAGTTCGGAGTAGCATTTATGGTCTCGAACAGAATAAAATAGGCGATTCTAGACTTCCAACCAATAAATGAAAGGCTAAGCAAATCTCAAGAAAGGGGTCATTTCAGGAATATTAGTCTGATTTGTGTGCATGCTCCCACAGAAGAGAAGAATGAAGAAAAAGATACCTTCTATGAACAACCTGAAGATGCATATGGATGCTTGCCCCAGTTATGACATGAAAATTATCTTAGGAGACTTTAATGCTTAAGTTGGAAAAGAAAAGGAGATATAGGACCATAGGAGTCCATAGCTTACATAACATAACCAATGACATGGGTCTTATGATGGTAAGCTTTTCAAGTGCTAAATCTATGGCAGTTATGAGCACTATGTTCCCCCATAAAAATGTGCATAAGGAAACATGGCACTCTCCAGATGGTCAAATTGATCATGTGTTGACTTCCACCAAATGCTATAGTTCCTTAAACGATGTTAGATCCTACAGAGGATATGATGTCAACTCGGATCACTACCTGGTAATAATAAAGCTTCACGAAAGAATAAAATGCATTGCCAAGAAACATCTGTCTCCCTGTCAAAAATGGAATGTAGAACGCCTTAAGACGGAAGAAGGTGCAATTACGTTTTCTCAGAAGTTTCACGAGCTGGTCATGAGCGAGTCGGCAGGGGAAGGAATAACAGAAAACAAATGGAAGCGGATCAAGGTAGGTTTAACCCAGTCTGCTGAAGAGGTTTGTGGAGAAAAGCACAGACAACAACCTCCTCGATTGCGAGGAAGCAATCAAGGAACAAAAAGAAAAAAGATTAAAAGTGGATTAGCTGTAAAACACGGCTGAGTAACAAGGAATATAGGGATGAGAGAATGTTTGTGAAGAAGCTGGTCAGGAGAAAGAAGAGGGAAGCGATGAGAAAAGATATTGAGGACATTGAAAACTCAAGAATTAGGAACGATTCACAAAAATTCTATAAAATGGTAAAAAATGTGAAGAGTGGGCCGGCCAGGAGGGGAAACCTTATCAAGGATGACCATGGCTGGAGGAAGAGATACAAGAGAGGTGGAGACATTACTTCAAGAATTTGCTGTACCCCATGGAAGTAGAGGACTGTCAGGAAGACCAAGCTCAATTAGCAGTGGATGTGGAAGGCCATGAGTTGGAAACTATTCCACCCGATATAGAGGACATTGAAGACATCTAGGGTAAGCTCAAGAATAACAAATCGCCAGGTAATGATGGACTCCCTGCAGAACTATTTAAAGGAGGGCAGCATGAAGTCACCAGGTACTTCAGGAATTGATAGCTCAGATATGGGAAGAAGAGAGGATACCTGAGGAATGGAATAAGGTCTTAGTCGTCCCTGTGTACAAGAGGAAAGGGGAGCCGACGGTATGCAGCAACTACCGAGGGATTAGTATGCTGAACACCGCATATAAAAAATTTTCAATATCCCTTTACAACAGGCTCCTCCCATATGTGGAACAGAAACTGGGAGACTATCAAGGTGGTTTCCGGCCCAATAGATCTACTATTGATCAAATCTTTGTCCTAAGACAGATCTCCGAGAAGATGAGGGAATATCAGCAGACCACATGGGTAATGTTTTTTGATTTTAGAGCAGCCTACAACACAATTATAAGAAGTCAACTCATAGTAGCCATGCATGAACTGGGATTACCAAGTAAACTGACTCGTTTAGTAAAATGCACAATAGAGAACACTATCTGTCAAGTTAAGTGTGTCGGGATGTCAGAGTCTTTGGAATTGGAAAATGGTAAAGGAGTGGTCTGAGAAAGGGAGACCCAATAGCTCCTCTCCTGTTTAATATCGCTCTATAAGCAATAATTATAGAGCAGGATTAAATTAGGAAGGAACCATATTTACAAGAATGACCCAAGTCCTGGCCTATGCAGACGACGTAGTCATCATTGGTAGAACCCATCAAAGCATAATAATGGCATGTGAAGCTATGGATGTCAAGGCTAGAAAGATCGGCCTGCATATTAACGAGAAAAAAACCAAGATCATGGTTGTAGGAAATCAAGCTCAAATGCAGAGCATTTATGAAGTAGGAGCCTACAAGTTTGAAATGGTTGGAGGCTTTACGTATCTCGGCTCTAGTATTAACGACAAACCAGAAGAGGAAGAAGTGGTAAGACAGAGGTTTACAGCAGGAAATATAGCGTATTTTGCCATCTCAAATCTAATAAAAAGCAAGCTTGTTAGCCGAACCACCAAATTCACGCTATATAAGACGCTTATAAGGCCAGTGGTATGGCACTGAAACCTGGACCCTCAACATGAAGAACGAGAACCTGCTAGGTAGGTTTGAGAGAGGAATTCTAAGGAGTTCTAGGAGCAGTGGTGACAAAGGAAAAACTGTGAGCTATTTCAGCAGTATAATGACCTAAATATCTCACCATATATAAGAATACAAAGGCTTAAATGGCTGGGCCATGTACTAAGGATGAGTGATGAGAGCTGGTGGTCAACAGGCTGTACAGAAATGTACCGGATGGTGTTCGCCGACAGGGAAGGCCGAGCGGTAGGATGCTGTAGAGCAGGATCTTCGTCCTCGCATAGAAAGGAAAGGAAATGTGTTGTGTAGATTTGACAAAAAACTGTTGACCAAGCAAGTAAGGAAGACTTTTAGCTAGGGTCCTGGAGTAACTGAGAATGGACAAAGGACTCAGAATGCTAGAAACTTTAAAGAAGAAGCAGAAATTTGGTGTGAAGATCCAACAGCACTTCTTCAGAAATTGAACTGTTATCTCAGCCCACCTTTTTTTTCTGAGTACTCCTTAAGAAATTCAACCTATTAAACCGTTTTCTATAAGGTGTGCTCTTAATAGAGAGGTAACATGCGCACACACCAGCACTCATGCACACACGCACACGCACATACACACACATAGGGGTGCTACTCATCGAAAATAGGTTTTTTTGAAAGGCTATGGAATGTTATGATCCGTTGGAAACTTCACACAAATAATTAGACCATATATCTATACTTTTCTTGCCTAGTAGCAGAAGGAAATTAAAAAATCTGGTGCGTGTGCGCAACACACAACTTACCAACTTACTTAGATTAGAAATTAATGCGTATCGTTGATTGCCACTTCTCAAATGAACAGAACGGCTTTAATTATGAAGAATGGCCTGTCATTAAATGCGTACTCCGCATGCGTGGGCACAATGAGCTTTATGAGTTGAATGAATATTTTTCTTTTTTTCTCCTCTTTATGTTTTCTTTATTTTATCATATCTCATATTTAGTCATTTCTTATTTTTTGGCGTAACAGGAGACAGTTAATTTCTCCGTATAAACAAAAACAAAGGTACTATATAGGAAACAAAAAAACAAACAAACAAAAAAGGCCCCTACACCATATAAGCCCCTTCAGAACATTTTAATAATGCTAAAGCTTACCTGACATTATAGAACACCTGATTTTCATTAAATGTGGCGAATTTGATAAAAATCGTTAAAGCCGTTTTTGAGATCATCGAATAAAAGGTAAAAATTGGAAAACAATTATGAAATAAAGTGCCCCCACCGTTTGAACAATTTTGATGAAATGTTGGCTACCACATCTTTGGCATATACCTACATCAAATACCCAGTTTGATCAAAATCGTTAAAGCCTTTTTTGAGTAAAAAAAAAAAAACACGTGAAAATGATACAAAATTTATTAAGTAAAGTCCCCCCTCCGGTTGATCAATTTTGATGAAATGTTGGCTATCACATCTTTGGCATATACATACATCAAATACCCAGTTTGATCAAAATCGTTAAAACTGTTTTTGAGTAAATAAAAGAAACTCGTGAAATGATACAAAATTTATTAAGTAAAGTCCCCCCTCCGGTGGATCAATGTTGATGTAATGTTGGCTATCGCATCTTTGGCATATACATACAGCAAATACCCAGTTTGATCAAAATTGTTAAAACCATTTTTGTGTAAATAAAAAAAAACACGTGAAAATGATACAAAATTTATTAAGTAAAGTCTCCCCTCCGGTTGATCAATTTTGATGAAATTTTTACAGTCATATCACGGGCATTTAAATACATCAAATACTCAGTTTAATCAAAATCGTAAAAGCTGTTTTTGAGGAAATAAAAGAAACACGTGAAAATGATACAAAAATTTATTAAGTAAAGTCCCACCTCCGGTTGATCAATTTTGATGAAATTTTTAGTCATATCACGGGCATATAAATAGATCAAATACTCAGTTTAATCAAAATTGTTAGAGCCGTTGTTAAGAAAATCGAAAAAAACTTAAAAAGTTATTAAATAAAGTACCCCCTCCCTTTGGGAAATTTTGATGAAATTTTCGCTGTCACATCGCGGGCATATACATACACTAAATACCCAATTTCAGGTTCGCACGGTTTATAGTTTTTGAGCTAGTCTGTTCACACACACACACACACACAGACCATTTCGCGGGACTTGGCTATTTGGACTCAGGGGACCCCAAAACGTGTATTTCCGTTGAAAACCGGAAGTCGAAATTTTTCATGATCGCAATACTTCCACTTACTATATATTTCATATATAGGTAAGTGAAAGTAAAAAGGGATGAAAGATGAGGAAAAACATCAATGAATCCATTCTGAGAATAACATATCATTCTCTTTAGGTATTACAATTGCTAATACTAACAATGCAAATGAAAAAAAAAATTTATCAGTACATTCAAACATGACAGAAATTCAAATAATCATTTAAAGGTAAGACTTACCTAACTGCTCAAGCATTTTGTCACACTCATCTAACACAAAATGTTTGAGGTTTTTCAAATTTAATTTTTTATTCTTCACTAAAGCTAATATCCGTCCTGGTGTACCAACTACAATGTGAGGGCAATTATTTTTTAAGACTTCTTCATCCTTCTGAATAGGTAAGCCACCAAAAAATACCGCAACCTTCCAAATGATAAATAATATTTCAATACTAAAAGTAGGAAATAGTTATTTTTAAAATTCACAATTAGAGTCAAATATAATTCTATAATAGTCAAATATTCACAATAATGCTGGTATTTTCTGAGCATGGATATTACTATCAACATCATTTGCCAATATTATTATATCATAACTAATATTAAAACTAGATCTCTCATTTCACATACAATTGTGTGCTATTTACTATCTTTGATAAATATTGCTTTTTTGATTTGTGTTGTTTTTATGAAAAGATAAATGAATACAAAACTTTTAAATCAAAAACATAATCCCCCCCCTTCCATAGTAGTAACCCTATGGGAGGGTCGTGTATTTCTAAAATTTATAGATCCCATGCCCTAAGGTATTACCTGCTTAGATATTAATATTTTTGTTTTCCCAATAGTAATAGTAAACAATCTGAATGTTAAACTTTTCTAACTAACACAAAAACGAGTAAGTCCAAAAAAAGAAAAAAAAAACGGTCTGGTGGGAGTTGAGGTCCATCAGTCACAAGTGTTTGTATTACAAAGGTGGATTTGGTTTCTCATGATTTTGTTGTGTGATTTTCGGGATATATTTGTGTAAAGGTCGTCCTTTTATAGATTTTTACCATTCTTCGTTCCAATTAGTTAGTGCATCAGTTTTGATGTTTTTCTTGATGTATGTCACAGGCATTGTGGTGTAAGAGATTAGTGACTTTGTGTTGTTAGCAGCTTTCTTGGCCAATACGTCTGCTCTCTCATTGCCTTCGATGCCACTGTGTCCTCTAATCCACGTCAATCTAGTTTGAATTCCTTTTTCCATGATTTTAATTAAGATTTCTTTCAGTTGTGATATCAGTGAGTCATATGATTTGAAGTTATTGACTGAGTCTATCAGAGACCTATAGTCTGTAAAACTGTTGTACAAATTTGTCTGGTTTCCTGTCTGGCTTAAAATGTATTCTGTGGCCTTAACTACTGCATATTTTTCCTTCTGATTATTTGAACAGTTTGGTCCTAATTTGTATTGTTCTTCGTACCATGTGTTTTTGTCATAAAAGGTCAGTGCGCAAACCGTGTTCTGTTCGTCTTTGCTTCCTCAGTATATATATCAATGTTTGAGTTGCATATATCTGTGGTGGTTATGAAATCAGTTACTTTGGCATGTATGGAAGGGTGTACCTAATGTTTGGTTGGCAAGCTAGTTTCAATATCGTCGTTTCTTATGTCCTTGTTTTTTAATTATGTTAATATCGTCGTTTCTTATGTCCTTGTAGTTCAGTCCTTGTTTTTTAATTATGTTAAGTTTCGCTATTTCATTTATTTTATGGTGAATTGGTAATATCCCCGCAAGAACACATTCGGCCTATGTGAAATAGTACGAAAGACCTTACTAATCCTAATTCCCATTAATTGCTGAACCCGTAGTAACTTTTGTAGATTAATGGGTTTGATTGCCGCTGAATCCCAGACTGGTATGGCATAAAGAAGCTTAGGAGCAATAGCACCTTCATAAATGGTTCTTAAGGCTTCTGCCTTAAGTCTCCATGTATTTCTTGCGGCGATGGTCGGACTGACAGACTGTTCACGGTCTTTAGCGTCTTGCTAACTACATTGTTAATGTGTACTTTCCAATTTAGTTTTCTGTCAAATGTTAGACTTAAGTATGTCATCGTGTCAGTTTATAAGATTGTTTTAGAGTATAGCCGAATGTTTTAATTTGGAATTTTTCTTTTCTTGGTAAAAATAATATATTTCGTTTTGTCAATGTTGAATTCAAGTTTGTTGTCGATTGCCCATCTTTCCAATGTTGTTGGCGTATTGTTAGTGTCAGATTCTAGTTGATTGAATACTTTGCTAGTTACAAGAAGTAGAATGTCGTCGGCATATGTAATTATCTATACATTGCTGGGTATGGGAAGATCAAATATAGAACTTATTAATATGTTCCAGAATGTCAGTGAGAGAGATGAGCCCTGAGGTGTGTCTATCGTCAGGTTTTTCCTTATTTTGTAGTTGTTCATTTGTAGTTCTACTGTACGTCCATTGAAAAAGCTTGATATGATTTGAAATAAGTTTCTTGGGCATTGATATCGCCTACCCTCAACCAGACCAGTGAGAAACCGCCAGCCTCCTCAGAGGCTAACCTATTCCTCATTCTAGAAGGGGAAGAGTAATGAGTATTGGCCACAATACTTATGTATATAAATAACATATGTTAATTACAGATAGCCAGTTCAGAAAATAACCTTGTTGTAATTGTTTTATTACTCTTGTTGTGCTAATAAATACTGTGTTTATTATGTGTTAATTGCATTAATTACTAATAGTTAAAGTACACAAAAGAAGCTGATCAAAATGTGACATTATGTTTTGGGCTCAGTGGCATAAAATTCATGTAATGTTTGTAATTTTAGTGGTGATTCACAAATTATAGAATGGTATATTTGAGGTTTAAATTGGTTTAGTGGTTTGTTGGTGGGTTTGTTTTACACTGACATAGCTGTCACTGAAAGAGTACACCCTGGAAAACGCTACGTACATCTAACCATGTGAAAAAAAAATAAAGATCAGGCAAGTACAATCCTGACTTTGTAAGCGTCTGTTCCTGTGCCTTATTAACAGTCATGGCAAAGGCGACTTTTATTTATGCTTGCTACTCAGTTTCAGGAGGGGTAGGATCAGGGGTGAGGTTAATGCGCAGTATGACGACAGTTTGACCCGAGTCAATCAATTTCGCTGTGATAGTGTAGTTGCCCAAGTGAGTTACAACCAATCTGGCGCCATTAATTAAGCCATGCTTAGTGTTTAGGTTTCGTATCGACATGATAATAGCTTGTTTTTTAAGTATGAGTATCAGTTTCGCAGAAAGCGAGTGTGCTGATTCTATTGACTGAAATTGCATAGTTTTGCTTTTAACTCGCAAACGATGGTGAAAATCGGAAAAGTGTATATAACCAAAAATATTCGTCTCGACAAACTGAAAGAAATGACACCTTTAAAAAAGCCATGTGCCCATTTTAAAATTGTCGCTGAGAATTGCTGTTTTTCACTTACAACTCGTAAATGAAGGGTTAATTGAAAAAATGTATATAACCGAAAATGTTCTTGAAAATATGAAAAGATTGATGCCATTTAGAAACCTCTATGACCATTTTGATTTTCTCGCAAAAAATGCGGTTACAGATAACTCGCACTTAAAGGTAAAATGAGCGATTCGTATATTTTTCCGGTATATCGGTTAGGAAAGCTTTAAAATGATGCTGTGAAATTTGATGAAGTTCAAAGGAAGTAATGGCGTAAAGACAAAAAAAAGGACTTGAGAAATAATATATATGATTTTTTGTATTACATTATAGAAGAATAAGTTACTTGTGGCTCTTTGAATGGATCACATCGGTCAATTTTTTTTTTGTTTCATAATAAAATATGATAATCCTATAAATTGGATCAATAAGTCTAAATGATTATTATCTGAATCTTAAGAAAAATGTTCAGAAAAAATGAAAATTTTTGGTTTTACATTCAGCCAGTGATTTCTTGGGATAAAAAAGCGATTTTCTGAGATGAATTCCCAAAGAACTCGCTAATAAAATTTACAATTTTGCAATAGGGAAGGTTTGATGGGAGGGGAAAAGACCCAGTTCATAACCAGACAACTGAAATTGGGTTTTAGCAATTAAATACTTTCTTTGCATTTTAGGAGGTCCAGGACGAGGAATATAATACTGAAGGAGGCCGATTTTCGGATTGTCTTGGCCCTTTTCCTTTGAAAGAGTAGGAAAAATTTAATACCCATAGTAGCTGGTAATAGGCGGTACGAATATTTTTATGTTTTAATTAGTTTCTCTAGATAGGAGTAAGCTAAACTTAACACCATGAGCTCATTCAATGTTTTACAGTTTTTTTATATGTAGCATTTTAGACTGCCTGTTTGTTAGTTGCACATTGAAAAACATGAAATTAGCTTGAAACGTGAAACATTGAAACGTGAAACAAAATTAGCTTGCAGAAGAGGTAAAGTATTGGCGAATTTTATTAATCGGTATCTCAGAACATGCTTAGTCTACTGAGTTAGTTCAGGTCTCAAATTTTGGGGAATTTAATCTACTTTAAAAATGTAGATATTATAGGTCCATTCAGTGAAAATTGAAAAAGGTGCAAAAATTTTGCAGTTTTTGGGATGTTAAATTGAAGTGATCAGGGGTGAGGGGGGGGGGGGGGCTGCTGAGGTAAAATTGGCTTTTGCATCTAAAGGTGCAGTTAAAAAAAAAAATACTGCTTGTATGTGAAGATACATATATTGTGCTGAGATTTCGACACGAATTGCTGGTCTTCATCAAGGCTAAATGAGAAACAAGATATGTTTACAAACAATGAGAGATGTTACTTGGATAAATGTTATATCTATGATACAGCAATATAACAAATACCCCTACATTTACCCAAATACCCAAATTTGTTGCCATGACTGTTAATAAGGCACAGGAACAGACGCTTACAAAGTCAGGATTGTACTTGCCTGATCTTTTTTTTTTTCCACATGGTTAGATGTACGTAGCGTTTTCCAGGGTGTACTCTTTCAGTGACAGCTATGTCAGTGTAAAACAAACCCACCAACAAACCACTAAACCAATTTAAACCTCAAATATACCATTCTATAATTTGTGAATCACCACAAAAATTACAAAATTACATGAATTTTATACCACTGAGCCCAACACATAATGTCACATTTTGATCAGCTTCTTTTGTGTACTTTAACTATTAGTAATTAATGCAATTAACACGTAATAAACACAGTATTTATTCGCACAAGAGTAACAAAACAATTACAAGGTTATTTTCTGAACTGGCTATCTGTAATTAACATATGTTTTTTATATACATAAGTATTGTGGCCAATACTCATTACTCTTCCCCTTCTAGAATGAGGAATAGGTTAGCCTCTGAGGAGGCTGGCGGTTTCTCACTGGTCTGGTTGGGGCAGGTTGATAATCAGGATCTTCTGCGCCTGTCCCATGGTTCAGGAGCCATCACCTCTGGAGACAAGAAGGGTCTGAGCTGCGAGCTGTGTTTTTTCTCCCCAGACTCTAGAATGTATGTATTCTTCCCACAACGAAAATACTCATTAGCTTCTCAACACAAGAGTGTATTACCATTATAATTATGAGCTTGATTTACATGGAATTTAATGTTTTAAAATTTTTATATGGAACATTTTTAATTTCCAATATCCCTTCTAGAGTTAAAGATGTTGGAGAATGAGCATAATTTATTCTTCCTCTAAAAAGGTAAAAACTTCAGTAATTGTTTTGGCGAAACAACTTGAAACAAAATTTTAAGATCTTTTACCATTTTCAAGATATGCATTGTTTTAGAGTTATACAGGCTCCAGAACTGCAGTTGTCTGGTTGTGTACAGTGACCTCCCCCCTCCTTCTCCGATCCCCACTAAAAAGTAAAATTGTAAAACTTTTACTTTAATAAATTTTATACCATGACTCATATCAAACCGGTTATTGAAGATATAATGAAAATTGTATGTAATAAAACATGAAAATCAGAATAAAAATTTAAAGTTTGAAAAATCGGCACAACTACGAAATATCTATCTTAGAAGCTATTCAGGCTACTGAGCTGGTTGTGATCACAAATTTCAGGGAATTTAATTAAGTTTAGAAATTAAAAGAATAAGCTTTGTCACACACTTCCTTTTACAGGGTCAAAACAGAATGGAGTTCACAAATTTAACAATTTTGGGGATATTCAAATTTTATCTCGTAGTCTGCTGAGGTCAGAAACTTGGCTTTTGAATCTTGTCACATTCCATACAAGAAAAAAATGACACCTACTACCACCACTATATGCAACTTACGATCTGCAATGTTACTAGACTAAAAGTTGAACAACCTATCATTAAAGGAATGAAAGTCTGTGATATGTCAGCAGACTTGAAATCGCCTAAAGTAGGATAGCAATAAAAGGATTATCACAAGTGGCAAGTTCAAATGAACTCTTAAGCAGAGAACTTATTCTTTATTGTTTCTATCATAATAATGACATGATTTACCTTAATAATGTAAACAATAAATAGTCTAATATGTTTAATATAAGTAATTAAAATACGAGAAGATAACACTTGTTAGCTAGGTTATAGAGATTTAAAACAGCTAACCTTAAAAATCATCTAATGCTTGTAAAACTGAAATATAGTTTTTACTCACTTTGATGTTTGGCATATATTTAGAGAATCGTTCATATTCTTTGCTAATTTGAAATGCCAATTCCCTGGTATGGCACATGACCAAAACTGTTACTTGATTTTCAGTCAACTCCATTTGTTGCAGGGTCGCTAATACAAACACTGCAGTTTTCCCCATACCAGACTTGGCTTGACACAGTATGTCCATACCAAGAACTGCTTGAGGTATACACTCATGTTGCACTATAAAATGGAATTGTAATGATTAGTATATCAAGAAGTTATCTGAAATAATACCTAAAGAAAAACGACACCAATATATGTCACTAACCTTCAGAAGGATGCTCAAAACCACAATCAACAATAGCTCTTAAAATTTCGGGCTTTAAAAGAAAATCTCTAAAACCTGAGCTGTGAATAGAAACATAAGCTCCCTTCACATCTTTACGAGGAGCGGTATCTCCTGAACCTTCTACAATAGGTTGCTCAGTCTGTTCTTCATCTTCATAATCCAAGAGATCATCATTATCTGCCATGCTTTATAGTTACCTAAAATATAATTAAATATAGTACTATCATTTCAACTCTCATTACATTAAGTGTAAGATAGCTGCAAAAGAAAAATCGAAACTCAAATTTGGGCATAAAATATTAAAATACATGAACAGGACACAGTTATGTCACCAACAGAAAAACATATAAAACCTTTTTTACAAAAATACATAAACCTACTTATTTCAACTCAACCATAAAATTAAAATATACCAACGAAAACAACGGTAAGAGTCCTAATGTAGGATGCAACCTATTTGCAAGCATTGTTTTAGATAAATATCAACGTGAGAAGCAGAAAAATCACTAACATTTGTTTGTTCTAACTGCTAATAACCACTCATGCCGGCAATTGATAAGTTGAGTAACTAACTAAAAAAACAACCCCCAATTGATAAAAAATTTAATGTCCAGAGAAAAGGACTGAACATAATTATAGAGAATTATACAATACTCACACAAAGCGAACTACTATACAACACAAGTATCTTCGAACCAACGCTTGGCCACGAGAAACTAATATGGAAGCTTAGTACAACAGCTTGTGAAGCACAACATAAATATTCTGCCCAAGATATTTAGCAAAGAAACTGAAACCAACCTCAAATTATTAAAATTACTAATCCTGAACGCGAATAATAATATTTAATGGTAAACTACTTCTTTTTAAAAAAGGAATTGTTTAAAAATAGTTTGTATGTAAGAATCGATTTCCATCTTCTATTCAGCACGAGTGTTTTTTGAATTACCAACTTCTACCAATTTATAAGTGTTTATAATATAATTTCTTTTCTTCTTCTTTAATTCAAATAAATTATCGCTAATTGTACAGAAATAATAATGCAATTTATACCTAGTGTTATTAACAATTATGTAAATATCTAGAGACTCAAAGACTCGTAACCGAATAGTTAGAGTGATAAGCTAAAAGCACCTTTAGAATGCTTGCATATTTTTTTTCGACGCGGAGTACATACAGGGGTCCAAAGTGGCCCCAAACTTTTAATACCTTGAAATAATTTTTTTAAATAAAATTTCAATTAAAAAAATCTAACTATGGCTCAATTTTGATTCAAACAATGCGAATAGATAAATTTTAAACAAATATCCGAATTTCATGAATATAAAATTTTCGGTAAATCAAAAGTGGTAAAAAATTAAAAACCTGAAAATATTTCAAATTTAAATTGAAGTTTAATTAATTGTGATTACGAAATATTAAAACTATCAATATCAAACTTCATTATGCAAGTAATGAGACAAAATAAGCCTCATGCGAATACAAGCAATCGACTAGATTATAAATCAGTCTAAACTTGACCCTTTTTTGAGTTTATGCCTAAAGCACGGATTCCCGTGCAATTGCATCTTTTTATTGGTAAGTCAGAGTAGAGCGAAATCAAGTTACTTATCCGAATCGAGCCTAATAGTATGTTTTAATGAAGTTATATACTGCACAAAATTGCACGTTTTGGGGTTTACTGCACGTTTTAAAGTTTTTTTGCACGAAATTTCATTATTTAATATTTTGAAGAAAAAAGATTATTACAAATGTTAATTTTCTTAAATACACATCCAAACAATGGTGGAAAAATAAATGTGAATATCATAGGAAAAAAATAAAGGGAACTTGGGAGATGTAAACAAACACAAACCTCTAATTTCCAAGAGTTCCTGAATGTTTACATTTTTCTCCCAACACCTTACTTAATATCATTGTAATGAAAACCTTTTAGTGAAAATAAGGCTTTATTTGTCTTAATGCAAGATACAGATCTAAATATTTTTTCTAGAAATATATAAACATATGATTTAATACACCACATTCTTCCACCCTTCAAAGATTAACTTCATAGTCCTTGAAACGTAGGGGCATCCGTTTTTCTCTCGTTGAACGACGGAGATGGTCGGCAGCCTCATCATTTGCAGGAGTCAGAGAATCGTTTTCCGCTGGTAGAGGTTCTGGCAACTGAAGGTTTTGATCAGGAGTAGAAGTTCGGGAGTTTTCGTGTTCAGCCTCTTCCAAACTTCTGTCAGGAATGTCATTTAGGTTAGGTTCATCCAGAGGATTCAAAGGGGCATCGCCAAGAGGTGCTAGGTGTTTCAGAGACACCGTCATTTCCCGTCCGTCATTCAGTTGAACCCTGGCATACTGTGGATTAGCATCTACGAGTTGTACCTCTTCCACTAGCGGTTCATACTTGCTAGAGCGGATATGCTTTTTCATCAGTACCTTGGATGATGGCCGTTGGTAGATCTCCGGTGGTGTTTAAACATCCTCTCATGGGGTGTTTCATTAGTAGCTGTGCATAGCAGAGATCGTATAGAATGGAGAGAATCGGGGAGTACTGATTCCCAATCAGATACATCCCGGTTATGCTGCTTAAGTGCTAGGGAAACAGTCCTCCAAATCGTTCCATTCTCCCGTTCAATCTGTCCATTGCCTGTAGGATTGTAAGGTGAAGACATTGATGTAGCTATCCCTCGACTATGTAAAAAATCCTGGAGTTCCCGAGATGTAAACGAAGTCCCTCTGTCTGTATGAACGTAAGCAGGCGTTCCGAAAATCGAAAATAAGTCTACGAGGCAGTCTATTACGGTAGAGGAGTTTGTGTTAGGGCAAGGGTAGGCAAAAGGGAATCTGGAAAACTCATCAATGATCGTCAGCAGATATTTATTCCTGGATTTAGATGGGAGTGGTCCTTTGAAATCCATGCTAATTCTTTCAAAAGGATGTGTTGCCTTGATCAAATTTCCTTCATGTAATCTGAAAAACTTCGGTTTTATAGCGTTACATGTTGGACAAGAAGCTGTCATTTTACGAATTTCTTTCACTGAATACGGTAAGTTGTGAGTACGTATCCAGTGTACCATCCGGGTCACACCAGGATGGCATAAGTTACAATGAAGCGTGTAAAGTTTGTTGGGCAGAACGGTATAGCACGTTCTAGAGAATGCGTCAGCTACTTGGTTTTGACTTCCCGGCCTGTATATAATGTCGAAATTATAGCAGGACATCTCGAGGCGCCATCTCTGTATTTTTTCATTTTTAATTTTATTTTGATGACGCATTCCAAACATAAACGAAACAGAGCGTTGGTCAGTAATTATCTTAAAATAACGTCCCAATAGGAAATGTCTCCATTTCTTCAAAGAGCTCACGACTGCATAAGCTTCCTTTTCTATAGCCGAGTGTTTTCGCTCGCTATCAGTGAGTTTTTGGGAAAAGAAAGCCACGGGACGGCCAGACTGAGATAGCACAGCTGATATCGAAAAATCTGAGGCGTCTGTTTCAACTACAAAATGTTCTTTATCATCGATTGTGCTCACAATCGATCTTGATATCTCATTCTTGAGAAGCTCGAATTCGGATATGACGTCTGGTGTTAGGGGGAATGATTTAGAATTTAGTAAATTCCTAACCTCGTCTGAATAATTAGGTATCCACCTAGAGTAATGAGCAAATAAGCCAATCGTTCTCTGTAGTTCTTTTGCCGAATTAGGAGGAGGCAGACTAAGAAGAGGTTTGAGACGATCCGGATCAGGCGAAATGGTTTTGTTTTCGATTTTATAGCCCAGGAGTTTGATCGATGTTTGAGAATATTTACTTTTCTCTTGATTTATTGTAAAACCGTATTTTTCTACAGCATCCATGAAACGTTTGAGATTCTTATCATGTTCTTCTTTGTTCTCCCCACAAATAGTGACATCATCCAAATACGCGTAAGTCTTTTCCAGATTCTCTTTTGAAATAACATCGTCTATGACACGTTGGAAACAGGGGACCCCATCTGTGAGGCCGAATGCTAAACGTCGAAATTGATAAAGGCGACCGCAAGCCTCAAATGCAGTATAAGGCCGGTCCTTCTCTCGTAGGGGTACCTGATGGTAAGCACTTTTAAAGTCAATTGTGCTAAACCAGGAATTTTTGGATATCCTAGCGACTGTTTGCTCAATATCTGGCAGGGGATATGCATCCAAAAGTGTGTAACGGTTGATCGTTTGCGAGTAATCGATCACCATGCGCTTTTTATGGTTATCGTTGGTAACTACAAAAGCTTGGGCTCTCCAAGGGGATCTGCTCTCTTCAATAATCCCATCAGCGAGCAATTTTTCGACTTCATTTTTCATGAATTCGTAATTTTCGACTGAATGCTTTCTAGATTTCACTGAAATTGGTTTAACATCTCCAGTAAGGAATTCGAATAGAGGGGGAGGGTCGATTTTTGCGGGTGCTAGATAACAGACTGTCAGGGGTGGTTTTGACCCACCAAAAGAAAACTTTAATTCAGAGTGTAATTTAAGTAAATCATGTCCAATAATGACATTGGTGCATAAATCAGGGAGTACACTGAGTTTGACATTTGTGTAACTATGCCCAAGGAGTTCCAAATTGGCTAAACAATAGCTAGAAATAGTTGAATTCAGAGAGGTTGATGCCATCAGAACTGATCCAGTAGTAGGGTATGTTTTTAATTTGCAAGAATCCACGAATTTCTGGGAGATAAAAGTTTCTGAGCTCCCAGTGTCAATTAAGGCGTGAGTGGGCACCTGATTTACATGCATTGGAACAGTGGCTCTATCAAGAATTGATTTACATTAATTACAATTAAATTACAATTTATTTGTCTTAATGCAAGATACAGATCTAAATATTTTTTCTAGAAATATATAAACATATGATTTAATACACCACAATCATGCAAGATTTAAGAAAAAACCAATCACGAAACCGTATCTCGTTTCGCAAATAATAGTTTGAGTGATTATTTTTCGGATGCGACGTTTCAGCACAAAATTTTACTTTTAGTAACCTTACGCTGCCCGCAGTGATAAAAGCAGGTCAACATTTGAAGGTATTTTACCAGAACATGGTCCATGTGACTTGCATAGCCGATGGATTTAACAGGGTTGTTGACAAAATTCGAGAAATTCTAGAGGTGAGAAATAGTCAACTGTTATTCTTTCCTATAGGTGAAAAGAATAACTATTTCCCAGAGTTAAGGTCAGGCCACACATGCCCGCACCGCATCCGCGTGTGTGAATGATTACTATCTATCCTTCGTAAATGAATCAGATCCGTGCTGCTACGGTGCGGACTTGTGTGGCCTGACCTTTATACATACAGAAACTGCCTCTATCTATTACGCTGGACTCAGAAGCCCTGATGAAGATCCACATGTACGTACAAAGGTTAATAATAATAATAAAGGCTTAACGAACCCGAAGGTTCGATGCCGACACCACCACTCGCTCCCTGCACGCCTCCATCCATCGAACGTCTTCCAGACCCAACTTCGATAGATCCGCCCTAACGCAATCCTCCCACCTCCGTCTCGGCCTGCCCCTCGGACGTTTCCCATTCGGCACCGCGCTTATTAATCTTTTCGGAATACGTTCACAGCCAAGTTTTGCAATTTTACACGCCCATTTTATTCGTCTTGCTGCAATCACGTCAATTATATTTACTGGATAAAGTTCACTCAGTTCGGCGTTGTGTAAGCGTCTAAATTCTCCCGTTATTTCATCCCTCTTCGGTCCAAATATTCTACGCAGTACTTTATTTTCAAAAACTCTAAGCCGTTGCTCATCCCTCAATGTCAGCGGCCAAGTTTCGCATCCGTAAACGACCGTTGGAAGAATAATAGTTTTGTAAATCCTAATTTTTAAGTTTTGGGACAGAAGGCGGGAGCTAAGCAATTTCGCGACTGAAAAGTAGCAAGCATTACCGGCTTTTAATCTAGCCTTAATTTCGTCATCGATTTCGTTTTTTCTAGTTACCATCGCCCCTAAATATCTAAATTTCTCTACGTGTTTAAACGTATTCCCCCCTACATTGATATCAGCGAAATCCTCACCACTTCTACGACTAACCATATATTTTGTCTTATCCGTATTCATTTCCAGTCCAAGTTCTTGTCCGGCTTTCATCAACGTTCTTGTGTTTATTTCTATGGTTTCCACGTCCTCCCCAAGCAATACCAAATCATCGGCATATCCGAGCACGGGTATATTCCCTCCCAAATTCAAACCCTTTCCGGTACGTGTCACCTCCCTAATGGCATATTCCAGCGCTAAATTAAATAAAACAGGTGAGAGAGAATCTCCTTGTTTCAAACCAGAGCGGACCTCGAACTTCTCAGAAAAATAATTACCGATTCTAACTTTATTGAACGTTTCAGTCATACACATTTTTACTAAGTTTACTAATTTTTTTGGTATTCCCTGTTCGACCAGAATGTTATACAACTTTTGGCGGTTAATAGAGTCATATGCCTTTTTGAAATCGATAAAAAGCTGATGTACGATACCGTTATATTCTAATTTTTTCTCTAATATTTGGCGAAGAGAGAATATTTGGTCTACGGTTGATCGGTTTTGCCTGAAACCACCTTGATATTCTCCGATAATTTCCTCGGTGTATTCAGTGATTCGACTAGTTAGGATTAACGTAAATATTTTATAGCAAACCGGAAGGAGTGAGATTCCACGATAGTTATTGCAATCCGTTTTTGATCCCTTTTTGTGAATCGGAATGAGAATAGACTCTTTCCACTCTTCGGGTATCTTTTCTTGTTCCCAGATCTTTTTAACCAAAAGAAATATTTTTGATATCCCAGCTTCCCCGCATGCCTTGATTAGTTCGCTAGGGACATTATCTGTTCCCGCTGCTTTATGAGATTTTAATTTTCCAATGGCTATTTCAACCTCCTCTTTACTCGGTTCTACTACTAACGGTTCAGCACTCTGGTATTCCGAAGAGGAAGATAGATTATTATTTTCCGTATTTAAAATACTATCGAAATAATCCTTGAACCGTCTTAAGATGTCCACCGGATCGGCCAAGATATTGTTATTTTCATCCCTAATTCCAGTTGTAACCGGGCCCGACCGTTTACAAATTCTGTTTATGCCTTCGTACATGGCTTTAACGTTATTCTCGATTTTGTTACTTTCGATCGCTATTATTTTATTTTTGAGATATTCTCGCTTTTTAAATTTTAGTAGTTTAGTTGTTTCTTTTCTTGATGCTCGAAAGTTAGCAAGATTGATTTCGTTAGGAATATTTAACGCTTCTAGTTTAGCAGCTTTTCTTTTGTCGCACATGTTAATACATTCATCATCGAACCAAGGTTTATTTTTATTTTCCCTTTTTCCAAGACACGAGTTACCGACCTCTTTTATACTATCCCTGATACCTTCCCACAACTTATCAATGTCTTCGTTATCCTCGTCAGACGATTCCAACGCCTCAAACCTATTTTTGACTTCCAGTTCAAATTGTTTTCTAACCGTCGGAATTTTTAACTTCTCCAAATTATAATTATCATAATTAAAACCAGCCTCATTTTTCCTCTGTATTATAAGTCTCTGGCGAATTTTCGCGATTACTAGTTCATGATCCGACCCGCATTCGGCCCCACGATATGATCGAATATTAATTACGCTATTTTGCCACCTACGTTGAACCAAGACGTGATCAATTTGATTACGGGTTTACGAATCCGGAGACGTCCAAGTATATTTATGTATATCTTTATGTTTAAACGTAGTACTTTTGATTATTAGGTTTTTCGAGGTGGCAAAATTTATTAGCCGTATTCCGTTATCATTACTATATTCATGTAAACTTTCTCTACCGATCGTAGGATAATATACTTGTTCCCTCCCTACCTTTGCATTTGCGTCTCCCAGAATAATTTTTATGTAGCTTCGCGGTAGTTTGTCATAAATCGATTCAAGTTTTTCATAGAATTCACATTTAACTTCATCGTCACTATCTTCAGTAGGTGCGTGTATATTGATCAACGCGATTTTAAACCACCGACCCTGAAATATAGCTACCGATAACCTATCTCCGTAAAAACGAACGTCCTTCAACGCGGAAAGTAACCTATTTCTAATCAGAAATCCGGTGCCTAAACAATAGTTTCCGCTCCCACCGTACCACAAAGTGTACTTCCCTTCCCTCAACGAGCCCTCCCCTGGCCAGCGGACCTCTTGCAGCGCCACTATATCTAATCTATACCCTATTACCTCATTCGCGACCGATTTTAACCCACCCGCTGTATTTAAACTTCTTACGTTCCACGTCCCTATGCTTAGATCTATATTTTTCAACTTGCGGCATGAATCCCCTAAAGCAGTCCCCACCCGGAGACCCGAACGGGGGACTAGTTTACCTCCGGATAATGAGCGTTTTACTTTAGGGAGATCCATGACTATTTTGTGGTGTTTGGGTGAACTAATAAAATGTGAGTAGGGCGTTCAAACCTATTTATTGCATGTTTTTAACCGATTTCGAACGAAAGAGGAGGTTACTCTATTCGATACGTATGTGACTTTTTTTTTTTTTCTATGTATGTTCACCGATTACTCAGAGATGGCTGGACCAATTGGAACGAAACTTTTTGCATCTTGTAGAGTATTTTCCCAAGGTGGTCCGATTAAAATCTTTTTTAGGTTCTTAATTTATTTAAGAAGTTATCGGGAAAAAAATGGAAATAATTATTTAATTATCGCTCAAAATGTTTACTTATTGGAAAAACATATGGCATATATAACATAAGGTATGCTCCAATCAGAGTTGGGCAAAATTACAATTAATTACATTGCTAATTACAATTACATTGTAATTGTAATTATATGAATTAAAATTAAATTATAATTCGTAATTAAACTGTTAATTATCATTATAATTTGTAATTTTAATTTAATTGTAATTCGTAATTACGAATTATATTGTAATCTAATTTTAATTCGTAATTGGAAATTACATTGAAATTGATTTGTAATTGGACTGTAATCTAAGTTTTCAATTTGAATGTAGCTTATAATTAATTGTATTGGTAATGTAATTGTACTTTTTAATTAGTAATTATGTTGAAATTACAAGGCAATTGACGAATATCAGTAGTCCTACTTTTGAGACTGGTGGAAATTGCCTTGTCTGTTTTTTGCTCAAATGGGGGCAATTTCAACGCAAAAATATCTAAAACTAATGATAGTTGTGGGCCAACCTTGAGACTAAAACAAATACAATTAAATTATTTTTGATTATGAACAAGATAAATTCAAATGTATTAGAAACAAGTGTGTAAAATTAAAAATTTAGAACTTTCTAAATTTAAATTAAATTATCACTTTTAAACAAAATTTTATAACATATATAGTCTTCTCACTTTAACTTCTGATTTTTCTATATGATATTAATATTTGATTTTAAAATCACTCGTTTTTCAAAAGTTTTGTCCGCCAGTATATTGCATTTTGGGAGGTTCGACATTGTTGCGTAAGAAAATAGTCTTTCTACAGGAGCTGATGACGGAAATGTTTTTTATTTCAGGATATTTCTCAAGTAGTTGTAAACTCTGGCCTTCTTTAAAAACTATAGGGTCATGAGCTCGGCATCAATGTAAGCAGAATCAACGCTTTTAATTTTTTGTGGTGTACCAAAATCAAAGAACGAACTATTAGGGAGTTCACATGGTTGCTTTACCGATGATTTTATTTCTTTAATTTCCGAAGCGACAACAAATTCCATGAGAAGATGGTTGAATTTTGCATCTTCTACACATACCATCCATCTGTTTTTAAAGAAACGGATGTGAGAATGCAGAGATAGCTGCATTTTCAGATACACGGGTAGAAAAAGAAAAATATGGCTCAAATCTTTTGGTCACTGGTACCAAAAAGCATTCTGCAAGAGGTAAATATCCAAAAAATCAAAAATATTTTAAACTTTAGTACTTTTTAGGTAAGCCTTTATATTGTATTGCCTCTTACAAACGATTGGGCATGGATTGGACAAGCTTTTTTGTGTACGGTGGGCTTATCTTGGCCCATTCTTCTTGAAGCGCCTTTTTGAGATCTTTTCTGTTTGATATCTCATGTTTCCTCACTTCTGTTTCTAATTTACTTCATGAATTCTCTATGAAGTTTAGGTCTGGTGATCTGGGCGTTGTTTATATAGTTGGGCAATTATATGAACACGTTTATTTTGGGGCAATTATATGAACACCATTCTCTTGCAAGATAAGAAGAATGCTTGGTATCGCTACCACTATAAATAGCAACATTATTTATTACCCCAAGCTCGGTTACACTTGGTTTAAATTTTTTTTTCAGGTTGTGACAATTTAAATGTTTATCAATTGTTCCCTCAATAAAATGAAGATTTCCTAACCCCAAGTCAGTAATACACCCCCAAACCATGACATGACCACCTCCAAGTTTGATGGTCGGGCGAAGATTTTTTTCATGGCTCTTCATATGCCTTTCTCCAGATGAAACCTCTAACATCAGATCCAAACAAATTAAATTTTGACCCAATCGAATACAGAAAACTTTTCCAGAAGTCCATGTATGTTGTTATATAATCCTTAGCAAAATTGATTCGAAGCTTTTTATTTTTGTCACTGATATAAGTTTTTTGTCTTGCAACTTCACTGTTGTATTGATATTTTCTCAAGACCCTTCGAATATTTTCAGCACATACCATTGTATTTAAATGTTTTTTAACTAATGTGGCCAACTTTGGAGAACTCAATTTTGGATTATTTCCAATTATTATTTCGTTCATAATTACCAGTAATAAAATTTATCACTCTAGCTTTTCTTATTATTCTATTTTCGTTTTTAAAACTTCCAATAATATTTTGAATGGTGGCATAACTCCTATTGATAATGGATGCGATTTTTCGTTGTGTTTTGCCCATTTTAAAATTGTTAATCACTATTTCTGATTCACGAATAGTTTTGTACTCAACCGTTTTAAGCAAATGCCCGAACTAGACTGATTCCTTGTATTCATATAGTTTTTTTTTTTTTTTTCATTGAAGGAATTGAAAGGTTAATAAACTCATTTACCCAATAATTGAAGAATACTTGTTACTATCAGTTTTTTCTAAACGGAAGTAAACATTGCATCTTTTTCATTGTTACCTTAAATCCCAACGAGTTTTAATAAAGAATTTTTTTTCTCTTTCTATAATTGCTGTTGAGTTGATTTGATAATATAAATTTAATGTATGACAATGAATTATTATGGCCTCATGTGCATTGGTTTTTAAATTTTAACAAAGGGGCAGTAGCGGATCCAGGTGAGGGGCGCGGGGGGGCGCCCCCCCTGAGGTGAGGTCACTCATAAAATATTACTATTTCTATATGAAATATTTAGTCATTTTTCAAGTCCACTAATTGAAAATGAATTGTATTTAAACATTTACAGTAATTTATAACGTCATTATGTACTAATATGTATTTTAAATTAGGGCCTTCATTACTCATGAAACGTAAAAAAAAAAAGTGCGCCCCCCCTCAGAAAATTTTCGTATCCGCCATTGCAAAGGGGAAGTAATTAGCATTTGAAATATAAATATTCATTTGCATCATTTTGACTGTGAGCCACTGTATATAGCAAGAAAATAATCTAATTGTAATTATTATAATTTAATTAATTACATTGTAATGAATTACATTATAGTGAATTACATTGTAATGAATTATATTGTAATGAATTAAAAGTAGAGAAGTAATTGTGAAATTACATTGTAATTAATTACAATGTAATTCATTACATTGTAATTAATTACGCAATTCAATTACAAAGTAATTAATTACGCCCAACTCTGGCTCCAATAAGCTATTAAAACTAATTGATAACTAACAAATCTCAATATTGTTTTACTACAGGATGAATCAAATGGGAAAACCAACCAATCAAATTCAGAATCAAAAGAGTGGGGGGAGAACATGAGCAGTCTGTTGGTTATCGATGTTTTTTAAGTGCTTGTTGGAACAAACCTGTACATAACCTTAACTAATTTTTCAACAATAGATTTAAATAAAGATTTATAATATCGTTGTCGTTTTCTGTAGCGATATTAGCATAAATATTAGATAGAGTTATATATTCACCGATAAAAGGAAACCTTCTTAATTTAGATCTAATCAACGGGTGGACACCAGTATCATAAGACCACAAAATTCGTGGAATTCCAAGAAAGACTGATAGTACGTGGGCCAGACCCCCTTACCGTGCACCCCCCCCCCCACATCCCTATAAATTGCATATCGTTGTGTTCCTTGTGAAAAAATATTAAGAAAAAGCCAATGTTCCCAGAAAAAAAAGTGGCCGCACTAACCGAAAATGGCGTTCAAACATGGCGGAATGACGACTTTGATTTTAGTTAGTTTTTTTATTACTGACATTCACCATTATGCTTAATTTCGCCATAACTGGTATTTTATTAAAGCTAGATAGTTCTAGATTCATAATAAATAAACAAACGTTCTAAAATAATTAGTCTTGACAACATAAAATACATTTAAAGTCAATTTTTTCAAGTCTCTCGTGTAAAAGTTAAAATTCCAAGTTAATTTGTGATTAAACGGCCATCGTTAACGAAAAATACCCTGAAATAAAACATCTGGAGCAATTGTTCTTCTTTAAAAATCAGTGGTCAAATTTCAAAAAATATCAACTAGGTTCATAGAAAACGGACCTAAAAGGCGAAAAGGCCGGTGACTCGGGCGCATCCTGTCCTCTGCCACATCGTTCAGTTCTTATACATCATATAATTACAGCGGGTTTAGGATATTATTTTGAATGTATAATCAAGCCTATGTAACTGCAAGTTTTTAATTTACAGAAATAATTAATATAACCTTTATTTTTTTTTTTTATAAATCTGATAAATAAAGGATATATATCTGATAAATAATAATGAATTAGTCGCAGATTGCACATTATCTAAACCTCACTTATATTGACATAAACTGGTTATCTTGAAATTAAATAATAATGTTCTCATGGTAGTAGTTGGGTTACTGACACTGGCTTCTGATCATTCGTGAAATTTGAAATAAATGCATTTTTGCAAAGTATTGATTATTTACAGATTTAAAAACAACCCAAATAAAAAAGACAAATAAAAAGTTCTGTTTGTTCGTTGATATTTAGAAATTATTCGTAATACTATTTAGGAAGTATATACATAACACAATTTAATAGCTCACAACAATTAATGAATTTATAGTTACACGATGTGTTAGTGTGTATATATATATATATATATATATATATATATATATATATATATACATATTTATACATATCATGATTAATTTAAACTTAAACCACTATTGGAGAGGAAAACCAATTAAAACATGTAAGTATTCATGCATCTAATGATCTATAATCCACGAAGTTGTGGCCTTTTTCGGTTTCTGGCATATAACTACACATAAAAAATTTACTTTCTCTTTTTTTCTAAAAAAGGGTATACTAATACAAATAAAATGAAATATTTGGAGTGGTAATCGGATTAGTTATTTAACCAAATTCGAACATGAAAGATCGGTAATTTTTATCATTTTGATGAAAACTCATGTTCCAACGCCTATAACTCGACAATATGTACTCTAAATGAAAAATGTCCCAGATAAAAGGTTTAGGACATTAAATATAGCATAAAATAAGCCCATTTATTTTAAAATTAATTTATTCCTGCGTAGAGATACAAATGAAAAAGTGAAAGTATTTGTAGCGCTTACTTCATACTTTTAACTACATCTTCATTCCTTCCTATATCTACATGTCAAAAAGTTTACTTTCTCCTTTTTTCGAAAAAAGGGTATACTAATACAAATAAAATGAAATATTTGGAGTGGAAATCGGATTAGTTATTTAGCCGAATCCGGACATCAAAGATCGGTAATTTTTACCATTTTGGTAAAAACTCATGTTCCAACGCCTATAACTCGATAATATGAACTCTAAATGAAAAATGTTACAGATAAAAGTTTTAGAACATTAAATTTAGAATAAAACATGCCCATTCATTTTTAAATTAACTTATTACTAAGTAGAGATACAAATGAAAACGTGAAAGTATTCGTAGCGCTTGATTCCTTCTTTTTGTGAAAACTAAGGGGATATGATATAATATTGACAGAACTAACTATTTAGGTGGGCTTATTTTATATATATATATATATATATGTATTTAAAGTACTAACTTTAAACAACTACACAGTACAGACCACACATTGACACAATTTCTCACAGAACACGGAAACACAAAACAATATCTAAAACGTTTTAATATAATAGATACAGACACCTGTGACGAAGACGGACAAGTTCACAACTTCAGACACATACTCTACGATTGCAAACTATATGACAGACAAAGATTTGAACTGATACGAAACATAATACTGAAACGCGGTAACTGGCCAGAAATTGAACACGTACTATTTACTAAATTTAAGACAGACTTAATGAAATTCATAAAACAAATTGACTTTGACCGACTTACAGACAACAGAAGGGCAACCTGATGGCAATATATAGGGCAATCTTGTTGTGCTTGTAGGAGATTTTTAGTTTTTGTTTTATTTTATTTAGTTTATAAATTTTTTTTTTTATTTTTTTTTTCTTATAATTTTGTGTTTTATAATTTTGTTTTTGTGTTTGAATTCATAATTTCTTAAAGTTTTGTATTTAAATGATAGTGAAAAACAAGAAACTCTGTAATATATGTAGTATGCCTCTAAAGGCATGGGACATGTATACAACAATAAATGGTCTCTTTATGGGGTTACCATAAAGGGAAAACAATAAAAAAAAAATAAAAATAAAATATATATATATACATATATATATATACACACTAACACATCGTGTAATTATTAATTCATTAATTGTTGTGAGCTATTAAATTGTGTTATGTATATACTTCCTAAATTGTATTACGAATAATTTCTAAATATCAACGAACAAACAGAACTTTTTATTTGTCTTTTTTATTTGGGTTGTTTTTAAATCTGTAAATAATCAATACCTTGCAAAAATGCATTTATTTCAAATTTCACGAATGATCAGAAGCCAGTGTCAGTAACCCAACTACTACCATGAGAACATTATTATTTAATTTCAAGATAACCAGTTTATGTCAATATAAGTGAGGTTTAGATAATGTGCAATCTGCGACTAATTCATTATTATTGATCAGATATATATCCTTAATTTATCAGATTTATAAAAAAAAAAATAAAGGTTATATTAATTATTTCTGTAAATTAAAAACTTGCAGTTACATAGGCTTGATTATACATTCAAAATAATATCCTAAACCCGCTGTAATTATATGATGTATGAGAACTGAACTATGTGGCAGAGGACTGGATGCGCCCGAGTCACCGGCGCCTTTTCGCCTTGTAGGTCCGTTTTCTATGAAACTAGTTGATATTTTTTGAAATTTGACCACTGATTTTTAAAGAAGAACAATTGCTCCAGATGTTTTATTTCAGGGTGTTTTTCGTTAACGATGGCCGTTTAATCACAAATTAACTTGGAATTTTAACTTTTACGCGAGAGACTTGAAAAAATTGACTTTAAATGTATTTTATGTTGTCAAGACTAATTATTTTAGAACTTTTGTTTATTTATTCTGAATCTAGAACTATCTAGCTTTAATAAAATACCAGTTATGGCGAAATTAAGCATAATGGTGAATGTCAGTAATAAAAAAACTAACTAAAATCAAAGTCGTCATTCCGCCATGTTTGAACGCCATTTTCGGTTAGTGCGGCCACTTTTTTTTCTGGGAACATTGGCTTTTTCTTAATCTTTTATCACAAGGAACACAAGGATATGCAATTTATAGGGATGTGGGGGGGGTGCACGGTAAGGGGGTCTGGCCCACCGTGTATGAGTATTGATAACCGTTTTAATGCAGAATTTAAGACTTTTTCAAGTTCCCGAAGGTTCGTTTAAATTTAAAATCGTAGCCAATCGCTATGCACATTTAAAATTAATACAATAATTCCTGGAAAACTCATTTTCAGTTGACTTAACAATATACCTCTGTCTTCTTCCGGATACACTCGGTCACAGTTGAATATCTCGTCGTAGATCTTTTGCCGAATCTTCATGGGTGACACTTCTGTTATGCTATCCGAATTACTATTATCGGTTTTTAATATTGTTTCTGCAACTATTGACGCTTTAGCGGATATTCATCCATCAATAAAAAGTGCAAAATAAAACTTGATATCTCCCAGAAAACAACCTCATTGTATGAAAGTCCCCTCATAACAATTTTGGCAGCCATAAAAATGATTGATGTCATAAATCCTACGCCACTAGAATTGAAGCAACAGTTTTTAGCAATTTATCTTCTGAATAATATTTTATGACGAAGGATATAATTCATAGTAATAATAATAATAATAAAGACTTAACGAACCAGAAGGTTCGATGCCGACACCACCACTCGCTCCCTGCACACCTCGATCCATCGACCGTCTTCCAGACCCAACCTCGACAGATCTGCCCTAACACAATCCTCCCACCTCCGTCTCGGCCTCCCACTCGGACGTTTCCCATTTGGCACCGCGCTTATTAATCTTTTCGGGATTCGTTCACAGCCAAGTTTCGCAATTTTACACGCCCATTTTATTCGTCTTGCTGCAATCACGTCAATAATATTTATTGGGTAAAGCTCGCTCAGTTCGGCGTCATGTAAGCGTCTAAATTCTCCGGTTAGTTCATCCCTCTTCGGCCCGAATATTCTGCGCAATACTTTATTTTCAAAAACTCTTAGCCGTTGCTCATCCCTCAATGTCAGCGGCCAAGTTTCGCATCCGTAAAGGACAGTTGGAAGAATAATAGTTTTGTAAATCCTAAATTTTAAGTTTCGGGACAGAAGGTGTGAGCTAAGCAATTTCGCGACTGAAAAGTAGCAAGCATTACCGGCTTTTAATCTAGCCTTAATTTCGTCATCGATTTCGTTTTTTCTAGTTACCATCGCCCCTAAATATCTAAATTTCTCTACGTGTTTAAACGTATTCCCCCCTACATTGATATCAGCGAAATCCTCACCACTTCTACGACTAACCATATATTTTGTCTTATCCGTATTTATTTCTAGTCCAAGTTCTTTTCCGGCTTTCATCAACGTTTTTGTGTTCATTTCTATGGTTTCCACGTCCTCCCCAAGCAATACCAAATCATCGGCATATTCGAGCACGGGTATATTCCCTCCCAAATTCTGATAATTCATAGTACTTCGTTAATAAATTTAGTCAAAAATTCATCGAAAGGAATTACGAACTTAATTGACTCAACCTTTTGAATTAAATCAGTAATGTAGTATCGAGAATAATAATATCTTTCGTAATAATAAATTAACCATAAAATGAGTCTCATACCCTGTTGCTTCTATCCTAACGGGGCAGTCTATTTGATATCGATCAATTTTATGGCTGCCTCTTTTTTGCTGGGACTTTTATGTGATGTTGTTTAATCACTATTTTTCCAGCGATCGATTTAAATAAAGCAATATTAACGGTCCCTACTGGAGTAGTGCATAATATCGCCTTGGTTTTCAGAAGGATATTCAAGCGATCATAATTCCAAAATTACTTTCCAATTTACGAGTATTATAGGTCATATTACCAACCTCATCGATTCTCCATTAACGATATCTTGTCCAAAACCGGCCAAAATCTCGACTGTTCAGTGACTTCATCTTGCAATGGCCGGATTTATGTATTTATGTATATTTAACTCAACATATCTCGGAACACTGATGATGTATTTAAATGACAAGTACTGACGACAATATTTAGCAAAGGAAAAATATTGTCATTGTGGAAAAACATTTTATGCATTCATCTCCCAATGGAACATTGATCTTTAAAAAAAATAAAATCCATTTTTAATCATAAAACGTAGTATGTTGAAAGTTGTATAATACACGCACCGCTTTCCCACTTCTGTTCTGTGTGTATTCATAAAATTGAAAAGGTGAGTTTTTATATATAGAGAGAAACACTTTATTCATTATAAAAGAGATGCTGCCCTACTACATAGGGCATTGCTAATACACAGCATACTATATGTCTATATGAGACTATTTGTAACATCTTATTGTAATAATATATAATTATAAAAAGGCCCGGGGAAGACGAACGTGGTAGAGCGTAAAAATTTTTCGAATTTTTATTTTAAACCAACGTACATTTTCTACATTTGTTATCTTTTCCAACTAAAAAGTATGAAATAAAAAATATTTTATATAAAAATTAAACCGACTTCGAAACCTAGGAACCAGTAAAACTAAATTCACTGAAAAGTATGAAATAATTACCTTCTGATTTTTATGAATACACATCACAATTGAAAATAGTATAAAAATTGGAAAAATGCAATAAGACGAATAATTTTATTTTGATTTGTACAATTACACACTAATTGTTAATAAAAATTATTAAATTAAAATATTAAATACTATGTTCAATACAACACAATCTTTTCGGAGGCGGCGCAAAATAGAAATGACATGTTACGTCATGACGTCATGAGAAGATTTTCATAATGTACAGTGTTAAAAATTTTAAATTTTGCGCCGCCTCCGAAAAGATTGTGTTATATTGAACACAGTATTTAATATTTTAATTTAATAATTGTTATTAACAATTATTGTGTAATTGTACAAATCAAAATAAAATTATTCTTCTTATTGCATTTTTCCAATTTTTATACTATTTTCGATTTTGCTGTGTATTCATAAAAATCAGAAGGTAATTATTTCATACTTTTCAGTGAATTTAGTTTTACTGGTTCCTAGGTTTCGTGGTCGGTTTAATTTTTTTTATAACATGTTTTTTATAAAGTTGTTAATGCAAGTTTTCAAATTTTTACTACTTAGTTTGTTTGTTTGTTTTTGTTTATTTTTTACTACGGATTTCCGGGTTAGATTTATGACTTTTATCATCTTCTTAGAGTAGCTTATCCGAACAACGTACTATCGGGGAATTGATATTTTTTTTATAGCTCTATTAGCCACTGATCGTGTTTATAACAGATTTTCGTGTTTTTGTAGTTAAAATGGGAATAAGATTGAGAATTAGGGCAGTGAAACCATGAAATTTAGTACGAAATTTTAATAGAAAAATTGAAACATGACAGGTTTTTTGGTCTGTTTCCTCGCGCGGGTCTCATTACCGCATATGGGGGCATCCCACGGGTGGGGGATTCTATTCTACGTGGCGCTGCAACCCTGGGTGGGTCTTGGCCTCCTCCATGAGCCGTCGCTATTCGGCCCGATTTTGTGCTGCCGCTCTCCAATATCTGATCCTTAAAAGGCTTCGTGCGTCAGCTGCCACTCAGTCAACCTATCTAAGTCTTGGCCTACCAGTTCGACGAGTGTTGTGAAGGGCGGTTTCCACTTCTTTCCTTAGGATCTCGTCTTCTTTCATTGGTGCAACGTTACGGCCCAACTTAGTCTCCCTAGATTGATGAACCTGACCACATCTATGTCCCCGTAAAGGTCTAAATCTCTCTGTTCCTCCTAATCCCCCATCTCTCACTGGACCAACTACTCGTCGTAACATTTTCCTTTCAAAAACTTTTAGGTCATTTTCATTGCTTATCGACATGCTCCAGGTTTGGGAAGCATATGTAAGAACATGTATAGAGGAATAGAGAGTTTGTATATGACAAATTTAGTTCCCCTAGTAATGGATCTGCTGCGTAAAATTTTAAGCAGAGCAAAATACCCCATGTTTGCCACTAAGCTTTTACTTATCTCAGCAGTGACATCATTTGCTCGTGTTACCTGGGATCCTAGATAAGTAAATTCATTGACCCTCTCAAATCTAAAAGGGCCAACACTCAGTTCCTCTTCACTGTCATTCCCAGTATACATGTATTTGGTTTTTTCTTGGTTTATGGTCAGCCCCAAGGCTGAGGCAGCGTCCATGAGTTTTCCAAAGGCTTCCACCAATGCCGATCGGTATCTCGCCACAGTAGCAAGATCATCAGCAAATCCTAACAACTTCACAGAGCGCGTGAAGATTATGTGGCTTGTCTGGATTCCGGAATTTCGAACAACCTTCTCGAGATACTATTTCCATATTTATCTTCCACTAATTACCTTCTGGAAGAATCTTCGACATCCGTTTGAATTCCTAAGAGCTTCTATACCTTCAAGTTCTTTCCTCTCCCATGCTCATTCCTTCTTTGTAAGGAGCTTCTTCTCCTGCCTTCTTTTATCTCTATATTCCTCCATGGCCCTCCTAGTGAAGCGTTTATCGACTATGTTACTATAGGCTTGATTCTTGGCATCATTGGCAAGCTTACACTCTTCATCAAACCATTTACCTCGTCATTCAGGAGCCTGCTTCCCAAGGGTTTGAAATGTTGAGACCTCCAAAGACTTCTCCAATCGGTCCCAGACATCATGGATGCTTTCAAGGTCAGCTGCCCTGAACCCTTCTCGCACCAATTCGCCCTTTTTCTGTTGAGATGCTTGGTAGCTTTCTTGGTCTTTCAGCTCTCCGATGTTCCATCTTTTGGACCTTTCTGCCCTATTGCTCCTGACTGCGGCTGGGGACAGACTTCCAACAACTAGATTTCTTGATGTTGCGAAATCTATTGCCCTCTTTCCTCTCTCTCCGTAGGAGAGTACTCCATACTGTCCTCATGCATACTGAATGTGCCTATCGTGGGCTTATATGCTTCTCCCCTCCCAATCTTGGCATTAAAATCCCCATCTAATATTTTAATGTCAGATATAGGATATGAATCATATCCTCTTTCAAGGGAGTCATAAAAGGCATCTTTCTCCTCATCGCTTGATGTCTCTGGGTGTCAGGTGCATGACAACTGAAGAGGCTGTAATTGTAAAATATCCCCTTTATGCGGATGGAGAACGATAGCCGATCGTTTATAGGATTGAATCCAATTACCCGATGTCTCATCAAACCTCTCACAACAAACCCAGTGCCAAATGTGTGGTTTTTGCTGAGGCAGCTGTAATATATTGTGTGGAATATCTTTTCCAGTTGCCCATTACCGGTCCATCGGATCTGCTGAATAGCGGCAATGTTAAGTCTGTATCTGTCCAATTCTCAAAGGAGGACTTGAAGCCCACCTGGTCCATATAAAGTTAAAATATTACAGTGTTCTAATCTGAAGTCCATTTGACGGTTTCCGTGTCTGTCACCATATGATCTGCCGGCTATATCTCGGAATGAAGAAGATTCGGAGATGAGGGTTATCAGCCCTCGCCCTCCTAGTGAGGGGGAGGGGCTGCCTCCTTAGAGCCTCCTGACAGGCCTACAGGCTTTGCCCTACCTCATCAGTCCCGAGCCGACCGAAGAGGCGTTTCCCGCCTGCGACACGAGGAGCCACCTGAACAACTTTTGTTGTCACCTTCATTTCCTCTCCCTAGGGGGATGGACATCATCGGGTGATTTATTAGGTATTGAAAGACCAGGGGTCTTTGGCTGGTTCCAACCATCGGCAGGCACGGATGGGGGATAGTCGATGTAAATTTCTAGGAAGTTCTTTCTGGCTAAGTCCGTAGAACTCGCTGACCAACAATGAGAGCGGCCCCCAAGGCTTGCTGGAGGGTGTGACTCAGGTTTGAACGTCCTACTCACATATTTTTTAGTTCAACCAACCACCACAAATAGTCATGGATTCTCCTAAGGTAAAATAGTTATCTGGAATTTCCCAGCACTGAAAAATACCATTTGTTATTTTGGGTGTACGCGCTCACAAATCTAAAGAATTTAATTAATCCATATTTTTATGATTTATTACATAAAAATCTTAATGAAAAATATTAATCATTAAACCTGCAATCAACATTTTTCGGAAAAGTAATTATGCGCGCATCTGACAATAGATGAATGACAAAAATCATTCGAAGCTTCTGGTCAGTTGGGCTGAATCACCAAAAATTACAAATACTGAAATTTAGTAACAGTATGTTATTATATATAATCTAATTATATTATACTTTTGAGTGCCTAAAATTAATTCGATCTAATTTTAATCTGTTAAGCATCCCAAATAATTTTTTGAGATTGCGACGGTTCAAAAAATACTATTACGATTTTTTATTCTCTTACAACTTTTGAATCATTGATACCTTACCGCGTATCAATCAACCTACGTGCCCAACAGCATTATTATGTTGGCGACGTATATTCAAATTACTTCTAATGGGTCCATCCCCCTTTCATGAAGTTTAACAAAACATATTTTCAAAATTCAAGTCCCTAATAATGAACCTTCATTTCAATGAAATCTGTAGATGTTGAAATGCTTTCAAAGCGGGCGCCCCTCTACGATGGAAATTTAAAATTGATATTTTCGAATTCCACCTATCTGAAAACATAAGAATGCACCTTCAGCTTAGTAAATTCGGTAAATCTCTCTATATATAAGAGGCTTTGTCCTGACTGACAGAATCAACGCAGAGCAAAAACTACTAATGATAGAAACTTGAAGTTCGGAATTTAGATTTTAAACGCGATGTAGGTAACCACTAAGAAAGGAATTTCAAAAATGTAACCCCTAAGGGGCTTAAATGACGAAATTGTCGTTTAACTCTAACGGAAATCTATTGTTGAGATTTTAAACCATATGTTTTTTATTTGAATATCGATTTAACGTTACAATATTATTAAAATAGACATTCACATAAAATATGGCTACTGATTATTTAAATATTAGTGGTAATCAAATAATGCCCACTGTGATTCCCATGATTGGGGATGGTGCGTGTTTATTTTGATCTCTTCTCCATATATATACGAGGGATGACCTGACTGATAGAATCAATGCAGTGCAAAAACTACTATTGATAGAAACTTGAAGTTCAGAAATTAGATTTTAAACGCGATGCAGGTAACCAATAAGAAAGGAATTTTAAAAATGTAGCCCCTAAAGGGTTTAAATGGCGAAATTGGTGTTTAACTCTAACGGACACCTATTTTTGCACTTCCAGAAAAAATATCTAATTTGGACTCATTTTAAAGATCTTGATACGACGAGTTTAACTCGGAAGGGCCTACGGGGCGTCAAAAACCATGTTTTAAAGCCGAAAAATGAAGCGTTCACGAGTAAGCAATGTTTTGTTTCGGCGGTTTTAGTGAACTCTCTCCATTGCGCGACTCCCTCTCTTCTACCGAGCCGGCAGCTTCTCCCTCCGTTATTCCACCTACCGGAAGCTCCGATTCTACTAAATCTCCTTAACATCAGTTAACATATTATATTAAATCGATACCAAGATAATGATCACAGAATTTATTTTAAAGGCTCGCGGGCAAAGCCGCGATGGGGAATGCTAGTGTTAAATAATTGCAAATGCGAGAGTTATATAGAGAGATTCTCCTCTCCTCTCGCATCATTGTATTAAAAATTGATACTATTTACAAAATCCATTCCCGTACAAAATCTTCATTTAGTGGATTTTTACAAAAATATAAACTCTTCGAATTAATTTGAGAAGTTACAATCTTTTTATAAGGATGACTCTCCCCCCACAATATTGAAATTTTCAAATTATTACTTCTTTTTTTTTTAATTTACGCTATCATAAACGTAGTTATGCTTCTTTCAGCTTTAGAAAAAAATTAAATATCCTATAGGAATATTCCTATCTATTTTCAAAATTATGGTTATTTTCAAAATTTACGATTTTAGAAATAATAACGCATCCTTATTACGAAAAGATAAAATGTTAACGGCTTAATAGTAATAAAAAAGTTAATAATAAAAATTTAAATATTCCCAGACCCATAAGTAGAAGAAAAATAGATAATAAGTAGAAATTGTACCCGTATAAATGTACAATCTGAATGCTGGAAAAAATAGAAGAAATGAACTTAATTCAAGACAGCCGTAAATTCTATAAAGAAGTGAAATGGTTTAGAAAAGATTAACAGCCCAGGTTCACTAGATGCAGAATTAAAGAAGGGAAAATAGTTGAAGGGGAGGATAACGTTTTAAAAAGATGAATAGAACATTTCAGTGATCTTTTAAATGCAACATGTGAAAATGAACCCAATTCTTCCGAACAGATGAGTAATCTTCTTGAAATGGAAAAGGAAGAGGAACAAGTGCCCCAACCCACAGTTGTAAAACCTTCTAAAACTGAAATAGAGGATGAAATTAGAGAACTAAAAAAAAAAACAAATTTAAAGCGCCAGGGGAGGATGAAATTGTGGCGAAGCTTGTTAAAAATAGTAGTAACAAAATTAAAGATATGATATATGATTTGCTCTCTAATATATGGGAAACTGAGGTAATGCCAGAAGAGTGGAATATAGGACTGCCATGTCCTATATTTAAAAAAGGAAGCAAAGAAATATGTTCTAACTATAGAGGCATCACTCTGTTGAATGTTCTCTATAAGCTCTAATACAATTATGAAAAGGCTAAATGTTTTTACTGAAGAGATCCTAGGAGAATATCAATGTGGATTTCGCTACGGTAGGAGCACTACTGACCAGATTTTTGTCATCAGGCAAACAATGGAACTCTTCTATGAATATAATATGGAGCTGCATCTTCTATTTATAGACTATAAGCAAGCCTTTGAAAGGGTGAACAGAACAACTTTGTTTAGCGTTCTTGAGGAGTATTGCATACCCGCAAAACTTGTCAGGCTAATAAAAATTATGTTAAAAAGTACCGCAGCTAAAGTCATGATTGCAAACAGAGTAGGAGATGCCTTTGATGTGGTCTCTGGTGTAAGACAGAGTGATGCGCTGTCCGCCACACTGTTTAATTTGTTTTTAATTAATTATTATTTTAATTAATTATATAAATATTAATTAATATTTATTAATTTGTTTAATAATTAATCACACTCGGCTGTTAACGTTGGCCAATAAAACCTGGCAAATATGCGCCTACGCTGATGATTTAGTAATTATGGCCAGAAGTGAAGCAGCCTTAAAAGAGGCATTCAGATTAATTATAAAAAATGGTAGCAAAGTTGGGCTCAGCCTGAACCAAGAAAAGACGAAATATATACTGGTAACGGCCACAAGTAATCAAAACAACCCAGACAGGCAAAATAAGAATATCACTCTGCTCAATTATCAATTTGAGCGAGTAGCTAACTTCACTTACCTGGGCTCCTCGATTATTAGTGAAAACATAATAAGTAAAGAGATACAAAATAGAATAATGACCGGTAATAGGGCCAACTATGCGAACCTCAAGCTCTTCAACTCAAAAATCCTGTCACCGAAAACAAAATTAAAATTGTATTAAACACTTGTAAGACCAGTTGTTACTTACGGGTCTGAAACCTGGTGCCTTCCAGCATCAGAATGCCAAAAACTGAGAGTTTTTGAGCGAAAAATAATAAGAAAAATATATGGTGTAGTGAAGAGGATTGACGGAAGGTGGAAGGTTAAGAACAACAAAGAAATAATAGCCTTAATAAAAACTGAGGACATTGTTAACCACATAAAGGCAGGTAGGCATCGTTGGAGGAGGAATTAAATGTCTGGACAGTTGTTTTTAGGTGTTGTTATTTCAATTTACTCAAACCGAGTTTATCATCTAGATTAGCTCTTTGTAAAGAATAAAAAGCTTGCTAAAAGTAGGGAGGCACTGTCTTGCTTATGCTCCAGTGATATATCTGAGTTAGTCGATAAAGTTTTCAAGTCTTAAATAAATAAATGCGTTCTGAGATGAAAATTATTCTGTTTAGATTTTTCAGTAGCCTAAGAGACCATCATAAACACAAACATCTATTCATAACAAACTGTAGAATATTTTCATCTGGCACTAGTTTATTGGTAAACATCTCATTACTATATAATGAAATCATGAATAGGATTCTATCATTTATCATGTTTCAATTGAAGAATAAATTGATTCCTAGATTGAACCTGTGGTGAAGAGTAATTATAACAGAACTCATACTTGTGGTGAATTGAATTCTTCTCATGTCGGACAGAAAGTAACATTGTATGGCTGGCTAGAATTTCAAAGACTAGACCGTTTTGCAGTTTTAAGGGATGGTTATGGGTCCACACAAGTAATTGTTCCTGAAAATGTAAGGACACTTCAACTTGCTATTATACAATTAGTTTAACAAATCAGGTTTTGTTTACTGCTCCAGTTCATATTATTATGTTCATTATATTTAACAGATTAAATTCAAAAAATTTTTATTCATAATGAGATAACATCTCATAAGTACATGATAACAGTTGGGCTAAGATCACTTCTATTACACATTATAAATTCTCAAAGTAGGGGAAGGGTGTGTCAAACGGCAATGCTACTTCTGGTTATGTTTTTAAAACTATTTTGACGTGTTTTTTTTTCTATTTCTATTTAAAGAACTGAGTGATGTTGGCTAATATGGGATCATTTTAATAAAACTTTATTTCATATCAACAAACCTTATTCATTTTACTACCTGCTTTTTTTTTCATATCTTATTTTATTCATCTCTTACTGTTTATTTTAAATTCTTCTTATTTTAATAATATAAATGTTATTTAACTATAACTATGTACTTTAATTTTTAAACTTATTTATGTACAAATTAACTTTAATTATCCTCTATTGTTTTACTATGTGTCCAATCTCTTTTATCTTTTTTGTCTCATTGTGTTATTCCTAAGGGACTTCGGTCCCAAGTTTTATTTATTCATCTCTGAAGATGAATAAATAAAACGGACGGACGTAGCGAGTAGTAGTCGAAAGCTGAGATTTAGTAAAGCCGATCAAGGTACTTTTTCACTGAAAAGGTTGGGAGTGAGCTTATAGTTCAGTCAAATAACCTCCTAAAATAGGCCAAACACAGAAGGGACAAAGTGATAGCTTTTTCAAAGTTTATTTTCTATTCTATAATAATGGCGGGTGGGAATGTTGAAGAGAAAAGGTTGACATGACTGGGATAGGCCCACAGTTAGCTCAATGGTTAGGAATGATGCAGAGATTCAGGTTTGATTCCTGGCTGTGGCTAATCTTTTCTAAGATAAGAATTATTTAATAACTGTGGTACATGGCTCCGCTCAGGACATATATGAGACTCTTTGATAGGAAACAGGATGAGCTGTAAAATATAATAGAGCAGGAAAAATAGAAAATTAACCAGGATTTGAACACATTTTTACGTTCATAAAACTTTGGCTTAGACTTTGTATTATAACTAAGATTTGAGCTCAGCAGAGTTCGCCCAAATAGGGTTGAATTTGGCTATTTGGGGGAGGTGGGAGAAAAAAAGGGAGACGTCTAAAAAATTAATTAGCCTGCAAGTTATGCATCTTTTTTGATATTTCATATGTTTATCATTTCAATGAGTTTATCACTATACAGTCAACACGTCAAAAGTTATAACAGATTAGGTGAAAAATCATAGTTTGCTGCTGAATTATGTTGCGGCTATTAAAATTAGAAACATTTATAAACATTATGTTATGTTATATGTGGGCCTATCCCAGTCATGTCAACCTTTTCTCTTCAACAGTCCCACCCGCCATTTGATTTGAACACATTTTTACGTTCATAAAACTTTGGCTTAGACTTTGTATTATAACTAAGATTTGAGCTCAAAAGAGTTCGCCCAAATAGGGTTGAATTTGGCTATTTGGGGGAGGTGGGAGAAAAAAGGGAGACCTCTAAAAATTAATTAGCCTGCAAGTTATGCATCATGTTTGATATTTCATATGTTTATCATTTCAATGAGTTTATCACTATACAGTCAACACGTCAAAAGTTATAACAGATTAGGTGAAAAATCATATTTTGCTATTGAATTATGTTGCGGCTATTAAAATTAGAAAAACTTTATAAACATAACATAAGAAGAAATATATGGATGTTGGATTTTCATGTTGATTAAGGGCCAAATACTTACATTGTTTTATTAGTATATTTTCAGAAGTCTATAACCATATGTAAAAAACAGCTAAAATAATAATCATAAAACGTACATGAAAATTGCCATTTATAATTTTCTGATGTATATTTTTAAAATGACTTCAAATATGCATATTTAGTAGTTATGTATGTTGGATTATGGGGTTTTAATTAACACAGTGGAAGTTTAATAAGTCTTTATTTTAATTAGTAAACACTTCACATGTGAGACACATTTTAATATACATAAGAGATAACAACATTAAGGTTACATGAACATATACAATTTTCTGATTGGTCGAGGGCTTGCCAATAGGGTGCAAGTAAACTTCCCTCCTAAATACAAAATTAACTTCAACACAACCCTCTTAATTTTGTAATCAAAAAAATAAAATAAAATTTTCAATGAAAGAAAAGATAAAAAACACATTAAGTTTACAATTTTACAATTTGATTTTTAAAATATGAAAACTTAGTCTTGTCTAGAGGTTTTGTAAGCACATCAGCTATTTGATTTGAACTAGGACAATATTGGATATTTACAGTATTATTTGCTACCAAATCTTTAATATAATGGAAACGTACATCGATATGTTTTGTTTTTCTATTAAAACTTCCTTTTTTGATCAAGCAAATCGCACTCTGATTGTCTATATTTAATGTAATTTTTATTGGTATACCTGTCATCTCTTCATAAAGATTTTTAAGGTAAACAGCTTCCTTACAGCATTCTGCAGCAGCAATATATTCACTTTCTGTCGAGGAAGTGGCGACGATCGGTTGCTTCTTAGAACTCCAACTTATTGGGCCTCCAGCATAGAAGATGATGTATCCTGTTGTACTCTTCCTTGTTTCGTTCCGAGTCACAATAGGCAATTATTTCATCGGTAGAGTCTTTTGAGTATCGAATGCCTTCATTCATCGTACCTTTAATATATTTTAATGTTCTTTTGAGATTTATGAGATCATCATCAGTGGGGTTTTCTACTCTTCTGCTGCTCATACCCACAGCGTAGGCTAAATCTGGTCTTGTTTTCGTCGAGATGTACAGAAGGCTTCCTACCGCCTGCCTAAATGGAAAGTTGACTAAATTTTCATTTGTTTTTGGCATTTTTAAGAATGGGGTAGCTACTGGCTTAGCATCATGCATACCATATTTCTTTAGTACTTGTTTAGCATATTCTGTTTGGGAAATCTTCACAGTTCCTGTTTGATGAACAACTTCCAATCCTAGGAATGTTGTAGGGTTTTTTACTGCAGTAATTTCAAATTCTTGCGTTAATAGCAACAATAATTTTGATATTTCTTCCTCATTCTCCGAGGCAACAATGCCATCATCCACGTGGATTGCTAAAAACAAAGTTGAGTTTTTATTTTTAAAAATGCATGGCTCATTCTTTAGAGCTTCTATTCCGCTTTTTAGTAGAAATTCTGAAAAGTGTTTGTTCCATCTAAGTGGTGCTTCTCGAAGTCCATATAGGGCCTTTTCTACTTTACAAATTTTATTTTTAGGTTTCTCCCATCCTTGTGGTATCTCCATATAAACCGGATGTTCTAACTTTCCATACAGAAATGCTGTTTTAATATCAAATTTTGCCACGTGGTAGTTCCTTTGCGCAATCATGGCATGTATGAGGCGCAAAGCATCACTGCTCACAACAGGACTGTAAGTTTCATCACCGCAAAGCTGTTGCTCGCAGCCTCGTGCAACTAAACGGGCTTTATAGTTTTGGTTATCTTTAACACGAAAAACCCATCTGTTGGTTAGAATTTTCTGACCATTAGCAGTTTTTCTGTCAACAAGAGTCCAAGTTTGGTTTTTTTCCAAAGAAAGCATCTCCTCAGCCATCGCACTCTTCCATTTGTCGGAATCTTTTCCAGCTACAGCTTCCTTGTAGGTGAGCAGGACCAATTCAGGGTCATTATCTTCACCGAGGATGTAGTCGTTTAATTTTTTTGGTAAGTGTTTTCTTCTTTTACCTCTTCCGAGTTCTGCAGTTCCTTCTTCCGATTCCTTATCTCCTTCTTCTGGTTCTACATTTTCTTCTTCATGCTGATTTTGTTCTTCCTGGTCATCTTCTTCCAATCCTACAGCTTCCTGATCTTCTTCTTCCAATCCTACAGCTTCCTGATCTTCTTCCAATCCTGCAGCTTCCTGATCAGATGAGTCAAAATCATCAAACCATATTGTCTTGGGGTTAGGCTTTTCTACATCATTATCCTGGACAGACTTGGTGAATTGAACATCCCTCGAGTAGATTATTTTCCTCCATTTATCATCCCATAATCTGTAAGAGTTCTTAGCATATCCAACAAATATATATTTTGTTGCCTTGTTATCAAGTTTCTTTAAGTGACCCAAGTTTTTCACATATGCAGGACATCCAAATATTTGTAGTCTAGACAGGTCTGGTGGTTTCCCATACCACATTTCTGCTGGAGTAACATCCAAATTCTCTGTCGGGCTTCTGTTTATGAGATATACTGATGTCAATAATGCTTCCCCCCACAGTTCTTTGTTAATATCGGAGTCAAATAATAATGCTCTTGTCCTGTCCATCAATGTTCTTCCAAGTCTTTCTGAATGGGAATTTAGTTGTGGAGTATGTGGTGGCGTGTAGTCTAAAACTATTCCTTTCTTTTTGCAAAAAGCAACAAAGTTTTTCTCCATGTACTCTCCTCCCCTATCACATCGGATTTTAGAGACCTTTGATTGCCATTTGTTCTCAATTTCTGCGATATAATACATAAGTGCACCTGATGCTTCGTATTTTCCTCTTAATAAGAAAGCAGCCGCAAAGTGAGTATAGTCATCCATGCAGGTAACAAAATACTTATATCCATCCCACGTTTCTACTTCAAACGGACCAACTACATCTGTGTGTATTATTTCAAGTGGACGGGTCGCTTTAGTTCGATGTCTTCCGAAAGGTTTTCTCGTAAACTTAGCTCGGAGACATGTATCACAAGAATCGTCTACTTTCTGTTTATCTTCCTTGTTTATAAACATTCCCGTTAAAAGAGAAGATAACCTTTTTAGATTTGTAAAGCTTAGGTGCCCAAGTTTCCTATGCCAGGTCAAAGTGTCATCTGTTGTTTTACTAAGAAGAGATTCATTTTTTACGCCAGGTTCTTGCCAGTTCTCAAATCGATACCTGAGCTTGTAATTCAAAAATTATTTATTTATTAATTATTTTCAAGTTCAGCGCCTCAATTGACCTTCGAGCGGACACCAATATCATTTATATCGCATAAGTTGTAATCAATCATTTTCAACATTCAAGTTGTAATCATAACATTTTCACAATCAGCGCCCTAAATAACCTAGAAGTCGACCTCAATATTGTAAATATCGGATAAGTTATAATCGATACCTGACCGAGCCTGAGGTTTTAAATCGATATTATTTTCATTATCAAGAGCCTTGAAAATCTAATAAATATAAAAGTCATGATGTGATTTTTATTTATTTATAAGAAATATAAAAGTCCGGATTTGACTTTTATTCTCTTTCCAAGAAAATAAGAGTTAATTTCAGACCCTGGTAAGAGGTATGTGAGTATTTCATTTAGAAAATTCGATATATTCTTATATATTCTATTTGTAGGTATAGTGGTTATATATTCTATTTATAGGCGTAGTACAAGTAAGTCTAGAAATCACCTCAGTGATAACTCTGGGGCGCACCCCTTAGAAACCGAGTAAAACGGTTTTTATTGAAAAAAGTGGTTTATAAATTGCTTTTTACTTTCACTTACCTATATATAGTAAGTGGAATTATTGCGATCGTGAAAAATTTCGACTACCGGTTTTCAGCGGAAATACACGTTTTGGCGTCCCCTGAGTCCAATTAACCAAGTCCCGCGAAATGGTCTGTGTGTGTGTGTCTGTCTGTGTGTGCGTGAACAGACTATCTCAAAAACTATGTGCGAATCTGAAATCGGGTATTTAGTATATGTATATGCCCGCGATGTGACAGCAAAAATTTCATCAAAATTGCTCAAAGGGGGGGGGTACTTTATTTAATAACTTTTTCTATTTTCTCAAAAACGGCTCTAACGATTTTGATTAAACTGAGTATTTGATCTATTTATATGCCCGAGATATGACTGTAAAAATTTCATCTTTACTTCGTACTTTACATCAACTTTACTTAATACATTTTGTTTCATTTTCATGTGTTTTTTTTTTATTTACTCAAAAACGGTTTTAACGATTTTGATCAAACTGGGTATTTGATCTATTTATATGCCCAAGATATGACTGTGAAAATTTCATCAAAATTGATCAACCGGAGGGGGGACTTTACTTAATAAATTTTGTATCATTTTCATGTTTTTTTTTTATTTACTCAAAAAAGGCTTTAACGATTTTGATCAAACTGGGTATTTGATGTATGTATATGCCAAAGATGTGATAGCCAGCATTTCATAAAAATTGGTCAAACGGAGGGGGGACTTTATTTCATAATTTTTTCATATATTTTTACCTTTTTTTAGATGACCTCAAAAACGTCTTTAACGATTTTTATCAAATTCGTCGTGTTTAATGAAAATTAGGTGTTCTTTAATATCAGGTAAGCTTTACCATTATTAAAATGTTCTGGGGGGCGTTTTTTGGGGGAGGGGGTTGGGGCCTTTTTTGTTTGTTTGTTTCCTATAAAGTACCTTTGTTTTTGTTTATATGGAAAAATTAACTGTCTCTAACGCCTAAAAATAAGAAATGGCTAAATATGAGATATGATAAAAATAAAGAAAACATAAAGAGGAGAAAAAAAGAAAAATATTCAGTCAACTCATAAAACTCGGCATGCGGAGTACGCCTTTAATGACAGACCATTGGTCATAATTAAAGGCGTTCTGTTCATTTGAGAAGTGGCAATTAACAAAACGCATTAATTTCTAATCTAAGTTGGTAAGTGAAAGTTGTGTGTTGCGCGCACGCACCAGATTTTTTACCCTAATATTCAAACAAAATTCATGTTGCTCCTATGTAATATACTACCCGTTGAATGTAAACTCGTGTATGTAAAAAAGTGAAATCGGTATATTAATATCTTATTTCTAAAATGGGAAATTAGAATTTTAATGTTGAATTTTTAGTTGTTTTTAAAATACACTACTTCTATGCAATTTGAATTTTCTTTTGGATACTCGGTGGTATGAAAGCCCACCCTCAGACTTAAAAAAAAAAAATCTGAAAAATAGTGATTTATTCCATGTTTTTTTGCATACTAACGAAAACTATCCATCAACACACAAAAACCTGACTTTGGGAATGCAAAAAGGACACTTATACCGAAGCATTCTTAACGGGAATTGATTCATTGATTTTCGAATTTTATTATTGATTACGAACGTAATAAAAAATGTCCCATCAATTTATCTGAAAAATTGTGGAAATGGCAGATTTTTGTCCACCAAAAAGCAATTATTGACCACTGTGCGCCGTTGGGACAGGGTTTGGCGACAAGTAATTCCTTCGTGATGTTTCGCTTGTTTGGCAACGTTCTGATCGATTTTGGAATACCTTGGACAGATTAGTGGATAGGTGGAGATCTAGATGAGCCGGTAGCGGATCTGTTGTTTTTCTCTAAGGGTAGTAGGGAGATTCTTGACTTTTTCCTGTCAGAAGACATGTCGAGCGAGGTGTCGCATGGCCGATGGAAATTCAGTTCTCGCATGCGCGTGCTCGAATTGACTGACGCTTTGTACCCGGATCCATTGCTCCAAGGACCAGGGTCGACATTATGGCGTCGCGCAGTGGTCTATGAGGCGAAAAAAACAACAGTTTTTTGACACTAGAAAAAACAAATGAAGTTAATATTTTGAATACTTAGTAGTTGAGTATTACATCCTTATGATTAGGAAAGGTGGTGGTGCATTTTACATTATTTAACAGAGAAATCTTTTCGTCACATACGTACACATATTTTTTTGTTTAATAACTACTTAGTCTTCTATTTTACTTTTAACAATATGTTGTAAAACAAAGTTATAATTTTCTATTATTTTTCGGTTTTTACAACATACCTAAAAAACGGAAAAGGCTATATTAGTTTTCAGATTCTGATTTCATTTAATTACAGATTTTTTAAGTAGATGGTTCAATAATCAACTTTTGCGAATGTTTAGTAATCCGTAAATATTGAGCTCCATCATCCTCCGTTTTCATACTCTGAATGAATGTATGAAAAATAATTTTATTATCCTGGGACTGATGTCCTTTTAGAATAAATTTTACGTACATAACACAGAAATCTAGCCAGTTTGGCCACATATGAATGATATTAAATATTTACAAATATAGTTTACAAATAATATTTACAGAAAGAAAAAATAAATAAAATAAGACAAAAAGTGCATTCCTACATGAAAATAATCTTTAAGTATAATAGGTGAAATAAAAACAAGAGGAAGAAAGAATCCCGATCTATATAGACAACGGAATATAATAAAACGGCCTGAGTAAATCGATAAGATATTTTCTAATAGAGATAATGCTAAAAAGAGTTGCTTCTAAAGCTCTATTGTGTCCCTTCAGTGATCAGTAGTTGGTTTGGGAGTTGAATAGGAAATCGAAGAGGAGGGATTTGAAAGTGGATGCAGATGGAGCGTGTCGGATATTAGAGGGGATAGAGTTCCAGAGGGATACGGCTTGCATTAGAAGGATTTTTCATAAGTTTCAGTTCGATGAGGAGGAGGATAGAGATCGGCCGTACGGGATTAGAGCTCATATTGTTAAAATTCATTCAAGGAATGAAATCCGCTCTTCCATGGCCGCCTCTTCCTTAGTTTTTGCACAACTATTGTTAGATTTTTGTGATTTTCTCGAAAACCAAGCGAAAAAGAGGCATATGCCAGAGGACATGTTTTCTTAGTTTTTCGATCCTCTACCGATCCCTGAAGTTTAGCCGTTTGGTTTGGGGACACCCTGTATATATATATATATATATATATATATATATATATATATATATATATATATATATATATATATATATATAGACATGTATATACATTATTTATATTATTTATTATCTATATCACATCATGGTAAACCGCCTCTCGAACACAGTTGTATTTGGCCCTAAAAGCTGGCTAAAACCCATTTTTTGAAATTTATCGTAATTAATAACTCGAAGTTTAAGTAGAGAACCTTTTGGCTCATGCAAGATCATTTTCATCTCTTTCAGGCCCTTAATCCGGCGGATATTCGAATTCCAATCTAATCTTAGCCTTTAAGTATCGGCATTATCATATGATGGATAGTTCGAGACCAGGTTTGTACTTGTTATCCTGACAGTTATCAATTTTATGTATTCAATACTAGTATCAATATCATTTTGTTTTTTGGTATGTAGATTTTAGAGCTAAAAATTAAATTTGAAGGTCAAAAAGTTATACTTCTGGTCATTTCTGGGCCACGAAATATTTTTTATGATAATGTTGAATTATCGTAGATTACGTTTCATGAAAAAAATTCTGCGGATAGCTGCGGATGGGAGACTATTTTTTTATTTATAAAATAACAGTTTCATTAAATAATAAAAAAATTAAATTTTGTTTTATTTTCGTTTATTTATATTTTAGGATTTCTGGAAGAATAATAAAATCCTAAGGAAATTAATGGACATATTTTTAAATTCGAAAGCATTAGTTTTTTTAAAAAAAGAAGGAATATTTTGGAGTCTTTTCTCATTGGGAAATATTGTAATAGCCTAGAGCAGGTGATTGGGCTAAAACATAAATGATCCATTTTTAGGCATGATTTACAAGTAAGATGGAATGCTTCTTCGAGGAAAAGAAAAGTTTTTGAAAGCAGCAACAAGGAATGGCTAAGTGGGACGATATCAAATTAAAGCTCAAGATCTGGTGGACGCCTTGAAAAATCATTTGCGAAAGAAGCAAGCGGCGCAGAACAGAAAAACTGACATCATCAACTAGCACTGATATGCTGGCGTACGCCACTCATATGAAACTAAGAGATTCTAGTGTTTTCAATGCGTCCCATGTTCTGAAGGATCTAACAAAAACTCCATCTCGTGCCATAAAATATAGGAAAGCATTTAACAATTTCAATTTGTCGGAAAAAATAGAAAAACTACCTGCACTGGAAGCTTTATACGAGTATATGTATATATATTTTATATATTGAATATTGAAGGTTCTATCAAGTGGTCATTTCATAAATTTAAAAATGTTTTCTAAATTTACTACGGATACGGAGAAATTTTACGTAAACTTAATCAATGGTATCCAATAACACCAACTGTTCACAAAATTTTAAGGTGTTGAAGTGATAAAGAGCTCTCTGTTTCTTATTAGTCTTTTATCTGAGGAAGCAGCAGAAGCCCGAAATAAAAATTTTCGGGATTATAAAGAAAGTAATGCTGGATCTAATTAATAGATTAATGTTGACATCAGATCCAGTTATCATAGGTATGAGAAGTTCAAGAAAAAGAAATCAGGTGCGTTTCTTAAGGAAAATTTAGAAATGTTATCTCCCCCACCCGTCTTAATCGATTCTGAAAATTCATCACGTGACGAGGAAAGTGAATAATGAATAATTAAATTTAATATGCATTTTTAAGAAATGTTGTTTTTGTTTTAGGGATATAAGTTGTGTTTCGAAGTGATATTAAACAATACTTAATACGGCATTGGAATTAGGAAAAAATATTTTTTTTTATTTATCACCACAAATTTTTATTTTTACTTATTTTACACTATTTCCATTTTTTAAAAATAATAGTGATAGATAAATTTGTAATATTTTTTTTATTTACAAGCATATTTCAAAGGAGCAATGCATAAAGAGCAAATAATATGAACATAAATTGTAAACTCGTGGATGCTTATTTCACAGTCGGTGGAGTACCTTAAAAATTTATTTTATGAAAATTTTTAACTACGAATATTTTTTAACTGCTAAAAAAATATTTTTAATGTCTATTAGAAGTATAGAAGCCATTTTGAGGACGTTTGAATTAATAGTAGGAAGGAAATAGTTTTGGCCAGCTTTTCGAGTCCAACATCCCTGTGAGAGCCCGGCAAGATAGTGACGCAGATCGAAATTTTGCCATACACAGCATTTTTTTAATCCGCTGTAACTTATAATGTTTTCCAATTACAGATTTTTTTTTTTTTTTTTTTTTTTTTTTTTTTTAACGTTTTAATGTCTTTATATAATAATAAAACCACAAATCATAAAATAGTAACAATAAAATAAAAATGATCTTTCTTATGATAATACTTTCGAAAAATAAGAACTTGATGTCACTGTGCTTAATATACTTAATCTTTATTTTAACAATAAGAAACATTAATCTGAAAGAAGTTTGTTGTAATATGCTTTCAGAGAAATGAGATTATTAATGAGCTGAAAACAACTCCACTTGAATCAGTTGTTACTGTATCTGGAGTGGTTGAGAAAAGGCCAGAATCCCAAATAAAGCAGGTAAGTTACTTAAATAAATTAATTTAAATATCGCGATTATAATCATAATTATATTATGTGTTTAAGTTGATTTTTCAGTAGATTCCTCAATCCAAACAAAATAAAAGGTACTTTATTAGAAGAATATTTGTCTCTGTCCCATCGGATCATTTCTACCTGATATTAAAGCATACTTGATTCTCATAAAACATTACGAGTTTAATCAAATTCTTTACCGTGGTTTTTGAGAAATCGTAAAAATTTATGGAATAAAGTTTACTTAATTTTGATTAAATCTTTGCCGTAGCATCAATGGAAAAACCTTAATTTCACAGATTTATACGGTTTATCTTTTTTGAGCTAGTCTGTTCACACTAACAGAGACCATTTCGTGGGACTTGGTTATTTGTACTACCTACCCAAAACGTGTATTTCCATGGATAATAGGAAGTCAAAATCTATCACGATCTAAATACTTCGCTTACTATGTATAGCTAAGTTAAAGTAAAAATATTTCAATTTCAATTTAAATTCAAAATGAACGTTTAAATTTCTGCAGATGGCTGAAGTAATATGCATTTTACTGTAACTAATTTTTATTAAACGAAAATAATAGTTCACAATGTCAGACAAACAATAAAAACTCAAATAATTAACAATGTTACAAAAAGTATTAACTTGTACGATACAGTAACACAAAAATAACCATATGGTTCCAGCTTCAGATAAAGACTAACTCTCCAGTCAATCCCTCCTTATATTGAGTCTGAATTAAAACAATCCAGAAGGTTCCCGATAAGCGTAGAAGGTTCTATAACAGTCACAAACATTTACTAAGGCTGGGATTTTAAGAAAAAATAATATTTCGTTTGTAAAATTTGTGATTTCTACGTTTTTATAAGGTATTCATGTTTTGACAACCCCTAAAACACGTTGACAACTTTAATAGTAGCCCATTGTTAACAATTAAATGCGTACTGGGGATAAGAAAGATTTGTCAATGTGTTTTTAGCAGGGTTTGAAATTAACTCTTATGTTCTCGGAAAGAGAATAAAAGTCAAATCCGGACTTTTATATTTCTAATAAATAAATAAAAATTACATCATGACGTTTATGTTTCGGGACAGAAGTCCTGATATGATCTTTATCACAATGATACCTAATATAAGAGTCAAAGCTTGATTTTAATTATTTAAGGATGAATTTATTAGCTTTTTTTTTTCCGGATTTCTCCATGTTGGTGTACATTATTGGGTTAACCGTTTTTATGGAAATCTTATAGGGTATAATAAATTACCTTATATCGATCTTAAGATCGATCATTAGATTATAAAGGCTGTTGATAATGAAAATAATATCGATATAAAACCTCAGGCTCGCTCAGGTATCTATAATAACTTATCCGGTATTTACAACATTGAGGTCGACTTCTAGGTTAAATAGGGCGCTGATTGTGAAAATGATATCGATTGATCGATTACGCGCTCAGGTATCGATTTATTACAATTTACTCGATATAAACAGTATTGGGGTCCGCTATTAGGTTAATTGAGGCTCTGAATTTGAAAATGATATCGATTTTTCGAGTACGTGCTCAGGTATCGATTTATTACACTTACGCGATGTAAACTATATTTGCGTCCGCTCTATGGTTAATTGAGGCGCTGAATTTAAAAATGATATCGATTTTTGGATCACGCGATTATTTATCGATGTTTTTCAACTTATGCGATGAAAACGCTGTTGTGGTTATTAATTGGATACTATTTGAATGTTTTCATGAAATTAGTCATCTTTAATCCAGTGAATGCGTAATCCTAGAATCGATGTCATTTTCAAATTCAGCGCCTTAATTAACCTTAGAGCGGACCCCAATACCGTTTATATCGCGTAAGTTGTATTAAATCGATACCTGAGCGAGTAAATGAAAAATCGATTTCATTTTCAAATTCAGCTCCGCAATTAACCTTAGAGCAGACCCCAATATCGTTTATATTGCGTAAGTTGTAATAAATCGATACCTGAGTTTCTAATCCAAAAATCGATATTATTTTTAAATTCTGCGCCTCAATTAACCATAAAGCGGACCCAAATATCGTTTATATCGCGAAAGTTGTAATACATCGATATCAGAGCGCTTAATCGAAAAATCGATATCATTTTCAAATTCATCGCCTCAATTAACCTTAGAGCGGACCCCAATACCGTTGATATCGCGTAAGTTGTAATAAATCGGTACCTGAATGCGTAATTGACAAATCTATATCATTTTTAAATTCAGCGCCTCACTTAACCATAGAGCGGACCCAAATACCGTTTATATATAGGTTTTATATAGATATTATTTTCATTATAAGCAGCCTTGATAACCTAATAATCGATACTAGTTAATTTATTATACCCTAATAAATAAGATTTCCTTAAAAACGGTTAACCCTATAATGTACACCAATATGGAGAAATCCGAAAAAAAAAGATAATAAATTCATCCTTAAATAATTAAAATCAAGCTTTGACTCTTATATTAGGTATCATTGTGATAAGATCATATCAGGACTTTTATTTTCTGTCCCGAAACATAAACGTCATGATGTGATTTTTATTTATTTATTAGAAATATAAAAGTCCGGATTTGACTTTTATTCTCTTTCCGAGAACATAAGAGTTAATTTCAAACCCTGCTAAAAACACATCGACAAATCTTTCTTATCCCCAGTACGCATTTGAGATGAACAATTATCAGCAGCCTTGATAACCTAATAATCGATACAAGGTAATTTATTATACCCTAATAAATAAGATTTCCTTAAAAACGGTTAACCCTATAATGTACACCAATATGGAGAAATCCGAAAAAAAAGATAATAAATTCATCCTTAAATAATTAAAATCAAGCTTTGACTCTTATATTAGGTATCATTGTGATAAGATCATATCAGGACTTTTATTTTCTGTCCCGAAACATAAACGTCATGATGTGATTTTTATTTATTTATTAGAAATATAAAAGTCCGGATTTGACTTTCATTCTCTGTCCGAGAAAATAAGAGTTAATTTCAAACCCTGGTTTTAAGTCCTTGTTGGAACTTACCTATTTAACAGAAATTATTTGTCTCCATGATAACTATATGCAGGTTTTATATAGACTTGTTAAATCAGAAGTTATGGAGTAACATGTTTGCATTTCCGTACTGTCAGAAATAAAAATAGATTGATAAAAAAATGTAGTTATGCACCAATAGCATTTTAAAGATAATTTGGTAAGAAAAAATATGGTGCGTGCGCGCAACACACAATTTTATTACCTTCTGCACTATTTCGGCCCATGCCGGGGTGTTCTTTCATCGAAAATGGAAGTTTATGTTTATTACCCCCATTCACGTGGCCCGAATTTTTCGTTGTTGTTTATGAATTTACGGCTTTAAAATATTTTCTTCTTTTTCCCCTTAACTCGCTCTATTAAATTATGACATTCGTTCTTTCGTAAATTATATAGTTTTTAAAAGAAAAAATTGTAAATGTCATTTTTTCATTCTCGTCGAGCTTTCCCCACCTCATTCTCGTGGATATTTCCTGCCGTGGCCTATTATTTGTCCATGAGAATGACATAATGAACAACATAATGGCAACATAATGAAAGAATATAAAACAGCTTTTAAATAATGAACATTTCTGCATCATACCAGGAGGGGAAGAAAAAAAAAATTTACCTGACAGGATGTAAAATATTTACAAAAATGTGTCTCTTCGACTAAAACAAACGAAGCTATTCTAGTTTTTGCTGATTTGAACCTTTCAATGTACTGGTGATTTAAAAAAGAAGGATACATTTTTGTGCATTAGTCACGAAAATATGAATCAGTTAATGAAATAATTAAACTATTTGGATTCATCAAAGAGTCGGATACTTATTTCAGTTTTAAATAATTATGTTGTTTTCAGTTTTGAACGAGCATGACAACATGAATTAAAGAGGACAAGGCACTTGCAACAAGTTTATATTAAAAAAAAAATCTGGTGCGTGCGCGCAACACACAACTTTCACTTACCAACTTACTTAGATTAGAAATTAATGCGTTTTTTAATTGCCACTTCTCAAATGAACAGAACGGCTTTAATTATGAAGAATGGTCTGTCATTAAAGGCGTACTCCGTATCCGTGGGTTCAACGTGTTTTATGAGTTGACGGAATATTTTTCTTTTTTACTCGTCTATATGTTTACTATATTTTTTTCATATTACATATTTAGCCATTTCTTATTTTTAGGCGTAACGAAAGGCAGTTAATTTATCCATATAAACAAAAGCAAAGGTACTTTATAGGAAAACAATAAAGGCCCCTTCACTATTTAAGCCCCTCAGAACATTTTAAAAATGATAAAGCTTGCCTGATATTAAAGAACACATAATTTCCATTAAACATGACGAATTTGATCAAAATTAATAAAGCCGTTTTTGAGATCATCGAAAAAAAGGTAATAATTAGAAAAAAAAAATTATGAAATAAAGTACCCCCTCCGGTTGATAAATTTTGATGTAATGTTGGCTATGCATCTTTGGCATATACATACATCAAATATCCACTTTGATCAAAATCGTTAAAACCGTTTTTGAGTAAATAAAAAAAAATACGTGAAAATCATACAAAATTTATTAAGTAAAGTCCCCCCTCCGGTTGATCAATTTTGATGAAATTTTTTCAGTCATATCTCAGGCATATAAATAGATCAAATACTCAGTTTAATCAAAATGGTTAGAGCCGTTTTTGAGAAAATCGAAAGAAACTTAAAAAGTTATTGAATAAAGTACCCCCTCCCTTTGAGCAATTTCGATGAAATTTTTGCTGTCACATCGCGGGCATATACATACACTAAATACCCAATTTCAGGTTCGCACGGTTTATAGTTTTTGAGCTAGTCTGTTCACACACACACTGACCATTTCGCGGGACTTGGTTAATTTGACCCAGGGGACCCCAAAACGTGTATTTCCGTTGAAAACCAAGAGTCGAAATTTTTCACGATCGCAATACTTCCACTTACTATATATTTCATATATATGTAAGTGAAAGTAAAAATTAATTTCTACCAAATGAAAACAAAATTCTCAATCTGATCATATCTATTCCTTGAGGTGCTTAAAGGTGTATTGTGGAAAAGATTTTTCCTTTTCTCTAAAATCTTTGGAATTCTTCGAGATGATGCAATATCTGTTTTGATAAACATTATTTAATATATATAATTAATTAATTTCATCCTCCTTCCATCAATATAAATGAATTAGGTGAATCGGGGTCAGTTATTTGCTTAAGTTATTTTTCGATGCCTTTTTTATTTCTGGAAAAAAATATGATTTTATGTTTAAGAATTTTTCCCCTTAATAAAAAATGATTATGGCAATTGTTATAGTATTATCCGATTCTGCATTAAATGGGGAATATACTAAACAATAAATGGAATTAAGGCAGTAATACAATTAGTCATTGACGTTACTAACTGAAATCATTGCCGTGGCAATGAAATTTTATATTAAATTATCTGAATTTCAAGCAATGATCATGAACTGCTATTATGCTAGATTTGCTATGGATGAGTCCTAATACATGTACTTTTTTTTTTTAACCACACTGAAAAATTTCGAAAATGAAATGTAAAACTTGCTCGTAGTTTGAGAATCACCCAAATGGATCTTCTCTTCCCATCTTGATTTCAATGCCTACTAATGGAATTGTATCAGTAACATGTCGTTTTTATTTTGCGCCGCCTCCTAAAAGATTGTGTTGTATTGAAAATAGTATTTGATACATATTTTAATTTAATAATTTTTATTAACAATTAGTGTGTATTTGTACAAATCAAAATAAAATTATTCGTCTTATTGCATTTTTCCACTTTTTATACCATTTTCAAATTTGCTGTGTAATCATAAAAATCAGAAGGTAATTATTTCATATACCATACAAACACAAAGCCCAGTTTAGTTCCATAGGAACTTAACTGGATCTAAATGCTCGTATCGAAATTTATGAAATCCAATTTGATCCGTTTCGATCCGTTGAATCATTATGTTTAGGTCGATATTTTATTTTGGACCAAAAAAATAACACTGAGAATATGATACGCAAAGGCTCCGTGTAATTCTGGATCCAACATTACCACATTCATGGCATTTGAGACCTTATTATTCATGGCACGACAGGACCTTATTATTTATGGCACGACAGGACCTTATTATTCATGAAAAACAGATTTTTAGGCTTTGTGAAATAATATATGTGGGATGGGATGGGTTATCATAGTGTTGCAATATATTCTTCTTATTATATGTTTTGATAATGTTATCTTCTTCATCAAGAAAAGTACACTTAACAGCTATTTCTACAAACGAAAAGTTGAAATTTTTGACCATAAAATTGATGAATAAATAAATACTTTAATAACTGAAAGTTAATTATTAATTAAAATCCAAATACAGACGGCTTCGATTATTAATGGCTTCAATTGATCAACTTGAAAACCGCTTTAACGATTTTGACCAAACTGGGTAGTTATGCCAAAGATGTGACAGCCAATTGGCCAAACGGAGGGGGTACTTTATTTCATAATTTTTTTTTCTAATTATTACCTTTTTTTCGATGATCTCAAAAACGGCTTTATTAATTTTGATCAAATTCGTCATGTTTAATGGAAATTATGTGTTCTTTAATATCAGGCAAGCTTTATCATTTTTAAAATGTTCTGAGGGGCTTAAATAGTGAAGGGGCCTTTATTGTTTTCCTATAAAGTACCTTTGCTTTTGTTTATATGGATAAATTAACTGCCTTTCGTTACGCCTAAAAATAAGAAATGGCTAAATATGTAATATGAAAAAAATACAGTAAACATATAGACGAGTAAAAAAGAAAAATATTCCGTCAACTCATAAAACACGTTGAACCCACGGATACGGAGTACGCCTTTAATGACAGACCATTCTTCATAATTAAAGCCGTTCTGTTCATTTGAGAAGTGGCAATTAAAAAACGCATTAATTTCTAATCTAAGTAAGTTGGTAAGTGAAAGTTGTGTGTTGCGCGCACGCACCAGATTTTTTTTTTAATATAAACTTGTTGCAAGTGCCTTGTCATCTTTAATTCATGTTGTCATGCTCGTTCAAAACTGAAAACAACATAATTATTTAAAACTGAAATAAGTATCCGACTCTTTGATGAATCCAAATAGTTTAATTATTTCATTAACTGATTCATATTTTCGTGACTAATGCACAAACATGTATCCTTCTTTTTTAAATCACCAGTACATTGAAAGGTTCAAATCAGCAAAAACTAGAATAGCTTCGTTTGTTTTAGTCGAAGAGACACATTTTTGTAAATATTTTACATCATGTCAGGTCGTATGTTCGACCGAATGTATTGAATGAATGAATGTACCGATGTATTCGAATACATTCAGAAAATAATTTAAATTGTTTCTTCACAATTAATTAAATTAATTTATAATTATTATTAATAATTACCATAGTGTTGCAATATATTCTTCTTATTATATGTTTTGATAATATTATCTTCTTCATCAAGTAAAGTACACTTAATAGCTATTTCTACAAACGAAAAGTTGAACTTTTTTTGGCCGTAAAATTGATGAATAAATAAATACTTTAATAACTGAAAGTTAATCATTAATTAAAATCCAAATAACAAAGACTTCGATTATTAATGGCTTCAACCGTTCAAAAGTGAACATTGTAAAATTACATAAGGTGAATATGATAAGACAATACTAGAGTGGACCGGGAGCGGAGCGGGAGCGAAACCGATAGTGTGAATAGGCCCTAAATATTCTATTAGCTGATTTCCTGTAAAGTTCTTGTGTATATATCTTCCTGTGTATTCCAACTCGGCTTGTCCTGTTAAGTTAAAGTAGTATGACATTATATGCTATTAGTAGGTGGTATAGATATTATTATGTATGTTTTTAATTTTTTTTTTCTTTTTAGAATATGAGTACTGGAGAAATAGAAGTGATGGTTGACGATTTCAGTGTAATTAATGCAGTTAAAAAAAAGTTGCCTTTTTCAATTAGAAATTATAATAAGGTAATGGTTTCAGCATTACAACTATTTAAATATAATATATCTTTATCTATTTACTGGATAGAAGTTACTTCAGCAAGTTGCTTCTTTGTTTGTAGAGACAGAGTAGAACAAAATTGGGCAAAAAAAAAAAAAAAATGAAAATATTTTTAAAATTTAATTCCTTGACTACCCCAAGAAATGGGATCCCAGGAATGGGATCAGTGGCACATATGCTCCACATTAGTTTTCTCATAGATTTTCTCATCAACCCCAAAACCCTTCCTTCTACAAATCTTTTGAGTTTGAAGTAATCTGTCAGTGTTTCAGTACCATCAAAATTCTTTACTTTTCAGGCTCTGGAGAAATTTCGTTCTAGAAGATTGAGAAATAAAAAATTAAATATTTTTTAACAAAAAATAATTTTTATTTAATTATAGTCCAGTTTTGTTAGTAGTTAATACATTGTTATAATATTTAATGGCTGTTATTGCAAACTAGCAGTATATCCCGGTTTCACCCGGAAAATTTCAATTTTTAAATCTATAAAATCTATAAACTGAGACTTTTATCGACTCAAACGGTCGATTTTGTTAAAATCACTGTAAAGCGAGATCAAAACGATTATTATAACAATAAAGAATATACCTAGAGATCGGCTGAAGTTATGCAATTTTAATATGGACAGGTGTTCGCACCTGGTCTGAAAGAACCACTGAGCGAAATTTGGAGAATTTAGGACAAACGGTATGGATTTATATAAAGAACAAACAGAATTTCACCTTTATATGCACAGATATAGTTATATATATATAGATATATATTATTTATATATATATAGTTATATTATATATAGATATAGCTGTATATCCCGGTTCCACACGGGGAATTTCATTTTTCTAAAGAAACGGTCGATTTCGTAAAAAAAAACATTGTAAAGTGAGATCATTATGATTTTTATAACAATAAAGAATATCAGCTGAAGATCGGCTGAAGTTATGCAATTTTAATATGGGCAGGTGTTCGCACCTGGTATCAAAGAACCACTGAGCGAAATTTGGAGAATTTAGGAATAACGGTATGGATTTCTATAAAGAACAAATAAACAAACAAACAGAATTTCAACTTTATTTATATAGATATATGCAACAAACATTACAGCATTGCTTTTAAATAATGCATGTCTTATGTTGTAAATTTCATTATAAGTTTCATAAAGTGAATTGAGTTACTCTCTTGTTAAATGAGCGTGGCACCCGGTTTACTTAAGTTAACTTTTATTCTTATGTAATAATTAATGTCTTTCTATAATTGCTAATTTGAAAATTTTAGGCCTCAGAACATCTTCGTATTAAGTATAGATATTTGGATTTAAGATATCCAGTCATGCAAAAAAATTTGCGAGAACGGTCTAAACTCCTTATGAAGATAAGAAACTACCTTATTAATAATGAAAATTTTGTTGAAGTTGAAACTCCTACCCTTTTCAAGAAGACACCTGGTGTAAGAATATAAAGAATTATTAGCAATATGTAATCATACTTTTAGCTTCTTTATATAAATTAAATATTGAGGAAAATTTAAGAATTTTGTTCTATGCACTCTACAATGTTAATATTGACATTTCAATTATGAACGTATATATTATATTTGGTGCACTTTATGTTATGAAGTAACGATAAATATTGAACTACTAATTTTTTAATCAATTCCAAACATTAATAATGAATATTTATAGATTAAATTAATAGAACATATAACAAAAAAATGTTAGGGTGCCCGAGAGTATATAGTACCAACAAAGTGTTTGGGTGAATTCTATAGCCTGGTTCAAAGTCCACAGCAATTGAAACAACTTCTTATGGTTGGGGGCATCGATAAATATTTCCAAATCGCTAGATGTTATAGAGATGAAGGTGCTCGACCAGATCGTCAACCTGAATTTACACAGGTAATTGTTTCATTTTAATATCGTAACAATCATTAACCCTTCTATTTTGCAAATTGTTATTATCTGTTTAATAAATAGCTTAATAAACACCTTCATTTTACAGCATAATTAAACAACTTGTTAAACAGCTTTCTCTCTCTCTCTCTCTCTCTCTCTCTCTCTATATATATATATATATATATATATAAATATATATTTATATGTATACATATATATTTATTTATACCTAGTTCTTAATATCTTACCTAAATATGGTTTTTAATCAATTATTTTATCGACATCATCAACACTTTTATGTCACTTCAATTTAAAGGGAGGGTAATATGGCAACCCTACTCCCACCTCATACTACGATTTTTTCAATAACCAAATTATATTATTTTAATTAATAAGAAAAATATTTTGTCAACTATTTTGTTCAGTAGGTAGTTAATTAATATTAATTTACTACAAATTATTATTTTGATTTATAAAGATCATTTAATGCATTCTTTTGATTTTAGTTAGACTTGGAAATGTCATTTTGTTCCTCAGAAAAGATTATGGAACTTATAGAAAAAATGTTATTCTATTGTTGGCCTGGACAATTACAAATACCATTTTCAAGATTATCTTTTTCTGATGCCATGAAGATGTATGGTACCGATCAACCAGACCTTTCATTTCAATGCCCTGTAAGTTTATAATGATAATTGTCAGAGATAAATATCACTGTTTATCGTAATTTTGTCATAACATTATCAGATTGCTGAAGTGGAGAGCTGTGAAGGAGATTCCACCACTACTATGGCAGTGAAGATTCCTCAGGCAGCTGTAAGTAAATAAAGTTTGACCTTATAAATGGTTACCCTAAACTGATACAACTTGGCAGTTTTTGAAAAATAATATTTTGGGATTCTAAGAAGGAACCTATTTCACCACTTGAGGTGTAAATGTTATCAATTCTTAGGGCGGATTCACACTATCGCTCCGCTCCAGCTCCTCTCCCGGTCCGCTCCCGTTATGATAAAATATTTTAAAGAGAAATAGACAGAGAATTCCACTATCGGTACCGCTCCGGTCTCGCTCCACTCCCGGTCTGCTCTCGCTCTACCCCCAATCACACTGTCGCTCCGCTCCCGGTCCGGTCTCACTGGCAAAATATTCTAAAGAGGAATAGAAAGAGGGTTATCACAATATTGGTACAGGTCCGGCCTCGCTCCGCTCCCGCTCCACTCTCGCTCCACTCCCGGTCCACTCTCCTAAAGTCTTTTCATATTCACATTATATAATTTTACACCGTTCACGATTGAAGCCGTCTGCATTTGGATTTTAATTAATAATTAACTTTCAGTTATTAAAGTATTTATTTATTCATCAATTTGACGGCCAAAAAAAGTTCAACTTAAGAATATATATATATATATATATATATATATATATATATATATATATACATATATACATATGTGTGATAATTATAAATTAATTTAATTAATGGTGATGAAATAATTTAATTTGTTTTCCGAATGTATTCGAATACGCTTGAAATTATAAAAAAAAAAAAATCACCAACAATTTTCCACAAGAAAAATTCATGTTATGTTTGAGATATATTTTGCAATGAATTAATGTACTCGTAAAAAGCGATCACCGATTTATTTAGTGACTACATACTCATCGCTATTATAAAATAACGTTCAATTTGACTTTCAATCATTAACAGAAAAACATATTAAAGCAAAAAATAATTAAAATATGAATCAGGAAAAGAAGAGAACACAATCGGTAAACTGCAGCATTTACCGATTTCAAGCGTATTGGAATACATTCGGAAAAAATCTGGTGCGTGCGCGCAACACACAACTTTCACTTACCAACTTATTTAGATAAGAAATTAATGCGTTTTGTTAGTGCCACTTCTCAAAGTTACATATTTTCCACATTCATTTCTTATTTTTATTTTCATTTGCTCTATAAACCCCTCAGAACATTTTAATAATGATAACGCTTACCTGATATTAAATAACACTCAATTTTCATTAAACATGACGAATATGAAGAAAATCGTTAAAGCCGTTTTTGAGATAATCTAAAAATTAGAAAAAAAGTCATGAAATAAAGTGCCTTCTCAGTTTGACCAATTTTGATGAAATGTTGGCTTTTACGTATTTGGTATATACATACATCAAATACCCAGTTTGATCAAAATCGTGAAAGCCGTTTTTGAGTAAATAAAAAATATGTACACGGGAAATTGGTACAAAATTTATTAAGTAAAGTCCCCCCTCCGGTTAATTAATTTTGATGAAATTTTTACAGTCGTATCTCGAGCATATACATACATTATATACCCAGTTTGTTCAAAATCGTTAAAGCCGTTTATTGAGTAAATAAATAAAACACGTAAAAATGATACAAAATTTATTAAGTAAAGTCCCCCCTCCGGTTGATCGATTTTGATGAAATGTTGGCTATAACATCTTTGGCATATACATAAATCAAATACCCAGTTTGATCAAAATCGTGAAAGCCGTTTTAGAGTAAATAAAAAAAAAAACACTTGAAAATTATACAAAATTTATTAAGTAAAGTCCCCCCTCCGGTTGATCAATTTTGATGAAATATTGGCAATCACATCTTTGGCATATACATACATCAAATACCCAGTTTGATCAAAATCGTGAAAGCCGTTTTTGAGTAAATAAAAAAAAACACTTGAAAATGATACAAAATTTATTAAGTAAAGTCCCCCCTCCGGTTGATCAATTTTGATGAAATTTTTACAGTCATATCTCGGGCATATAAATAGATCAAATACTCAGTTTAATCAAAATCGTTAGAGCCGTTTTTGAGAAAATCGAAAAAAACTTAAAAAGTTATTAAACAAAGTACCCCCTCCCTTTGAGCAATTTTGATGAAATTTTTGCTGTCACATCGCGGGCATATACATACACTAAATACCCAATCTCAGGTTCGCACGGTTTATAGTTTTTGAGCTAGTCTGTTCACACACACACACACACACACACACACACACACACACACACACAGACAGACACACACACACACACACACACAGACCATTTCGCGGGACTTGGTTAATTGGACTCAGGGGACCCCAAAACGTGTATTTCCGTTGAAAACCGGAAGTCGAAATTTTTCACGATCGCAATACTTCCACTTACTATATATCTCATATATAGGTAAGTGAAAGTAAAAATTTAAATTATTTCTTCACCATTAATTTAATTAATTTATAATTATTATTAATAATATTTATTGTGTTGCAATATATTCTTCTTATTATATGTTTTGATGTTATTATCTTCTTCATCAAGAAAAGTACACTTAACAGCTATTTCTACAAACGAAAAATTGAACTTTTTTTTGGCCGTAAAATTGATGCATAAATAAATACTTTAATAACTGAAAGTTAATCATTAATTAAAATCAGAATACAGACAACTTCGATTATTAATGGCTTTAATAGCTTAAAACTTTCAAAAGTGAACGGTGTAAAATTATATAATGTGAATATGGTAAGACATTAGGAGAGCGGACCGGGAGTGGAGCGGGAGCGGAGCGCTAGTGTGAATGGGGTGGAGCGAGAGCGGACCGGGAGCGGAGCGAGAGTGGAGCGGGAGCGAAACCGATAGTGTGAATAGGCCCTTAGAAAATACCAGCATAATCCTTTTACTTTCAAGTTTCTTTCTTTTAAAATTTCAAAGTTTCTATTTCCAACTTGCATAAAAGTTGGAAGCGTAAGCAGGCTGCAACTTACAATGTACATGCACTTCGGAAGCGTAATTCTACTGCTTGTTTTATTAAAAACTTGATAGCTGACGTTCGAGGGATATCAATCTCGGATTCAATGGTCATTAGAAGACTGTAAGAGTCAAATCTTAGCTCAAGAAGGCTAGTGAAAGGTCCTCTTCTCACCGCAGAACACCCGCATAAAAATATTAAGATTCGCTAACTCCTGTTAAGAATTGGATTTTTGAAGTACTAAACAACATTCCATCTGTTAAAATTAAAGATAAATTTTGCCAAGCACCTACCTGTTAAAGTAGTTATTTTTATGAATATTTTATCAAATCCCTTGATACTTCACAAACTTTTCAGGAAGTAAGCACTACGAATACTTTCACGTTTTTATTTGTATTCCCACGCAGGATTTAGATAATGTTGTATGTAAGTAGCTTAAGATCCATGCTGAATTTGACGGTCTGCAACTTTTGTCTAAAACATTTTTCATTTAAACTATGTGTTTTTAGTCATAGGCGTTGGAACACAGTTTTCATTAATGTCGAAAAAAATACAGATTTTTGATGTTCTAAACCCGGCTAAACCGCTGAACTGATTTAAACTTCAAATATATCATTCTATTTGCAATAGCAAAGCCTTTTATAGTAAAGAGGAAACGGTTTTTTTTTTTATCTGTATTTAAAGATTTATATGCGAGAAACTGGAAAAAAAATCCAAACATTTCACGGATTTAAGGCCACTAAGCGCTAAATACGTTCACGTTTTAATTAATTTGTCTCTACAGGAATGGGCTAATTTTAAAATTAAGGAGCTCGTTTTACACATAATTTGATATCCTTCAACTATTATAGGAAACATTTTTTTTTTTTTTTGTAGTAGCACTCTTCAAATTATGGGAAACTGCGAAACTCATAATTTTGCCAAAGAAAGGAGATAAAAAATATCTAAATAATTATCGCCCATTAAGTTTGCTCTCAGTTCTATACAAGATATTTTCTAAAATTTTACTTAGGAGAATAGAAGACCAATTGGATATTGAATTAGACAAACATCAAGCAGGCTTCAGAAAGAACTATTCTACTACAGACCACATTTTTGTGATCAAAGAACTGATCAAAAAAGCGAATGATCATAATCTTCCAGTTTGCCTTCTTTTTCTAGATTATGAAAAAGCTTTTGACTCCCTAAAAACCGATAGCATTATTACCATGTTAAAGAAAAGGAACATTAGTCCTAGGATATGAAAGATATGTATTCAAGATCTAACGCCGAATATACATTAGGTAACAAAAAAGTAAAAATAAAAATTTGCTAAGGCGTACATCAAGGCGATACTCTATCTCCAAAGATATTTATATCAGTTCTTCATGATTTAATGCAGTCTATGAATTGGCAGAACAAAGGAATAAAAATCCAAGGAAAATGGCTTAATCACTTAGAGTTTGCGGATGACCAAGTCCTGATAGGTAAATGCAAAGAAGAAATCCTAACGATGGTGAAACAATTGATAGTGGCAGGAGAAAACATAGGGCTCAAATTAAACTATAAAAAATGTAAATTTGTGTCAGCAAACGGTGAAGAAGATTTAAGAAATGGTGAGCACCATGTAGAGAAAGCGAACAACTTTCTATATCTCGGGCATCTTATTTCAATTAAAGGGCAGGATGAAGAAATAAGCAGGCGATGTACCCAGGGATGGCGTGCACTCTTCAAGTTTAAAGATGTATATAGGTCAGCAGTGAGTCTAGAAGTCAAGAGGAAATTTTGGATGAGCACAGTGCTACCTGCCATGACCTATGGTTGCGAAACCTGGGTAATTGACAAGAAGACTAGCTACAAACTGAGGGTAACAGTCAGAGGGATGGAGCGATACCTTCTCGGAATACCAAGGCGAGAACGTAAACAAAATACTTGGATCAGAGCAAGAACTGGGCTCCCGGATATTATGGAGAAGGTGCACATGAGGAAGTGGACCTGGACCGGACATGTCATCAGGAGAACTGCTACAACATGGACCAGGCAGCTTATGGACTGGTATCCAAGAGAACAGTCAAGGAAGAGAGGACGTCCACCTACAGATTAGGACCAGGAGATGAAGAAGAGTTGCGGAGGGGCAGCCTGGAAGCGAGTAGCTTTGGACAGGAAAGAGTGGAAGCGGATGGGACAGGTGCATGAATGTCCTCGCGGAAAAACCTAGAATGGGGGAGAGTCATGTTAGAAGTTATGTGGGTAGTTTATTAATATCACCATTTCATCAATAAAACAGGGAAGAAAGGGGTAGCGTCCATGACTATCCCCCTTTCTGTTATGTTTAAATTGTTTTTTTTTACTACAACATTTTTTTTTAGAGCGTGATATGTCTGTTTCGGGCAAATTTATTATTTTGACACGCAAAACAAAAAGGAAAAGGACATATAAAAAAATTGAAGAAAAATGATAAAAGATAATTAGGTAATTAAAGATCCAAACCTAAAAACTCGATTTTCTCGGAGAGCACTCCAAATGACATCCCCCCTTTCTTCCGTGGACTCTTCAATTGTTTTCCATAAAGTCTGTTCTATATTTCCTGTTCTCTTTATTATTTGAATATTTTGAAGTCTAATACTTGAAAAGTGCTATTAAAAAAACTACTTTAAATTCTTAAAATACCGTTTTTGAGGGTAACTTTTGGGTATAAGGGCATGTACATCAAAGCTGATTTTTGGCATGAAAATAAACCTAAGTAGCTTTAATTAAAAGTACTCTTAACCCGTATATTCGTTACCATATTTTTTTATGAATTTTTAAACTTCACATGTTTTAATTGTTCGTTAACTTTAGCCTCCAATATCTCTAATGGGCTAGTTGATAAAAATCTCATTTTTTTACTTGTTATGCTTATAAGCAACATAAATATACTGCACGAAATTTCAACCTGTATATTTGAGTATACTAGTAGCTACGAATTTTTGAAAATGGTCATTTTCGTGCTCATTTAACAATGCTTAAACTTGATCATACTTCATTAAAATTTTACTGTTTGTGAATTTTTTACTTTTAATACCCCTTATTAATTGTTTTTTTTTTTAATTTTATCTATGTCCAACGGAAAATATTTTTAATCACTTTTTCGTTAAAAAATGTAATAAAAATTTAATAGAGTATATTTTAATTATAATTAAACCCAATATTTTTTTTTGCATTAGACATAGATAAAATAAAAAAAAAAAAACAATTAATAAGGGGTATTAAAAGTAAAAAATTCACAAACAGTAAAATTTTAATAAAGTATGATCAAGTTTACGCATTGTTAAATGAGCACGAAAATGACCATTTTCAAAAATTCGTAGCTACTAATGTACTCAAATATACAGGTTGAAATTTCTTGCAGTAGGTTTATGTTGCATGTAAGCATGACATGTAAAAAAAATAGATTTTTATTAACTGGCCCACCAGAGATATTAGAGCCTAAAGTTAACGAAAAAATCTGAACTTTAAAAATTCATAAAAAAATAATGTAAAGAATATACGGGTTAAGAGTACTTTTAATGAAAGCTACTTAGTAAGGTTTATTATCATGACAAAATCAGCTTTGGCGTACATGCCCTTATAACCAAAACTTACCCTCAAAAACGGTGTTTTGAGAATTTAAAGCAGTTGTTTTCAATAGCACTTTTCAAGTATTGGACTGCAAGATATTCAAATAATAAAGACAACACGAAATATAGAACAGATTTTCAGGAAAACAATTGTGTTTGAATTATTAGTCTATGACTTACCAGTCTTGAGAAAATGAGTTTTCTGTGAGAGATTAAAAACTCGAAAATCGGCCTGAAAGGTGAAACAAAAATGGCTGCCATTTTGAAACGGTTGATCCTAAAATTTTTTAAAAAATTGATTTGAACTACTGATACCATACGTAATTGGTGGTAAAATTATATTTTTTTTTCTAAAATGATCGAGCAACCACTTTTGACCACTTGATATGGAATGACCCTATAGTACATACAAAACAATACCTAATTATTTCATCATCACAAGAAAAGATCATCTGGTTCTTTAATAAAATAAAAACAATTCCATAAGATTAAAAGTAAAATAAGAAATTAGCTTTTACACTGTATAAAAATAAATACATATCAAATGATTTACTTAAAGGGTATTAAACTCCTTACCTACAGTATTACGAACGAAAAGAAAAATGCTGTTAAAGTGCTTAATGTCCTTAACATCTAATAATGAAATAATAGGATCTCCATATGCTTCTATTTGTATATAATTGCTTAAAATAGACAGTCTATGTTCTTCAATGTCTTACACTCTAATAAATAATGATAGATATTATCGCTTGAATCCAAATTACAATATTTACATGGTAGTTGAGAATCATTATTATTGTTTTCCTATCAATGTTAATACGTGTAACCTTTTTACTTGCCAAACGCAATTGTGCAAGAATTTTTAATTTATTGATATGGGCATAGAGACAGAGGTACGGAGCAGAAGACCCAAAAGGACAAATATTTCTATAATATAAATTAAATGTGGACTTCGTCGCTCTATCTATATTCTAGGCTAAGAAGATGATTCCTCATTGCCTCCTCTAAGTCCATCTTACTATTTATAACCAAACCTAAATTTTGACCCAACCATTATCTGCTCCGATTATACATAACAGGTCCCCCAGTTCTGTTGCCCAATTAAATGGCATTGTTTTTGTATCATGCAGCTCTAACAATCTATTAAAACAAATTCTAGTCAGCTGATCGTCCTTCATATTTAAAATTTTAACCCACCAGTTAATCATTCTTCGAAATATTTTAAATAATATATGTATTCGACCTGCTTCAATTCTAACAAAATAATTTGGAGTGTTTTTAGCCAAATTTAATGTGTACTTGAAAAATTTTATTTGACTTTTTTCTAATGATTTATGATAGCAGCTACCCCAGACCTCTGTCATATATAACAAAACACTTTCAGACATAGATTCATATAAATGGCATTTAGTTTCCCATGAGTCAGATTTACTTGTTTTTAAGATGTTTGTAACAACCGAATTAGCAGCAGCACTTTTTTTTATGGCCATGCGATTCGGCTTTAAGAAATTTACCAGATGAGGAAAATATTGTGCCCAAATAATTAAACGTGTTAACAACTTCCACATATTGCCATCATAAGACAAACTATTAAGTTTACTTAATCTTCCTCCCTTATGGAAAACTAAAATTTTTGTTTTCTCAGAGTTATCCGTTAGAGAATTAATTCCGCAATATTGAAACAATATGTCGAGATTCTTGTGAGTTTCGATCCATGTTGAGGATAATATTAACATATCATCTGCGTAAAGTATAAGATTCAAATCATATTTTCCCTTTATATTGACACCTTGTACATTATTACTTTTAAAAAAATCACAAATATCTGCTATGTACAAGGAAAAGAGAAGCGGGCTGAGTATTTCTCCTTGAAGTACCCCTTTTGTCACTTCAATACCATTCGATACTTGTTCATTCACAGAAATTTGCATCGAAGCTGAGTCATATAAATTTATTAGGAGCCGGAGAAACTTTCCGGAGAGGCCAAAATTGTGTAGTTTTTGCCACATTTTTGCATGAGGAATCGAATCAAATGCCCTACGAAAATCCACAAAAGTTGAAAAAACCTTTCTTTTTTTCAACCTAAGTTGGATATTAATAACAGAGGAAAAAATAAAAATGCAATCCCTACAACCCTTACCTTTTCTGAAGCCCATTTGTTCTTCAGGTATCAAACCTTTATCAAATCTTCTAAATTGATAGTTAGACAAAAACTGAATACATACACCTACTTACTTAAACCCAGTTGGACATACGCCTCACAGATTTTCGGCTCAGCTAAAAAGACACTTACAAAAATTACAAACTTTTCAATCCAAAATTTTAAGACTAATTTCGGACGCTCCCAGGTACGTAAGTAACCAAACTCTACATACAGACTAACAACAACCGACTATCCAACAACATATGCGAACGCTTTACTCACGCCTTTTTGTTAAATTGGAAGGACATAACAACAGATTAATTCACGACATGACCACGGTTGACTTGCCCGTTCGAAGGCAAAGAAGCTGGATGAGAGACCTCCTCTCCTGAATTAGTGTCAAGCCCGGAAAGAGGTGTTGCTGGGCAGTTTCGTTCCTTCATGCCATAACATGCCTTACATATCATTGCGATGCTGCAGCCTTCGAATTCGCTGATTGTCGCAGACCGCTGACAGGTGTGATTAATGTTTGAAGAAAAAAAAATAAAAAAATTTCAAATATAAAAAAAATATATACCTAGATAGTCTATGAAATGAGTACTTTCAGGCTATAAGATCAAAATCAACTTTCTTCAAATCAGACACTTTTTTGGCTCTCAGCTTCCGGACTTGTTTCAGTACTGCAAGTCATCATTTAAGCCAGAGGGGGCAATACGTCTTATTAAATCTAAATTAAAAATTTTAGTAGTTTTTTGTTTATTGGAAGAAATGTTGTAATTTATTTTAATAATACTTGTTTGTGTCCAGTTTCAAAATGTTTATATAGACTTCAGAACCTTTCTTTTTATACGAAAAATTTGTATAATTGAAAATTTTATATCATCCATTAACCCGTCAGTCATGTTAATTATACACTTTGTATAATTTACAGTATAATATACAGTTGGGTTAATTATACATTATAAGGGAGAAACTTCCACCCCTCATGTATAAACCAAGTAGGTTGTTGTGACTATCCGTATGTTTGAATTCATTCAATAGAGTTACGTAAACACGTATTTCAATTTAAAAAATAATTTATTGTACGGAACTTATAATAATAATAATCCCACTAATCGATTAGTGGAATGGATGTGGTTAAAAAGTAATTTTATTGGACAACAAAATTTCTTAGTTGGAACTTAGCATTATAATTAATTTAAGATTTTTATTTTTATCTTCTCAAAGGAACAAACAATTTTTAAATCAAGCAGTTCGCTTTAAGCAGAATTTTATGTAAGTAATACATCTTTTGTATGTAACATTATTCCTTTATATTAAAAGTTTTCGAATTGCAGGCGTTGGAACAATAGCGTAATTCATATTTCCGATAAAATTTACTATTTTTTATAATCGATTTAGGTGAAACGACTTTAACCGATTTTAACTTCATATTAATAATTCGAATTAATATTGTTTTAATGTTAATACATACATACTGTGAATAGTTTTCGAATTTAAGTAAAAAACTTAAAAAAGTTGTCTTCACCACCCCTCCCACTAACAAAAAGCGGGACTCCTTGGGGCTTTTTACATGCTTTAACAGTATAATGAAAATTTGTGACAAGTATATTTTTTTGTTTTTTGATGTTCGGGTTAATGCCTAATGTTACTGTACTCTTGCAAAGTTGTACCAGTTTATGGCACCCCAAAGGATCCAGAGTTTTAACCAAAGATGTTGCTTAAAAATAACTTTTAAAAATTAGATTCAAATATGTTTTAGAAATACTTTTTTAATTTGTTTTAATTAACTACGCCTAATTAGTATACATTAAATTTATATTAAAATAAGAGTTTGATAACTGATTTTTTTGCTTAAGGAATTTTTCAGTGATGCAGTTAAAAAGGAATTATCTAAAATCACTAAAGACTATGATGTGAAAGTTGCTTTTTTGAAATATAAAACGAAATCTTTTAAAAATAATGAAAAGATACTATTGAATTTTCATATCAGCCCTGAGAAGTTTACTAGAAACCATAATATTGAATCTGGGGATATTGTGTTCATTGCTAGTGGTGAAGAAAAGAAAGTAGTAAGTATTGTCTTAATTTTTAATGAAGGTATATTTCTTAATTTTGAATTTGAACAAATTATCTTAATAATGTTTATTTTATACTATAGGTCTATTTTTATATTTCAATAAATTTCTTATTTTATCACTTCCTCTCAACCACATAAGCAGTGTGAGTAGCCTGCGTACAGAGATTACTCAAATTGTCCGTCTCCTGAACCATCAACCTTCTTGTTCAGTCAAATGCCTCTTTTACTCAATTTTTCCATGTTTTCCTGACTCTGCCCTGAGGTCTTCTACCTTCCATATCGATCTCGTATGTGTAGCCTCGTTCATATGGAATACATGCCCCCATCCGGTGCTACTCAATAATGTCACCTGAAGGTCGTATTCACAAAATAATGGGGTTTATAAAAAGGAAAAAAAAATCTCAGTCTCTGAAGCAACTCGTGAAATTATTAAATATGAAGTGGAATGTGCCCTTGATCTTAATGAATTTAATGAACTTAATGAATTTAAAAGGTAACAAAAAACCAAAAAGAAGGAAATAAACAAATTCATTAATTTAATTTTTAACCTGTTTTTAATAGTCTATTAAATTAATGAAAAAAATCTTTCAACTAGAACAAAATTCATAACACAATGATATTCTATTCAATCAAAGAAGAAAAAAAACTGTTTCCTAGAAGATGTAGGTTTCTGGCTGGAAAAAACTAACTCTTCGATCTGGCCAAATCAAAAAAGTTTCCATACATGCTGCTCTGCAATGGCCCAATGTGGGCAGGAAAAAAATCTTGAATTCTTGGCGTATGTATTGCCGTATCAAGTGCCTAGGCCGAACTGTCCGGAATTAGACAATCGTGCCCGACTAATACGCCTTTTGTTTACGTGGCTAATACTGTTAAATGTACACATGCTATTACCGGGTACATTAACTAAAATATTTACGTGTTGGCCACAACACCATGCTTGGCGTTTGTTTTTAATATAAAGGTGTTATTCATCACGAATTTGTTCCTGATGATTGCTCCATGAATTCTGGACTATACTGCGAACAACTGGAAAGATTTTACGCGAAGTTGTCACAGCCTTATCAGGGCCTTACAACCGAAAAGGAGTTTTATTCCAACAAGATATTGCTAGTCCACACACTTCCGGTCGTACCAAAGAAAAGTTTGCAGAACTTCATGGTTTTGAACTCCTGCCTCATCCAGCATATAGTCCAGACCTCGAACCATCGGATTTTTTCGATCTATTCTTCAAGGAAAAAAATTTGATAATTTTGCGGAAGTTGAAAATGCGGTCCAAGAGTTCTTCGACAGCCAAGTATCAGCGTGGCATCGAGCAATTGGCTAGCAGATGGCGGTAGATAACATCTAATGAGGGCAGATAACAATGTACTGGACCTTGAATATTAATTGTATTTTATATCAAAGAAATAATAATACAAATATTTGGTTTAAAAATGGTCATTTTTTTTTTTTTTTTTTTTTTTTTTATACTCTCCATTAGATCTTAACGTTTACGAGATTCGCTCGAGTAGGTTAGGAATGAAAGAAACGTGTTTTTAAATATAGCTTTCTTTGTGTCCCTTGAAACTTCTCTCTTGGCAATAAAACCTCGTTTTAGGGAGTTAAGGCGCCTTCATGCACATTTTATTTCTCGCTGGAGCTCTCCATCTATCCTTCTATACTCATTTATATTGGGCACCTAGATGCATTAAGACTTAGACCAATGCATTATGCCTATGCACTTAGACCTGACGTAATTTTCGTTTTATGAACATTTATTTCCATGTCAATTTTACCTCATTCCTCCTGGATGACTCTGAGGTGAAACTGGAGGTTGCTACATTAATCCTGAGGGTCTTTGTTCAATATTGGGGGCCTGGTACATGCTTTAGACTAGGAGCCCTTTTATTGCATTAATAAATGTTCCTTTACTTTGGGGAAAGTTTTGATTTTTATATTATAAGAAATGGCTTTCCATAGTTAATCGTTTTATTGACAATTTCATAGTCCTGAAGGGGCAATAATTGATGTGTTGAAATACACACAGTTTTCCGGTCTTGGAGGAAGGGGATGGCTTCTCTCCTTATCGCCCTGCTTGGGCTCTCCTGATGATGGGATGCAAACTTCATAAAGTGCGTCCGTCCCTGGCTGTATACCGTGATATGGACTGATATTGCGTCTCCTCTTAGAGCTGGGAGTAGGCCATCTTCTATTGGCAGCGTCCCCTAGTATGCCCGTAGGGGGCGGCTAATGTCCACGTTGAGTAGAATTAATAATTGTATGCTACATATGTAACGAAACAAAAATAAACTACTACACTCCAGCATTTAAATTCAAAAATACATGGCCAATGATCGATAGAATAAGGCTAAATGCAAGCCAGGCGCATACAGACATTCATATACTAACTCTTATTAAATGCTGTACCATATGACAAAAAATAAATACTATTTTTGAATTAATACTAAACACTAGCAGAAAATAAATACCATAAAACAACATATTTAAATACTAATCATAAAGAAACACTTAAATAGGTATTATAAACGAATAAATAATTAAATGCGATAAACAAGAACGAATGATAATATATAACAACAAATGATTTAAATAGAACTATGTCAGTATAGGGTTATTACAAATATTCCTGAATGAGACTACCTGCCTAAAGTGTAACGTGACAGCAATTGAAAATTAAGGATGGATGAATCCAAAATCTGTTCATTTAGATATCAAAGATATATTATACGTCTTTTTAGACGAAGTTAAAAAGTCTGCCGCCCACCCTGCGGTCGCTGTTTCCTTAGTAAGAACATTAAAATTAAAAATTACTGGACGACTTGTCCGGGTGATTCCCAATGGTCATCAACTGTGGCGAGATTATGCGTTGTCATGCTCAATTATAGGGTGGTCTATCCGAGTTTATGAAGTCATAAAACTGGACTCCTCTATATCCCGAAAGGGGAGTAAGCTGATTCGCGCGCACCATCGCTGAAGAGGAAGGATGTCATTAGGCTATGATGTCTTTCGTTGGAGAGCATGCATATGAATTCACCCCTGAATTGGCCGAATCAGCAAAATTCCGAGGTTTCTAGGGCCCAAGACCAGAAATTTGTAGCATCGGACCACGCGGTGACTGGCCTTGCAGTGGGGAAGGGTTCCTTTATAGGCGACAAGGAATTTCCGCGTGAGTTTTTGACTGTGTCGTGACGTCCCAAACTGCATTGGGAAACCTTAGAATTTTTTGTACACTTGGGTGGAGATATTAATGAGTAGGGAACAGACCTAAGATTTTGCCCGATGGCAAGCCGGGAGATTCCCAACTTCTTCTGAACTTCCTGTCGGAAGGCCTTCTGCCCGATGTGTCGCATGGGGCGAGCATTTTGAGATCGCTTGATAATTTACAGGCCATCATCCTGTGACTAACAAATTCTACAGGATGTCCCCAAACTTCAGGGATCGTTAGAGGATCGAAAAACTAAGATATGGAATATGCCAGTCTAGTTTTCGAGAAAATCACAAAAAACTAAAAATAGGTGTGCAAAAACTATTTAAAGCCATGGAAGAGCGGATTTCATTCCTTGAATGAATTTTAATAATCATTGTTATTCCAATACAATTATTGTATTTCAATCTTATACTAATGGAAAGGTAATTGAAAAAAAAAAAAATGTATTCAGAAAAAAATAATAAATACTTTTTTATTCAAATATTCATAGTTTAAAGAAAATTACCTATTTAAAGTACATAACATTATGAACAAAAACTGAAGATTAAAAAATTAAAAATTTAAATAATAAAAAAAAAAAATAGGAAATAATAAAACAATTAAATATTCTTACTAGGAAAACATAAATGTTTCAGTTTTAATATGGGACTAACTTAGTGAGAAAAAAAAAAAAAAAAAAAAAAAAACTCGAATCTTTTGATGGTTTTACCTTCTCTAAAATTACAGAGTTAATTTCTCGGAAGCGTCAACGTAAAATGTTGCCCCTCGCTGCAAAACCCGCATCACATCGCGTACTCAGATCGCACTGCATCTAAACATTGCTCTGTGGTGAGCTGGTTGCAAACCATTCTGATGCGCTCGATGAGATCTTCCCTTGTGCGTGAGGTCCGGAGACCGTGGAGGCCAAGGCACCGGCCAACCTCGTCCTATCCAGCGACCTGGGTAGTTGATGTCCAACCAGTCTTGCACGGCCCTTCCGTAATGTGCAGGACAACCATCGAGTTGAAATCAGTTCTCAAGCCTTCTTTCCAAAGGGATATCTTCCAAAAGTGCTCTAAGTCATTCTCGAGGAATAGATAATAACTTTCGATAAGATTACTTTCGAACATAGTTTTGCAATTGTTCTTCGTTCCAATTACATAACTTAATTCGGTTGGGATAATCAGCGGGTATTAAATTTTGCACCTTTTGTTCATGGTAAGCATGCCTGCGGTCAGCCCTTAATGTGCGCCAAATGGTTACCCTTGGAATGCCAAGAACTGAAGCAGCTCTCCGGACGCTTGAACCAGGGATGTCATTGAAGTGCCGCAGTATCCTCACCCTCCGCCTGAGGTCGGCTTCCATCGGAGCCTGCTTACGGTTTCCACCACGATTACATGAGAAGGACCCAGTCCCTCGAAGCCTTCTGAAAGTGCAGGTAAAAACACCTCTGTGTGGGGTTTCTCGGTCAGGAAACCGTCTGCGATATTCCCGAACTCCCTGAAGTGCATTGCCATCGCAGAATTCGTAGACGTAGACTATGTCCGCGAATTCAGCGTTGGTAAATCAAGCCATATTTGTTATAAAAATATTTTGAGATGGATGTTTTCAAGTATCTGAAATCTTACCTCGACTCCTAATATATGTGTACCTAATGATTATAAAGGAAATCGAGTATTAAACCTATAAGTAATCAGGCTGCTTCAGCCTCCTCCCAGGGGAAAATAGTTAAAGTTCAATTTTCGCCAATGGTTCTGCTCTAGCTGTTTTTATCCAGTCAAAACTGTCTCAATATCAGTATGAGGTGATGAGAAAGGCGATTAAAGACAGGGGTCTCAATATTTTCCCATAAAAAGTTGCAAGACATTAACTGATTTAAAAAAAAAAAAAAAAAAAAAAAAAAAAATGCTACCTTAAAGGGAATTAAAATTAATATTGAGTTATATCAAAGTGAAATAAGCTAAGTTAAAAGTAAGTTCAATTTTTTTGTTTAATTATTTAAAATATCTGTTCTTAAGTTTCCTTTATAATTATATATACGTAAATGATATAATTTTTAAATTTAGTTGTAATCCTAGTGTAATTTTCCATCCTTAATAGAAAAAAACAATTTTTATCTCGATATGACAAACCGTTCTCGAGATATTGAGTTTTCCCCCCTTTTTTGCCTTTTTGCCCCACTGTGCGGCGTTGGCCTCACTTTCTTCTATACTCTAACCTACTTCGATGTATGAGGAGTAATAGGCTTAATTACTTCTCGTAATTTTTGGAGGCATAGCGATGCAAGAACGCACGGGTTGTCATCTTCCGCATCAGACTGTCCCTAGCCAGTTTATATGAGCTAGCATGGAATGTGAGGCCCGCAATAAGCGATAGGGGCTCCCCCGCAAGCGCATTCCTCAGGCAATGCATTTTGGTTACTTGTTCTATGTTTGTATTATCGTTGAGGAGCGAGAGGAATGTGTCTCGAAACTGCGTCCATGCGGACAAATCTCCGTTAAATATTGGAAGCTGAATGTTCGGGGGTTGAAAATTAAATGAAGGGGCCGACGAAGTAGATTGTGCCGCATGGGCGGATAACTGCGGCGCACAGTGGTTGAAGGGCGGAAAAAACCTTAGAACATTTTTTGAAGGCATTGGAATTTTTTTTCTTTTTAATATTAATAAATAGACCAGTTACCTGACAAATTCCACCAATTGATTCGGAGATATTCCGAATTTTACATTTGTTATCACCTATTGAAAATCAATCATTGAACAAGTTTATTTTTCAACGAAATATTTATAACTCTTTAATTATTTTTGTTTCTTGATGCGATTTTCCTTCAGAATCATGAACAGAGATCCCACATATTACACTACCATAAAAATGATGCTATTTACTTTAAGTTTAAAGCGAGAAATAAAATCCCGAATGAATGCAATATAAAAAACATTTTACAAAAAAAAATTAAACCGACTTCGAAACCATGGAACCAATAAAAATAAATGCACTGAAAAGTATGAAATAATTACCTTCTGATTTTTATGAGTACACAGTAAAATTGAAAATGTTATAAAAAGCGAAGAGATGCAATAAGACGAATAATTTTACTTTTATTTGTACAAATACTAATTTTTATTAAAAATTGTGAAATTATAATATTAAATACTATGTTCAATACAACACAATCTTTTCGGAGGCGGCGCAAATATAAATGATATTTTATCGATACAATTTCATTAGTAGGCATTAAAATCAATAGATGAGAAGAGAGGATCCATTTTACGATTTTCATAATGTCTAGTGTTAAAAATTTTAAATTTTGCGCCGCCTCCGAAAAGATTGTGTTGTATTGAACATAGTATTTAATATTTTAATTTCACAATTTTTAATAAAAATTAGTATTTGTACAAATAAAAGTAAAATTATTCGTCTTATTGCATTTCTTCGCTTTTTATAACATTTTCAATTTTGCTGTGTACTCATAAAAATCAGAAGGTAATTATTTCATACAGTGCATTTATTTTTATTGGTTCCATGGTTTCGAAGTCGGTTTAATTTTTTTTTTATAAAATGTTTTTTATTTCATACTTTTTAGTTGGAGATGATAACAAATCTAGAAAACCGTAAGTTGGGTAAAACAAATTTCGAAATTTTTTACGCTCTACCACGTTCGTCTTTCCTGGGCTTTTTTATTAGACATAATTATATAAACAGTCACCTGTTCAATTTTATGAGTACACACAGAAAGGTTTAAAAGCGGTGCCTGTATAATACAACTTCTACACCCTACCTTCTACGATTATAATTGGAATTTTTTTTTTAAAAGGTCAATGTTGACTAAATTTAAATGTTTGACTAAATTTAAAAGCGAAGTACTAAGAATAATATCCTTCGTAATAAAAAATATTTAGAAAATAAATTTCTTCAATTCTAGTGGGGCATTTATGATATTAAGCATTTTCATGGCTGCCAAATTTTCTCTGAGGGGACTTTCATACAAAGACGTTGATTCTGGGAGATATCAACTTTTATTTTGCAGTTTTTATTGATGGATGAACATCAGCAAACATTGAAATTTCAATTTCTTTGTTAAATAGTGTAATGTCTTTATGGGGAAAGTGTCACAGGAAAATTGTCATTAATTGGGAAATACAATACACAATATTTGTGTTAGTTATTTCGATACCTGAGAGATGACTACCTCGAACGCGAAAAACCCCTAAACACATGCAAGCTCATTTTCACTGTCTATTTAAATAAAATTCATTCATTTATTATTGGACTTAGGCTCTTAACAACACTCTTAGGCTCTCACGAACCGCAAACACTGAACTTATGACGGTTTGGCTTTTGAAAATTTCGGCAACCTTTAGAAAATCGAATATTTAAATTTCTTTCGATTTAATAAAGATCGATCGCAACCTCAAAATCATTGGAAATTTTCTTAAGACAGTCTGGCTCTTCTACTACATTTCAGTTAATTCACAGCAAACAATTACAACTCACAATTTAGGGAAGTGGAAAACTGTAAAAAATCGAAAAATCAACTGGAAAATGATCGATGGAAATAATTCCTAATAAGTGCCTATCTTAAAGATTTTTATATCTAGACTCTCCTATCTAGACAATAGCAAAGCCTGTGTGCCACCAGCTAGCATCGTAAAACAAAATTAGACAATTAGCCATCATAGATGAAATTGTTGATGGAACAAACTAATATTGAAATTATTTAGCAGAACGTAAATTATTTCATAACTGCTTTTTTGGACGTAAGGTCCAAAAAAGCAGTGGAGAAGGCCTTTGTACGTCTGGAAGCAGAAGCAAGAAGATTAGGATTGTTGGTAAATGAAGGTAAGACCAAGTACCTGGTTACGGATCAACCTGCAGTTCCTGGAGAGAGCGTGAATTCGGGGAATATTCCTTCGAGAAGGTCAACGAATTCACATATCTCGGTTCGGTTGTCAATACCAGCAATGACGTCTCATCCGAGATTAAGAAGAGAATACCAGCTGCTAACAGATGTTACTCTGGACTAAGGCCATATCTTAGAAGCAACCTCATCACAAGGTCAACTAAAAACCTTATGTATAAAACCCTCATACGCCCAGTATTGTGTTATGGGTCTGAAGCATGGACCATGACAAGGAGCGATATGCAGGCGATCCTCACGTTTGAGAGACGTGTCCTCCGGAGTATCTAAGGGGGAGTGCAGGAGGGCGGAGTCTGGAGACGGAGAACCAACAGAGAAGTGGCTCACCTTTACAAGGATGTGGATGCCGTGTCCTTCATCAGGCTGGGTAGGCTCCGCTGGGCGGGCCATGTTATAAGAATGGAGGACTCTGCCATCCCAAGAAGGTCCTAGGAGAGGTACTGCATGGGACGAGACGTCGCGGAAGACCGAAGCTGAGGTGGTTGGTCATTGGTTGTCACACGAGGCCAGAGAGCTCCTTGGATCTCGAAACTGGAAAGCGGCCGCACTTGACCGGAACAACTGGCGGAAACTGATTGAAGAGGCCTCGCTTCGCTAGCGGGTTGTTGAGCAGAAGAAGAAGAAGACATGCCCCTAATATTTTTTCGAGCCACATTTGAGCTTAGACAGCAGATTTTCGTCTTCTTAAAATAAATGATTTGGCACTGACAGACTTTCTAATTTATTCTAGTTGCAGAAACAAAATTAAAGACCTATAGTAGTAATACGGAAAACATAAAAAGTTTCACTCCATGAAGAATCGTCGGAAATCAAAATCTGATTTAAAGCAATAATGGCTAAGATTTTAAATTTAAACGAACCTTGGGGAACTTGAAGAAGTCTTAAATTCTGTTTTAAAACGGTTATCAATACTCAGTCTTTCTTGGAATTCCACGAATTGCGTGGTCTTACGTTTATGGTGTCCAACCGTCGACTAGATCTGAATTCAGAAGGTTCACTGTTATCAATGAATATATATATATATATATATATATATATATATATATATATATATATATGTATACTAATATCGCTACAGAAAACGACAGCGATATTATATTTTGCGGATATTTACCGTTGAAAAATTAGTTAAGGTTATGAATAGGTTGGTTCCAGAAGCACTTAAAACACGTCATATAACTAATAGACTGCTCATGTTCTCCCCCCACTCTTTTGATTCTAAATTTGATTGGTTAGTTTTCCCACATGATTCATCCAGCATTAAAACATTATTGAGATTTGTTAGTTACCAATGAGTTTACTAGCTTGTTGGAGCATACCTTATGTTATATATGCCATATGTTTTTCCAATAAGTAAAAATTTTTAGTGATAATTAAATATTTATTTTCATGTTTTTTCCCGATAACTTCCTAAATAAATTAAGAACAGAAAAAAGGTTTTAATGAGACCAACTTGGGAAAATACTCTACAAGATGCAAAAGGTTTCGTTCCAATCGGTCCCTCCATCTCGGAGTAATCGGTGGACATACATAGAAAAAAAAAAAAAAAAAAAAGGCACATACGTATCGAATTGAGTAACCTCCTCTTTCGTTCGAAGTCGGTTAAAAAATAAGACATTGTTTTTTTGATAATCCGTATTTTTTAAGCGCAGTCGAGCGCTGGTTTAAAATCCATTTTTACTTTCAGTTACCTATATATAAAATATATAGTAAGTGGAAGTATTGCGATCGTGAAAAATTTCGACTTCCGGTTTTCAACGGAAATACACGTTTTGGGGTCCCCTGAGTCAAAATAACCAAGTCCCGCGAAATGGTCTGTGTGTGTGTCTGTGTGTCTGTCTGTGTGTGTGTGAACAGACTAGCTCAAAAACTATAAACCGTGCGAACCTGAAATCGGGTATTTAGTGTATGTATATGCCCGCGATGTGACAGCAAAAATTTCATCAAAATTGCTCAAAGGGAGGGGGTACTTTATTTAATAACTTTTTAAGTTTTTTTCGATTTTCTCAAAAACGGCTCTAACGATTTTGATTAAACTGAGTATTTGATCTATTTATATGCCTGAAATATGACTGTAAAAATTTCATCAAAATTGATCAACCGGAGGGGGGACTTTACTTAATAAATTTTGTATCATTTTCACATGTTTTTTTTATTTACTCAAAAACGGTTTTAACGATTTCGATCAAACTTGGTATTTGATGTATTTATATGCCAAAGATGTGATAACAAACATTTCATCACAATTGATCTACGGGAGGGGGGACTTTACTTAATAAATTTTGTATCATTTTTACGGGATTTTTTTATTTACTCAAAAACGGCTTTAACGATTAACAAAAATAAGATATGAATGTAGAAAAATGTGTGACTTTGGGAAATGATATTTAGCAAAACACGTCAATTTCTAATCTAAGTAAGTTGGTAAGTGAAAGTTGTGTGTTGCGCTCACGCACCAGATTTTTTAAGTAGAAGATACCTCCAATGAAATATTAAAACTAGTTGCAATAACGATGTATTTAATTACACACAGTTTTCCGGTCGCGGGAAATTGCTCTCCTTATTCGCCCTGCTCAGTCTCTCCTGATGATGGACTGCAAACTGCATAAAGTGCGTCCGTCTCTGGCACTATGCAGTCTTCTCCAATCCTGTTGGCGGGGTCGAAATAACATAACAGCCTTAAATCTCCTATTATTATAAAAAAAAAAAAAAAAAAAAAAAAAGTGATTGGAATAACCTGTTACTATTTTACCGACGTTATTGAAATCACTCGTTCATTATTGAGCAGCCTATCACTTGGGCAGGCGTGATAACAGGGGAGAGCGTCACAACAGGCTAAAAGAGTAATTGGATAACAGTGTTATCGCTGGCTGTCAGTCGCTGTTCTCAATCACTTATAGCAATGCAAAAAATTATTGGGCGGCAGTGTTATCGCAGGCAGTTATAATGAATTATGATTACTCCATTAATTATAACCATTCCATTGCTGTTATAATTATTCCATACTGTTGTCTGGAAGAGTGATATCACATTGGCAACAGTGTTATCGCTGGCTATTATAACAGTCTGAAGGAGTGATTGGGTAACAGTGATCGGGCAGCAGGTGTTGGGGCCAGGGGCGTTCCGCAATTGAAACGCCTGTACTGCCGCAATTGGACTGTATAAAAATGGGTGGTGGGTAGGAATAAAATCAATAATATAATAGGTAAAATAAAAAGCCCTTCCAAATGTTAACAAATATATATATATATACATATTGAGAGAGAAGAAAACTTATAGATAACATTAAACCCACAATTATAATATAACTGCTTATGAAAGTAAAGAAAAAAAAGGATAAATTAAATTTACTTAAATTTCTACGAATTGAAAAAAAAAAAACTTCTTTAACAAAAATATCTAACGTTAGGTAAACAGAGAAAATAAATAAATCAACTGTTCATTATTGAGAGAAAAAAGGATGAGATTCTTCTATCCTTGTAGATTCATATGAAAGAAGTATATATAAGGTACCTTATATCAGAGTGGTGTGGAAAAAGCCGCCTTCCTTATATATCCTCAGCTATCATCATGAGCTGCATCTAAATTCTCCAGATTATGGTATTATAGTTGAGATGAGGTGGGTGAGGGAACGGTTGGTAACAGTGGTGAGTCGTTCCCCGAGCAGCTATCAAACACTAATGACCCCGGCCTATCGCCGTGTTCGTTGTTCACTTGTTTTTCACTACACTCACTCCAACAGCTGATATAAATATTATATGATTCTTGTAACCATATTTTAAATTAATATATATTACTTACAATTTGATTTACATTATAAATAATAAAAAAATGTCTTAACCTATAAAGATTATGGAATAAGGAAGATAAGGATTACACAATTAAAGGAGAAAAAAATGCAATTAATAACAAATAAAAGGGCCTGTTTTAAACGGGGAAAAATGACTTTTTGAGAAAAATCATAACTAAAATTTACTAGGGCTTTAACATACCGCCCACCAAAATTTGTAAAAATTTTCAAGAACTCTCTTTCTCTGGAATTAAAGGGGATAGACGGGAGACAGGTCTGGTGAGTTCTGCTTTCCCTGTGTTTAATCTGACCACCCTAACCACTCCGTCCTTCCCGGGATATATTTCTGTCACCCTGGCAGTGGGCCATTGTAGGGGTGGTACGTTGGGATCTCTTAGCAGAACTAAACTGCCCGGTTCAATAGTATTGCCCGGCTTTGTCCATTTAACTCTTTGCTGAAGACAGTTTAGATAATCAAGCCTCCAACGGTTCCAGAAATCAGCAACGCAGCATTGCAAGTGTTGCCATCTGGAAAAGGCGGTTCCGAGGAACATCTGTGACATCATGTTCCGGTGGTGCGGCGAGAGGTGCTCCGACTAGGAAATGCCCCGGGGTGAGAACTTGGTAATCTTCGGGATTAGTAGATATTGGATGGAGAGGTCGCGAATTAAGGACTACTTCAATGTGGGTCATTATAGTGTCCAACTCTTCAAAAGTTACCGGCTGAGAACCCAGAATGCGGGTAAGATGGCATTTGCAGGACTTAATCCCCGCCTCCCACAATCCGCCAAAGTGTGTCGCAAAAGGAGGTAAAGAATGCCATTCCACCTCTTTTGATATAAAATAGTTTCTAGTGGACTCTATGACATTGCGAGAGTTCCACCACTTGTAGAGCTGCTTCAGCCTATTTGACGCCCCTACGAAGTTAGTTCCATTATTGGAAAATACCGTAAACCGGGGTGACATTGTGACTAATGGGGTGACTTTGTGACAAGCCTATTTTTCTACAGTTTTTGAATTTCCCTCCTTTAAAAGAATCAGGTTAGGCAATTCAATGTACCTTTCAGGTAGTCAGTAATGTGCTGCAACCTAGTGGCAACGTATGGGCCTCTATAACTTCTTTCATTCCATTTACCATGGTGCTTTATTTCAACGTTTTAACTAAATGATAACAATCAAACATATATGAAATAAACCACCACGGTAAATGGAATGAAAAAAGTTATGTGTGGCCACTAGGTTGCAGCACATTACTGACTACATGAAAGGTACACTGAATTGCCTAACCTGATTCTTTTTAAGGAGGGAAATTCAAAAACTGTAGAAAAATAGGCTTGTCACAAAGCCACCCCATTAGTCACAATGTGACCCCGGTTTACGGTACCTTGCTTGGCAAACCTCGACGAAATCGGTCAAAGCCCGCCATAAATGCATCAGTGTTCAATTGCGATACTACTTCAATATGTACCGCTTTGGTGCTGAAACACGCAAAAAGGCATACATATACCTTGCCTAAAGCAGCTTTACGTCGTTGGGATTCCTTGATGAGGAAAGGACCGGAGAAATCAATTCCAACATTAAGGAAGGCTCTCCCTTGTTCTAACTGAGACTGGGGCAAGTCGCCCATTATATGGCTTAAGCCCTTCACTCTTAAACGGTGGCATCTCGCGCACTGGTATACGCGTGACCTGACAACCCCTCGACCAGCAATGATCCAATATCTATTACGGAGCAGGGAATGAAGCAGCTGAAGTCCTGCGTGGGAATAAACTTGGTGATGATGGTCAATGAGTAAATTGACGAAGTGAGATTTAGTTGGTAATAAAATAGGATGCATCTTGTCATAGGGTATAGTATAATCTGCCGCCCACACTGACCAAACCAGCGGGATCTATGAAAAGGGTTGAACGATCTCAATGACTTCATTCGCTCCCCATCGATAGTTGTGAAGCCTTCCAATGTCTGTATACCTCTTATAATAGCCTCGTTAGCTTTTCGCATTTTATGCAACGAGAATGGTCCGAATTTCTTTAAGTCAGGATTGAACGCGTTGTGCTTGAACCGAATCACGTGGGCAAATATTCGTTCATAAATATTCGTATGTAGAAGGAAAATCTTTCTAAGATGTTGCTCAATTCATTTTTCCTGTAATAGCGAGCATGGCAACAGTCTTGGTCTCTGGGAGATCTGGCGGATCAGTAATAACTGACTTGGGGAATATCGGCCATTCCTCCTTGGAACTACATAGCCAGCTCGGTCCCTTCCACTAGGCCGTCTTAGAAGGTAATTCGGATGGGCATATACCACGCGAGGCAACATCAGCAGCGTTATTTTCCGATGTTACATGATACCAAGAAGATAGGTTGGAAGACTCTAAAATCTTTGCGACTCGATTAGCAACAAAGGATTTTAAGCGGGAGTGGGGTAGGTGAAGCCATGATAAGACGGTCCTCGAATCCGAGCATATGGAAGACACATTCCATTGCGATATCGTATCCTTCAGTGAAGTTAATGCATCTACTAATAGCACGGCGGCACAAAGCTCGAGGCGTGGTATCGATAGATTTTTAAGGGGCGCCAAACGAGTTTTAGCATAAATTAGATATGTAGAGAAATTAACGTTTTGTAATTCCAAGTGTGCGTACACGACCGCAGCAAATCCTAACTCGGATGCGTCGGCAAAGCCAACAATCGTGACTCGTGATGCCCATTCAATAAAAATGCAGCGAGGGATGCGGATCTCACTTAGATGTATTAAGTTATCATTAAACGTTTCCCAACGTCCCGTATGGCACGGGAGTATCCCAATCGAGTTTCATCTCCCATAAATTTTGCAAGATAGTTTTTGCCCTAAATATTGCGGGTGCTAAATATCCTAACGGATCATACACTCTAGCGATGGTGGACATAATACCCCTCTTTGTCGGCACGCAAGCTCTAGGTAGCACCTTATAAGAAAGGTAGTCACCTTTCGGCTCCCATTGGATCTCCAGTACCTTAACAACAGTCCTCCATATTAGAGAACGAGACCGGAGTTTCTATAGTTTCTGCCGGCACATTGTCAAGTATTTGTGAACAATTACTGCTCCACTTTTTTAATTCGAAGCCTCCTTTACCCAACAGTTCTATTAGATCCCGTTGCAGAGCACTAGCTTCCAAAATCGTGTCCATTCCCATCAACAAATCGTCGATATACAAATGCGTTAGCAGTGCACGCGATGCTTCAGTGTAATTATTGCCATCATCCAGTACAAGCTGTTTGATTACACACATTGCTAAGAAAGAGGAACATGAGAGACCAAACGATAACCTATCGAATTTATACTCAGCCATGGCGTCTGTATTCCTGAATCTATAGAAAAAGTGCTGATAGGCACAATGTTCAGGGGCTAATCTTATCTGGAGATACATTTGGCATAGAACATTTTGGTTTTTGTCAAAAACAACAATATTAAAAACGTTTTTTTTAAAACAACATCGATGTTTTCTGCAAAAACAAATATGATTTAACATCGATGTTTTAGACAACATCAAATATTTTTTAACATCGATGTTTTAACAATAACCAAGTTCTTTTTAACATCGATGTTTTCGACAAAAACAAATATGTTTTAACTTCGATGTTTTGGACAAAAAAAATATGCTCTTAACATCGAATTTATAACTATAACAAAGTTGTTTTTAACATTGATGTTTTTGTCAAAAACACAAATGTTAATATATATTTGTTTTTGTCAAAAACATCGATGTTAAAAACAAATTTTTTTAAAACATCGATGTTTTTGACAAAACAAATATGTTTTAATATCGATGTTTGATTTTGACAAATGCAAAAATGTTTTATCATCGATGTTTTTGACAAAAAACATCAATATATATTCTCTTAACATCGATGTTAAAAACATGTTTAACAATATTGATGTTTTTTGTCCAAAACAGCGTTGTTAAAACATTTTCGTTTTTGTCACATCGATGTTTTCCGCAAAAACATTTTAGTTATAGCTAAAAAAATCGATGATGAAAACCACAATTTATTGTTAGAACTTAGATGTTAAGAGCATAAATATTGATGTTTTTTTTTTTTTCAAAACATCGATGTTTTCTGCAAAAACAATTATGTTTCCTCATCGATGTCAAAAACAACTTTTTATTGTAAAACATCAATGATTTTAACAGCATGTATATTGATGTTTTTTTTTTTTTTCCAAAATATCGATTTAAAACATTTTCGTTTTTATCAAAAACATCAACGTTAAAAACAATTTTTTTTAAACAACATCGATGTTTTCTGCAAAAACAAATATGATTTAACATCGATGTTTTGGACAAAACCATCGATTTGTCCAACAACTACAACAACATTGTTACAGTTAAAAATTCGATGTTAAGAGCACATTTGTTTTTGTATATAACATTGATATTAAAAAAACAACTTTTATATTGTTTAAACATCAATGTTAAAACATATTTGTTTTTTGACCAAAACATCGAGGTTAAAACATTTTTGTTTTCGCCGAAAACATCGATGTTAAAACCTTTTTGGTTTTTGACAAAACATCGATGTTTTTCTGCAAAAACTAAAATGATTTAATATCGATGTTTAAATCATTTCTGCAAAAACAAATATGATTTAACATCGATGTTTTGGACATAACCATCGATGTTAAAACAACTTTGTTATAGTCAAAAATCGATGTTAAGACTATATTTGTTTTAGTATATAACATCGATGTTAAAAAGAACTTGGTTATTGTTAAAACATCGATGTTAAAAAATATTTGATGTTGTCTAAAACATCGATGTTTTTTGTCCCAAACTACGATGTTAAAATATATTTGTTTTTGTCATTTATGTTAAAAACCACTTTTTATTGTTAAAACATCGATGTTTTATAATTGTGGTTGCAGGTTGTTTTTAACATCGATGTTAAGAGCATACAAATTGATGTTTTTTTGTCCAAAACATCGATGTTAAAAACAATTTTTTTAAAACATCGATGTTTTCTGCAAAAATAAATATGTTAAAACATATTTGATGTTGTCCAAAACATCGTGTTAAGAGCATACGTATTCATGTTTTTTGTCCAAAACATCGATGTTAAAACATATTTATATGTGTCAAAAACATCGATGTTAAAAATAACTTTTTATTGTTAAAACATGTTTCAACATCAATGAGATTAAGAGAATATATATTGATGTTTTTTGTCCAAACGTCGATGTTAAAACATTTTTGTTTTTGTTATAAACAACGGTTTTTAAAACATCGATGTTGTTTTAATTATTGATTTTTTCTGCAAAAACAAATATGTTTTAACAATAAAAATTTGTTTTTCACATCGATGTTTCAACTAAAATTAAGATGTTTAGGTCCTAGCAGTTGAATATTTAATAAATGATTATGTAAAACCAACTATGCAGAAAACCTCAATGTTTTTATATATTAATAATGAAAATTATACATGCTTTACACTTAAACATCAATTTAAATACGTTTGGGCACTAATATGTTAATGTTTAAAGAACGTATAAATTAAAAAACATCGATTTCGAAAAACATGTTCAAGAACATCGATGTTTTGTGGTCGATGTTTAATCGACATCGATGTTTTGCCGTCGATGTCGCATCTCTAATGTCCGGTGACATGGCAATGCGCGGCTTACGAAACACCAGCAGGATATCCCTTATATCACGCTGTAATTTCGGGCCAGGTAGGAGAAAATTATTTAAAGACCCATTTACCGCTGCTGCAGACGCGTCAAACACAATTCTAAGCTTTGTGGACGAGCTGTCCTTAAAAACAGCATGGTGAGGGAGGTAACATTTCTCCCATATATATATATATATATATATATATATATATATATATATATATATATATATATATATATATATATATATATATATATATAAGTTACGATTAGACTGACACTAACACTGAAAAAAGGTGGGTGTGGGGGAAATGAACATCACGACTTCCAGAATAGAACTGACTTTATTATGATAAAATCCAGGTATATGTAGATACAATAGTTGATGATAAACATTGTTACTAATCCTAAGACATAATAGAAACATTAACTGAATTTTATCCTTCTTTATCAAACTAACTCCCTCCCTCCAGTTTCTTCGTAAGGAGGAACTCACAATAGAAATAAAAACACACTTAACAGAAAACTTCAATTAACAAAACATTAACTTAAGACTAAAAATAGATAATATAGATAAGCGTGTCTTAAACAAAAGATATCCTAAACTTTATTTCAGCTAGTAAGTATTAGTAGGTATGCTCCTACGCCAGTCTACTGACTGCTACAACAACAAAGGAAAGAAAGAAAAATAAAATAAAATAAAAAATTCTCATAATTTCTACTTGGTGTCTCCATCTGAGCGCTGCTGCCCGGTTCCGGATTTGTCGGTAGCTGGGGCACGCGAAGTTCCTCCAAATGTACGGTCCGCGAACGGAATGGGTGGTTTATCTTCTATGGGGTGGGCCATCGCGATCTTACTAAATGTGTCGACAGCTGTGACCCACGATTGGCCTTCGTTTGAATAAATGTCCACTTGTACCGATCGTAAGGGTTCCGATGCCGTGGGTGTGACCGCTTGTTCCGCTATGGGAGGTTGACGGTCATACTTAGCTTTCTGACATATTTCGCAACGCGTAATACAATCCCTCACTGTTCGTTTCATATTCTTCCAGTAATAAAGTAACTTTAAAGCGCGCAAAGTTTCCTCTATTCCTCTATGGTTCGTCTTACCGGTATGATGATCGTTTACAAGTTTTTTCTGAGCTACTGGCTCCATGACTGTCTCAACGTGACGTAGGCACCGGACCAATTGATAACCAACACCTATCCTCTCCTGCCTCCAAAGCCTCTTTAGCTTGTCTGCTATTACTCGATTTCCCACGTATATCTGGCAGTCCCGACCTGGGTTGCTATACTCCGCGAAAATTCTCTCTAGTTCGCTTTCGTCTACCGAAGCTGGTGTACGGACCAGGATCGTTAATAATCCCTCGTACGTGCTCGCCCGAGTTTCCGTCCCAGGGTTCTGTTTAGATTTTATAATTATCTGCAGTTTTTTATTGTTAATAATTTCATCGATTTCCGGCAATTCTGCGGGTCTATCAGACGGTGTGGCTTGTCCCTCCGGTTCGCTCTGTCGTTCAGGTGGCGCGGTATTACCCTCCGGTTCGCTCTGGACTAATGGGATTTCTGGTCCGCTTTCCGCCCACTCGCGTAAGTACCGCAATGCAAACGGTTCCGCTGGTTCCCCTTCTTCCTCTATGGCGTTTACAACGAGATCTCGCGACAACCAGTCGGCGACGGCATTTTCGACTCCTTTCCTATGTATGACCTGGAAATTATAGGCTGCGAGTCGCTCTTTCCATCTCGATACTCGCGCGGAAGATTCCTTTAACGTGTCCAGGTAAATAAGTGGTTTATGATCCGTCACCAGTTCGAATCGTCTCCCATAAACATAGGGGCGAAAATGTTCGACTGCCCAAACCACCGCTAACAACTCCCGTTCTATCGCGCTATATCGTAGTTCGGCGTCATTCAGTTTCCGCCCCGCGTACGCGATTGGTTTCTCGCCCTCTCCAAAGTTCTGCGAGAGCACGGCCCCCACAGTGACCTCGCTCGCGTCTGTCGTAATTCTAAATGTCCTGTGGAAATCGGGGAAGGACAGTAGGGGACGGGTAGTCAGAATTTCTCGGCACTTTTGAATACTCGCTAACTGTTCCGGTCCGAGTTGAAAGCGTTTTCCTTTCCTTAGTATTTCCGTTAGTGGGTGAGTCAATTCCGCGATGCCAGGGATGAATCTCCGGTAATAGTTAATCATACCCAAGAATCGACGGATTCCGCGTGCGTTCCGTGGTAAGGGCGCTTCCAGAATGGCCTTTACTCGCTCCTGGTCCGGTTGTATCCCGTTTCGCGAAACTACGTATCCCAAGAACTTAATTTCGCGCAATCCAAACTTAGACTTCGCTTGATAATTTAAGTCCGAAGTCACGGATCCTATCGAATACTAGGCTCAGGTGTTTAATATGGTCCTCCTCCGACTTACTAAAAACTATGAGGTCGTCCATATATACTTGAGAAAATTCCTCCCCGAGACCCCTTTGCAATTCATCCATTAACCGTTGGAATGTAAGTGGCGCCCCCTTCAACCCAAACGGCATTCGCACAAACTCAAAATGGCCCCGTTCCCAAGAAAACGCCGTTTTCCGAATATCTTCTTCTGCCATTTTAACCTGGTGGTACCCGATCTTAAGGTCCAGGGTACTGAAAACTCTCGCACCGGCTAGACGATCTAGTATGTCTTCGACTCGAGGGGGTACCGTTCATCCTTTGTTGCCACGTTTAGCTTGCGATAATCCACCACCACCCGATATCGCTTCGTATTCCCATCATGTTCACCTTGCCTTTTCTCCACTACCCATAACGGGCTATTAAACGGGGAGTTGCTATGCCTGATTATACCTTGCTGTAGGAGTTCCTCTAATTGTACTTTAATAATGTCGCGCATAGCTTGGGGATAACGCCTATTTTTGATATACACGGGTGCCTCGGTTTTCAGATTAATCCTATGCACCGTTCTTCCAGTGGTGGGTAAAAATTCGCCGTCTTTATAAAATAGTCCCCTGTTTCTCTCGATTAAGTATTCTATTGCCCGCTTCGAACACTCTACCGCCCCGATTTCTATATTCGAATACTTCCCGCCCGTTGTGGTCGAATAGTTCCGATCTCCTAGATCATAACGCCAGATTTTGTGATTGACCCTCATACTCAATCCGGTGCGTTGAAGGATGTCACACCCCACGATTAAATCGTATCCAGGCATCAATTCCTCCATAATATGTATTGCTACAAAATCCTTGCGCCCTGATAACTCGTTGAGACTTAACAAAGCTTCCCCTAATGTTTGGCATCTCCCACTGACTGTAGAAACCATGCATGTACATCGCTTGCGCTTGTTCCAAATGCTTAATTTTTCCGCCCCCCTCCTACTAACTAAAGAGTACTCCCAGTGTCGATTAAAAACCTCACCCCTGATTCCCCTAATCTCGCCACGGCCACGGGCAACCTAGTTTTCCGTCTCGGTTCCACATTATTGTTAATCACTAATTCCCATGATTGGTTGCCCCGCCCCTTTCCGTGTCCTCAATCTGCCCGCGAACGGCCCGCTAACACCTCCGCCCCGGACGGGCCCCCTTTCCAAGAGTTGCTACCACTTACCTTGTGAATCCTGGTAACCGGCCCGCTGCGCTCAGAAGGGGCACTGTCTTCTCTCGATGATTCTCCGCTGGTGTAGCGTCTCCCGTTCCTCCTGCCTGATCGCCTGACGTCCCAGTCCTGGTTGTTAACCTTCATCGGTTCCGGCTGTTGGAGGTCTCTCCTGCCTGGTCGAGTGTTCCGTCTTCATAGTCTTCCGTCTAGTAGCATTCTCTCGCTACGTGGCCCCGTCTGCCGCACTCAAAACACCTCGTGAGGCTACATTGAGCTGCTACATGTCCAGTTCTATTACTTTCGTAGCAACGGCGGTCCGGTTTCCTTCTCCTCTCTTCTTGTCGCTTAGCTGGCCGCTTCTCAAAACTTCTGTCATACCTTTTCCTTGGTGGTCGCACCTCCTCCCACTCCATTTCGGGCTTCTCAAATCGAGTTTCACTCCTTTCTTTGGCGTCTATTAGGTCGTGAGCACACTCGATGAAGTCTCTATCCCTGGGAAGTGAGCCCGGGCGGTCAACATAGTGATTAAGCTGTACCTTCAAGACTCCTCTTAAAAATTCCATCTTCTGGCTTCCCTCTGCTTGGCCAAAAGTCTCCACCATTTTCTCTGTTAGACGATTATATAGTACGAGAAGTTTCTCGGCGAACTCGCCTTCTGACTGGCCTTGTGTCCTCCGCTCCTTGAATAGGTAAAACACATCTTCCTTCGGAGTCCATCTTCCTCCGCCATATAATTTTTTTAGTCTCACCTTAAGCGTTTCCCACGTGTGAGTTAGGTCACCCTGGATGGCGTTTAATACTCGCCTCGAGATACGGCCGACAAGGGAGGCTTCCAGGAGTTTTACATCTGATTCCATCAAGGTGCCTGCTTCTTGTCGAGTTACAATCAAATTTTTAATCTGATCACCTCCCTTGAAGAAGTGCTCAAGGTCCCCCACTATACCCGTGAACGGTTCTAATTGACTTATCACCTCGTGGATAAATGCGGAGTTCTGGGTCCTTATCTTTAGCAATTCAATCTGCTGAGTTTCGGTTGCCTTAGATAGTTGGGCCTCCAACTTTGAGCGTTCTACTGTCGCCTGGGCCAGCTGGTATTCCAGTTTCGCCACTTGCTCTTCTGACATCACGATATTAATTCACGTAACTTGAAGCAACGAATTTCACTTGTGAAATTTTTAAACTTGATATCTGCTCACGTCACGTGACCGCGCTTCCGGACGTCCCGGGTTTCGGCACCAGTTACGATTAGACTGACACTAACACTGAAAAAAGGTGGGTGTGGGGGAAATGAACATCACGACTGCCAGAATAGAACTGACTTTATTATGATAAAATCCAGGTATATATAGATACAATAGTTGATGATAAACATTGTTACTAATCCTAAGACATAATAGAAACATTAACTGAATTTTATCCTTCTTCATCAAACTAATATATATATATATATATATATATATATATATATATATATATATATATATATATATTCCTTTTTTTTAAATAATTTTACAACTACATTTTTTATCCTGAAATTGTTTAGTTTTAGAAATTCAAAATATTCGTAACATGCATATTTGGAATAGCGAGAAATTTCAAAATTATATTTCGATTTTGAAATCTTAAATAACAGAATATATATATTTTTTAAATTATTGTATATTTAAAACCTTTTTTTTTCTGTATTTATCTATAACACCCTACATGTACAGAAGACCTACCTAGTTTCATTAACGTGCTTAAGGGAGAAGTAGAATTTCACAAACAATAATATTAAATGATTATAATAGAAATAAAAATAATCAAATAGCGATAGCTGCATTGCGTCGGCACAGTTTTCTGTGGCACATCCAAAAGTGCCACATCGGCCTGCTCCGCTTTGCTCTGCTCTGCATCCCTATGTGCGCCAGTGGCGGATCCAGGGGGGTGGCGACCCCCCTTAGAGGTGAAGACACCAATCAATTATTACTATTTCTGTATAGAAAGGGCTATCTTTAATAATTTTTTGAGCTCCTTAAATGAAAAATAAATTGTATTTAAACATTAATTAGAAATCTAATACTTAAATGTGCACTAATATTTTAAATTGGATCCTTTATAAGGCAGAAATATAAAAAATAAAAAAGTGCGCCCCCCTTCAGAAAATTTCTGGATCCGCTACTGATGTGCGCGGTTCCTATCTAATACACTTTCCACAAAAACTGCTCTGCTCTGCGTTGTGAGTGTCTCAATGTGCGCTCGGCCCAAAAAGGTGGACCCCGGTCCGTTCCGGGACGGGAACAGCCTCTTCAAAATCTATAATATGAGACAAAAAAAAAAAAAAAAAACTAACGTAAAAACCTAATGTAAAGCGAGATCATAACGATTTTTATAACAATAAAGAATATACCCAGAGATTGGCTGAAGTTATGCAATTTTAATATGGATAGGTGTTCGCACCTGGTATGGAAGAACCACTGAGCGAAATTTGGAGAATTTAGGACAAAGGGTATGGATTTCTATAAAGAACAAACAAACAGAACTTCATCTTTATTTTTATAGATTTAGACATGATAATATGAATTTTTATTTTTATTTTTAGTATCAGCCAGTTATTTCAAGATTATTTCAACTTTTAGGGCTGTACTAGCCAAGGGGGTATGGTCTAACATACCGCGGGGACCAGCCGTACTAGTAAATAGGGGACCGGGATTCGATCCTTTCACCTAACAAATACACCTGTTTTATCACTCTTGTATACCAGCTCACAAATTAAAGAATAAATAACTTTGTCCTCTGGGCGTGGTCCTGCTTCTCAACGTCCGCCCCTGTGACATTCTGCGAACATTTAGGTACTCGGGGAAAGACATCATCAATCGAAACTGTCTTTCCTGTCCTGTCTTTACTGCTTCAGCCCATTCAACTTTTACAAAGTTCCTTTATTCCTTCTCTCCGCCTCCCTCAGTTGCCACAGTCATCACAGAGGCAACAACAGCTCCTTGAACGGGCCCACCAGTTCTCAGAACAGAATTCAGTATCAATATGAAAGAAAATAAATAAATGACATGTATGCTTACAAATAAGTATCTAAAATTACAAAACGAGAAAAAAAAAATTGAAAATATCGCAATTAACAAATAAATACTTCACATTACTATTTAAAGAAATAAAAAAAAATTCAAAATTGGTACTCATTACTTTGAAATTATTTCACAGTAATTAGCGCAATGTTATATTAGAGTTCCAAATAATGTGAGCGTTAAAGTAGTGATTACTTAAAGAAGTTTATTACATGTAAATTTAATTTAATTTTACAACTTGTCACATAAAATAACCATCGTATAAATAAAAATTCTATTCCACAGGGAAAAAAAAGTAATGAGTAAGCCAAGCATATGAAAAAAAGCACTTTACATTTTAAATCGTTTAAAATTTAATAATAATTTTAAAAAATAGTTCTAATGAATCAAGATTTAACCAACCACTTCGCTTTCATCCCCATTTTATAAAAACTTCATCCATAATTAAATTTTTAGATAAGTTATAAATAAGACTTTATTATCAAATAAAAAAGACAGATTGTTAGTGCTGTTATCACTAAAATATTGGCTTCAGCTACAACATAAAATATTAATATTAAGTTGATTTCTATTTTCTTAATTAGATTATTCCATTTCAAAATTTATTTTCAAGTTTTTGTAATCAATAAAATTCGGTTTTGCAAACATTTTAAAAATCATTGTATATAATAAGAATTTTACATTAATTTATCTATTTTATCCTATTATTTTTTTTCCCAAAGGATTATCGTTAATATATATGTGTTTCGGAATTCCATTTTTATTCGTTATCACAAAATCTCGATTTTTAATCTCTATCTATCGCATTGGTGGTCCATCTGAGGTTTACTTGTGTTGTTTATTGTTTTGGGGTTATAGCTTGAAATAGTAGTTCTAGATAGACTTTTTTGTTTTTATTTTCAATAATATTAGTGGTGTATTGTACACTTTACCAATGCATATGTATATAGAATTGCAACCTTCTTCAATCGCGGAAGACCACAAATTCAGAAAATTAGTGAAAGAATTAAACCGTTCTTATCAATTACATTACCGAAAGACGATGAAAGACAGCTACACGGCATTTGTTGAAAGTGTGTGCATCACTACAGATACTTGGACATCTGGGGACATTGATTACTCTGCAGCTATATAGCTATCGCAGCACATTTCATCCATGATTTCAAGTTGAAATCCTATTGATATCTTTGTTGAATTCTACCGGACGCACACACTAGTGAACATACGCTCAAAGAAATTTCTGGAAATATAGGACTGGAAAATAAAATATCTGTTTATTAACAAAAGTGAGATCAATAGTTGCTCATTCTAAGAGGGGTACATCGAGCACTGATATATTTAAAAAAAAAAACATACAAATTTAGGTATAGTAAAACCAAAAAAGCTGATACAAGCTGTGGAAACCAGATGGAATTACACTTTCCTTATGCTTCGCCATTTTTCTGAGTTAGAAGACCCTATTAAAATGACAATAGCTTTTCTACATACAAAGCATATAGAACAATTGAGCATGGAAGAATGGTGTATATGCAGAAATCTGTGCAGAATATTGGAGCCATTTGATGAAATTTCACGGCAGATGAGCATGGAAAAGTATGTAACCGGGAGTCAAGTCATGATTTTCGCCCTAGGACTTAACCGGATGATTGAAAAAATTAAAGAACAATTCACAAACAAATCTCCGGTTAATGTCATTTTAGACCTAAGAAATTCTCTTGCTTCAAAATTTAAAAATATAGATTGACAATATTTAGAAATATAGCAAAACAATTGGTTTGGGAACTATTCTGGATCCCAGATATAAGATGCTACCGTTCATTGAATTTAAGGTAACGGGCGAACTAATAAAAAAAAGATTTTATCTGCAGTTTTCATATTGGATAAATGATGGTTGACTGGATTTTGAATATTGATGAGAATGGTACGGGCTGGCGGTCAATAAACAACAAAATAGTATAAAACTATTTTTTGTAGCCAACGTTTCGATCCAACAATGGCTCTTCGTCAATGCAACTTCGTCAGGGCTAATTGAACTAGACACAGACAAAAACAAAAAAAAAATATGAATAAGTACATAAGACAAAGCGTGTGAACTAGTTAGATAAAATGTAAGGGTCTGTAAACTATAAAATAGTTTTATACAATGCTATTTTGTAGAAGCATTGTACAATGCTTTTCTTACACTTCGCCGTTTATCTGAGCTAGATGACCCTATCAAAATGACAATTGCACTTCTACATACAAAGCATACAGAGTAATTGAGCATACACGTACAAATCCAGTGAGTTCAAAAACTCTGTTCGAAAATTTACAGCTTCGCTGGCATCGCAAACTGTATCAATAGATTTGTATGATACCAAGTTCCTTGTCAACAACTGTTGTATCTTCAGATTTAAATCGTCAACGTCCACGTTTTTTGCCGCTAAAATTGCTCTTTCTGCAAGCCACTCATAATTTGTGTACGTCGGGAAATATTTGTTCAATAAGAGCATCTTGTGAATCAATGATTGTGCAGAAATCGGTCGGTAATTTTACGCATTTTACACTGTGCAGCACTGTGGCCATAGAAGATTGTTACTTTCACTTACCTATATATGAAATATATAGTAAGTGGAAGTATTGCGATCGTGAAAAATTTCGACTTCCGGTTTTCAACGGAAATACACGTTTTGGGGTCCCCCGAGTCCAATTAACCAAGTCCCGCGAAATGGTCTGTGTGTGTGTGAACAGACTAGCTTAAAAACTATAAACCGTGCGAACTTGAAATTGGGTATTTAGTGTATGTATATGCCCGCGATGTGACAGCCAAAATTTCATCGAAATTGGTCAAAGGGAGGGGGTACTTTATTTAAAAACTTTTTAAACGATTTTCTCAAAAACGGCTCTAACGATTTTGATTAAACTGTGTATTTAATCTATTTATATGCCCGAGATATGACTGTAAAAATTTCATGAAAATTGATCAATTGGAGGGGGCACTTTACTTAATAAATTTTTCATCATTATCACGTGTTTTCTTTATTTACTCAAAAACAGCTTTCACGATTTTGATCAAACTGGGTATTTGATGCATGTATATGCCAAAGAAATGATAGCCAACATTTCATCAAAATTCATCAACCTGAGGGGGGACTTTACTTTAAAATTTTGTATCATTTTCAGGTGTTTTTTTTATTTACTCAAAAACAGCTTTCACGATTTTGATCAAACTGGGTATTTGATGTACGTATATGCCAAAGAAATGATAGCCAACATTTCATGAAAATTGATCAACCTGAGGGGGGGACTTTACTTAATAAATTTTGTATCATTCACGTGTTTTTTTTATTATCCCAAAAACGGCTTTCACTATTTTGACCAAACTGGGTATTTGATGTATGTATATGCCAAATATGTGATAGCCAACATTTCATCAAAATTGATCAACCGGAGGGGGCACTTTATTTCATAACTTTTTTTCCTATTTTTCGATTGTCTCAAAAACGCCTTTAACGGTTTTCATCTTATTCGTCATGTTTAATGAAATTAGGTGTTGTTTAATATCAGGTAAGCGCTATCATTATTCAAATGTTCTGAACAAATGAAAACAAAAATAAGAAATGAATGTGGAAAAATGAGTAACTTTGAGGATTGGCATTAAAAAAACGCATTAATTTCTTATAATAAGTAAGTTGGTAAGTGAAAGTTGTGTGTTGCGCGCACGCACCAGATTTTTTTTTATTACGTTGCACGCTGCGTCAGAGTTATTTTGAATATTTAGTGGCAGCTTAAATACTGAATGAGCTGATCTCATGCCCAATGATGCAACGGCCAATGCGATGCCATTATTTGATCGTATTTCGGCGAGAATTAGCGAAATGAGGAATGTTTTGCCAGTCCCACCTCGGGCATCCAAAAAGAAGAACCTACCTTGTCCTGCTGAAACTGTGAGTATTAGCGGTCGTAAGTGGTTCTTTGTTCTTCATCCATTAGTGGGATATTGCGAGGAACAATTGCCGCCATTTCTACACTGTTGTACTGCAGTTCACGATTCATTTCAGTGTTCATTAAATCAGATGCATCTCGATTTGGCGAATTCATGCCGAAATGACTGATTGGTAAGTTGGCATTGATAATGTAAAGATCCTCAATAGCAATCAATGCTTAATTTTACATAGCTTCGCTGATTGTTATCGTTAGATCGTATCACCGTGTTCGATGTTGCTGCAATATATCATCAGTCATTGAATCTTTGTGATTATCCCACTATCACTATAGCCAATATCTCTGCTCGGGCTGGGAAACATGGGAAACGCCAAAACTATAGCGAATAGTAGACAAATTTGTATTTTTGTACAGTTCCATGCTGCTTCAGCAAGCATACATTCCCACTGGTTGTCGTCTTCCAGCAAGCCGAGTGCAAGGCATGGATCTTTATACGTTGGATACTGCTGCACCATTCACTTTACCTAGAAATGTAATGGGCCAGTAACATTAACTAACAACAGTCGAAGATAAAAGCACTCAGTCAGCCTTGTATTGACTGTAAATACTCGCCACTAGGTGTTTGATTTGAATAAATTGAGATATTTATCAATGCAGCTTGCGGTGTCTTGCTTGCGGGGCATCTATTTTTTTTTTGAAACCATGTGAAATAGCCTGGTACTTGTGAATAGAGTAATGATCTTGGAAAGGTACCAAAATCATCCTCACGATCACACAATTCAAAAAATTCAGTGAGTGTTTTTTTGGTGGATTTATAGCAAAAGTTGACTTATATGGTGCATAGGTCAGTGTGCCACTTCCGTCCCGTACACAGGATGTCGTTCAAGCTGAATTCAGTGGAGCCGCAGGATGCATTGAAGACGACGCGCAGTTTTGAACATTGCATCACACCGTGATGCGGTATGATGTACTCTACTTCCTTAGACGCCAAGGACATGTGGCCAAGGGATACATATTCTCGCATGAACGACACATATTTTTCGCGAAGTTCAGTGTCGTGTGACAGCCTTTTCTCCAAACCATAAAAACTTCGAAGAGCGACAACTCGGTTTTTGCCTGGAATCTGATGCCCGGGTTTGAGAGGGAGTCTCACCATGTATCTCCCATTAGCAGCTCGAAGCAAAGTTCGTGTAAAGAAACTTTCGCAGAACTGATCTCCCGGATTGGCTCTGTCAGCGGGTGCTGGTTCTTCTAGGTCGCAGAATGCTCTGAAAACCTCCGCCTGCCTCTCCTCCTCCTCGGAGTGATAATGATAATTGATCAGTTATCGAGCGGGATGAAAAATGATTAACACGTTGAGCGCCATGGAAAAGATGATTTATTTTTGCATGGGGCCGAAGCATTTTTTTTTCTAATTTATAACTTAAGAATGACACATAGATTGCAAAATAAATAAATTAATTTTGCCCATTCACTATAATTCTGAGAGCGGTACGTCTGTACCGCCCGGCCCCCGGGTAATAGCCCCTGTAGTGCTCCGGGCTACTTGGCGTTCAGACCTCTTCATCTTCTCCAAGCACCCCCCAAATTAAAAAAAAAAAAAATTGCGAATTGTTCGGGGCCGGAGCGTTCCCATACGCCTTGAAATCACCTTCGGCTATCGTTCTAATCTTATTACTTCATTGCCTTCAGCTCGTGTATCTTATGATTGTTCTTGACGCAATTGCGCCATCCTGAAACGCGCATCAGTAGTTTGTTGCTGGATTTGTTCTTCGGTTCTTTGGGCTCTTCTATTTCGCATGCTTTAACAAGTAGATCTAGAAGCTAATATTAATGCAAATTAGCCCCTTTACGTTGGCATCTTTTACTGTACAAAACACACATAAATAGAACTAATTGAATTACGTAATGATGAAAAAGATAGTAATAATGCATTTAATCTTTGAACTAATTAATTAGAAGATACTACCACGGCCGGGAATCAAACCCAGGCCCTCTGCATCAACGTTGCAGCGCTCTTACCACTGAGCTAACCGTGGGGCCGTCCCACAAATATAACTTAATTATTTAACTAAATATCATGAATAAATAACATTATTTAATCTTTGATTGTACACACAAACATATACATATACAAGTAAATATTAGAATTAATATAAAATATAAATATTTTACGAAAGCGAAAAATTTTATTTTTCTTAATCATATCGAAAATATATTGTTAGAAATAGTTAAAAAAAATTCTGTGGAAGTCAGAGCTCTTATAAGTGAATACAAAAAATTTGCTCAATTGTAATAAAATTCTAACTTTCACCGATTTTTTTTTTTTTTTTTTTTTTTTTTTTTTTGACCATTTCCAACAACATTTTCGATTTATATAAAAAAATTGGATTTCATAATAAATCAATAACAATAATTTACATTTACAACACAATAGGCGTTGTTGGCGGGGGCTCGTGATACGTGTTGAGTACTTTTGAGGTTATGTAAATCGCTTAATTAACTAATCGTGCGACTACACTCAAAATTAATAATTTTATTAACATTCGAGCGGGCGCGCTAGGGAATAGAGTTCCCCAGCCTCGGTTTTTAGGCTGTCATATCTTTCAAAGTGGCTCAAAGTCCTGGAGATCGCAGGTATTCAATATCCGAACCTTTCCCCACCTCGTACTACCTTCCTACCTGTATATAATAAACTCCGTTATAAGCATATACGAATTGTTTACCATTTGTTATGACGGGTGACAGAATGACATTGATAGTTACCATGAAAAAAGTTTCAATTTTTATTGTTTCAATTCTGCACTACCTGGCCATTTGTGGCATACGGGGGGCTACTCTACAGGTGTAACCAACCTGTACTAACCATGTTGGGGAGGTTGAGATTTATTCCGTGGGGCCTCCACGAAATAAAAGTCAACCCTCCCAGGGCGGATTCGAACCGCCGCCGTTCGGCTCGAGCGTGCTAAAGCGGGTCGCGCTCAAACACGCACGGCTATCCCGGCCTTACAGGTTACATCAACCAATAACGTTTCCATTGAAATAAAGCAAAAGATCACAGTGGCTAACCGATGCTATTTTGACCTGTTGAAACAGCTCCGGAGCAACCCATTAGCAAGAAAACAAAGTCTAATCAGGCCTGTCCTGAGATTCGCCTTTCAGACATGGACACTATCCGCACAGGATAAAAATAATCTCCTGGTCTTCGAGAGGAAGATCCTTCGAAGAATCTAGGGTAACTGTACAACTATTGGAACTAGTATTGGTGGACAGTTTAAGAAAAAAAATTATATTATTGTCAATGTTTACCAATATAATGATGTTAGGATAATCTTTTTTGTGAATTTAGTTAGGCCAATCCGTCTAGAAAACTAGGAATACAATATTCTATGGTTTACGGTTTTTATAAAAAATGATGTCTTGGAAACTTCTAAAATGAACCAATAGTTGACACATTAAAAGGAAAAGGTTTGGAAAGATGACATTTAGGGTTTTAAAGTTGACACATGCATTAATTTTTGGTTTCATTTTTAATAGGTAATCGTAACTGCAATAAAATTAAAAAAAAATATTTATTTATAAACTAGTAAATTCACAATGGAAACAAAGTAAAATTTCTACAATTAAATTATTTTATACATAAAATGCTTAAATGAGACAATAAAATCGAACAAACATATTTAAACGAAAAATGAGATCATACAGTTTAGGATGATAAATAGATTTTAGTAAAAGCCAGAAGTTAGGTTTTTTTAATGTTGGGTTTGCACAATTTTTGACTCTCCAATAATGAACTTCACTCTTCCAGGGCTCTTTTAGACAATTAAAGATGGCCACATTCATTGGTTAAATGGCATATGTAACATTTTGAAGAGTGCGACTAATAGCAAGTTTCACATGTTCTTTGCAGAATTAGGAAGTGGGGAGAGTCAGATGAGACGTGCTCTCAGTGATCCATGGATTAAGCACGAAAATTCATAAATAATACACCTGTCATCCAGCAAGACTCTTACCATAAACCACTACCAGATGGAACACTATTTGCTAATTCTGGCGGAAGTTGACATCGATGTCAACTGTTGAAATTACGGATTAATTTCTGTTCTAATAGTTGACACCTACATTCAAGCCTTAAAACATTGTATAAATATAATAAAAAGGATATCAAATGATTCTCATGAACTTAATGAATACCATAGAAGTAATTAAAACATAATTGAACTCAATTAAACCAACTAAAAAACTTATTTAACTTGACTTGCACCATAATGAAACAGTGTAGCAGAAACCAAGTCTTCTGGCCACTAGAAAATTGCCATTATAGCCTCTCACAAATGAGCTTGAGTTTTCATCAAACTAATGCCAATGGCAGCATAGCTAACTAGTATAACTTGGCAAATTACCGCCAAGAATCTTATTATCCATACTTTTTGTACAAAATATTAACTATTGGAGCACTGTCAACTTATGGTACAGTTACCCTATGGGCCGGTAAGGGATGAGGAAGGCTGGAGAAGAAGAAGAAATAAGGAACTCTATGAGCTGCTCCAGGATATAGATGTTGTAACATTTATTAAGCTGGGACGCATTAGGTGGGCAGGACATGTAGCACGGATGAGTTCGGACGAAATGCCTAAAAAAGTCGCGGAGGAGGAAATCCAATGTCCAAGAAGAGTCGGACGGCCCAAGCTCCGGTGGATGGACGGTGTAGTACAAGACGCACGAGTCCAAAATTGGAAGGCAGCAGCCCAAAACCGGGCCGAATGACAGAGGCTCATAGAGGAGGCCGGGACCCGTCACAGGGTTGTAGCGCCAGCTGATAGATAGACTTAGTTTCCTAGACATTTTTTATGGTTGTTTCACATAAATTCAAAGATCAAATCATAAATCATAATCTTCACCACGCAGGTGAAGTCAGAATGGAAGACGTGAGATGAAGTGAGGTGACGTGTTGAGTAGAATAGAAAGGAGGATCAAACGTTGAGCCACGGGGTGAGGTGACGCAGTTTTAGAGCCAACGTGAGTTGTGGAAGTTTGTGTTCCTGACGCAGTTTGTCATGGCCTGCGCCGCGCAGGTGAAGTCATTTATTGTTTTCCCTCTGGCTCTACAGCCCATGTAGGGCCTTGGCCTCCTCTACAATGCCTCTCCAATTCTCCCTGTCTGCAGCTCGGTTTCTCCAACGACATATTCCCATCCTCTACAGATCATCCTCGATGTCATCCATCCATCGCAATCTGGGCCTTCCTCTTACTCTCAGTTCTATAACAGTTTTTTCGGGAATCTGTTTTCTTCCACCCTTTCTACATCTCCGAGCCATCTTATACGGCTAGATTTCAATAGACTGACAATATCTCTTACTTAGTAGAGTTCCCGTAGCTCTCTGTTATTTCGCGCTCTCCATTGGCCATTGATACATACTGGTCCAAATATTTGTCTAAGTACCTTTCTTTCCCAGATCAGCAGCATATTCTCGCTTTCTTGCGTCAGGACCCCCGTTTCATCTGCATACGTCACGAACGGCCTCAAAATCATTTTGTAGATGACTACCTTTGCCTTCCGTAATAGATTTCTAAATCTGAGCGCTTTTCGCTGTGCAAAAAGACATCTATTGCCTGCAGCGATTCTTGCTTTCATTTCTACTGCGATGTCGTTCCTCTGAGGCATTAATATACCGAGGTATTTGAAAGTTTCCACTTTCTTATATGTGTTGAGTAGTTGTACATGACTCTCTCTCTATCTTTCGTGTCGCTTTTTGTGGAAATCATGAATTGGATTTTTTCCTTATTTATTTCCAGACCCAATTTTTTACTTGCCTGTTCAAATTCCTGCACCGTTCCAGAGAGTGCCGCTTTTATTATTGCTGAAATCACCACGTCATCAGCATCTGTCAGGTGTTGGGTAAGTCTGTTGTAGATTGTTCCACTAGGGTTCGTTCTGATTGATCTTGTGGCTTGTTCGAGAGCTATGTTGAAAAGTACAGGGGAGAGGGGATCTCCTTGGCGTAAACCATTCTTCACCTCAAATTCCTCTGATGGAGCATTTTGAACCTTTACCCTGCATCTCGTGTTTTTTAATGTCATCGCAAATAATACTGTGAGTTTTTCTGGATCCCCAAGTGATTTCATAATTCTTAGTAGCTGGTTCCTATCGAGTCTGTCATATGCTTGGCAGAAATCTAATCCTCTCATCATTTATATACATATTCTTTCATTAACTGTTTCATATTTAATGATCGAGTGTAGGAGGGAGTTATTTATCGCAAAACCTGTGCCCATTATATTCTGCCTATCGCCACTATTTATTATTGTGTATTCCTTCATCTTGGTGAGGACTGTATCTCTCTAGCGGATTTCTTGCAATGCCAATATATCGATTCCATACTTTCCAATCTCCCTCTCCAGATCCCTTCCAGCTCCAGACTGGAACAAGCTCCTAACGTCCGAAGTTGCAACGTTAGTACAACCAAGATAGTTATTCCATCATTCCAAGATAGTTATTGCAATCCGTTTTTGATCCCTTTTTGTGAATCGGAATGAGAATAGATTCTTCCAAATTACAATTAAAATTAGAAAATTCGTCTTTGAGGACGAATTCTCGGTGTGTCTTCCTTTTCTTTAAATAGCAAATTAAGGAAGTATTTCTTGCAATAATGTTGTTATTAATTGATCTTCGAGATCATTAGACCTTTAATAGTAAATCTTGCAAATTTACGAACTCTGCCTTACAGGTCCGCATTTTTCGATAGAATCAAGTCCCAACTTTCGCCCCCCTGCGCGCAGTGACTTAATCTCTGCTTTCCTGGGGACCTTACCTCACCCTTACGCCCGGCCTTACATGAGCAGCATTTAATACATTAATAATTAATTAATGTGTTAGTACAGTTCAAAGCTAACTCTTTGAAAGCTATGTTGAATGAGCAGTTTGCTGTTCTTAATGGTAAGATAACCAGCTTAAATTCCACTCAGATGTTCTACGTCCCTAAGAAATAAAAACATATAGTGGCCTAAAAACATTCCTGATCCAAACAAACATCTTTTCCACTCGTATATAAATATATATAATTTTGAACTCAATAAATGTTGATGAATTGTTGCATTTGTATGATCTACATATATGTGGTGAAAAATTAAATTAGCCTTGTAACAATTAACTTTATATTTAATTATGTTTCATTTTTATGTATTAAAAATATATTTTTTGTGTTTAGTTACAATTCTTAGGAAAATGTAGAGTATGGTATTTGAGATGGCTTCGCTCTGAAGGTATCACTGGACCTTGGGAAAGTAATGATAAAGGACAATTCTTGTGGATAACTGATTTCCCTTTATTTGAAACTGATGAAAATGGAAATTTGAGCAGCGTACATCATCCATTCACAGCACCTCATCCTAATGACCTATCTCTTCTCCACACCAATCCTTTAATGGTAATTTACTGGTATTAATTAGTTTATATAATCTAATTTGATATTTATTTCAAGTTAATAATCAGGCCATAGGTTAGCGAAAATAAATTTACCTTTTCTTAATATCATTACAAATAAAAAATAAAATAAAAAAGAAAGGAGATAGAGAATGAGGGGGAAAAGAAAAAAAGAATAGAAACTAAGAAAAATAGAGCTAAGTTGATGAGGGGAGGAATAGGATAAACGAAGAGGGAAACTGGAGAACAGAAGTATTGTTAATTTATGTTTTATATAAGTATTCCCGATATTAGGATATTAATGTTTTATGTAATGTATATTGATTTTTCTCTTTTTCTACTCAAATCTTACTTTTTTATTTATTTATTAATCTATTTATATGATACATAACCATTTAGTCAAAATGTGAATTGATACCTTGAATTATTATCAAATGTGAATTATGCATGCAATGATTTTGATTTTAAACTATGTATTTACAATGTAACCAGACCCCAGTAATTGTTGAAAAAAAGCAACAACAAAATACAGTACTTTATCTATCTATCTATATCATTACAAATTCGATATCATTAGCTTGAAATAAATAAATATGGCAGCAAAGTTAAGTTACTTACCACCTTACAAGGAGTACAAATGGACGTGTTTTGATTTGGTTTAGAAAATTCCGAGTAACTAGCTATTTCCGCATTTATTAACTTATTTTTGTCTTTTATTCTACATAAGGTGTAGAGATCTATAATTAAAGAAAAACTTAAAAGTCATCAGTAATTTTCGATTCAATATCAAAATTCCTAATTCATCAATAGTGGAGTTGTATTTTTTCCCATTTTTGGTAAATATGTCGTGGATATGGAATGGATAGAAGGGGGTGGGTTGCAGTTCATACTAAATTGATACCTGATTTTCGATTTTTTGTCTCTAATGCCTTTCCAGAAACCGACGATGCTACTGTTCCAGTAAAACCACCTTTTATTTCATTCAGATATCTATTATGGAACTAAAGTTTATAAACTAAAATATAATTATTAAAGATTATCTTCTACCATATATTTTTGCCCCAAAAAAACTGTTTTAAATAATTTGAGCATCTCATGTTTTTTAACCGACTTCTAAATAGGAGGTTATTCAATTCGATACGTCTGTGGCTTTTTTTTTTTACGTATGTTCACCGATTGCTCCGAGAAGGATGGAACAATTGGAACGAAGCCCATCTTGTAGAGTAAGGTCGTCCCATTAAAACTTTTTTTTGGGTTCTAAGTTAGGTATAGGGGGAAAACATGAAAATACATATTTCATTATCGCTCAAAATGTTTACTTATTGGAAAAACGTATAGAATACATAACATACTTTAGCATGCTTGAGCCGAACGTCGGCGGTTCCGCCCTGGGGGGGTTGACTTTTATTTCGTGGAGGCCCCATTAAATAAATCTCGATCTTCCTTCCGTAGTTAGAATAGGTTGGTTACCTAACGGTACAAAGTAAAAATCTGGTGCGTGCGCGCAACACACAACTTTCACTTACAAACATACTTAGATTAGAAATTAATGCGTTTTGTTTATTGCCACTTCTAAAAGTTACACATTTTTCCATATTCATTTCTTATTCTTGTTTTCATTTACTCTATAAAAAACATTAGTTTCTTTTATTATTAAATAAAATTTTTTACTTGTGATAATTCGGCAATGCAAGCATAATACTCCAAGTCGTCTGATTTTATAATTCTCTATGTACTTGTTGAAAACTTCATTTAGTTACCATAAAACAAATAATTTCCATTAAATGAACAAAACTGTTTTAATTATGAACAATGGTCTGTCATTAAAGGCGTACGACGCATACGTGGGCTCAACGTGTTTTATGAGTTGACTGAATATTTTTTTTTTTTCTCCTTTATATGTTTACTTGATTTTATCATATCTCATATTTAGCCCTTTCTTATTTATAGGCGTAACGAGAGAGAGTTAATTTCTCCATATAAACAAAAACAAAGGTATTTTATAGGAAACAAAAAAAAAAAAAGGCCCCTACCCCATTTAAGGCCTCTCAGAAAATTTTAATAATGTTAAAGCTTACCTGATATTAAAGAACACCTAATTTTCATTAAACATGACGAATTTGATGAAAATCGTTAAAGCCGTTTTTGAGATAATCGAAAAAAAGGTAAAAATTGGAAAAAAAAGTTATGAAATAAAGTGCCCCCTCCGTTTGACAAGTTATGATGAAATGTTGGCTATCAAATCTTTGGCATATACATACATCAAATACCCACTTTGATCAAAATCGTTAAAGCCATTTTTGAGGAAATAAAAAAAAAAGCTCAAAAAGTTATTAAATAAAGTATCCCCTCCCTTTGAGAAATTTCGATGAAATTTTTGCTGTCACTTCGCGGGCATATACGTACACTAAATACCCAATTTAAGGCTCGCAAGGTTTATAGTTATTGAGCTAGTCTGTTCACAAACCATTTCGCGGGACTTGGTTATTTAGTCTCAGGGGACCCCAAAACGTGTATTTCCGTTGAAAACTGAAAGTCGAAATTTTTCACGATCGCAATACTTCCCCTTACTATATATTTCATATATAAGTAAGTGAGGGGCCGGGGATAGCCGAGCGTGTTCGAGCGCGGCCCGCTTTAACACGCTCGAGCCGAACGGTGGCGGTTCGAATCCGCCCTGGGATGGTTGACTTTTATTTCGTGGAGGCCCCACGGAATAAATCTCGACCTACCCACCATGGTTAGGATAGGTTGGTTACACCTGTAGAGTAACCCCCCGTATGCCACACATGGCCAGGTAGGGGTACCGACAAAAAAAAAAAAAAAAAAAAAAAAAAAAAAAATATATATAAGTAAGTGAAATTAAAAATAAATCAAGTGAAAATGGGACAAAATTTATTAAACAAAGTGCACCCTCCGTTTGACCAATTTTGATGAAATTTTGACTTCCACATCGCGGGCATATACATACAACCAATACCGAGTTTGGTCAAAATCGTTAAAGCCGTTTTTGAGTAAACAAAAAAACACGTGATGATGAGACATCATTTATTAAGTAAAGTGCCCCCTCCGTTTAACCAATTTGGATGAATTTTCGGCTGTTGCATCACGGTCATATATGTACATAGATCAAATACCAAGTTTGACCAAAATCGTTAAAGCCGTTCTTGAGTAAATAAAAAAAAAACACGTGAAAAAGGGACAACATTTATTAAGTATTGGTGAAATTTTGACTGTCGCATCGCGGGCATATACATACACCAAATACCGAGTTTAATCAAAATCGTCAGAGCCGTTTTTGAGAAAAACGTAAAAAATAGACGAAATTCTTTAATTAAAGTACCCCCTCCGTGGGTCTATTTTAATGAAATTTTTGCTGTCACATCGCGGGCATATACATACACCAAATGCCCAATTTCAGTTTTGTACTGCCTATAGTTTTTGAGCTACTCTGTTCACACACAAACAGACCATTTCTCGGGACATTGTTATTTGTACTCAGGGGACCCCAAAACGTGTATTTCCGTTGAAAAGCGGTAGTCGAAATTTTTCACGATCGCAATACTTTCCTTACTATACAGGGTGACATGATACTCGTGCGACAAACTTCACCAGTAGATTCTCTACCATAAAATGAATAAAAAAGTTCATATTGACCATGGTCCGATTCTCAACCATCGCTTTTTATCGATTTTGAAAGATATCACGACCTGGCATCGGAAAACCGTGATATCTTTAAATCTGAAAATTTCTCCGAAAAGCTGATAGCACCGTTGTAATCTACATTAATTGTTCAATAATAAAATGGTCATTTCAAAATGACAAAACAAGTGAAAACATTTTAAAAATCGGAAAGTGTCTAACATAATCCAGAGTTTCTAATTTTAGTTTCAGAAGGCAGCAAATTTGAGGGAAAATATCTCATTTAATAACGCTTCTAACGCACTCTTCATTTTTTATTTTGGTGTTTCTAAGACCAAGATATGGATGACAAAAAGAGAAAAAAATATGGTTCAAGGATTGTTAATGCTTGAGAATTTACATTTTAAATTTGAAAAAAAAACTAATACAACTCACCAATATCTTTAAAATAAATTAATTTTTTTTATGTTCAAATTGAAGCCGTTCTCTGCAATACGCAAACGTGCCCGTTTTCTCATACTCCCAACTGTCACACCAAAAATGAGAAAACGTCGAAGTTTGTCAGCAGCGGCGAAGATCCTTGCTCTCTCATTGTCTATGTTTGTCACTTCAGTGCGATAGATCAGTTCCTTGAGATATCCACAGACGAAATATTCCATGGGGTTGAGATCAAGAGATCTTGGTGGCCATAGAACTGTCCCATCACGGCCGATCTACGTTTCGAATGTTCTGTCAAATACGCCTGAACTATTCTAGAGGAGTGAGGAGATGCACCATCGTGCTGAAACATTATGTTTCTCCTCAATTGTAAAAGAAGGTCCTCCAGCAAGGTTGGCCGCGTGTTTTCGATAAAATTTAAATAAATTGGGCCAGTTAATCTCGCAGGAAAATCTAAGTAGGGACCGATGAGTACATCTCCAATAACTTCCACCCAAACACTGATTGAAAAACGCCTTAGGGAATACAGTGACAGTTGGAAGTATGAGAAAACGGGCACGTTTGTGTATTGCAGAGAACGGCTTCCAATTCGAACATAAATAAAATGATTAAAAATAAATTTATTTTAAAGATATTGGTGAGTTGTATTAGTTTTTTTCAAATTTAAAATGTAAATTCCCAAACATTAACAATCTTTGAACCATAATTTTTTCTCTTTGTCATCCATATCTTGGTCTTAGAAACGCCAAATTAAAAAACAAAGAGTGCGTTAGAAGCGTTATTAAATGAGGTATTTTCCTTCAAATTTGCTGCCTTCTGAAACTAAAATTAGAAACTCTGGATTATGTTAAACTCTTTCACAATACAATTTTTCACTTATTTTGTTGTTCTGGCTGAGTTAAAAAATGGCCCAAAAATTTTGAAATGACCTTTTTATTAATATAGATTTCAACGGTGCTATCAGCTTTTCGAAGAAATTTTCAGATTTAAAGATATCACGGTTTTCCGATGCCAGGTAGTGATATCTCTCAAAATCGATAAAAAGCGAAATTATTCCGAAATGGTTGAGAATCGGACCATGGTGAATATGAACTTTTTTATTCATTTTATGGTGGAGAACCTACTGGTGAAGTTTGTCGCACGAGTAGCATGTCACCCTGTATATTTCATACATAGGGTAAGTGTTTGGTGGCGGGATGGCCGAGTGGACAAACGCGTCAGAAAATACGCGTTGCCCATGGCAACGTATGATTGAGAACCGAAACATGGCAAGTTCAAAACCCGGAGCCAGGGGACATTTAATAATACTCGGCATCAATCCCCCACCCTCTCCCCTGGCCCGGGAAACCCCGTATAGCCTAACAGGCGAGGAAGGGGGGGATCAATAAAAAAAAAAAAAAAAATTAATGAAATTCCAAGAAACTCTGAGTATTGATAAGCCTTTTTATAGCAGAATTTAAGACTTCTTCACGTTCCTGAAGTATCCTTTAAAATCGTAGCCATTATTGATTTAAATTAGATTTTGATTTCCGACTTCCGCTTGCTATGCACATTTAAAAGGAATACGTTACTTCTAGAAAAGCTTATTTTCAGTTGATTTAGGGGGTCTTAACCAAGAATTTCAGTACCTCCGTCTTCTTCCGGATACATTCTGTCACTGTTGGATATTAATATACAACGTATTCATAAAATCTTGTGCCGATTCTTCAATCGGGAGTGACACTTCTGTAATGTTTTCCGGATTACTATTATCGGTTTTTAATTTTGTTTCTGCAACTATTGAGGCTTATAAATGAAAAATGCTGTAAGTTCTAAATCATTGATTTTAAGAAAAGAAAAAAATATTATCTAAACTCAAATGTGGTTCGAAAATTAAGAAAAAATAATATGGACTTGTCCAGTCAAGAAATAAATAATTTCAACATTAGTATGAGTGTTGAAGATGTAAATTCCATCTATGATGGCTAATTGTCTCATTTTTATATTAAAGTTGCGATAACGTCTCTAGCTGGTGACACAAACAGGATTTGTTTTTGCCTAGATAGGTGAGTTTAGATACAAAAATCATTAAGATAGGCACTTATTAGGAATTATTTTCATCATTCATTCTCCAATTACTTTTTATTTCTTTGATTTTTTGCACTTTTCCATGTACTTTCCTGTAATTGTTTACTATGTATTAACTGAAATGTAGTTGAATAAATCGTTACCATAGAGCCAGAGTGTCTCAAGCCAATTTTTACCAATCTTTATTAAATCGAAAGAAATTTAAATATTCGATTCTATAAAGGTCCCCGATTTTCAAAATGAATCCCAAAACCCTGTCGCTTCTATCCTAGCGAGGCAGCCTTTTTGATATCTATTAATTTTATGGCTGCCCCTTTTTTACTGCGGACATCTATCCAATGATGTTGTTTTTTGATATACAATTTAGTTCAATCACTACTTTTCCAACGGTTGATTTAAATAAAGAATATTCAAATAATCATAATTTAAAAATGATGTTCCAATTTATTTAATGTCCATCTTCATCAAACCCCCATTTACGATATCTTGTCGAAAAATGGCCAAAATTCGCCTTTTAAAAAAATGTCCATTTCTATAATATATAGTCAAAGTTGTTGAAAGTTGTGTAATGCACGCACCGCACTAGATTTTCCAATTTTCTGTCTGTGTTCATAAAATTCAAAAGGTGACTGTTAATCAATATATATTATAAAGCAAAGTGTACAATGTGCGTGCTGATAAGGCTCCAAAACTACTCAACGTACGATCAAGAAAGTTATGTCAGCGTGTGGCTATAATCCCTAACGAAGAAGAAGGTTTCGGTTTTTCTCTTAAGGATCTAAAATTGAAGAGAAAAGGACTAAAATTTTAAGCCTCTCGCACCATGTAATTAGCCTATCTGTTCAGGTTAGTGAATGAAAAATTTAGTTCAAGCTGCAAACTAAAAGGAAGAGCTAGGGTGCGTTTCATTCGATGTTTATTGTCCATTCATTTAGTTTGTAATGGTTATATATTTTTTCATTTGTTCTTTTTAAATTACTAAAAAGATAAGCAAAAAAAAAACTTTCTCCTTTGCGTCTCAAAATAAAGTAATGATTTTACATTCTGCAATCAATTAGAAAACCAATTGGATTCCCTAACAAATTATTTTTTATATAAGAAGGCTAATTGATCAACAAATTACATTTAATCAATATATAATATATAAGTAAATTTAATGCAATATGAGTGACTATTTCTTAGTAGTAGAGTGAGTGTATAAAAAAAAAACATAAAAAAAAAAGAAGAGATAATGACTGAATATAAATCGAAAATAAAAAGTTTGAATTGTTCTTATTATAGTTATGAATAAGAAGTTGGTTTGATTACTATGTATGATGAGCCTTCCAGTTGACAAAATGACTAACTCCAATTTCAGCATTTATTTAATTTTATCATCCCTCATAGTTCAGGATAAAAAGAAATATGTAGTATGTAAAATATGTAGGTAAAAAAATTGTGTCTTCATCAAATTTTTGTTTTGTTCTGGATCCAATAGGACCATTTATATGACATTACATTAAAAAGATCGAAAGTTTTAACAGATTATATTTGAAAAACCATACCTTGCTAACACAATGATTATTACGCACATATCGAACGTCGACAAGAAGATGGTTAAAACTCGAAAAAACTATATTTATTTTTTATTTTTTTTGCATAATCATATGTGAAGTTTCAAGTGATTTCTCATTGTTATTATGTACCTACAGACAGCGACCAGGGAAAAGAGTCTACCATTGCGGCGTTTAGTACCAGTGGTACTAACTATAACTCAAAAGTAGCTTCTAAAGTAGCTTCAACTAAAGATATTATACTACTAAAGAAATTATTAATAATATTCTGAATATTAAGGCATTGAAGGTTTTTATTTCATTTGAATCATTCTGATTCAAGCGTCATTTATAACTCAAAATTGACATTTTTAGAGTTGTAACAATCCGACGTGCGATATACAGATAAATACAAGTGTAAGTCGATTAATCAGAAATAAGTTGATTGCGGATATCTCTGTTTAATGAGGGTCTGATATCTACGTAACTATTATTTCAAAAATCTTGAACTAAATATAAGTAAAATGTAATAAGATTATCACAAAACCTACAAGAAAGTTAACAAATATTACGAATCAATGGACAGATTTTAATTTGTTAAAAACTTCATATATACATCATTCAATCAATAAACAGTATCATTGATAAATGATCAATTTGAAGTTAATTACCAGATTGTCTGTCCAGGGATTCTTAAAGTAATCTTTTGAATGAATTTTTTTACTTAATATGGTCCTGAAAGGTAAAATGCAGTTATGTACAGTGATATAAAGTTTTTACATCACGAAATCGAATGGAAATTCACATGGCATTGCAGTCTGTAGATTGAAAGTTATCACAGACTATAACTGCAGCATTAGGGGGGGGAGGGGGTCGATCATCCCAGTAGTCGGGGCCTAAGATGTACTCGAAATATATTTTTTTTAACTGAGATATCAGATTTGTCTACTATAATCTAATAACTTATTATCTGTTGACTGCATGGAATGGGCTTATAGGATTCAGAATCACAGAAACTATCAAAAACTCGACAAAGTTGCAGCCAAATTAACTTTTCATTTACCATTTTCAGCCCCCCATAAAGTATATAGGGTTCCGTATATGGGCGGACTCTGCAGATCTCGAATCTTAATATTAATACCAAGTTAAAACCGAAGTTTCACGAAGGTGCTAATTTTTTTTAACCGACTTCGAACGAAAGAGGAGGTTACTCGATATGTATGTGCCTTTTTTTTTTTTTTTTTTTTTTTTTTTTTCTATTTTTTTTTTTTTTTGTTCGGTACCCCTACCTGGCCATGTGTGGCATACGGGGGGTTACTCTACAGGTGTAACCAAACCTATTCTAACCATGGTGGGAGGGTTGAGATTTATTCCGTGGGGCCTCCACGAAATAAAAGTTATCCCTCCCAGGGCGGATTCGAACCGCCGCCGTTCGCCGGTTTTTTTTCTATGTATGTCCACCGATTACTCCGAGATGGATGGACCAATTGGAACGAAACCTTTTGCATCTTGTAGAGTATTTTCCCAAGTTGGTCCCATTAAAACTTTTTTTGGGTTCTTAATTTATTTAAGGAGTTATCGGGAAAAAACATGAAAATAAATATTTAATTATCACTAAAAATTTTTACTTATTGGAAAAACATATGGCATATATAACATAAGGTATGCTCCAACAAGCTAGTAAACTCATCGGTAACTAACAAATCACAATATTGTTTTAATGCTGGATGAATCATGTGGGAAAACTAACCAATCAAATTTAGAATCAGAAGAGTGGGGGGAGAACATGAGCAGTCTATTAGTTATCGACGTGTTTTAAGTGCTTGTTGGAACCAACGTATACATAACCTTAACTAATTTTTCAACAGTAGATTTCAATAAAGCTATTTAATATCCACAAAATATAATATCGGTGTCGTTTTCTTTTGCGATATTAGTATATATATTAGATAGATATATATATTCACCGATAACAGTATACCTTCTTAATTTAGATCTAGTCGACGGTTGGACACCATATACATAAGACCACAAAATTCGTGGAATTCCAAGAAAGACTGAGTATTGATAACCGTTTTAAAGCAGAATTTAAGACTTCTTCAAGTTCCCCAAAGTTCGTTTAAATTTAAAATCGTAGCCATTATTGCTTTAAATTAGATTTTGATTTCCTACTTTCACTCGTTATGCAAGTTAAAAAGGATACGATAATTCCTGGAAAAGCTTATTTTCAGTTGATTTGGAGGCCTTAACATTCAGGAACCTCTGTCTTCTTCCGGAATCACTCGGTCATATTAATATAAAATGTAATCATGAAATCTTGTGCCGATTCTTCATAGAACGACACTTCTGTTATGTTTTCCGGATTACCACTATAGGTTTCTAATTTTATTTCCGCAACTAGAATAAATTAGAAAGGCTGTCAGTGCCAAATCATTTATTTTGAGAAGACGAAAATCTGCTATCTAAGCTCAAATGTGGCTCGAAAAAATATAAGGGGGCATGTCCAGTTATGAAATCATTTACGTTCTGCTAAATAATTTCAATATTAGTTTGTTCCATCACCAATTTCATCTATGATGGCTAATTGTCTAATTTTTTTTTACGTTGCTAGCTGGTGGCACACAGGCTTTGCTATTGTCTAGATAGGAGAGTCTAGATATAAAAATCTTTAAGATAGGCACTTATTAGGAATTATTTCCATCATTCATTATCCAGTTGATTTTTCGATTTTTTACACTTTTCCACTTGCCTAAATTGTGAGTTGTAATTGTTTGCTGTGTATTAACTGAAAGGTAGTAGAATAAAGCGTTATCCAAGAGCAAGACTGCCTTAAGACAATTTCCATTGGTTTTGAGATTTCGATCGATCTTGATTAAATCGAAAGAAATTTAAATATTCGATTTTCTAAAGGTTGCCGAAATTTTCAAAAGCCAAACCTTCATAAGTTCAGTGTTTACGGTTCGTGAGTGCCTAAGAGTGTTGTTAAGAGCCTAAGTCCAATAATAAATAAATGAATTTTATTGAAATAGACAGTGAAAATGAGCTTGCATGTGTTTAGGGGTTTTTCCCGTTCGAGGTAGTCATCTCTCAGGTACCGAAATAACTAACACAAATATTGTGTATTGTATTCCCCAATTAATGAAAATTTTCCTATGACACTTTCCCCATACACACATTACATTATTTAACAAAGAAATTAAAATTTCATTGTTTGCTGATGTTCATCCATCAATAAAAACTGCAAAATAAAAGTTGATATCTCCCAGAAACAACCTCTTTGAATGAAAGTTCCCTCAGCAAACATTTGGCAGCCTGAAAATGCTTAATATCATAAATGCTACCCCACTAGAATTGAAGAAATTTATTTTCTGAATAATTTTTTATTACGAAGGATATTATTCTCAGTACTTCGCTATTAAATTTAGTCAAAAATTCATCTAAAGGAATCACGAACATAATTGACTCAACATTGATCTTATTAAAAAAAATTCCAGTTATAATCGTAGAAGGTAGGGTGTTGAAAGTTTTATTATAAAGGCACCGCTTTTCAACTTTTCTGTGTGTACTCATAAAATTGAAAAGGTGACTGTTTATAAAATTATGAATAATAAAAAAGCCCGGGAAAAACGAACGTGGTAGAGCGTAAAAAAATTTCGAAATTTGTTTTACCCAACTTGTGGTTTTCTACATTTGTTATCTTCTCCAACTAAAAAGTATGAAATAAAAAACATTTTGTAAAAAAAAAAAAATTAAACCGACTTCGAAACCTAGGAACTAGTAAAAATAAATGCAATGAAAAGTATGAAATAATTACCTTCTGATTTTTATGAATACACAGCAAAATTGAAAATGGTATAAAAAGTGGAGAAATGCAATAAGACGTATAATTTTATTTCTATTTGTACAAATAAACACTAATTGTTATTAAAAATTGTGAAATTAAAATATTAAATAATATGTTCAATACAGCGCAATCTTTTCGGAGGCGGCGCAAAATTTAAAATTTTTAACACTAGACATTATGAAAATCGTAAAATGGATCCTCTCTTCTCATCTATTGATTTTAATGCCTACTAATGGAATTGTATCGGTAACATGTCATTTATAATTGCGCCGCCTGTCATTAAGGAACGAAGGTCAGACAAGCATCCGACACAAGGACCCTTAACGATTTGTTCAAGTTAAGCAGATGGAACATGTAGCAATACTCAGACTCAAGACCAGACATAACCAGCTCAAATTGCATAAGCTTAGGAAGTTCAAGGTAGGAATGAGCCCCCTACGGGAGTGCAGTGAAGGATTACAGTCAGCTGACTACATCTTTCAGTCCCTCAGATTTTTTGATTATGCCCTCAAAAAAAGTTGGCCAGAACCGATCTATTGAGGAGGAAGTGTGAGGAAGCTTGGAGGATCTCAAGAGAACCAATGGATTCCTGTTTTTGTTGCCTGACATAGTCATCTAAGGGAAGAACAAAGTTTCTTCATACAAAAAAAAATCAAAGGTACTCTATAGGAAGAAAATTTCCGTTCACCATTTGAACCCCATCAGAATATTTCTATGACGATAAATCCTTCCTGATATTAAAAAATACTTGATTTTTATTAATTATGGCTAGTTTAATCAAAATCGTTGGAGCCGTTTTTGAGAAAATCGCAGAAAACGTAAAAATATGATAAAATGTATAAAATAAAGAGCACCTTGCGTTTGAACAATTTGAATGGAATTTTTGGTGAAGTGAACAAAGAAATTATTTGTTTCATGGTAACTAAATGAAGTTTTCAACAACTACATAGAGAATTATAAAATCAGGTAAGTATAACTTATATGTGTATAAAATAAGCGACTAACGATGCTTGCATTGCCAAATTATCACAAGTAAAAACTTTTATTTAATAATAAAAATGTGTGACATTGAGAAATAGCATTTAACAAAACACGTCAATTTCTAATCTAAGTAAGTTGGTAAGTGAAAGTTATCTAAGTAAGTTTCGCGCATCCCACCAGATTTTTATAATTAAAGACGTTCTGTACATGGTAGTTGTCGGCGTGTATTGAAGCATAAATATTTACTGGAAATTATTCGTTTCCATGGTAACTAAATGAAGTTTTCAACAACTAAAGACTAAATTGAGGCTTAGGGTGCTATTCATAAGCTTAAAAATAACAAGACCCCCTGTCATTAAGTCCTGATGCCCAAAGATCTTCTGTATTTGGCATTTAATCCCCCCCCCCCCTTTGCCTCTGGTCCTGTAAAAGCCCTGTATAAGCTAAAAAGGCTGGGAAGGGAAAAAAGAAAAAAAAGCCTCCTACGAATTAAGGTCTCACTATAAATCTGCAAAAGTGAAATACTCGTATATACAAGACATTAGCGATGCAGATCGTGTCACATCTCTGGACATTGACCACTACAAGTTTCAGAGAGTAGACACTTTTATATACCTTCTATCTGAGATGAAGTCCCAGAATGATTTATTTATTGCTAAATGTAAGCAGACGGATTAATGCTGCAAATAAATATCTTTCCTGCAGGAAAAAATTCAATTTCTACAAGACCCTTGTAGGTATACTTATATATCAGCGCTATGGATCAGATGCATCTTATCGTGCTTGATTTTAAACTACTATACTTTTCCTATGTTATAAGTCATTACATGTTTAATTATATGTTTTTTTTCTCAGGTACGTGGATTACACTATGATTTAGTTTTAGATGGTTATGAAGTTGGAGGGGGATCTGTCAGGATCCATAATCCTGATCTTCAAAATAACATTCTTTCTATGTTAAACATACCTAGTAGTTCTCTTGGTCATCTCATTGAAGCTTTACAGAGTGGTGCTCCCCCTCATTGTGGCATTGCACTAGGTAATTTGTATATAGTTTTTATTTTATGCTTCATACCTTGGCTTTCAGCTTATACAAGGTTGAAATTTTAACGTCTTATACAAAAAATATTATTTTTCCCCTTAGTTCATAATTTTAGGGTTTAAAAACAAAGAACCTCATTTCTGCCTAAATGTAAAAAAAACTAATGGTGTCCATTACTTTCAATTAATAGGATATATGAATAAATAATTTGAGAAACTCAAGATGTCCAAAAAATGTTTGGATTAAATAAATTAAACCAATTAAATTTAAATTAAACACCAATCTCCGTTTTAATACATTTTTGTGCTACTTGCATAGATAGCATGGGCGGATCCAGCCGACTGTAAAGGAGGGGGGCTGCAACCCCAGAGCCCTTCATTTGGATCTGCCAATCAGCTTTTTTATCTTTATATTCCTTTCTCATAACTAAAATTCTACTTATTCTGCATATTATTTGTTCTTTAACTTGCTTCCTTCCTTTAAGGAAAGTCAAATTCTATCTTTTAATGACGAAAAATTTCCCAAATAGAGAGGCTGCAGCCCCCACAGCCCCCCCCCCCCCCCCTGGGATCCGCCAATGATAGATAGTCACATCAAATTCATGAGAATCATTTAGGTAAATGTGTTGGACGGAAATAAAGAATAAGGGAATCTCCTTGTGCCAATGAGATACATTTTTTTTTGCCTTTTTATTCATTTGTGGACTTTTTTTCCACCGGTTACCCAAAAACTGATTCAATGTATAAGTAGACTCCTGCCTATCCATCCTTGTCCGGACCAAGGAGACATCGTTGATTAAGCTGGAAAGCAGATTAGTACGGATGGTATAAAATATGGATTTTTTTATTTTACAGAACTTAATGTCTTATCGACGATCTCGCATTGTATGCAATCCCCTCTGCTCTTTTCCCTTCATTTTTCTTTGCAGATGAAGGATAACGATTTTATTGCAAGAACCTATTTTACTTCGAATATACATTTTGTATTGAGGTTTAGTCACGTGTAAAAAAATAATAAACAAATACTGTTTGCCCACATTTCAATCTATTTAAAATCTTTCGAACCACAAAAAATAAAAATACATTTACGCCCAGCAATTGAGAACCTCGCAAAGTTATAAGTGCTTTTAAGGATGTTAAAAAAACATTTTCTAAAAAAAATTAAACCGACTTCAAATACTAGGAACCTGTAAAAATAAATGCACTGAAAAGTATTTTGTTTCTGCAACTATTGAGGAAAACAAAAACTATAACTAAGCTTAAATATGGTTCGAAAATTAAGACAAATATTATCGATATATCCAGTTATCAAATAAATACGTCCTACTAAAAAATTTTAATATTATTTTCTTCCATCTCCAATTCCATCAATGATGGTGAATTGTCTCATTCTCTTTCTCATTTCCTTCACTCTTTCACTTCATTTCTCATTCTCATTCCTCTTTAAGTTACGATAACGTCCAGCTAGGGTGGCACTCGAGATAGAGAGGCGAAAATCTTAAAGGTATTCATTTATCAGGAATTGTTTCCATTTCGAGGCAGTCATACTATCAGATACCGAAATAACAAACGCATATGTTGTGTATTATGATTCCCAAAAAAACTTGTCGAAAAACGGCCAAAATCTCAACTGTTCAGTGGCGTACCTACGGCATCTTGAAGTGGCCTGATTTATGCTACAGCGGAGCAAAACTGGTGTCCTCTCGGAATATATGAATGAACTAAACTGATGAATATATGTAATTAACAAGTACCGAAGACAATATTCCGCAAAGGAAAAAGATTGTCATCGTGGAAAAAAGTTTTGTCTTCGCGATGGAATATTGGTATTAACACATTCAACGCCAATGCCATATTCTCTAGCTGAACCAGGTGGCCAGAGGGTTTTGGGATATCATTGAGCCGTTACTGCCTCAGGCAGTAATCGGCCACCAGAGTCGCCAAAGAGTTTGTTAACCCGCAACGCACCAGTTTAAAGGGCTGTTAGCTTTCATTTCGTTATTTTTTTTTTTTTTATGTTTCATATTACTGTTATAAAAAATGGCGGAATGGCATAGCCGCCATTTTGTTTTTTGGTTTCTCTGGGACTATATAACGGGAGCGCGGTCTCACTCTTTCTCATTGCGGAGGCCCCTCAACTCCTAACATATCATGATGAGCTGCACCACAGCGAAAATAACATAACTCAACAACTCAACGCACCTTCAAATACCACAGTTAGTATAAGGTAATGAGGTAAAACAGCATCGTTCCATTAGCAATAGTGGTTCGAATTTCTCATTTTAATACTGCTTTTCTGTTTTAGAGGGATCAGAAAAAAAAAAAAAAAAAAAAAAAAAAAAACTCTTTCTCATTCTGTTAAGTGCTGCGCTAGAGTGAACATCGACTAGTCTCCTTACTGCCTTTGGAAAAATCGTTTATTCTATTTCTTTTTGTGAAGTTAAATTTTTTCCCATTTTGTTTTTTTTTTTTTTTTTGTTCTATAATTATACAGTTGTTTTTTTTTTGTTTAGTGTGGATTCAAATTATTTTTAGTGGATGCTTTTTTTTGTTTTACAAGTATTTTTAGTTTTTTCCTTTTCTTTGTTTTTAATATTTTCGAAAGTTATTATTTTATTTTAATTTTTGTTTTTAACATTTTTATTGTAAATATATAACTGTAAAGTTAGATTCATTTTCGGATCACATATTCCTCGAGTTTCTATAGAATTTTGACTTTCTTTTATTATGTCATTAAATAAGTGTCAGTACTGCGACATGCCTTTTAGCAGGGGTGATGATAAGGTCCGTCATGAAAATTCCTGTCGGAATACTCAGCAACGACGCACATGTTTTACCTGCGGTACGAGTTTTCAATCTCAAAAGGAATGTATGAAGCATTTACGTTCTTGTCAATTAGGATTACCTGTAGTCATGGCAAAGAGGGCCCGAATCAATGCTGCAAGGGGACATCTCTATGAGGTGGAAACTTCACACGGGGGGATCCTTAAAACGTTCTTTCTTCCATCCACTGAAACTATAGACGCAGTTGAATTCCTAAATTCCCAGACGGAGACTATAAATTTTAGTTTTTGTATATTTTGTGTTTAAAGAACACTCTTCTACATCATTAAGTATACTTTCATTATAGAACTAGGGCATTTCGATCAAAATAATTTTTTTTATTTATTTTTTCATTATTAAGAAGTAGCGAAATTAATTGTAAATGGTTTTGAACAATTGCTTATTCTTTAGTGAATTGGTTATTGATTACCAATGAGTTATTGTACTTTAATTAATTGTACTTTACTTTCATTATATAACTAGGGCATTTCGATGAAAATTATTTTTTTTTTTTATTTATTTATTTATTTTTAATTATTAAGAAATAATGTTTCTAGAAGTAGCGAAATTGATAGTTAATGGTTTTGAACAATTGCTTATTCTTTTGTGAATTGGTTATTGATTACCAATGAGTTAATTGTACTTTAGTGAATTTCCTCGGAAAATCACATTTCCCGAGAAATTACGTACTAGAGTCATGTAATTTGGCATTTAAGCTTGAAATTATTCTATTGTCCGATTGTAATAATATAACAATAATATACTTTATATTATAAGGTATCAGAACTAAGCGGCCAACTTTAAAGCTAGCTAGACAACATCGACACAGGTAATCTACTCAACATTTTGTAATTTATTATAAATCAGTTGAAACCTCAAATCGTGGTTGTATGCGGAGGGAGATGCATAGAAGGTAGTGATCATTTATAAAATTCAGGAGGAATTTGATCATTGTTATATAAGAACAGAATCCAAGCTAAGCGTTCATTTTAAAAATTAGCTCACTAGAAAGAACATCAAAACGGGTAATTTACTCAGCAACTTTTTATATTTTATTATAAATCACTTAAACCTCGAACGTGGTTATACATTAAATATTTAGAAGGCAGTGATAATTTAATAAAATTCAGGAGGCATTATCTCATTGTTACACAAATTCATACAAATTCTAATATATACATTTTATTCATTTTTTTTTTTATAACAGCTAAATATATAATTTATTTCATACTTCTTCGAACCGATATTTTTCTTTTAATTTCGTATTTGTCCTGTCATTTTGTTAGATATAAACAATTTTCGTACAAATCCTAGTGCATTTTCTACATTTTTTTACAGCTTTAATATAAATTTAACAAAGTTTATATCAAATAACCATATATTTTCTTTAATTGCTTCTTCATTAATTGCTTAAATGCTTCTTCATTCCGGCATGTTTCTTTGGATTTCATACTTTTCTTATAATTTAATGAGATTTTAATAATTTTCTTACAAATTATTGTGCATCTTCTTCATTTTTATAACAAATAAACATATAATTTTTTTATATCTTACTTCTTGGTACCGATATTTTTCTTTTTATTTCGTATTTGTCCTGTCATTTTGTTAGATTTTAACAATTTTCGTACCAATTCTAATGCGTTGTCTACATTTTACAACTTTTATATCAATTTAACAACTAGGTATTATAAGACATAACCATATATTTTCTTTTATTCTAACTTCTTCGATCCGATATTTTTTTTTCTTTGGTTTTCATATCTCTTACATAATTTTATAGGATTTTAACAAATTTCGTACAAATAGCAAATAAATATATAATTTCTTTATATCTTACTTCTTCGCACCGATATTTTTCTTTTAATTTCGTATATGTGTTGTCATTTTGTTAGATTTTAACAATTTTCGTACAAATTCTAATACATGTTCCAGTATTTTTCTTATGTATTTCATATTTCTGTTATAATGTTGTTTGATTTTAATGATTTTAGGATAAAATCTGCTGCATTTTCATCGTTTCATGATAACCTTTAATACATACAAAACCGATTTACAGCAAAATAATACTCTCGTACTTCTTCATTCCCATATTTTTCTTTTTATTTCATATTTCTATCATCATTTTATAAGATTTTATCAATTTCATGTCGAAATATACTGTATTTTCATCGAATTTCATGAATTTTGGCACTTGAATCATTATTTCGAAGATTTACCTTCCCTCCAATGCCAAAAACTATCGATTTAATTGGATTATGTAAATTGAAAAATCTCTCCATTTATTATCTTGCCATTACTTTCAAACTTATAGGCTTTTATATTTTTCTTCCTGTTTTTTACTTTTTTTTTTTTTTCGTTGAATAAAATAATCATCTCCATAGTAATATTATTATTCTCATATTAGATAACTGTATGGGATATATTTGCACGGTACAACTAATAAATATATCCACAAGTTATTTAAGTAAGTAAATTTATTTCTATTCAATGATAGATGAAATAACAGAATATCAAATCAAACCTGTCTAATATTGTTGTCTTTCCCTAAGTAAAAATGAGAATGAAGGTAAATAAATAAAAAAAAATAATTTGTTTTTACATAGTTTATTTGAAATAATACATGGGATAAATTACAGATATAATAGTACAATTAATAATTAATATATTCATTGAGGTAAGAAGTCTTCGCTTCTGGATAAATTCCTCGTCCTCTTGCCACTCCTCAGGTAAATTGTCCCAGATATAGTCTAATGTATAGTCGAAAAGGTACGAAAGTAATGATCGACGTTACTCTCAAGGTCACGGAGGCCCTGCTCCCTCCTCAAACAGTCATTTTAATGAAAAACTAGCCTGTAATATATAAAAAGAAAAAAACTAATTTATATTAAAATATTTATATACAATCTTATAAAATAAAAATATTTATATTGTAATTCATTTACAATTGTGAGTATTGGTGGAAATCTTTCAGAAGGAGAAATCTATACACCCTGTATGGAATAATGTCCGTGAGCAAGGGTATGTACAGGAACTGCGAGATGGCGTTTGTCGTCGTACGGTGAAAGTAATCCTTTTTTCTTATAATTTAAAAATTAGAAATTAGAAACTTTTTTCTGTTCAACAGAAAATATTTTATGCTCTTTCGATAAGATCGTCCGGAATGATGTTTCAAATTCCTTTTTATCAAACAGGGCAGTCACATAATCATCAAAAGTTATTTTTTTCTCAACGGCTGCCCTCTTTATCCCTTTTGCACTTTTCATCTCTTATCCCCGAACCCGCAAAGCATACATTTTGGCTCGGAGGCCCACAAATTCAGAGATGGGTTCGCCATTAGTTTCATCTTTGAATTTTCCCAACACTTTTTTGTTTCTATTGCTATGGCAAGGGTGGGTTTCGGGATAATCGGATGTGTCAAGTTCGTTCAACATAGTGGTCAGGTCCATGTAAAAGTCGTCAGTTTTTATCTCATAAATGAAACTGTCTGTGTCGGTATACAGTAATTTCAGTTTGTCAGGTCCGTACTTAACATTATCGTTAACATTGTCCTATAGTGGAAGTCATACATCCTGACTTTGGACAGATCGAGAATGGCCATTCCTACATAAATAGGTTTGTTCATTGTGATCTGTTCATAGTCGAGATATACAGCTGCATAAGTTTCACTATATATTGTCCTGTCCTTAAAAGTGGGTTTAGCAATGAGTTTTTGTAATCTCTTATCGTCAGTAACCAGTTCGATTTTTATTCGTTTCCTCACATCTTCCATACATTTTCTTTAGCCTTCGAACTTAGCCAACGGGACTGCCTGAACCGTAGCGCTCGATGTACGCTTACTAATCGGAGACCAAGATTCATCGCTTGTTTTAAGTTAACAAAATGGACTACATATTTCTCTCTTTTAGACAAAGGAGCTAATAATCTATTATTGGTACCTTTCGGAGGGATCCTATTCTCTGGAAGAAGAGGAAAATCATTGTGAACATCATGCAACTCTTCGGGGTACTCAATGTCCGCTTCAACAATGTAGCCGAATGGACCACATTCTCTTATATTTTCCCATTTTAGAGCATTTGGATCTTCAACCCATTCAAAACTGCCATAAGGAAGGGGATTTGACATTGCCCATCCGTATAAGTTATTCGCATCAAGGTAGGCGATGTACTTCGATTCGTGTTGAGGCTCGTGGTTGGGGTTAAGATTTTTGTTAACAGCTTTGCTATAACGTTGGCTGCATTGACTTATTCTTCCTCTCATCCCGCGTTCGATCATAAGTAACTGATCATAATCAGTTAAAAGATCAAGGTGTATGCCAGTATACTTGAGCATGGCATCCCATGCCAGACCAGGAGCCGTGAAGTACCAAGCAGGGTCTAAACAATATGCTCCCATACAAACATTTCTGAAATTTTCAAATATATCGCATAGGAGCATAACATTTACTTTAAGGTAGAGCTCACTGTACTCGCCTAGGGTCTTTACTTCAAATGCATTCCAGACTGACTGGGCATGATGGTAATCTTCATCTGAGATGTCGCATTCGTTAAGGGTACTGTAGAATGCCTCCTTAGGTGGTAGAACGGGTTCCTTAAGTTTCTCAAATGAATCTGTAAAATCGTATGGATACACTCCTTTACGTATTACCAGATCCATTATGTCAGTAGGGAAGAATTTAGCTGTTTCGACGAATTTAGGGCGTGGTAGATTTTTCGATAATTTATCAAAGTTAGAAGCCATGAACCTAAAGGTATCCACAAATCTAACCGCTAGCGGCCCTACCTGTTTACTAAAAGAAATATATTTTTCTTCACTGTTGGGTATGTCGTTAATACGACCTTTATCATAGCCCAACTCTCGAACTATGAAATGAGTCATAACCACTCAGATTGTGGAGGAAGACGGGGAGAAATCTGTGAGTACGATATAGTATATTACACTGCGAGTGAGCTGCACCACGATAAATACCAGTGATGTGGTCATGGTCCGCCACTTTTTTGTTGGAGGGAACAAAAGGTTTGCAGCAAAGATAGCAATTCTGAGATTTTGAAAAAATTTCTAGTTGAGATGGTGTAAGTGGTAGCATAGGTTTTTTCATCGAGTACACTTTTGATACTTTTTCTGCTACATACTTCGTATGCTTCATGAATTCCTCTGCTGCATCCTCACCGGTATAAATGTAGGGCTCCATAGGGAAGTCAGTGGGTAGGCAGTGACGAGGAATGTCTTCTGCAACCTTAATATATTAAGGTATACGTATACGTGCAGAAGCTCATAGGGAGGTGGCATTGGTAGGGAGTTGTATGCGATTGTGTGGGGTTGTCATTACTTATTTTCTTTAAAACACATTCGAAATCTGCACATATGACGATGGGAATCCTCATCTGATTCTGTACTTTAGTAAATGATAGGTAGGTGGTTTCCCGTTCTCACTATGTTCAGGCAATACGATTCGAGTCGGTCTGTTCTCTCCGCAGTATTCCATGTGTTCTTTTAACCACTCGGCAGTACCTTCACGATTTGATGAAAAATGTTGGAAACATCTCTTACAAACTTGTACCTTCCTTTTATGTTTGGTAATTTGAGAGAATACGAGCCTATTGAAATCTTTTATATATGCGTAGTGACTACGACCATCATCAGTTGTCAATAAAAGTAGGTCTCTATGATCTTCCTTCTCCTGCCTAACCACCTTTAGGGGATAAAATTCCTCCTTCTCTCCATGACCAAAGACATTAATAGTTACATTATTACGTTGTTCAAATTTTTTCACTTCGTGGAGAGGAGTGGGGAAGGAAATGCAACTAAAGTCGTAGCCGTGGACCAGATTTTTATATTTGCTTTGGCGGTCTGCGTTAGAACCATCGATGAGTCGAGATAATATAGCATACATGAAGCATCGGTCATCGTTATTTTTTACATTAATAATGGCTTTCTTATTGGCTATAAGTGGGCGCAAAGGGATAAAACTCGAGACTCCTATCGGCTTAAACCGGTTAATACGTAGAAGGATGCCGTCAATGTTTTTAAGAGTCCAACCGCTTCCCTTCAAAGTAGATTCCTATATCTCAGTTTTTATCTTTTTGTAGCTGGAGCTCAAGCTATCCAAAATGGGAGAGTCTTCATACAATATTATGTTCTTGGTCTTAAAAGCTCTGTCACAAGTTTCACCCACAATATTTTCAAACGTTGCCTTCAAGACCAAATTGTACTTTACAGGGGAAATAGTTTTTTTCCATGTGATCTTTAAGTAAGCTATATATAGTCTCCGTCTGGGAATTTATGAATTCAACTGCGTCTATAGTTTCAGTGGATGGAAGGAAGAACGTTTTAAGGATCCCCCCGTGTGAAGTTTCCACCTCATAGAGATGTCCCCTTGCAGCATTGATTCGGGCCCTCTTTGCCATGACTACAGGTAATCCTAATTGACAAGAACGTAAATGCTTCATACATTCCTTTTGAGATTGAAAACTCGTACCGCAGGTAAAACATGTGCGTCGTTGCTGAGTATTCCGACAGGAATTTTCATGACGGACCTTATTATCACCCCTGCTAAAAGGCATGTCGCAGTACTGACACTTATTTAATGACATAATAAAAGAAAGTCAAAATTCTATAGAAACTAGAGGAATATGTGATCCGAAAATGAATCTAACTTTACAGTTATATATTTACAATAAAAATGTTAAAAACAAAAATTAAAATAAAATAATAACTTTCGAAAATATTAAAAACAAAGAAAAGGAAAAAACTAAAAATACTTGTAAAACAAAAAAAAAGCAACCACTAAAAATAATTTGAATCGACACTAAACAAAAAAAACAACTGTATAATTATAGAACAAAAAAAAACAACAATAAGGGAAAAAATTTAACTTCACAAAAAGAAATAGAATAAACGATTTTTCCAAAGGCGGTAAGGAGACTAGTCGATGTTCACTCTAGCGCAGCACTTAACAGAATGAGAAAGAGTATTTTTTTTTTTTTTTTTTTTTTTTTTTTTTTTTTTTTTTTTTTTCTGATCCCTCTAAAACCGAAAAAACAGTATTAATACGTGAAATTCGAACTATTACAGCTAATGGAACCATGCTGTTTTACCTCATTACCTTATACTACCTGTGGTATTTGAAGGTGCGTTGAGTTGTTGAGTTATGTTATTTTCATTGTGGTGCAGCTCATCATGATATGTTAGGAGTTGAGGGGCCTCCGCGTGGAATGAGAAAGTTTTTTTTTTTTTTTTTTTTTTTTTTTTTTTTTTTTTTTTTTTTTTTTTTGATCCCTCTCAAACAGAAAAACAGGATTAAAATGTGAAATTCGAACCATTAATACTATGGAACGATGCTGATTTACCTCATTAACTTATACTATCTGTGGTATTTGAAGGTGCGTTGAGTTGTTAATGCAGCTCATCGTAATGTGCTAGGAGTTGAGGGGGCTCCGTATGAGAAAGAGTGAGACCGCACTCCCGTTATATAGTCCCAGAGAAGCCAAAAAACAAAATGGCGGCTATGCCCAGAAGTGGGTCCTGATCCATGCCAGAAGTGGTACCTGATCCTTCCTCAGAAAAGTGTGCCAGAATCCTCAAAATCATACTACTAAAACCGATATAGTAATGTGGATAACATAACAAAAGTGTCACTCCAGAGTGAAGAAACCGCACAAGATTTCATGATTACGTTGTATATTAATATCCGACAGTGACCGAGTATATCCGAAAGCAGACAGGAGTGCCTGAATCTTTTGTTAAAGCCTCTAAATCAACTGAAAATGAGCTTTTCCAGGAAGATTTGAATTCCTTTTTAATGTGCATAGCGAGTGGAAGTCATTAATCAAAATCTAATTTAAAAAAATAATGGATACGAATTTACGAATATGCTTTAAAAATGATTATTAATTCTAGGAATTTCTTTTAATTCTATGAATTTTGTGATTTTATGATTATGCTTTCCATCCGTCGTTTAGACCCACATTTAGGATTTTTTATTGTTATCGGTGTTTAATTTGCTTTAATCTCCTTAAATCTATAAAAATAATCTTTTAAGCAACCCAAAAAAAATGGTCCAGTTTTATTTTTTGGCAAAATTTTCCAGGAACAGGATCGAAACAACAATAACTTTGCCGGAAATATACAAAAGGGTTTCATTTTTCATAAAACGACAGCGATATTATATTCTACTGATAATATATACATCTTTATTAGATTATCATTATATACATTAGAAGAATTATTATCTAGATGATTCTTTTCCGTAGTTTCACTATTAGAAATCACTAGTGTTTGGGCAAAAGGGCTTAAGTCGTCGAATGTACAGCTTAAACAACGATTTACCAAGTTATTGAAAATCATTATTAATTCTTTCTGATTGTATTTCTTTATTCCAGAATAATAAATGAAACTATATTCTTTCAACAAAGACTGAAATAAATTATGAATAACGAATAAATTATAGTCAATTATGAATTTAAAGAAGACGAGACAAAAAAACTATTTTATGACTTAGGCCCTTTTGCCCAAACATGAATGAAATATTATATAAACTAACAGATGTTTTTGTTAGGTTAGGTTTTTTATCACTGCACTTTTAGAATTTGCTTTCTTTTTCTCTGGTTGTCCATTTTTAAGCGAAACGTTACTATTACTAGTTACCTTTCTGTTCATAAGTGTTGTAGGAAACTTCTGAACAGACTTTCCACTGGATCCAGCCAATTCATTTACACTCATTAGTAAAGTATCTTTTTTCATTTGAAAACTTACTTAAAACTTGAAGAGATCACATTTTTACACTAAAACACCAAAATATTCACGATTTTTTTTAAAATAACAAAAAAAAAAAAACAAAGAACGAATTTAATTAATTTTAATAACATGAAAATTGTAGAGCAACCGCAATATAAGGTATCAAACAGCTGTAATAAATATGAAGCCATAAAAATAGTAAAACCTTTTTCACCATACTACGATGTAATCACCTGTTTTACACACCTAATTTGCGGTCCGAAAGCTACACGTCGCCGCCCTAGGGCCGAAAATGAATATTTCGCTCTAGGGCCGCAAAATCAGCTGTTTATTATTTTAATTCATTCATTTCATTATATACATTACATAAGTTTGTTTTGCTCGTATTGTTGTTTAGTTATTTAGTAATTATGGCTAATAATATATCAGAATCTATAAATACAACCAAAATTGTACTTTTAACATTTCTATAAATCAAAAATAAACGAACTAACTTTTTTTAGCATTTTGAAATATTTCAGTTGTATTAAATGAAACACACATATGTTCATCTCTCTTTATTAACTTACATAATAACATAACGTAAAATAATCCATACATTAAACATTCATCATGTCCCCATAACCACAAGATAACCTTCTAACAAAGAGGTACACTTAACCAAAAGAAAATCTTGTTTTTGATTAATGTTATATCGTATTAATATTTATTGTAGTATGGTGAAAAATAGCGTTCGTGCCTCGGGCCAAAGTGCTTTTGCAGGCCCTCGAACTTTTCATGACCTCGACTACGTCTCGGTCAAAAAATATCTCGGGCCGGCAAACGCCCACTTTCGGCCCTTGGTACGAAATATACTATTGTTGCATGTTATATATAAAGAGAAACCTTTAGGCAAGATGAGGTTTTATTCATCTAAGAACAATGCCAGTACATTTAACAATGTTTGAACAATACATTAAACAAACATATTGGTTAAATAATAAGCAACAATATTATCATGTCAACTACATTGTAGATATAAATTTATAAATGAATTATTTAACTGTTGAGATTCACCACATTGCAATTGTTGCCGATTTATTTTCTAATTCTGCTGGACTAACAGTAATGGATGAATTAATTTATAAAGACTTTTTTAACTATCTAATATACATTAAACTAAGCATTAATAAATCTCATTAGTAAAATATGGTAACTGATGAACTGAAAACTTTCACAAATTATAATGATCTTAGCTTACAATGCTTTACCTTCAACAAGTAGTGAATTTCATATCTTAGTACAAACATTTCTCTGGAGGAAACAAATTTCCTTTAGATTCTTTCGACAACCTTCTGAAATCAGTCTGTAAGAACACAGTGTTGTGATGTCAGAAAAGTCTCAGATACTATATTTTCCTTCTGAGTGTCTAGTTAAAATAATTGTAATACGATTAATTAATGAATATAACCCTGTAATGTTAAAGGAATCGACAGATTAGTGTCTTTAATGGTTGGTGCCAAAACAATCAGAGATGTGATTGCATTTCCAAAAACTGCTGATGGTCGTGATCCTTTATCTGGGGCTCCTTCTGCTGTGTCAGATCAAGATCTCATTTATTATAATATCAATATTAAACCTCAAAGTTTTGAAAAAGTTACTACATAGTTTACATTTCAGAAAAAATATGCTAATGTTAAATAAATTTTTAAATTGATAACATTCATGTTTTTATTTTAAAATCCAAGTTTTCAGTGGAATAGTATATATATCTGAAATTCTTCACAGTCTAGGTAGTATCTTTTTACTTTTAAAAATTTCTTTTGAGGCTTTAACACCTACAACCAACACATGACCTTTATGGAGCTTTTGATTCCATCACACATCAGGAGACATGGCATGCTTTGGAGAATGAAAACGTAGAAAAATAATCTGGATTGAGCACACATGCAATAGTACGGGAGCCAGATGCAAAAAATCTCAGCCATAGAACACACACCTACGTACCTACGTACGGATCCGTACTTGATACCGTTATGGAGCAAAACACACTTTAAACTTCTTTTGCTGCTGTCCATAAAAAAGACGCCAATCCCTGGGCTTGTAGTTTTTCAAACCCATCTGTTGCGAAAGTCCATCAATATCGTGACAAAAGACTAAATCCTTCTCTTGAGAAAAATATGGTAACAGATTCTTTCCTCGGGAATGATAAAAAGTGATTTTGCATTCGGGAGGAAGCAATTTTTTTTCTTTTAAACGAAATGCTAAAATTTCAGAAGATTCTTTTGGTAAGTTCAGATCCCTCACCCAATCATTTAATTCTTTCTGATTAAATGGTTGAGGTTCTGGAAGGCTACATTAATGGTCTGGATCAGAGTCATCATTTGATATATTTTGTTCGCAAAGATTTGAATTATCAAAAACTTTAGATGTACTTGGTTGTGCCTCTCGTGATTTTGATTGAGGTCGTTGAACAGAAGATTAGACCACTTATTTCTATTCCCGGGGTTAATTCCATTTATTTTCACAACGCAGAAGTAACAGTCGTCCTGATGGTTTTGAGTTTCTCTCCAAATCATGGGAGTTTCGAACTTCACTGCATCTCTTTTCCCACTGGACCATAACCGTAGACACACAACACATTTCTGGCAAACAATATGTGGAACCCTTGGCTTGTCCTGATTATTCAAATATATCTTAAAGCCTATTTCAGATATATCTTTTCTATTTAATATTTTGCATTTTTAAACATATTTTTAATTTAATTGCCTGTTTAATTTAAACAGTTTAAAATTTCTCCTGTTATCTTTTTTCAGATTGCTAGTTTATATATTTATTTTAATTTATTTTCCTAAACGTTTTGTTTATTTTTCCATCATGGGTGTCGCGTTTTGAGAATATTCAGTCCAAAATACGGGAACATAATGTAACGGTGTCGGATAAAACTTATATTGATTGTGAAAGATAATGGGCCAAATTTTTTAAGCACAGCTTTCATTTTACGCTTCCTCTGGTTGCAAAGGGCAGGACTTAGTTATTTAAAAATCCTAAGCTCTAAGGAATTTCCTTCATCGTGTTCATTCTATCTTCAATTGATCGAAAAGGTATAGAACAGTTTGTCTGCCCTTTATATGGTGTTAACTAATTCTCTTTTGATTAAACAAGATGACTATACAAAAGAGGATATGTATTGAAAGGAGTGTTTTCATCATTAAAGTTAAAAAATGGAGCTGATATATCAGCGAACATCTACTTTATCTACTACGAATGCTACTCAGTTCTTCTCAACAAAATCAAATGAAAAATGTAAATTGAATAAGCCAACAAGGCGTTTTCCCCCCTACAAATCACTGAGGACTTAGGCCTCGGCCACATTGGCGCACCGACCCTAGCCCCTCCAAACCAAGCAAAAAAATCTGGTGCGTGCGCGCAACACACAACTTTCACTTACCAACTTACTTAGATAAGAAATTGACGTGTTTTGTTAAATATCATTTCCCAAAGTCACACATTTTTCTACATTCATATCTTATTTTTATTAATCGTTAAAGCCGTTTTTGAGTAAATAAAAAACCCCGTGAAAATGATACAAAATTTACTAAGTAAAGTCCCCCCTTCGGTTGATCAATTTTGATGAAATGTTGGCTATCACATATTTGGCATATACATACATCAAATACCCAGTTTGGTCACAATCGTGAAAGCCGTTTTTGAGTAAATAAAAAAAACACGTAAAAATGATACAAAATTTACTAAGTAAAGTGCCCCCTGCGGTTGATCAATTTTGATGAAATTTTTACAGACATATCTCGGGCATATAAATAGATGAAATACTCAGTTTAATCAAAATCGTAAGAGCCGTTTTTGAGAAAATCAAAAAAACACGTGAAAATGTTAGAAAATTTATTAAGTAAAGTCCCCCCTCCGGTTAATCAATTTTGATGAAATTTTTACAGTCATATCTCGGGCATATAAATACATCAAATACCCAGTTTGATCACAATCGTTTAAGCCGATTTAGAGTAAATAAAAAAAACACGTGAAAATGTTACAAAATTTATTAAGTAAAGTCCCCCCTCCGGTTAATCAATTTTGATGAAATTTTTACAGTCATATCTCCGGCATATAAATAGATGAAATACTCAGTTTAATCAAAATCGTTAGAGCCGTTTTTGAGAAAATCGAAAAAAACCTAAAAAGTTATTAAATAAAGTACCCCCTCCCTTTGAGCAATTTTGATGAAATTTTTGCTGTCACATCGCGGGCATATACCTACACTAAATACCCAATTTCAGATTCGCACGGTTTATAGTTCTTGAGCTAGTCTGTTCACATACACACACACACACACACACACACACACACACACACACACAGACCATTTCGCGGGACTTGGTCATTTCGACTCAGGGGACCCCAAAACGTGTATTTCCGTTGAAAACCGGAAGTCGAATTTTTTCACGATCGCAATACTTCCACTTACTATATATTTCATATATAGGTAAGTGAAAGTAAAAATGAACAGCGTTTGCAATGGGGTTGGCCATGCCGTCGCACAGCACCTAGCCCCACACCCTCGCCCATCGCACCGTACCAAACCCAACAATTGAAGCTTCTATTTTTTTAGCCTCGCACCATCGCACCACAGGGCTTCACGGCCCTGTCATTTTTCGAAATATTTTTATATATGATTGGTTTTAGAACAACCTATCCTAATTTCATTTCTTTCATTATTTACATAAGTATATACTTAACTGATATTTAAGATCGCGCAGCTTTTTCTAATAGCAAAATATGAAATTAATGATTTTACGTAAATAATATTTTGCATTGAATAAATAATTTGCTATTTTTATTCTACTAAATTTAATTGTTTAATTAATTTGAAAAGATACACGGATTATTAATAAATAAGCCTTGTCACAATAGACAATAGTGTTTTATATAAATTGTGTTTAAATCCCTTATCACTATAAGTCAGGTGGAAAATAATTAAAAATGAAAAAAAACCTGGTGCGATGCGCGCAACACACAACTTTCAATTACGAATTTACTTAGATTAGAAATCGATGTCTTTTTTTACTGCTTGCTTGTCTTTACTACGAGTTCCTTTTTGTAAATATATCGTGAAGGTGAATCGATAGGAGCATTTATGCTCTTTGTAAAGCTGGTCTCTTATGCCTTTCTGGAAATCGAGAACTAATATAATTAATTAATTATAACCAAATATAATTAAACCAAATAAACCAAATATAATTAATTATCTTATACAATATTTTTGTCACACCCTCGATGCTTTAAAAAAATTAAGCATCACGTATTTTCTTTACCCTCTAAAGTCAAATAAATGTTTTTATTAATAAATAAAAGCTTTTATATTCATTATACGGTTAGTAAAATTTTGGCTGTCACATCGTGGGCATATACATAGATTAAATATCGAGTTTAATCAAAATAATTACAGACGTTTTGGACTAAATAAAAAAACCTAAAAATTAGACAAAATTCTTTAAATAAAGTACCCCCTCCGTTTGACCAATTTTGATAAAAAATTTGCTGTCATATCGCGGGCATATACATACACCAAATACCCAATTTCCGGTCTGTGCGGTTCATACGTTTTGAGCTAGTCTGTGTGACACACACACACACGCACGCACACACACACACACACACACACACACACACACACACACACACACACACACACACACACACACACACACACACACACACACACACACACACACACACACACACACACATAAAGACCGGCTTAAGACTCCAAGACCTGACGCGGTAATTGTGAAAATACCTGAGAACCAAACCTACGCAGAGGTCTTGCAAAAAGTAAAAAATAACCCGGCAATGACTGAGCTGGTGGCCTCAATAACCAAGGTCCGAAAAATCAATAAAGGCGATCTTCTTCTGCAGTTGGACCGTAAGAAAGAGCAAAATCTTGAGCGGTTGAAAAACTCAATGGAGGGAGTCCCTAGGTGAAGGGACGGAAGTGAGAACTTGGAAGGAGGAGTCCCTTTTCGAACTTAGAGATTTGGATGCTATCACTACCAAGGAGGAAGTTGCGGAGGCCTTGAAATCTGTGTTAGGTGAAGAGCCAGTACCGATCACAGCAGTAAGATCTATCCGCCAGGCATATGGAGGTACGCAAACAGCGGTAATTTCACTGCCAGTTCTACAGGCTAGGAAGATTATGGCCCAAGGTAAAGTTCGAGTTGGCCTGGTCATTAGCCGTATACGTGAAAAATGCAGAGTTCCAAAGCGTTTCCGCTGCTGGGAGTATGGACACATAGCCCGGAAGTGTGTAGGAGAGGATAGGACATCCTCATGTCGAAACTGTAGCCAAGCAGGTCATAAAGCTTCTGAATGTGTACAGAAACCTCAATGTGCATTATGTGCAGGAAATGATGATGCTGACCACCCCAGCGGGAGTAGTAAGTGCCCAGCTTTTCGTTCAGCATTGAAATCCATGACGCAAGCTCAACAACACCGTAGATGAGGATTCTCCAGTTGAATTTGAATCATTGTGAAGCTGCTCAGGATCTCCTTTACCAAACTGTACGGGAACAGCGCATCGACGTCGCTATTCTCTGTGAACAATACAAAAATATGGAAAGCAGTTCATGGGTACACGATGTTAGTGGCAAAGCTGCTATCTGGGCCTGTGCCTCCCAAGTTATTCAGGTAGCGAATACTGCATCGCATCCCGGCTTTGTATGGGCGAAGATCAATGATATATATATCTTTAGCTGCTATACCTATCCCAGCATCACAATCGAAGACTTCGCGATTTTATTGGACCGCATTGTATTGGAGGCTAGTTACCATAAACCAGCTATAATTGCAGTAGATTTCAATGCTTGGGCAACGGAATGGGGAAGTAGAATAACAAGCCGACATGGCGAAGTTCTCCTAGAAGCTTTTGCACAAATGAATGACATGATCCTCATGAACACCGGAACACATCCAACCTTTGCTAGAGCGGGAAGATCGTCTATTATAGACTTGGCGTTTATCAGCACTCGCCTGCAACGGATTGCCACCTGGAAGATCTGTGAATTTTATACTCACAGTGATCACCAGGCGATTTTGATTACGTTGAATACGCCCCAAAGAAAGAAGAGTATTCAATACAAGTCTGTTGGCTGGAATAAGAAGACTTTTGATGATAATTCATTTAACCTAATGCTGGAGGATGAATGCGAATTGACAGGGTCGGCCGAGGAAAAGGCGCGTATACTTACCTCTTTTATTTCTAAGGCTTGTGATACAGCAATGACTCGCAGAAAGCCTGGCAAATACCATTCCCCAGTATACTGGTTGACGGAGACTATAGCCGATCTTCGTCACTGCTGCAATCTAGCAAGAAGACGCTACCAGCGAGCGAGACATCGTCCAGAGTTTTCGGTGCTTCAAGAAGAGTTCAAAAGAGCTAGAAGGAATCTCCGACGAGCCATTAAAGAAAGTAAGCGATGTTGCTGGAGAGAGCTCTGTGATGAGGTGGATGCAGACCCATGGGGTAGGCCTTATAAAATAGTTCTTGGTAAACTAAACAAAGGCACGAAGCAGCTCCCCACAAGAACGGAGGTTGTGGATAATATTGTCAGGGCATTATTCCCTGAACAGGCGAATACTATGGGGTGTATAGACAATATGCATGATAACGACTTCCCACCAGTAACTGAGGAAGAGATAGAGGACATCGCCTCAGATCTACAGCATGGCAAGGCACCAGGATTGGATGGAATCCCAAATATGGCCCTTAAGGTGGCTCTCAGGAAGCGGCCAGATCTTTTTATCGACCTCTTTATTTCCTGCATTCGTGAAGGCTCAATTCCGAAACCTTGGAAGAGACAGCGCCTTGTATTGGTTCCAAAGGGTAAAGGAAAACTGGAAGATCCGACAACTTACCGTCCGATTTGTTTACTGGATACCATGGGTAAGGCTTTCGAAAAAATCCTTTTCCTCAGGCTACAAGAGTTCACGGAGGGTCCAAATGGCCTCTCGAAGTTTCAGTATGGATTTCGTAAAGGACGTTCCACTGTAGATGCTATTAGAGTGGTAATAGAGATAGCCCGTACAGCAATTGCAGGAGGAGGAGAGGGGCTAAGAGTTGTGCAGCAGTCATCACTCTTGATGTTAAGAATGCTTTTAATACCGCGAATTGGACCCGTATATTAGATGCCTTACGGACCATGGAGGTGCCAGTCTATCTTATGAGAGTCCTTACAGATTACTTCAGAGATAGAGTTCTGTTTTATTTCTCTGATAATGGCCAAAGGAGATACAAGGTGACAGGTGGTGTCCCACAGTGCTCTGTACTGGGACCTCTCCTATGGAACGTCATGCACGACGGCATATTCAAGTTACCAATGCCAGAAGAAGCCACAATAGTAGGATTTGCAGATGATATTGCAGAGGTAGTGGCGGCAAAGTACTTGGAAGAAGTTACCCTCACAGCCAACCAGGCTGTTGCCACGGTCCGCGCTTGGCTGACTTCAGTGGGCCTGCTGCTTGCCGATCATAAAACAGAGGTTCTCTTAACCACTAGCAGGAATAACTGAAACCATCATTGTTACGGTGGGTAGACACGAAATACGTTCGCAGTCTTCCCTAAAATACCTAGGGATCATGATTGATGATCGCCTCCGCTTTAAAGTCCACATGGATTATGTCTGCGGTAAAGCTGTTAAAATAGCATCCTCGTTGTCACGCCTTATGCCAAACGTTGGAGGTCCTAGAGAGAGCCGCAGAAGGCTTCTTGCTGCGGTTATTACGTCGATTATGCTTTATGCGGCTCCAATCTGGAAAGAGGCGTTGGTCATCAAGTCATACAGGAGACAGATGGTTTCCGTTTATCGTCAAGTGGCACTGAGGACAGCAAGTGCTTTCAGAACTGTTTCCTATGAAGCGGTGTGTGTGATAGCCAGAATGCCGCCAGTTGAACTTCTTGTAGAAGAAAGAAGTAGGAATTATGGACGACGCTCTCACGTTTCCAGAGAAGAAGAATGAAAAATAACTATCGATCTGTGGCAGCAGCGATGGCAGGCAGCTGATTCTGGGAGTTGGACTAGAAGATTAATACCCGATGTTGGCTTGTGGTATGGTCGCCGTCATGGGGAAGTAGACTTTTACATAACCCAATTGTTGACTGCTCATGGATGCTTTAGAGCCTACCAGAACCGATTTAAACTGGATAATACAGCAGAATGTCCAGCATGTCAGTCTATCGAGGAAACAGCGGAGCACGTATTTTTCGATTGCATTCGCTTTGTTGGAGAAAGTGTTATGGAGAGATTGTTTGGAGAGAGAATCACTCCAGAAAACATAGTGAGCCATATACTGCGCTCGGACCTACATTGGGATGCAGCGAAAAAATCGCTACAGTCGTCCTTAAGAAGTTGAGAGCAGAAGAGAGAGCTAGGAGAAGTAATTAGCGTGGAAACATAACAATCACGCGACGAGGACTCTGAGGCGGCACAAAGCCAGGATTGGATGAAGTAATGCCTAACGGTAGTCCCGTGGAGGGTGGGAAACAGGTGTAAGGAGGTGGTTTTAGTGGGTAAAAATCCCACACACGGATAGGTACGGGCCTATCCGCGTCTTTTGAAGATTTCCACTTACCTTCGTAAAAAAAACAAAAAAAAAAACACACACACATAGAACTCCCCCCCCCCCACACACACACACACACACACACACACACACAAACACAAACACACACACACACACACCATTTTGCGGGACTTGGTTAATTGGGCTCAGGGGACCCCAAAACGTGTATTTCCGTTGAAAACCGGAAGTCGAATTTTTTTACGATCGCAATACTTTCCTTACTATATATTTCATATATAGTTAAGTGAAAGTAAAAATAGATAGGAAGGTTATAGAGTGTTTGAGCGGATTACTTTTCTAATAGCAGAACTTTGGGAAAAGAAACCATATGTTAGGTTACCAGTTTCTGCTCATATCGATAAAGCCTCTTCACAACCCACTAATCAGCCGAAGCCTACAAAACTGGCGTTTAGGGACATAAAAGCGTATAAGTGGGGTATACAGTTCTAGGGTGATTCCTCCGGCCCTTTGCTTAGTTCTTTCCTGGAAAGCGTTGAAGAGCGAAGGATAAATCCAGGAGACCTATTTCGAGCAGCAGGAGATCTTTTTACTGTATCGGCTTTGGTCTGGTTCCGGATAAATCGTCTTCGGTTTTCTGATTGGGACGAGGCGGTCAGCCGACTTAAGCAGGCATTTAAAGACCCAGATTATGATAGAATGCTTATGGATCACAACAAAACACGAGGTACAAGTGAATCACCAGCTGTGTTCATCGCAAAGATTAGGTCACTCATGGGCCGACTGTCAACACCGTTAACCGAAAGAGAACAGTTAGCGATAATTGAAAGAAAATTAAGGCCGGAATACCTGCAACTTCTAGGATTAACGCGATAAGATAAAATCGACGAATCAGAAGAAATTCTAGGTAAATTGTCATTGGGCAGGGTGCTTGCCACAAGGTTTAGAGAACCACCATCAAGCGGTTTGTTAGAGCCGGACTGGATAACAGGATTAGGAAAACCAAAAATATCGCCACTTTCAATACCGAAACTTCTCCCGAAATGGCTTTAGAAGTGGAAGTTAATTCTTTTGAATAGCCGGAATGAAAAACAACAATTAAAAGTCTGCAATGCAGTTTGTTGGAACTGCAACGTACAGGGGCATCGATTTAGGGACTGTAAGGAACCTCGAGTTATTTTCTGCAATTGCTGCGGTAAGAAAGGGGTCAAGATTCACAAATGCAGCGTGTGTAGGGACCTAAAAGCGATAAATTCTTAAAGAATGGAAATGGCGAGGCAGAGGGAAACTAGACGTGCCCCATAACTCTCTGCCGCCTATGGGGCCTTCTTGTGTAGACAAAGAAGAAATTTCGTCCACGTTTGAGGCTTGTGCGGGAAGTTACAAAATCTGTAGTCCTGATTGTCATGACCAACGACCCCACCTACGAGTGAACATCTTTGATAGGTACATGTTGGGATTACTAGATTCAGATGCATCCCGGACGGTTTTAGGAGGACCTGGCTGGGAACTTGTAAAAGGGCATCTACGGTTACGGAAATCTCATATTGAAGGGATTCTGGTCCCGACTGGTAAACGATGTCCCGTCTTAGGTGAGGTAACCATACCCTTCAAATTAGAAGAAAGAGTTAGGGTAATAACTACATTGGTGGCGCCTGATTTAACTATCCCTTAATACTTGAAGTAGATTTCTGGAAATCGATGGAAGTCATTCCGGATTTGAGCATTAATATTTGGAAGTTCACGGATTCCAATCTAACTAAAAACTGTTCCGTTGCTAGCGTTCTGGTTTCGAAGGATTATCTTCCAGAAGACCAAAGAAAACAGCTTCAAGAGCTGTTAGATCAGCTACTCAATCGAATAGGACCGAAGATCGGATTAGTTAAGAACTACACCCATAAAATTGATACAGGAGATCATCCACCAATAAAACAATGATACTATCCCGTATCACCTGTAGTTCTCAGAGAAATGCATAAGGAATTGGATGAGATGATTGCAATAGGTGTCGTCGAGAAAAGTCGCAGCCCCTGGTCCTCACCTGTTGTAATGGTTAGAAAGCCTGACAAATCTTACAGGTTCTGTGTAGATTTCAGGCGCCTGAATGCGGTATCCAAGAAAGACGCCTATCCATTACCCTATTTATCAAATATCTTGGATCGGTTGAGAAATGCGAAGTATCTCAGTACACTAGACTTAAAATCGGCGTATTGGCAGATTGAGCTGTCAGAAGACAGTAAAGAAAAGTCGGCGTTCACAGTTCCTGGCCGTGGACTGTTTCAGTTTAACAGGATGCCTTTTGGTCATCACAATGCTCCAGCTACTTGGCAAAGGCTGATAGACCAGGTTCTTGGACCCGAACTGGAGCCGTATGTTTTTGTATACCTGTGTAGCGGATCGATCAGGATCGATCAATTGATTTTCAAATGAGCGTTAGTGATCTAATTCGAAGAAAAGGCGTCATGGTGATTTCTGAGAAAAGGTTGTTATTATTACGAGTGTTGGCTTCCACGAACTGTAATATAAGTGTAAAATGAGACTTTTATACCTGCTGTGCCACATCCCTCAGTTACGAACTCGGAGCCGAACCTGGGAAAGAAATACCGCAGCGCACCGGTGAGTGAAACTGCTTATTACTCCGTTCATTCGTAGGACTTTAAAAGACATTCATCAGTTAATTTTATTTTGTTATTTAGGAGTCAGAGGAGACTATTATTTTTTATATTTATTTCAATGAAGTGTTATTAAAGGCTCGGCTTTTGTTTCTTCTATTACCAGAAGCTTTTATGTAATAATTTTTATTTTTATCAATATATATATATATACATATACTAAAAATTACTGAGCACGCTTTATTGGGACCCTTCATTCCTCATGCAAGCTCTCAATAAGTGGTGACCCCGCATCCATTGATAAATATTTATATATAGGGATAACTTAAGTAGATAGACTTATTTTTTTTAGCAGCGTTATGTCTTCAGATGAAGCACCACCTATCAGTAAAGGGGAGGAGCAACCAAAAGCCCCCCTAATTGGGTAACATAGTGCTTTCCCACAGGGTGTACCACAATTTGAAGCAGAAATAATGGCTTTTAGAGGCGCTACAAGCAGACTTCCCCAATTTTGGAAACCGAGCCCTAAATTATGGTTTGCTCAAATTGAAGCCGTCTTTGCGACGTCCAGAATAACCTCACCGCATATGCCATATCAAGCGGTAATTGCAGGGTTAGATTTTGATATCCTGACTCAGATATCGTACATTATAGACAACCCTGGTAAGAATCCATATGAGGATTTAAAGTCTCGCCTACTCAGCATATATGGGGACTCTGAGCGGAAACGCATCGAAAAATTGCTCAGTGAGACTCTATTAGGTGATCAGAAACCAAGTCAGTTGCTAAGGCAGATGCGGCAGCAGGTTGGCAACATTGTGAGTGAAAAAGTGATAAGTACACTATGGTTGAGGAATCTGCCGAATCGGGTGCAAAGGATTTTGGTCGCGACTGGGGGTAGCAGAAGGATCTTCGTCAGCAGGGAATGCACTCATCTTAAAGGAACTATAACGGCTGCGAGCAGAGGTCGCAGAGCTTCGATTAGAGTCGCGTTCGCGGAGTAAATTTCAGGGTAGCTTTAACCGAGAGCATTCAAGAAACAGGTCTAAATCAAAGCACAGAACCCTTTGGTTTTATCATCAGAGATTTAAGACAAAAGCAAAAAAATGCACTCAGCCCTGTTCCTGGAAACCACGACTCTCTGACAGCCAACCTTTAAACTAAATATAGTGGTGGATGCGGCGGAATCCATCACTCCACAGCCACACCGTCAACTCTTCATTGTGGACCGAAAAAGTGGACAGCGTTTTCTTGTAGACACAGGGGCTGCTGTCTCCATTATTCCTCGTCCCCGAAACTCCCGGATGGAACCTACGTTTTTCAAGCTTGTAGCAGCTAATAATACCAACATTGCCACCTATGGAGAAAGTTCAAGAGTTCTGGACCTTGGTCTTCGCAAAAACTACCGCTGGACTTTAATAATAGCTGATGTAGTGCGAGCAATACTCGGCGCAGACTTCTTAAGCCATCATCAGTTGGTAGTGGACATGCACAATAGCAAGCTGATCGACAGGACATCAGGACTCTCGGCTCAAGGTAAAGTTTCCACTGCTGCTATTTCTACAGTGTCGATGGTTCTAGGCGATTGTGCGCGTAAGGACAATCGCCTAGAACCATCGACACTTTTTTGATATCCTGACTCAGATATCGTACATTATAGACAACCCTGGTAAGAATCCATATGAGGATTTAAAGTCTCGCCTACTCAGCATATATGGGGACTCTTAGCGGAAACGCATCGAAAAATTGCTCAGTGAGACTCTATTAGGTGATCAGAAACCTAACATGCACAATAGCAAGCTGATCGACAGGACATCAGGACTCTCGGCTCAAGGTAAAGTTTCCACTGCTGCTATTTCTACAGTGTCGATGGTTCTAGGTGATTGTCCTTACGCGCATATTTTAAAGAAGTTCCCTAACCTACTTCGACCACGTCCAATTCGTGGAGTTTCGCCTAGCCTTGTTAAGCATCACATCGAAACTAAGGGTCAACCGGTCAAAAGCAAAGCGAGGCGCTTGCATCCACAGAAGTACCTTAAAGTCAAGCAGTTGTTCCTAGATATGAGAGCAGAAGGACTGTGTAGACCATCCAATAGTCCTTGGTCTAGCCCATTACACGTAGTGGAAAAGAAAGATGGGAGTTTGCGAGTTTGTGGCGACTATCGTCGGCTAAACGCACAGACGGTTCCTGACCGATACGCCGTTCCCAATGTATTGGACTTTACCACTGCCCTAGACGGGGTTGCAATATTTTCAACCCTAGATATAGAGCGCGCGTATTATCATATTCCTATAGCGGAGGAAGACATAGCTAAGACAGCAATCATCACTCCGTTCGGACTGGAGGAATTTTTGAGGATGTGTCCTGGACTTAAAAATGCTGCGTCCACATTCCAGAGATTTGTGGATGGCGTACTACAAGGACTTACGTTTGTGTTCGCGTTCTTGGATGATATTCTAGTTGCGTCTCGTACGCTGGAAGCGCACGAGGAGCATCTGCAAGAAATTTTCAAGCGTTTAGAAAAAAATGGTCTCACGCTGAACGCAGGAAAGTGTGTTTTTGGAAAACCGGAAGTGGATTTTTTAGGCTACCGCGTCAGTGCTACAGGTATCAAGCCTCTTCCCAACAAGGTACAAGCTATTGTGGATTTCCCTCAGCCCGAGACTATTTGCCACTTGCGGCGTTTTCTGGGAATGCTCAATTTTTATCGCCGATGCATCCCTAAAGCAGCCCACATCCAGAAGCCTCTAAATCAGCTTCTTCACAACACAAGGCGAAAGGACAAGACGCCGGTACCCTGGACGGAGGAGTCTATCGCAGCATTTGAAGCAAGCAAGCGGAGCATTGCGGAAGCAGCGCAGCTAGCACACCCAACTATTGAGGGGGAAGTATCACTTGCTTGTGATGCATCAGATTCTGGGATAGGAGGCGTCCTTCAACAAAAGATAAGCGGAATTTGGAAGCCACTGGGTTTCTTTTCCCGTGCATTAACATCAGCGCAGAAAAATTATTCTGCTTACGACAGGGAACTTCTAGCAATTTATGAGTCCGTCAAGTATTTTCGATCGCTTTTAGAAGGCCTGTCTTTTACCATCATTACGGACCATAAGCCTTTACTCAGAAGGCTGATAATGCAACCCCTAGGCGTGTCAGACATCTGAATTTGATCAGTCAGTTCACGACCAATATAGTACACCAATCCGGCCAATCTAATATCGTTGCAGACGCCCTGTCACGAGTGGACACCATCAATACTCCGGATGATTTCCAGGCTCTCGCGTCAGAACAGAAGATTGACCCCGAGCTACAGGAGCTGAAGAAGTCAACCAAAAATGAGCCAAAGCTGGTCCAAATACCAGGATGCGAGGAATCTTTGCTATGCGAAATGGGCACAGCTAGGGCACGCCCTTATCTACCTCTTTCTTTCCGTAAACCCACATTTGAAAGGCTTCATAATTTGAGTCATCCTGGAATCAACGCATCGAGAAAATTAATTGCCCAAAGATTCTATTGGCCTAGCATGAACCAAGATATCGCGGAATGGGCCAGGGCATGCATACCATGTCAGAGAGCGAAGGTAAATCGTCATACAACTACGCCGTTAGGAACCTTTCAGCAATCGGGGCGCTTTCACCATGTACATATTGACATTATAGGACCACTTTTGCCTTCGGATGGAAATCGGTATTGTCTAACAATAATTGACCGAGCCACCCGCTGGCCTGAAGCAGTTCCCTTAAGTGACATAACTGCAGAAACAGTGACGCAAGAGTTTTACACGCATTGGATTGCGCGATTTGGAGTCCCTATCAGGCTTACCACGGATCAGGGTAGGCAATTTGAATCAGCAATGTTCCAGCGCCTCACCGTCATCATGGGAATTGACAAGCGACGTACCGCTGCCTACCATCCACAATACAATGGGTGTATCGAACGGTGGCATAGAAGCCTCAAAGCTGCCCTAATGGCACACCTTAGTTGCACGAAATGGACCCAAGTGTTAACCTTCTGTACTTCTTGGACTGCGCGCTTCATTCAGAGAGGATATGGCTATGAGTGTGGCCGAAGCTCTGTATGGAGCTAGCTTGAGATTGCCCGGGGATTTCCTAACTGAATCCACCACTCAGCGGGAGCAATGTATCAATCTGCAGTTTTTGAGGGAGGATCTATCGCGCCCCAAACCATGCCTTCGTAGCGCAGATAGCAGGAAGACTTTTGTCCATAAGGATCTTATGACTTGCTCACATGTCTTCCTACGCGAGGATGCAGTGCGGAAACCGCTGGTACCACCCTACTCTGGCCCTTATAAAGTCATAAATCGCGGAGAAAAGACCTACACCATAGAAATAGGTGGTAGAGAAGTCACCGTTTCATTGGATAGGTTGAAACCTGCCTATTTCATCCCTGCGGATGAAGAAGAACCTGGAAGCATCAGCCAGCAAATGTCAAAATCGTCGAAAAGGGGGTCAGCTTTAAGTTCCGGTCCGGCAAGCGCAAAACAAGATTCCTCTCCTGACCCACAACAGTATCGGACGCGTTCCGGACGCGCAGTGAGGAGGAAAGTGACTTTTGATATATGACTCCGTCATTAGGAGGGGGGTGGTGTAGCGGATCGATCAGGATCGATCAATTGATTTTCAAATGAGCGTTAGTGATCGAATTCGAAGAAAAGGCGTCATGGTGATTTCTGAGAAAAGGGTGTTATTATTACGAGTGTTGGCTTCCACGAACTGTAATATAAGTGTAAAATGAGACTTTTATACCTGCTGTGCCACATCCCTCAGTTACGAACTCGGAGCCGAACCTGGGAAAGAAATACCGCAGCGCACCGGTGAGTGAAACTTCTTATTACTCCGTTCATTCGTAGGACTTTAAAAGACATTCATCAGTTAATTTTATTTTGTTATTTAGGAGTCAGAGAAGACTATTATTTTTTATATTTATTTCAAAGAAGTGTTATTTTTTTGTTTCTTCTATTACCAGAAGCTTTTATGTAATAATTTTTATTTTTATCAATATATATACATATACTAAAAATTACTGAACACGCTTTATTGGGACCCTTCATTCCTCATGCAAGCTCTCAATACCTGGATGACGTGGTTATAGTCACATCAACTTTCCAGTTACATCTTGTGACTCTCAGAACTGTGTTAGAGCGGATTGCAAATGCTGGCCTTACGTTAAATTTGGAGAAATGTAAGTTTGCTAGAGAGGAGCTTAGGTACCTCTTGTACTTGGTAGATAAGCATGGATTAAGAGTGGATCCAGAAAATGTTGCTTGTATTCTTAACTACCCTCGTCCGAAACATTACGCCAAATACGGGCCTTCACAGGATTAGCCTCTTGGTATAGAAAGTTTATTCCTGAATTGGCCACTAGAATGGCGCCTTTAACTCATCTTCTGCGGAAGGGTCAGAAGTGGATCTGGGGTGAGGAACAAGAACAAGCGTTTTTAGACATTAAAACGAAATTGATAGATGCACCTGTTTTAGCATGCCCTGACTTCACAAGACCGTTCACATTTCAGACAGATGCTTCATCCGTTGGATCAGGAGCGATTTTATCACAAGAGCTTGACGAAGGAAAGTTATTGCTTACGCCAGTAGAGCTCTAACGAAAGCTGAACAAAAACTCTCCGCCACTGAGTTGAAATGTTTAGCGGTAATTTAGGTGATTGAGAAGTTTAGACCTTGTATCGAAGGAACACAGTTTACTGTGGTCACTGGATTACCACTCTCTGATGTGGCTTCATCGACTACAAGATCCGACAGGTCGACTGGCTGGATGGGCATTGCGGCTTCAGAATTCCGACTACCAGATAAAACATTGACCAGGAAAGGAGCACATGGCAGCTGATGCTTTATCACGTGCGATAGGCAATGCTTCCCGTGATCGAAACCCTGCTGTAGCAGCAGTCGTGATTGTCGGAGAAGGAGCTGACCCCTGGTATCAGGATATGAAGAAAAAAGTCACGGATAAGCCGGAGGAGTTCCCAACTTGGCGGAATACCGAAGGTCGCCTCCTCAAACATGTGTTTGATAGAAATACCTTAAAAGTCGGGGACATATCAATGGAAAATTGTGGTACAGGAAGACCAAAGAAAAGCAGTTCTCAAACAATACCACGAAGACACGACTGAAGGGCACATGGGGATGAACAGGACCAAGAATATAATAGCTATTTATTATTTCTGGCCGAGCATGATTCGTGACGTCGCTCGATTTGTGAAAAAAGTGCTCCATCTGTCAAACTATGAAACCGGAGCAGAAAGCCCCCGCCGGATTGATGGGCATGACGCCCCTACCTTCAAAGCCCTGGCAGGTGGTTTCTATTGATCTCATGGGACCATTTCCTCGTTCATCCAAACAGAATCGATATTTGTTGGTGGTGACCAATTACCTCACAAAATTCAACTTGTTGTTTCCATTAAGGCAGTAACTAAACATATGGAGAACTACTTGTTTCTCATGTTTGGAGTACCTGAAGTGGTATTTTGCAACAATGGTACACAATACAAGAGTAAGAACTTTCAGAATATGCTGAACAAATATGGCACGGCTTGTAGGTATAACCCAGTATACCATCCCCCGGCGAATCCTACTGAGAGAGTAAATAGGGTGCTCAAAACCATGATTTCATCTTATGTGGAAGATAACCATCACTCCTGGGACAGACATATTGCGGCGTTCGGCTTCGCGCTGAGGACTGCAACTCATGAGGCAACTGGATACACACCAACCTTCCTTAACTTTGGTCGCGAACTTTTTAGCCACGCCTCGCAGTATGTGGTAAGTGATGGGTCGGAGAGCATAGGCAAGATCGAAGAGAAGCTCAAGTTAATTCTCGAAGACGTGAAAATTCGGTTATGAAAGGCCCAAGAGAAGAACGCCCGTTATTACAATCTTAGACGGAGACTAAATATGAGAAAGGTGTTATTAAAAAGGTTTTGTTGCCTCTGATATATGAAGTTGTGGACGAAACGGGAAGACCATTAGGTAATAGGCACATTGAAGAGCTAAAGGTAGAGTATTCGGATGCTGGAACTGACGTTCCCCAACCCCAAGAAGAAGGGAGAATGTCACAATAGACAATAGTGTTTTATATAAATAGTGTTTAAATCCCTTATCACTATAAGTCAGGTGGAAAATAATTAAAAATGAAAAAATGTATAGGAAGGTTACAGAGTGTTTTGGATTTGGTTTTTGGAAAAATGTGCTAAAACTGTTGTGAGACTTTTGAATTCATTAATATTGTTATATGTAAAGTTTTTTTCATGTTAATAATATATTGTTGTTCATTCCAATATTCTTAAATTTATTTTTGACAATTAGTAGCGAGTTATAATGGGAGACATTATACCTATTCACAAAATTAAATCAGAAAGAATTAAATGATTTGGTGAGGGATCTGAACTTACCAAAAGAAACTTCTGAAATTTTAGCATTTCGTTTAAAAGAAAAAAAAATTGCTTCCTCCCGAATGCAAAATCACTTTTTATCATCCCCGAGGAAAGAATCTGTTACCATATTTTTCTCAAGAGAAGGATTTAGGCTTTTGTCACGATATTGGTGGACTTTTGCAACAGATGGGTTTGAAAAACTACAAGCCCAGGGATTGGCGTCTTTTTTATGGACAGCAGCAAAATAAGTTTAAAGTGTGTTTTGCTCCATAACGGTAACAAGTACGGATCCGTACCTATTGCACATTCGACGACTTTGAAAGAAGAAAAAACAAATATTTCAAAGGTTATGGGAAAAATTAGGTATCAAGACCACAACTGGGACATCTGTGTAGATCTAAGAATAGTTAACATCCTGCTAAGTCAACAGGGGGGTACACAAAGTTCCCTTGTTTTCTGTGTCTCTGGGACAGTCGTGACAAGCAACAGCATTGGTCACAAAAGGTTTGGCCAGAGCGGGAAAAGCTGAAAGTTGGTATAAAACATGTTATAAATAAACTTCCCTTTAGTTAGCCGAGACAGCATCATACTTCCACCACTTCATATTAAACTTGGCATAATGAAACAATTTGTGAAGGCGCTTGACAAAAGTGGCGGATGTTTCAATTTTCTTTCAAATGAGTTTCGAGGATTAAGCACAGAAAAATTGAAATCCGGTATTTATGAAAGGCCACAGATTAGGCAACTCGTGATGGATCCTGATGTTGTCAAATCAATGACAGGTTGAATCCAAAGCCTGGAACTCATTTTTTTTTTTTTCGTTATGAATACGTTTCATGGAAATAATAAATCTGATGACTATGCCCAGCTTGTTGAGACTATGCTAGTGAATATGCGAAACCTAGGGTGCAACATGAGCATAAAAATCCACTTCCTGCACTCGCATTTAGACTGTTTCCCAAAAAATCTGAGCGATTTTAGTGAAGAGCAGGATGAAAGATTTCATCATGACATTCGGATTATGGAAGAGCGTTATCAGGGAAGATGGGACTCACACATGATGACTGACTTGCTGGAGTTTGCAACGAGACATGGACGTACCCAGCGAGGGGCGGGGGGGGGGCAGCTGCCCTCCCCTGGAAGGCTGAAAGCAATAATTGTTTAGGCCTTTAAGGGTGAAGCAATAATAGAATAATTTTTTTCAAGCAAATAATTGTAATGACTTAGTTGATAAAGCACTGCAATTATTAAACATAATTTTCTTGAAATTTTGGCTTCATTCACCTTTTCCGCGGTAAAATGTTACAACCTGAACGACCATAGCTTGCCCCTCCCCCCTAGTTTTGATCCTGGGTACGCCATTGCAACGAGATCTACCTAAAGCCGTTTATTCAAGGAAATCCTATAAAAGATCATTTGATTTTGTTCAATACTATTTTGTTAACATCATTTATTAATTTCCTTGCATGTTTTAGTCAAAACAGTGAAAATTTATATTTCACAAAATAAAGCTATTAGCAATTTCCCAGCATTTTTTCAAGCATTTTTTTATGCTGCTCAATAAATTAACGATTATTATTATTAGCATGATTATTATTATTTCTATGTTTTTAAAGAGGTTTCACTATTTTTATTTCAAATAGAAAAATAGTGTCCCAAGAGAAAGAATATGGCCAGCGTTGAGAAGAGAGGGTATTGATGAGCCCATTATACGAGCAATACAACACTTGTATGGAAGCGATGTGTACAGGGTGAAAATTGGAAACCGCCTCTCCGCGCCATTTTCTGGGACAAAGGGCCTGAAACAAGGGTGTTGCCTGTCTCCAAGTCTCTTCAAAATATATTTGGCTCACGTAGTAAAGAGATGGATGAGGCAATGTCGGGATTACGGAATCTATTTCGATGACGATGAGCTCCTGACACTGTTCTTCGCCGATGATCAAGTGGTGATGACCCGGAGGAAAGTTTTCTTGGAGATGGTAGTTCTCCAGTTGAAACAATGTTATGAAGCTGCAGGTCTTAACATTAATTTCCGAAAGACGGAGTATATGGCTATTGGTGATAATGAGGGAAACGATCTGCGCATAGGTGATCAGGTGTGCAAAAGAGTCAATGCCTTTAAATATCTCGGATCCTTTCTGGAAGATGTGGGGACATCTGAGGTTGACGTCCGCAACAAGGTGGAACTTGCAAGGAGGGCTACTAGGAGGTTACACCCTATTCTCTGGAACAACACCATCTCAAGCGAAAACAAGCGACGGATCTTCTCGGCCATAGTCGAGTCTATATTAACTTACGGATGTGAAGCATGGTCGATGAATGCTCGCTTGTATACCAAGGTTCGGGCCGTTGAAATGGACTATTGGAGAAGATGTCTCCAAATAACAAGGCTAGACAGAGTCCGAAATGAAGAGGTGAGGCAAAGGATGGGTGTTGTGGAGACCGTCTCAGAAAGAATCGGGAAACGGCGGTTGAGGTGGTACGGGCACTGCAGGAGGATGCCGGAAGACCATTGGCCGTACCGAGTCCTGGACTGGCAGCCGCCCGAAAAACGTAAACGAGGACGACCGAGAACAACCTGGATAGAAGGAGTCCATGAAGAGATGACAGGCCGAGGTCTACAGGAGGGAGACTGGGCTGATAGAGAGGTGTGGAGCTCAGCTCTGATCTGAAACGGTATCCCTTTCGTTGGAGCACCGAGAAAAGAAAAGAAGAAATAGAAAAATAAATTGTATTATATTTTTTTTTTAGAAAAAATAGTGTGGCGTCCGAAATAAATTTGAACGAATAATTAAATTTGGAGATCGTACGGAATATCCCTAAAGTTATTTCTTTTTTTTTTTCCTTGAACCCTGGCCGTCTCCTGAAATACACAATAACAGTAAAAAAAAATTAAGGAAACAAAAATTGTGTTGACCAGTGTAATTAAACACATTTTATCTGAAGATAAGAGATTGGCCATGACTGTGATTTGGATGCAACTCTATACCATTGCAATGCTACAACGGACCTTCAAAGCTCAATTGGTTAGAGCACTGCAATGGTTATACAATTGGCAATTCTGCTGACTTCGATAGCTCAGTTGGTTGGAGCACTGCATTGGTTATGTAGAGACCCGGGTTCGAATCCTGAATATGGTCAATCTTTCCTCTTCAGATAAAACTATTTTATTTAAATTATTTCAATAATGACAATTTGAATTTAATGAATTTATTATTATCCAGAATTTTCACATTATATGTAAAAACTTGTCTTTGTGAGCTTGTGTTAATCTGTAAAATGCAGAAAGCTTTGGTATTGCCCCAAAGCCCTCTAATAAAACCCTTTGCCGAAACGGTGATGTTAAATATAGCTATTTATTTATTTATTATTACCCTACCCCCCTTTTTTGGGAAGGCAATATTGATTTTCACAGCAGTCAAATGATTTATTGAAAAACAACTAACTGCTAGAATGTTTATTATTGCTATAAAAAACTTAAGTAAACTGTTAAAAGAAGTAATTAACTGTTGGCATTACTGGGAATATTTTGCCCCAATTTTGGAGTAAAATATTCCTCCCCTCCTCATCCCCCAAAAAATATAATTGTAGTAACATCCTTACAGACATTGATTTTAAGTTTTTATTCTCTTCTGAGTGCACTTAGTGATTAATGCCTGAATCTCTGTACTGGATTGTTCCAATTTTGATTATGTTAAGTAAATGACTAGCTCATCACATTAAACCTTGACCTTTTTACATTTTTGTTTACAAGATAAATGCTACCAAGAGTAAGGGGATGCAGGTAGGACGGACAAAAGAAGAGGTAGACATCACTTGCAATGGAGAACCTCTAGAATGCGTGGATACCTACCAATATCTTGGCACTCTGGTAAGCAGGGGTGGAAGGCTGGACCCAGAAATCGGGAATGGAGTGAGGAAAGCAACAGTGTGTACCTCCAAATCAAAGCTAGTTGTTTTCAAGACCGTACTCCTCCCATTCCTCATCTATGGAGCTGAACACTGGACTGCCCTTGATAAGCACATTAAAAGGCTCACTACTACGGCGACGAGTATTGGGAAAAACAAGAAGGGATTGTGTCAAAAATGAAATTGCTTGAGAAGAGCTCAAGGTACAATCCATGAAGTAAAGGGTTGAGGAGCGGCAACTAAAGTGGTTTGGGCACATATGTAGAATGCCAGAAGAAAGAAAAGTCAAATGGTACATGGAGGTGAGGCCAGAAGGAAGACCAGGCAGGCGACGAATCACTTTTAGTGAATATATCGATAGGATAGGCAGAGGCCGGGGGATGTCAATGGCCCAGAAGAAGCGAATGGCTACGGACAGAGACGGATGGAAGAAGTGGGCTGAGGCAAAGCGAGCTCTACGGTGAAAGGCACATAAGACCTAGTGAATGAAGAAGAAGTTTACAAGACCAAAACAATCTTAAATTTGCATGATTTCCAACCATCATTCTATTCTGAATTTCATTCAGAATTTTTTTCATCGAGGCCGACACCAAGGTATGTGAACAAACGAACTTCTTAAATGTGTGACCTTGCATGTTTACAATCTCCATGAAGGATTGCTCCCCATCCAAGGCCTCCCTCACTCATGACCTTAATAAACACTTCCTCTGATGTACGAGTATATTCCTCATTCCTGTTTTGTGCAAGTAGGCAGATATCATCTGCAAATCTGCTTCAGTCAGTTGACTACATTACCTCTTGCATTGATTTTCTGAACCACACAGTGCAGAACCACGTTTAATAAGATTGCAGACAGAGAATTTCCCTTGCCACACTCCAAAGCATACTTGGAATTCTCGGTTAGTTCACTGTTAATAAGTACTTATGCATGGCTCCCTCCTAAGGTCATGTTGACGAGCCTAGCAATTTTATTAGGAATCCCACACTCCTGCAGGACTCTATTAATTCAACCCGATTAGTGGGAAGGCCAGACCGAAATCAATTAACAATAGGTGAAGGCCTACATTATGTTCCCAAAATTTCTTCATTGTTTGCTGCACAATTAGATATGGTGCCACATCCACACTAGTTAAAACTTTATTACACAATTTATTGAAACTAAATTTACTTTGTACATTTTTTTCTATCATAATTTTTAATAAATTAAAACAATGTTTTCAATGTAATACTTTGAATGACTTATTTTTATTATTATATTCACATACAATTAATAAGCCTTGAAATGAGCATTCATTTCAACAGGGCTGGTGTAGTACAAAAAAGTTTGGGAAGCCCTGATGTAGACAGTCTCCCCCATGCTTGAAAAACTGCAAACAGCATATCTTCTTTATTATTTCTCAGCATTATTTTCTTTCCATTTCATGTTAAATCTCCTTCTGGTATGAGATTGCAGGATCATTAGTCTATCTCTATTCCTAAAGCTCAGTTAAAAATCACAGAATCTTTACATTTTCTGGGTCCTTGAGCTTATCCAAATTCCAGTGAGCTCTTTTGCGCTTAATTCCTCCCGGTATGAGAGCTTACAACTCACAAAAGCTTGCTTTTGCTAAGAAATGTTGAGAGTCACAGTTTGTTCTTCTAGCAGTCCTAATATCTATGATAGGTGAACTGGACCTTTTCGAGATCATGACATGGTTGATTAGAGTAAGAACAGCATTGTGTGTTTTCCAATATATACAAGTTGATGTATATATGCTTTTGTGTAACATACAGGTTCTGGTACAGTCCTGTAAAAAAGTATAAAATCATCTTAAATTTCTTTAATCTTTCGTTTTAAAAGGCTATGTGCTTAATAACTCAATTTTCTACCAAAAACTTGTAAAATTTAAGGCTGTAAAACATATAAACTGAAAATACATTTCTGGCTCTTAAAAGCATTAATTAATTCTCACCAAATATTTTAATGTGCTTTTTGGTATGTTTTTCCAACCTCAGGTGATCCTTCATTTCAGCTCATTGATATTTTTGATTTCAGGCTTCTGAAGATCGTGGGCTAAGATACTCCATAAATTTTCTATGTGGTTCAGATCCTGACTAAGAGCTGGCCAATCCAAAACTATGAGTTTTTTATCTTCCAACCTTTTTCAAATTATTTTACGATATTTTAAATACCTGCATTCAGCTGCCCACCTCCAAACTAGGCTAGCATCAAGTGCCAAGTCGAAATGCCCAACCATTTTAACAAAAGCTTAGGGTTTTATGATTTTCCTTAAAACTGCACATGACCAGAAATTTTTTGAGGTCTTTTATTTTTTCAGTATATTTCCATGGTTTTAAATAGTTTTTAATTACGCCCTGGGAGCTATTGAACTCACCAGTGATCTGTCTTTGTGCCATCCCTGCTCCTCATTGGTCCAGAATCTGTTGCTGCCCTCTTCAGTTAGTTGGGATCCAAGCGGCATTATTATTAAAAATTAACAAAACTAACAAACACTGACACTCTCCTTCTTGAATGAAGATGAACTGAACAGTGAACTAAAGTCTTTTTGTTTCATAAATATAAACAATAAATTGTTTGATAAATTGAGACAAACAATAAATTGAGGGCAATAATAATAATAACAATAAATTGAGAGGGAAACAATAAATTAAGAAGCATTAAATTGTACCTTGAGTCATATTTTTTCACAGGATAGACAAGAAATTTATTTGAGTTTCTTTTTTTAGTTTCTAACTAAATAGATCAATATTAAGATCAAAAAAGGATTTAATCGTTTAAAGGATTTTTATTCAATTTAAAACATAATTTTGGCTCCAAGATTGTAATTCATTTAGAAATAAAATGCATTTATATGCTTGAGTTTATACTTTTTCACAGGACTGTGCTTAGACCATTCATTGGTCAACACGTTGAATAAAGTCTTCTTTGCCAATTTGCATTTTAAAACATGCTTAACAACATATCTTTGAATAGTCCTTTAAGTTTCTCCTCCATGTTTTTGTTCCTCTGTTACATTGTCAGTTAGGTCACATGATAACATCAGTCACATTTCTGATTTTGCCCTTTAGTTACATTTCACAAGTCTGTCACCCATCGAACATCTTCTGATTATCTTAGAGATAATGAACTCTATAGCATTTCCCTATTCTTTCCATTGGTCCACTGTACACCGCTGCATATTCCTTCTTGTCTTTTCTTCTCTACCCACTCTACCTTTTGAGACACAAGATTAAAACTCAATATTTCTTCCATTATTTCTGTCCTCTCAAACCAAGTTGCAAAGGTCAAGTCTGATTACCATTTTCACCTACCAAATGATCTGTCAAACAACTTTTGAACACTGTACAATTTTATGGGGTAGGGGTGTGTAGGATATGTATATAGGAGTATATAGGTATAAAGGGGTGTATAGAAGTATAAAGGGTATATATAGGTATAGAGGGTGTATATTGGGGTAACCCCACGGTGGCCAATCCCCAATCTGCCACCTGAGTAGTGTCGCTGAGCACATAGCTAGGAAAGGGTATAGAAAAAAAAAGTTCTGTTGGTAAGGTATTGGCAGAATATGCAATTCAGAAAGGTCAATATGTCAATGATTATCCCTAAAAAAAAAATCTGGTGTGTGCGCGCAACACACAACTTTCACTTACCAACTTACTTAGATAAGAAATTGACGTGTTTTGTTTAATATCATTTCCCAAAGTCAAACATTTTTCTACATTCATATCTTATTTTTGCTAATCGTTAAAGCCGTTTTTGAGTAAATAAAAAAAACACGGGAAAATGCTACAAAATTTATTAAGTAAAGTCCCCCCCCCCCGGTTAATCAATTTTAATGAAATTTTAACAGTCATATCTGGGGCATATACATACATCAAATACCCAGTTTGATCAAAATCGTTAAAGCCGATTTAGAGTAAATAAAAAAAAACACGTGAAAATGTTACAAAATTTATTAAGTAAAGTCCCCCCTCCGGTTAATCAATTTTGATGAAATTTTTACAGTCATATCTCAGGCATATTAATACATCAAATACTCAGTTTAATCAAAATCGTTAGAGCCGTTTTTGAGAAAATCGAAAAAAACCTAATAAGTTATTAAGTAAAGTACCCTCTCCCTTTGAGCAATTTTGATGAAATTTATGCTGTCACATCGCGGGCATATACCTAAACTAAATACCCAATTTCATGATCGCACGGTTTATAGTTTTTGAGCTAGTCTGTTCACACACACACACACACACACACACACACACACACACACACACACAGACACAGACCATTTCGCGGGACTTGGTCATTTCGACTCAGGGGACCCCAAAACGTGTATTTCCGTCGAAAACCGGAAGTCGAAATTTTTCACGATCGCAATACTTCCACTTACTATATATTTCATATATAGGTAAGTGAAAGTAAAAATTAAAGTTTCTACATCAAACTTTAACACACATTTCAATTAATAATTTGTTGTTTTTACTAAAATGTAAAAATATTGTGTTGGAATGATCTTTTTAATCAATGTAAGTGTGGCATATGAATTTATAGTAGTAGGGTAATTCCATGTCAATTCAATACAGGCTTGAGCCTCACCATTTCAGATTTTCTTGAAATTTGGTATATGTGTACTACTTGTACCTACTAGAACAATTGTGAAATATTACTGAGAAATGTTTACCCGTTTTTGAATTATTGGTCTCTAAAGCCCGCAACAATAGGTCCAGAAACAGAAAAAATCATGATTAAAAATAGTTGCAGGTGTTTTCCAAATTGGACTAGGACTATGAGATTGGTGTTTTTTAAGAGCGCATTCCATGCCATTTCATATTATATACAGCAATGTATCGGTTGGTACTTAAGAAATTTTCTTAAAACCTAGTTTAATATTTTAATTTCAATTATCTCGAAAAGGGCATCTCTGAAAATTTTCATATTTTTTTAAAAAAATAGGCAGTATTATATCCATTCATACAACAAAATATAAAAGTGGGATCAAAATTTCTTCATTACTAAAAAAATTGAAAACTAGTGATAAAATTCAATAAATCTAGCATTTTATGGTTAAAAATAGTTGCAGGTGTTTTCCAAATTGGACTAGGACTATGAGATTGGTGTTTTTTAAGAGCGCATTCCATGCCATTTCATATTATATACAAAAATGTATAGGTTGGTACAAAAGAAATTTTCTTAAAACAAGGTTTAAAAATTTAATGTCTATTTTCTGTAAATGGGGATTTTTTATATATTTTTTTAAAAAAATAGGTCATACTGCCTATACCTAGTCATTGTTCTATATCGTATGAAACGGCATGGAATGTGCTGTTAAACCACAACAATCTCCTAGTCCTTGTCAAATTAGGAAAACATCTACAGCTATTTTTAATCATAAAAAGCTAGATTTATTGAATTTTATCACTAGTTTTCAATTTTTTAATAACGAAGAAATTTTGATCCCACAATTTTCCCCCCAATTTTCTTAAAACCTAGTTTAATATTTTAATTTCAATTATCTCGAAAAGGGCATCTCTGAAAATTTTCATATTTTTTTAAAAAAATAGGCAGTATTATATCCATTCATACAACAAAATATAAAAGTGGGATCAAAATTTCTTCATTATTAAAAAATTGAAAACTAATGATAAAATTCAATAAATCAAGCTTTTTATGATTAAAAATAGCTGTAGATGTTTTCCTAATTTGACAAGGACTAGGAGATTGTTGTGGTTTAACAGCACATTCCAGCCGTTTCATATGATATAGAACAATGAATAGGTATAGGCAGTAAGACCTATTTTTTTTAAAAAATATATAAAAAATCCCTATTTACAGAAAATAGACATTAAATTATTAAACCTTGTTTTAAGAAAATTTCTTTTGCACCAACCTATACATTTTTGTATATAATATGAAATGGCATGGAATGCGCTGTTAAACGACACCAATCTCATAGTCCTAGTCAAATTTGGAAAACATCTACAGCTATTTTTAATCATAAAATGCTAGATTTATTGAATTTTATCACTAGTTTTCAATTTTTTTAGTAATGAAGAAATTTTGATCCCACTTTTATATTTTGTTGTATGAATGGATATAATACTGCCTATTTTTTTAAAAAAATATGAAAATTTTCAGAGATGCCCTTTTCGAGATAATTGAAATTAAAATATTAAACTAGGTTTTAAGAAAATTTCTTAAGTACCAACCGATACATTGCTGTATATAATATGAAATGGCATGGAATGCGCTCTTAAAAAACACCAATCTCATAGTCCTAGTCCAATTTGGAAAACACCTGCAACTATTTTTTATCATAAAATGCTAGATTTATGAAATTTTATTACTAGTTTTCAATTTTTTTAGTCATGAAGAAATTTTCATCCCACTTTTATATTTTGCTATATGAATAGATATAATACTACCTATTTTTAAAAAAAATATAACAATTTTAAAAAATGCCCTTATTGAGAAAATTGAAATTAAAATTTTACATTTAGTTTTAAGAAAATTTCTTTAGTATCAACCTATGCATTGTTGTATACCATATGAAACGGCATGGAATGCGCTGTTGACCGACACCAATCTCATAGTCCTAGTCAAATTTGGAAAACATCTACAGCTATATTTAATCTTGATTTTTTCTGTTTCTGGACCTATTTTTGCGGGATTTAGAGACCAATAATTCAAAAACGGGTAAACATTTCTCAGTAATATTTCACAATTGTTCTATTAGGTACTAGTACACATATACCAAATTTCAAGAAAATCTGAAATGGTGAGGTTTAAAATGATATATTTTTGTGTTATTAAATTTGTTTTGAAAGTTTTTTAAAGAATTTACAAATCTAATTATTAACCAATCCAAAAATTAAGTAACTACTATTAAAATAACAATACATTTTTAAACAAGTATCTGTAAGTGTTCTCTTACGAAATAAAGCATTCAAATGATTGCTTGTGTGAGCAACCTGCAGCACATCCAAATTAAAAGGTTGCTTTATTTTTCAATCAAGACATAGTGAAGTTTTCTGGGAAAACAATTAATATAACAATATGCCCATTAGTCTGGCTAGATATTTAAACATCTTTCTGGTCAATTATCTTTATATATGACTAAAATAAACAGTGCTTACATTTATTCGCTGATTTGAATAAATTGAAAGAAGATTGTTGTCTTAAGGATTGTCGTAGAGTTGAAGAGATAGTCCCAAAAAGTTTGTATCACAAATAAAGTGAGATCTACTGAACTAAGATTTTATGGTAGTGGTCATAAGAAGAGTACAAAAAAAAAAAAAAAAAAAATTGTCTTCAGGAAGTTGAATAGATCTTCTTCGGCTCAGCGTAAATACAGAAAACACAGTAGTGCCTGGGAATCCTATAGATTAATTTTATGAAACTATTCAGAATTCGCATCTCCAGCACAAGAGGCTCCCTTCCATACACACATCAAAGACAAAATAAGAGAACTAAAGGAAACAATAAGGTACCAGATCTTTTAAAAGAATAAAATCTCCACCTAAAGATGAAATTTAGGTGATTTCCAAGAATTTTTGATTAGGAAAATAGGGTATTTCAAGGAAAGTTCTAATCGGAAGTATTTTTTTAATTTAGAGCAAATATTGATAGATCCGTTATTCAAAAGTAAAGAGGGGATGCGATCCAAAAGGATGAGGAAGACATTGTTTTTCAACATATATCCTCAATTATAAATTTTTGCTATCACTTTCTTATTATAACTTTTGACTCCTCTCATGTTCATGGTTATGTTATGTTGATTGGTAAATTTTGAAATTCATCACTGTCAAACTAGTATAATGCTATGTATGAATGCTAGGTAATTCAAATCTATTAGATCACAAACATAAATAAAACAAAGGGGGCAATTTAAGGAACACCTCCTGTTTGTTCAAGAGGGGAGGGGAGTAAGATTTACAAAGAATTATAACTGGTTATATAGAGTTATAAAGAATTATAGCACATTCATATTCCTTTAGATAATACTTCATACGGCATGCTGTACCATTTGTTTTTAGTATTACTAGCTAAGGAAAAAAATGAATGGGCCATTTTAATTAATGAATTACAAGTCCATATTTCAATATTAATAATATTAAAACGATTATTTCCTTATTTTAAAATTTATAATTTTGTATTTTTGTGTCACAGTTTAGAATAATAGAACTACTTGACAATTATTTTATTTTGTATAGGATAAAGTTGAGGTAAGGATATAAAAAGAAAAACTCATAAAAACATTTAGTTTATTAGACAAAGGAAAATACAGGGATTGGACAGTATGCAACATGCAACTTGTTTAATCTAGAACATGACATATCTATGATATATATTTATATAATATTTTTAATTGTAGACCATTTAATATAAATACGATAATTCAAAAAAGAAATAGAAACAGTATAACGCAAGAGTATCACAAGTATTGTTATCACAATCAAATACTGAAATAAACTCAAAACACAAGAAAATTAAAAATTTGTAATTTACACAAAATGTGATCTTAATATACATGCATGTGAAAATATATATACAAGTCCATATAGACAGGTAATTTCCTTTCAAATAAAAAATAGAGGAACATTTTTTTTTTCTTCAAAAGATAAATAAATAATTTAATCACATAACACAATGACTATAAGAACTGATGGGGTAGTAGGCACACATGTTCATTAAAAAATTCCTCCAGAATAAAATAATTTTCCTTATCAAATACTTCAGTTAAATAATTTTTACATTACAGCCTCTTAAAAAACCTTTAGTGTTATAAACTGAAAGTTCTCAAAATGAGAAAGAAATAACCATTCTCTAAAGAAGGTTTTATTTTAGTAAGAGAAGAAAATGTGAACACTTGAAGAGGAAGATAATAATTTACTCTTTACAACCCCTTAACAATGAAATACAACTCAGACTGTTCTTATCTCTAATTACTTTAACTAAAAATGAGAATTCTAAATATATCATTTTACAACATACTAACTACTAAAATTTATTGAAAAAAAAAATGACCACTGTAGTAGCCATAAGATATTTTAGCGGCATAACAGACCTTTCATATCAAACTTCTTAACAATATAATAAATTTACTTCACTCGAAGTTCATTACACCTGGCCTTAATACAGAACACTAACATTGGTGGGTTCATCAATCTATATTTAATAAATAATGCATCATGAAATACAAAAACCAAACTACAGTGGACATTTCAGAGTAAAAAAAAAAAAAAAGTATTTACAAATCTAAACTTAACAGGTACAATCAACATCCAACTTACAATCATCAATATATACAACTTGATATCCTATAAGGAAGAAATTTTTCATTAAATTCAAGGAAGGTTGTGGTAAAATTGGATATTACTAAAATGTACTCTAATCTACACTTAAAATTAAATATGTTCATCAAATGTCTTAAAAACTTTAAATGGAATCAACTATGAATAATCTTGAAAATATGTCTTACCCAAATGATAGGGTAATATCACATTAAAACACTTATAGGTTAAAGAATAGAAATAAGGGAATGATAGTAGAAAAATAACTAAGCAGTCTCATCAACAGTCGGCAACCAAAATGCCATATTAGTGCAAGCTGAAGCTAACATCATAAATTTGGGATTGAACTGAACACACTGCACAGGTCCTGTATGATCAGCATTCAAAACACAAACCTTAAAACCTGTATCAGCATTCCAAACATGTACTCTTCCATCAGTTGAACCACTAAATATAAACTGAGAATCTGGACTAAACGAGGACTCAATTGGTATACCTTTATTGTTCATATGCCCAGTAAATGTCTGAAGAGGTGTACCATTAAATGAATCTATAAGTCGTATGATCGATCTGTTTGTGGAAATAAGAATAGTTTTTCCATCTCGGCTAAATTTAAGTCCAGTCCAATCACATTCTTTTTCTTGAGCTAAATCAAATTCCGCAAATGGGCCTTTGTCAAAAGATCTTAAATCATAAAGTTTAATACTTTCTGAATTAATTCCTACTGCAAATATTAATCCTTCAGGATCATAAGCAGTAACTGGCCTTCCAGTGAGTTGCATCATACCCTGACAATTTGGAGATCTTAAATCCCATAACCTAAGAGTTTTGTCCATTGAACCCGAAATAAAAGAATCTTCAATTGGTGATATGCAAAGGGAAACTACTTTTTTGGTGTGGCCAGGAAAATATCTGATATATTTGTTATCATGTAGGGAGAGGTACCTGATTGTGTCATCTACTTTAGTAGAACTGTGTATGGCAGTATTCTTGGCATGAGTAAAATGAATCAAATCAACACCATACTTCTTGCTGTTGACAGTTTTTGTCAAGGATCCTCTTTCACAGTCGTAAATAACGATCTGGTCATCATCACTACAAGATATTAAAGCATCTCCATTCGGTGAAAAATCTATACTTTTAATTTTGTCGGTGTTTTCTCTGAACACTTTTGCAACTTTGAAGCTCCGAACCACATGATCAACTAACTTCATGGTGAATAGAAACCAATCCTAAGAAAACTCTTTGATTACAAATTATTTCCAATAATGTAAAAATTAATAGATCTGAAACTTAAAAAACACAAAACTGATAAAGAACGCTTTGCATTTTCAACAAATTAGACATAATGGAGGATCTTGCGCAGGCTGCACAATGCCTTTGGAGTGGTGTTATAAAAGGCACTGGAACAGTTTTTTGAAAATAACCTGATAGCATCCAATTTTCAACTTATACTGGTGAAGAATAATAATGTAGATGGCTTCGTAAACATGAAAAATGATAAATACATCCAATGGAAATAACCGATAGATTAAAATTTCTAACACTTACCACAACCGTCTATATATTGATAGAAGTACAAAAAAAAAAAGGTACAAAGAGGTAAATGATCTCAATATTGTACTAACGTTAACAAAAACATTAAATAATTTGATACATAGTAGTACATCATACCCTCTTAAGTAATTCATCATACATAGTAATAATTATTAAATGGATAGAATGCAAAAACTGTTCTAAAAATGCAGGGGAGAGTGGGGAACAGTGAGACGCGGTTGACTATGAGACAGTTAGCTCCTAGACTAATAGTAAGGTCCAACTTAGTGTAGGATTTCTTTGAGTGTAAAATGTTAGTCAAATAATTTTTTCAAGGAAAGAAACCTTATTTTTGCCTTATTTTGTTTTCGAGCCAAGTAAACTATTGTTTGTGACTTGCTTTGTCGTTAATAGTATGGGTAGTATTGTTCATTTTACCGAATTTCTATTAATGCCTGTTATTCACGAACTAAAACTCTTTGTATTAACATTTAAAAGGCCAATGGATGTTGTAGCGTTGGATAGAAGTTACACTCGAGTTGAGAGATATATACATAGATGTGTGCATTATGAAATGTACTAGTTGTGTAATGTAGTTTAAACTTTTAAAGGAATAAACTGTTTTACTGCTTAATATGTTAATTAAGAATCCAACAGTTGTTTAAGCCTGAATTACACCTAGTTGCTGGGCCGATTAGCTCGCTCTGTTACTATAAAATATTGAGGATTGGGGTGTAAGGGAGGAGATAGCGGGGAGTCAGTGCATTGTGGTTATACTTTCCTGAAACATGGTTCCGCGTAGGAGGCAAATGATACAAATCAAGAAAGTTTTTTAGAAATGTTGCAACTTGATCATACCTGCCATTAATCCTCATCATCATACCTCGTTTTTAAGCTCATAGATTTAAAAAAAAAATTGGTGAAATATGGCCGTATAACCATCATCGTCGATTCTCCATTAACAATATCTTGTCAAAAAACGGCCAAAATCTGGACTCTTCAGTGCCGTACCTACTTCATCTTGGAATGGGTGGATTTATGTAAAAGCTGAGGAAACTCAGCACCTCTCGGAACACAGATGATGTATGTAAATGACAAGTGCTAACTAAACTAAAATATTTAGCGAAGGAAAAATATTGTCGTTGTGAAAAAAAAAATTAATGTGTTCCCTTCCCAATGGAGCATTGATCTTTAAAAAAAAATCCATTTCTAAACTGTTGAAAGTTGAAAGTCGGCTGTTGAATGTTGTATAATACACGCACCGCAATAGATTTTCCACTTTTCTGTATCTATTCATAAAATCGAAAAGATGACTGCTTATATAATTATAATAAAAAGCCCCGGGGTAGACGAACGTGGTAGAGCCCAAAAAAAATTTAAACCAACGTACGTTTTTTTTACAAATTATCTTCTCCAACTAAAAAGAATGAAATAAAAAGAAATTTATAAAAATTGAAAAAAAATTAACCCGACTTTGAAATCTAGGAACCGGTAAAACTAATGCACTGAAAAGTATGAATAAATTACCTTCTGCTTTTTATGAATTCACAGCAAAATTGAAAATGTTATAAAAACGGAAAAATGCTATAAGGCGAATGATTTTATTTTGATTTGTACAAATACACACTAATCGTTAATAAATATTATTAAATTAAAATATAAAAAAACATTTTATAAAAAAAAAAATTAAACCGACTCCGAAAACTAGGAACCAGCAAAAATCAATGAACTAAAAAGTATGAAATAATTACCTTCAGATTTTTATGAATATAGGAAATTTCAAAATGATATGAAAAGCGAATAAAAGACATTTTACAAAAAAAAATTAAACCGACTTCAAAACCTAGGAACCAGTAAAAATAAATACACTGAAAAGTATGAAATAATTACCTTCTGATTTTTATGAATACACAGCAAAATTGAAAATAGTACAAAAAACAGAGAAATGCAATAAGACGAATAATTTTATTTTTATTTGTACAAATACGCACTAATTGTTATTAAAAATTGTGAAATTAAAATATTAAATACTATGTTCAATAGAACACAATCTTTTCGGAGGCGGCGCAAATATAAATGAAATGTTACCGATACAATTCCATTAGTAGGCATTAAAATCAATAGATGAGGAGAGAAGATCCATTTTACGATTTTCATAATGTCTAGTGTTAAAAATTTTAAATTTTGCGCCGCCTCCGAAAAGATTGTGTTGTATTGAACATAGTATTTAATATTTTAATTTCACAATTTTTAATAACAATTAGTGTGTATTTGTACAAATAAAAATAAAATTATTCGTCTTATTGCATTTCTCTGTTTTTTGTACCACTTTCAATTTTGCTGTGTATTCATAAAAATCAGAAGGTAATTATTTCATACTTTTCAGCGCATTTATTTTTACTGGTTCCTAGGTTTTGAAGTCGGTTTAATTTTTTTTTATAAAATGTTTTTTATTTCATACTTTTTAGTTGGAGAAGATAACAAATGTAGAAAACCGTAAGTTCGGTAAAACAAATTTCGGAATTTTTTTACGCTCTACCACGTTCGTCTTTCCCGGGCTTTTTTTATTATACATAATCATATAAACAGTCACCTTTTCAAATTTATGAGTACACACAGAAAAGCTGAAAAGCGGTGCCTGTTTAATACAACTTTCAACACCTTAATTAAACATATTCAACTACCTTCTACGATTATAATTGGAATTTTTTTTAATAAGATCAATGTTGAGTCAATTATGTTCGTAATTCCTTTAGATGTATTTTTGAATAAATTTAAAAGCGAAGTACTAAGAATAATATCCTTCGTAATAAAAAATTATTCTGAAAATAAATTTCTTCAATTCTAGTGGGGTAGCATTTATGATATTAAGCATTTTCATGGCTGCCAAATGTTTGCTGAGTGGACTTTCATACAAAGCGGTTGTTTCTGGGAGATATCAACTTTTATTTTGCAGTTTTTATTGATGGATGAACATCAGCAAACAATGAAATTTTAATTTCTTTGTTAAATAATGTAATGTGTGTATGGGGAAAGTGTCATAGGAAAATTTTCATTAATTGGGAAATACAATATACAATATTTGTGTTAGTTATTTTGGTACCTGAGAGATGACTAACTCGAATCCGAAAAACCCCTAAACACATGCAAGCTCATTTTCACTGTCTATTTCAATAAAATTCATTCATTTATTATTGGACTTAGGCGCTTAACAACACTCTTAGGGCGGATTCACACTATCGCTCCGCTCCCGCTCCACTCCCGGTCCGCTCAAATATTCTAAAGAGAAATAGACAGAGAATTCCACTATCGATTATAATCGAAGCTGTCTGTATTTGGATTTTAATTAATAATTAACTTTTAGTTATTAAAGTATTTATTTATTCATCAATTTTACGGCCAAAAAAGTTCAACTTAAAAATAAAAAATAAAATATATATATATATATATATATATATATATAATTATAAATTAATTTAATTAATGGTGAAGAAATAATTTAAATGTTTTTTTTCGAATGTATTTTAATACGATTGAAATGATAAAAAAAAAAAAATCACCAACAATACGCGCGGTTTTTCGACGTGAAAAATTCATGTTATGTTTGAGATACATTTTGCTATGAATTAATGTACTCGTAAAAAATGGTCACCGATTTATTTATTGACTACATACTCATTGCTATTATAAAATAACGTTTAATTTGAAACGAATTAAAATGCAGTATATTATGAAAAATGTCAGATCATTAACAAAAAAATCTGGTGCGTGCTCGCAACACACAACTTTCACTTATCAACTCACTTAGATTAGAAATTAATGCGTTTTGTTAATTGCCACTTCTCAAATGAACAGAAAGGCTTTAATCATGAACAATGGTCTGTCATTAAAGGCGTTCTCCGCATGCGTGGGCTCAAAAAGTTTAATGAGTTGACTTTATATTATTAATATTTTTCCTTTTTTCTTCTCTATATGTTTTCATTATTTTTATCATAGCTCATATTTAGCCATTTCTCATTTTTAGGCGTAACGAGAGACAGTTTATTTCTCCATATAAACAAAAACAAAGGTACATTGTAGGAAACAAAAAAGGCCCCTATCCCATTTAAGCCCCCTCAGAACATTTTAATAATGATAAAGCTTACCTGATATTAAAGAACACCTAATTTTCATTAAACTCGACGAATTTGATAAAAATCATGAAAGCCGTTTTTGAGATCATCGAAAAAAAGGTATAAATTGGAAAAAAAATTATGAAATAAAGTGCCCCCTCCGTTTGACCAATTTTGATGAAATGTTGGGTGTCACATCTTTGGCATATACTTACATCAAATACCCAGTTTGATCAAAATCCTTAAAACCGTTTTTGAGTAAATAAAGAAAAACTCGTGAAAATGATACAAAATTTATTGAGTAAAGTCCCCCCTCCGTTTGACCAATTTTGATGAAATGTTGGGTGTCACATCTTTGGCATATACATACATCAAATACCCAGTTTGATCAAAATCGTTAAAACCGTTTTTGAGTAAATAAAAAAAACTCGTGAAAATGATACAAAATTTATTCAGTAAAGTCCCCCCTCCGGTTGATAAATTTTGATGAAATTTTTACAGTCATATCTCGGGCATATTAATAGATCAAATACTCAGTTTAATCAAAATCGTTAGAGCCGTTTTTGAGAAAATCGAAAAAAAACGTAAAAAGTTATTAAATAAAGTACCCCCTCCCTTTGAGCAAATTTGATGAAATTTTTGCTCTCACATCGCGGGCTTATGCTTACTCTAAATATCCAATTTCAGGTTCGCACGGTTTATAGTTTTTGAGCTAGTCTGTTCACACACACACAGACACACAGACACACACACACAGACCATTTCGCGGGACTTGGTTATTTTGACTCAGGGGACCCCAAAACGTGTATTTCCGTTGAAAACCGGAAGTCGAAAATTTTCACGATCGCAATACTTCCACTCACTATATATTTCATATATAGGTAAGTGAAAGTAAAAATATATTAAAGCAAAAAATAATTAAAATATTAATCAGGAAAAGAAGAGAACACAATCGGTAAATTTGTAGCATTTACCGATTTCAACTTGAAATTTTCAAGCGTATTCGAATACATTCCGAAAAAAATTTAAATTATTTCTTCACCATTAATTAAATTAATTTATAATTATTATTAATAATTATCATTGTGTTGCAATATATTCTTCTTATTATATTTTTTGATAATATTATCTTCTTCATCAAGAAAAGTACACTTACCAGCTATTTCTACAAACGAAATTTTTTTTTTTTTTTGGCCGTAAAATTGAAGAATAAATGAATACTTAAATAACTGAAAGTTAATCATTAATTAAAATCCGAATACAGACAACTTCGATTATTAATGGCTTAATAGCTTAAACCTTTCAAAAGTGAACGGTGTAAAATTATATAGAGTGAATATGGTAAGACATTAGGAGAGCGGACCGGGAGTGGAGCGGGAGCGGAGCCCTAGTGTGAATGGGGTAGAGCGAGAGTGGACCGGGAGCGGAGCGAGAGTGTAGCGGGCGCGGAACCGATAGTGTGAATAGGCTCTTAGGCTCTCACGAACCGCTAACACTGAACTTATGACGGTAAGCTTTTCGAATATTTAAATTTCTTTCGATTTAATAAAGATCGATCGAAACCTCAAAATCAATGGAAATTGTCTTAAGTCTGGCTCTTTGATAACGCTTTATTCTACTACATTTCAGTTAATACACAGCAAACAATTACAACTCACAACAGCAAGTTTTAGATTTATCCACCATAAATATGAGAGTACTACTGCAAAATGATCCATCGGCATATATATTTCCTAAACAATTGTTCTATATTGGATACGGTGAAATAGAGCTGCATCGAAATTCAAAATTTATCAAATTACCAGAAAATTTCTCCACTGTTGTAGAGACGAAAAATGAACTAATATAAAGTGACTTTCCTGATATTTTGAACAATTATTTGGACTATAATTGGCTGGGTAGTCGTGCTATTTTGACAGCAAACAATGTTTACTTCATGTTTAAAAAAATGTTTATGAATAAATAAAAATTCTTAATTGTATTATGTAAAAACCTCTTTAAAAGAGATTTCTTATCACTCAAATATATTGCTAAATTAAAAGCTTCATCACACCACCCTCCTACCGAACACTTATTTTCCGAAGGGTCGGGAAATCGAGGTCTCAAAGAAATTGAGAAAAACGCCAATCAAAAGGACATATATGACGCGTTAACCAAGATTGGCATGAACTTGAGGAATATTAAACCCGTCGCGAAACTAACAATACCAAGTTGAGGTAGTGTTAGGCCAATAATCAATAGATCAATGGCTTGGGTTACCAAAAGTTACCCGGTAGAAGTTCAGTCATCCTTTTTAAAATTAATGGAAAAATATAGCAATTTCGAGTTAGTTTATACCGATGCATCAAAAAAGGGCGATAGTGTAGGCAGCGCTGTGAGTCGTAAACACAATCAGCTCTTTTTTAATCAAACTAAATTGAAATATGAGATGAAAAAAATAAAAACTTTAACTTTCCTATATTCCTTACCAAATTCTTTTAAATGGTGTAATGCTCTATTCTCAATCACGTTAGATTTTGATTAGCTGAAATGTTTTCATCTTTATTAATGAATATTGGTACGACTGTATTTGTTTAAAAATACTAGGATATAACTACTGAGCTACAGCAACGCGTGGCCGGGTCTGCTAGTTGTTCATAATTAAAGCCGTTCTGTTCATTTGAGAAGTAGCAATTAAAAAACGCATTAATTTCTAATCTAAGTGAGTTGGTAAGTGAAAGTTGTGTGTTGCGAGCACGCACCAGATTTTTACTTTCACTTACCTATATATGAAAAATATAGTAAGTGGAAGTATTGCGATCGTGAAAAATTTCGACTTCCGGTTTTCAACGGAAATACACGTTTTGGGGTCCCCTGAGTCCAAATAACCAAGTCCCGAGAAATGGTCTGTGTGTGTGAACAGACTAGCTCAAAAACTATAAACCCTGCGAACCTGAAATTAGGCATTTAGTGTACGTATATGCCCGCGATGTGACAGCAAAAAGTTCATCAAAATTGGTCAAAGGGTGGGGGTAGTTTATTTAATAACTTTTTACGTTTTTTTCGATTTTCTCAAAAACGGCTCTAACGATTTTGATAAAACTGAGTATTTGATGTATTAATATGCCTGAGATATAACCGCAAAAATTTCATCAAAATTGATCAACCGGAGGGGGGACTTTACTTAATAAATTTTGTGTCATTTTCACGTGTTTTTTTTTTATTTACTAAAAAACGGCTTTTACAATTATGATCAAACTGGGTATTTAATGTATGTATAGGCCAAAGATGTGATAACCAACGTTTCATCAAAATTGATCAACCGGAGGGGGGACTTTACTTAATAAATTTTGTATCATTTTCACGTGTTTTTTTATTTACTCAAAAACAGCTTTCACGATTTTGATCAAACTGGGTGTTTGATATATGTATATGCCTAAGATGTGATAGCCAACATTTCATCAAAATTGATCAACCGGAGGGGGGACTTTATTAATAAATTTTGTATCATTTTCACGTGTTTTTTTTTATTTACTCAAAAATGGCTTTCACGATTTTGATCAATCTGGGTATTTGATGTATGTATATGCCAAAGATGTGATAGCCAACATTTCATCAAAATTGATCAACCGGAGGGGGGACTTTACTTAATAAATTTTGTATCATTTTCACGTGTTTTTTTTTTATTTACTCAAAAACGGTTTTAACGATTTTAATCAAACTGGGTATTTGATCTATTGATATGACCGAGATATGACTCAATGTCAAAATTTCATCAAAATTGATCAACCGGAGGGGGGACTTTACTTAATAAATTTTGTATAATTTTCACATGTTTTTTTTTTATTTACACAAAAACGGTTTTAACGATTTTTATCAAACTGGGTATTTGACGTATCTATATGCCAAAGATGCGATAGCCAACATTACATCAAAATTGGACAAACGGAGCGGGCACTTTATTTCTTAATTTTTTTCCAATTTTTACCCTTTTTTTCGATGATCTCAAAAACGGCTTTAACGATTTTTATCAAATCGTCATGTTTAATGAAAATTAGGTGTTCTTTGATATCATGTTAGCTTTATCATTAATAAAATGTTCTGAGGGGGCTTTTTTTTTTGGGGGTGGGGCCTTTTTTGTTTGTTTCCTATAAAGTACCTTTGTTTTTGTTTATATGGAGAAATTAACTGTCTCTCGTTACGCCTAAAAATAAAAATCTGGTGCGATGCGCGCAACACACAACTTTCACTTACCAACTTACTTACATTAGAAATCGGCATGTTTTTTTAATTGCCATTTTTATAAATAATATAAAAGAGATGACTTGATTTTGATTAAAAATGATTAATTTAATCAAAATCATTAAAGCCGTTTTTGAGATATTCCAAAAAAATGTAAACATTAGAAAAAAAAGTTATGAACTAAAGAGCCCCCTGCATTTGACCAATTTTGATGAAATGTTGTCTGTCACATTGTGAGCATATACATACACCAAATATCCAGTCTGATAAAAATCATTACAGCCGCTGTTGAGTAAATAAAAAAAACACGTGAACATAAGAAAAAGTTTATTAAATGAAGTACCCCCTCCGTTTCACCAATATTGATGAAATTTCGGCTGTCGCATCGCGGGCATATACATACATCAAATACCCAGTTTCATCAAAATCATCATAGCCGTTTTTGAGAAAATAAAAAAAAACGTAAACATTAGATAAAATTCTTTAAGTAAAGTCCCCCCTCCGGTTGATCAATTTTGATGAAATTTTTACAGTCGTATCTCGGGCATATACATACATCATATACCCAGTTTGATCAAAATCGTTAAAGCCGTTTTTGAGTAAATAAAAAAAACACGTGAAAATGATACAAAATTTATTAAGTAAAGTCCCCCCTCCGGTTAATCAATTTTGATGAAATTTTTACAGTCATATCTCGAGCATATAAATAGATCAAATATTCAGTTTAATCAAAATCGTTAGAGCCGTTTTTGAGAAAATCGAAAAAAACCTAAAAAGTTATTAAATAAAGTACCCCCTCCCTTTGAGCAATTTTGATGAAATTTTTGCTGTCACATCGAGGGCATATACGTACACTAAATATCCAATTTCAGGTTCCCACGGTTTATAGTTTTTGAGCTAGTCTGTTCACACACACACACACACACAGACACACACACACACACACACACACAGACCATTTCGCGGGACTTGGTTATTTCGACTCAGGGGGTCCCAAAACGTGTATTTCCGTTGAAAACCGGAAGTCGAAATTTTTCACGATCGCAATACTTCCACTTACTATATATTTCATATATAGGTAAGTGAAAGTAAAAAATGGCAAAATATGAGATATGATAAAAAAAAGAAAACATAAAGAGGAGAAAAAAAGAAAAATATTCAGTCAACTAATAAAACTCGTTGAGCCCACGCATTCGGAGTACGCCTTTAGTGACAGACCATTGTTCATAATTAAAGCCGTTCTGTTCATTTGAGAAGTGGCAATTAACAAAACGCATTAATTTCTAATCTAAGTAAGTTGGTAAGCGAAAGTTGTGTGTTGCGCGCACGTACCAGATTTTTTTTCTTTTGAAACCTACGTTTAATGATAGCGATTTTGATTAAACTGAGTATTTGATCTATTTATATTTCAGAGATATGACTATAAAAATTTCATCAAAATTGATCAACCGGAGGGGCGACTTTACTTAATAAATTTTGTATCATTTTCACGTATTTTTTTTTATTTACTCAAAAACAGTTTTAACGATTTTGATCAAACTGGGTGTTTGATATATGTATATGCCTAAGATGTGATAGCCAACATTTCATCAAAATTGATCAACCGGAGGGGGGACTTTATTAATAAATTTTGTATCATTTTCACGTGTTTTTTTTTATTTACTCAAAAATGGCTTTCACGATTTTGATCAATCTGGGTATTTGATGTATGTATATGCCAAAGATGTGATAGCCAACATTTCATCAAAATTGATCAACCGGAGGGGGGACTTTATTAATAAATTTTGTATCATTTTCACGTGTTTTTTTTCTATTTACTCAAAAATGGCTTTCACGATTTTGATCAATCTGGGTATTTGATGTATGTATATGCCAAAGATGTGATAGCCAACATTTCATCAAAATTGATCAACCGGAGGGGGGACTTTACTTAATAAATTTTGTATCATTTTCACGTGTTTTTTTTTATTTACTCAAAAACGGTTTTAACGATTTTAATCAAACTGGGTATTTGATCTATTTATATGACCGAGATATGACTCAATGTCAAAATTTCATCAAAATTGATCAACCGGAGGTGGGACTTTACTTAATAAATTTTGTATAATTTTCACATGTTTTTTTTTTATTTACACAAAAACGGTTTTAACGATTTTGATCAAACTGGGAGTTTGATGTATGTATATGCCAAGGATGCGTTAGCCAACATTACATCAAAATTGGACAAACGGAACGGGCACTTTATTTCTTAATTTTTTTCCAATTTTTACCTTTTTTTCGATGATCTCAAAAACGGCTTTAACGATTTTTATCAAATCGTTATGTTTAATGAAAATTAAGTGTTCTTTAATGCCAAGTTAGCTTTATCATTATTAAAATGTTCTGAGGGGGCTTTTTTTTGGGGGGGGCCTTTTTGTTTGTTTGTTTCCTATAAAGTACGTTTGTTTTTGTTTATATGGAGAAATTAACTGTCTCTCGTTACGCCTAAAAATAAGAAATGGCAAAATATGAGATATGATAAAAATAAAGAAAACATAAAGAGGAGAAAAGGTGCGTTTTTGTTGTCATTACCACCGCTTGTATTAACACGCTTTATTTTCAAGTTATTTCATTTTCTATATCATATTTGTTTGACTATCGTTTGTCTAAGTCAGTCGGCAAAAAAAAGAATCTCAATTAGTTACACAGCGGTTTTGGCCGAATAAAATACGTGGAAATGTCATTACCAAGTTGAAAACTCGTGTCAGTACCACGCCCGAATATTAGCTCGGTAATGACATAAATTGTGCCGTAAATGTTTTTTATGAAAATTGCCCTTAATCTGAAAATCACCCATATGTTAATTAGGTAAATCGGGGACAGATTTTTGCATAAATTATTTTTCGATGCCTTTTAAAATATATAAATATGATTTTATGTTTCAAAATTTTTCCCCGTAATGAAAAATCATTATGGCAATTCTTATGGTATCATCCGATTCTGCATTAAATATGGAAATAACTATAAATAAATGCAATTAAGGCAGTTTTACAATTAGTCATTGACATACGTAACTGAAATAATTGCCGAGGCAGTGAATTTATAGATTGAATTATCTTAATTTCAAGCAATGATCATGAACTGCTATTATGCTAGATTTGCTGTGTATGGGTCCAAATACATGTACATTTTTTTTTTTTTTTTAACCACACTAAAAAAGTTCGAAAATAAAATTTACAAATTGCCCGTAGTTTGAGAATCACCCATATCTGTTAACTCAATTGCTATTAAAATTAAGAAATGTATCGGAAAAAAAAAATCTGGTGCGTGCGCGCAACACACAACTTTCACTTACCAACTTACTTAGATTTGAAATTAATGCGTTTTGTTAATTGCTACTTCTCAAATGAACAGAACGGCTTTAATTATGAACAATGGTCTGTCATTAAAGGCGTACTCCGCATGCGTGGGGTCAACGAGTTTTATGAGTTGACTGAATATTTTTCTTTTTTCTCCTGTTTATGTTTTCTTTATTTTTATCATATCTCATATTTAGCCATTTATTATTTTTAGGCGTAACGAGAGACAGTTAATTTCTCCATATAAAAAAAAAACAAAGGTATTTTATAGGAAACAAACAAACAAGAAAGGCCCCAACACCATTTAAGCTCCTTCAGAACATTTTAAGAATGATAAAGCTTACCTGATATTAAAGAACATCTAATTTTCATTAAACATGACGAATTTGATGGAAATCATTAAAGCCGTTTGTGAGATAATCGAAAAAAGGTAAACATTGCAAAAAAAGTTATTAAATAAAGTGCCCCTTCCGTTTGACCAATTTTGATGAAATGCGGGATATCACATCTTTGGCATATACATACATCAAATACCCAGTTTGATGAAAATCGTTAAAGCCGTTTTTGAGTAAATAAAAAAAAACACGTGAAGATGATACAAAATTTATTAAGTAAAGTCCCCCATCCGATTGATCAATTTTGATGTAATGTTGGTTATCGCATCTTTGGCATATACATACATCAAATACCCAGTTTGATCAAAATCGTTAAAACTGTTTTTGAGTAAATAAAAAAAAACACGTGAAAATTATACAAAATTTATTAAGTAAAGTCTCCCCTCCGGTTGATCAATTTTGATGAAATTTTTACAGTCATATCTCGGGCATATAAATAGATCAAATACTCAGTTTAATCAAAATCGTTAGAGCCGTTTTTGAGAAAATCGAAAAAAACTTAAAAAGTTATAAAATAAAGTACCCTCTCTCTTTAAGCGATTTTGATGAAATTTTTGCTGTCACATCGCGGGCATATACATACACTAAATACCTAATTTCAGGTTCGCACGGTTTATAGTTTTTGAGCTAGTCTGTTCACACACACACACACAGACACACACACACACACACACACACACACACACACACACACACACACACACACACACACACACACACACACACACACACACACACACACACCATTTCGCGGGACTTGGTTAATTGGACTCAGGGGACCCCAAAACGTGTATTTCCGTTGAAAACCGGAAGTCGAAATTTTTCACGATCGCAAAACTTCCACTTACTATATATTTCATATAGGGTTAGTGCACCAGTGTTCGACGTCTTAACGATTTTTTCCTCGCTATTTTATCACATTTCCCTTATTATCCAACAAATTTGATGATTTCACCACTTTTCTAATGGGCCAACATCTGAGGAATCGGAAACCACTTCAATTTTCATTAAAAAATAAGAACTTAAGCTTTAAAACCTTCAAAACTGAATGTGGTTTTATGTACCAGTTTTCGACTTCCGATGCCCATTTTCCGACAGGGGTTAGAACCAGTATTCGACACCCACCGTTTTTCCATTGTTTATGAGGTAATAATAGGTAGGTAGGTAAATGATAGTTCAAGACTACTTCCATAACATTTTTAATCATTTAAGGAATTCAACAGTTATATAAATTTAAATTAAACTTGAGATCATTTTTCAGCAAGTAGATAGCAAAATAGAATTACAATTAAATATAATTTCTTACATAAAAATACAGCTTCTTTATAAAAAAATATACATTTCAACTAACAGACTTTTAAGTATTACGCAGTAGTCCTAAACTAATGTCTATGACTTAGTCTAATGACTTAGAATCAGACTAGAAATTCGTTCTCATTGTAAAAAAAGTGATTAAAGTATAAATAAATTCTTGATAGTCCTAATCAACTGCTACAGTGATGTTAAATAAGAACTTTCCTTCAGTGCCAATAGTGGTTGGATTCGGAAGTTTTTCTATTACATCATCACTATTAACAAGGAGTGTGTCCCCATCTTTGGCTACAAATACAGTTTTAAACCTGTTGCAGCAGTGAAGCTGTCTCACCACGGCTTGTTGTTGACCAGTCACTTCCACAATTTGACAGGCTATCCTCTTCTTAATAGTCCTTGTTGTTTTGAGGAAAACGACAAAATCTCCTTTTTCGAAAGGCAACACTTCTTCAGAATTTTTGTGTTCATCTATGTTTTCCGTAACACCTCGAGAAAAGACGTCATCCATCAAAGCTCTTTCAATGTCCACCATGACAGAATCAGCTAAATTTGCGATATCGATTTCCATGTTGGTTATTGACACTTCCATCTCATATGTAAGTTCAGGAACACTGTTTGTAATCTCTGCAGCTATGACTGTCTCTGTCGGGGAGCCAATAGTTTCAACCACTGGTAAAATCGCTCCGGAATTCTCTTCAATGTAGTCTTCTTCATTGTTTGGAATATCAGTTGATGTCTCATTTACTTGTTCATTGCTTACGTTATCTTCACTCTCATCTGCATAGAGAGGCTCAAACCCCATCTCTTCATCAGACGATGTTTCTACCTTTTTTTTCCTCTTACCCCTTGTTTTCTTCATTTTTTCCTGCTCCTTTAGTTCTTTAGATTTCGTTCTCTGTTCTTGTGCTCTCAGCTTCAGTTCTTCTTTCTCTTTCTTTTTTTGAGCTTTCATCAATGCCCGTTCCTTTTTTTCTTGTTCCAATTTCAGTTTCTTTTCCTCTTTGTTTTTTAAGAATCTTCTGTATGTGTCTGAAGATACCACACTAGGTATCACTTCTCTTTTACGCGTAGTTTTTTTCTTCTTTTGTTCCCCTGGCCTCATCAATGCATTTTTGAATGGACTGGGCACTAAGCTTTTCCCTTCATTGGGAGCAGTTGAGGTACTAGGGATGCTGACAGCGACGTTTGTTGTTGTTGATCGTGTAGGAATTGTTCCAATATGATCATCATCCTCGATCGTCATGGTTTGAGGTTCACTTTCTACTATTGTTGACAGAGATTGATCTGCATTAGTGCTTTGCTTTGAAGATACTGTGACAGGCTGATAATTTTCAGGTTGCTTTTCAACATCACCATTATTGAGCTTGGTAATTGTTACAGGTGCAAATGATTCATGTTTTTTAATGTCATCATCCATTTGCTTCCAGATCTCAAACAGGGACATATCTTCGGTTCTCAGTGGAATGGTTGATTCTCTGAATAGTTTCACTCTTTCTGCTCCTATGTAATCCTCCAAAACTAAGATGGCACTTCTTAGTTGTGTCTTATTGACTTCGATAGCTGATTTTTTAGTGACAAGGTGTGGTTCAAATGGGAAGCAGACTGCTTTAGAGTTCCAAGGGACAAGTCCACATCTTCTAAAACCATTAGAAACTATGGATTTTGTAATTTTTCTCTCCAAAACCTTTTTCAATAAGTAACTAAAGTCTGTTTTCTTCAAAACAGTGTTTGCACCAATCCTTAGACGTACAATTCTCCAGTTATGCACCTCAGTTTTCCAGGACTCTTTCAAAGAGTGAAAAACACTCACATCCATCGGTTGTAAAAAATGAGTGGTATTAGGGGGTAGTGCAATTAGTATAATTTTTTTTTTCCTCGCAAAATTTACTGACGTGATAGGTCAGATGTGATGTGTGACCATCTACAAACACTATGACTGGTGTTGTTACGCTTTGCTTCGTGAGCCAAGGTTCGAAAATTGATGTGAAATACTCATAAAAGGTGGCACCGGTCATCCAACCATTCTCACTTTTCCCTATTCCCCAGCCACTAGGTACACTGACAGCTATTTCCTGAGGGACCCTTTCATACTTAAAAACTATCATTGGAGGAGCCAGCAACCCCTCAGCATTTGTTGTTATCAGGACTGTGAGACACTCTTTGTCATCTGAATTTACAGTCATGTAAACAGACCTCTCTCCCTTGGGAGCCAATACTTTTTTACCCTTTGGGTTCAAAAAGAATGCGGTTTCATCACCGTTAAATACCCTATTAGGGTCCTTCAAAATGTCAAAGTAATTATTTTCCTTCAAGTAGGCTTCAATTTCTTTGAACCATTGTTCAACTTGTTCTTTTTTTACATTGGCGCGAGTTTGGGTGAGATTTTCGGAGATTTTTTGAGAAATTGAAGGGTTTCTTCTCATGAAACCTTGCATCCATTTTCTCCCTGGCCGATTATCCTTGAATGGCGTTTCCCTTTTCATGGAGTCCAGAATGTGTTTAATGCTATCTTTAAGCTGGGCAGCCGTGACAGGGAATCCTGTCCTAAACATTTTCACGATCCATTCAACCAGTCCTTCATTTTTTGACAGCACTGGGTCAGGACCCATTGTACATACATGTGGAGATTTACCCTTTATCTTATCATAAAGAGTTATACGCGGCACCTGATGTATTCGCGCAGAGGTGGCGATAGCCATCCCAGCATTGCAGTCTTGAATTGCGGCTAACATGGCTTCTTTAGAATAATTACGTCTTGCATCTTTTGTGTGGGGTTTCTTCTTTTTCACCTTACTGTTTTGTAAAGCGCTCCTCCGCCTGACGTCCATTTCAGACTACTGGAACAAATAAAACTTTATTCTTAAGTAAATTCATGAAAACTGTCGGTCACTGGATCATCGAAGTGTCGAATACTGGGTAACCCTCAACCCAGTTTTCAACATCTGTTGCACCAGTTACCGACACCCCCTGTCGAACACTGGAAACAGTTATTATAGAGCATAACCTCAAACACCATTGGAATCATCGTTCATCAACGATTCACTTTACAATCAGAACTAAAAATTACTCTGAACCCCAGTATTCGACACTCGCGTCGATAACTGGTAAACCACGATTTTCGAGTACCCAGTTTCCGACACCCCGTATTTCGCTCTATAAAACTCATTTGAGAGCATGCAAAGGGAGGAAAACATTCCTTCAAACATAAATAACTAGAATAAAAATCGAAAACAATGATAATTTGAAGTATGTATGGGAGAGACAGCAAAAAGTTCACTCACCTCCTTAGAAGAATCGACAGCAAACGTGGGCGTCTGGAACACAATAGCTTTATCACGTTTTCATACTCATAACCTCCCCAGCAACCCCTTCAAATTGGCGGGAATCGGTGGAGAAACGTTCGCAGCTGTTAAAGGCGCCAAGTTTAAATGGGTAAATATCACTATAAGCTTATTTTTCCAAATTACGTTCGTGACTGTCGAATACTGGTTCACTGTCGGAAACAGGCGCACTTACCCTATAGGTAAGTGAAAGTAACAAGTATTAGTGACCACTTACTTACTCGTATTAGTCGAGAAGGGATTTTAGATCGAAGGTAAATACTAGATGTAAACATTGGCTTTGTCGTAATCTTTTGATTTAGTCTTCTTTCTGTCTAGAAGAGGTATACTGTGAACTTTATTTTAAGTGAAAATCGAAATTATTTTGCAAAATATGGCCGAGGGAAAGAAATTTTTTTGACTCGATGTTCTACATACATCTTTCATTTTTTTAATATTTGTAGTCGAACTAATTTAGAGTAAAAACCTATAAAGATGATCTGCGATAACCTGCGACTCTGACTTTGACAATTTTTTACTTTCACTTACCTATATATGAAATATATAGTAAGTGGAAGTATTGCGATCGTGAAAAATTTCGACTTCCGGTTTTCAACGAAAATACACGTTTTGGGACCCCCTGAGTCGAAATAACCAAGTCCCGCGAAATGGTCTGTGTGTGTGTGTGTGTGTGTCTGTGTGTGTGTGAACAGACTAGCTCAAAAACTATAAACCGTGGGAACCTGAAATTTGGTATTTAGTGTAGGTATATGCTCGTGATGTGACAGCAAAAATTTCATCAAAATTGCTCAAAGGAAGGGGGTACTTTATTTAATAACTTTTTACGTTTTTTTCGATTTTCTCAAAAACGGCTCTAACGAGTTTGATTAAACTGAGTATTTGATCTATTTATATGCCCTAGATATGACTGTAAAAATTTCATCAAAATTGATCAACCGGAGAGGGAACTTTACTTAATAAATTTTATATAATTTTCACGTGTTTTTTTTATTTACTCAAAAACGGCATTAAAGATTTTGATCAAACTGGATACTTGATGTATGTATATGCCCGAGATATGACTGTAAAAATTCGTCGTGTTTAATGAAAATTAGGTGTTCTTTAATATCAGGTAAGCTTTATTATTATTAAAATGTTCTGAGGGGGCTTAAATGAGGAAGGTGTCTTTTTTTTTCATATAAAGTACCTTTGTATTTGTTTATATGGAAAAATTATCTGTCTCTCGTTTCGCCTGAAAATAAGAAATGGCTAAATATGAGATATGATAAAAATCAAGTAAACATATAAAGGAGAAAAAAAGAAAAATATTCAGTCAACTCATAAAACATGTTAAGCCCACTCATGCAGAGTACGCCTTTAATGATAGACCATTGTTCATAATTAAAGCCAATCTGTTCATTTAATGGAAATTATTTGTTTCATGGTAAATGAAGTTTTCAACAACTACATAGAGAATTATAAAATCAGAGCTTTTATTTAATAATAAAAAAACTAGTGTTTTTTGTAGAGCAAACAAAAAGAAAAAATAAGGAATGAATGTGGAAAAATGTGTCTTTGAAAAGTGGCAATTAACAAATTTCTAATTTAAGTAAGTTGGTAAGTGAAAGTTGTGTGTTGCGCGCACGCACCAGATTTTTTTTCAAATGAAATCAGGCACTCAGCGCTGCACGAATTGCTTGAAAACCAATTCGCATCTACAACAATTAGATTAGCCGTTCTAATTAGATACATTTTTCACTCAATTCCATAAAAAATATTAGTTTTTACTACAGTAAATTGACCAATATCAATAATTTTAACCAGTGGCTGAAAGTATGCCCGAATTAAAAAAATATATTTATAAAATCAATGTAGCTACTATTTTGTCTTTACATATATTTAATTTGTATTTGGAAATTGCGTTTACTGCATTATCCTATAAAAGTAATATTTGATTTTTCAATTAAAAATAGAACTCTCATTTAATTTTGGAACTGAATTTAGATTAAATTTGCCTAATAGTCATGAGTATCCTTTTTAGGTCTTTGAAAAGAGGATTTCTGCGGCTCCCAGCTGTAAGAAAGATGCCGTCTTGTCTCATTTAGTAGGGAAAAAATTGGAGCCTGATTTAGTTACCGATTTGGAGGATAAAGTTAGATTGTTTTGTTTGAAGTTGAGCCAAAAATGGAGTAAGTGCAGTCGTAGAAAAATTCTTTTTGAAAAACGTTACGAAGAATGGTTGAACATGGACTGCACATTTACAATAGACAACAAAAAAATTTTGAACATTGATGATAAAGCAGGAACAAGACGCGGTACACCTTTAATAACCTTTTTCAGAATGTTCAGTCAAAAAAAAAAAAAAGACGAGTGGAGGAGCTAATTTCCACGATGACGTCAGATGAATTGATGTTTATATTTCTCTTATGTACATACTTTCAAAAATTATTTTACTATGTAAAATATTATTTATATAAGTAATATTATTTGTACAATCACGAAAGTATCTTTTGTGTTTGGTTAATTATCTTATTAAAGATAAATTTTGATCAACTAACCGATAATGATTCTCTAATTTCCCTTAAATTTAAGATAATTTGCCAAAACCATGATTTGCCTTCTTTTTTTTATCTAACTAGGTCAAATGTTATTTCCGACCCCACATATGAGGTATATACTTAATCAGCTCAGCATTCCCTATAATATTCCATGGTCAAAATATTTTTGTCCAAAAACTCCATATACTCGAAGCACTGTGCGTCGCACACAGGGGTATTTGGCCCTAAAAGTTGGCCAAAACCCATTTTGTGAAATTTGAAATTTCTGGTAAATAATGACTGGAAGTTCAAGTAGAGGACCTGTTGGATCATGCAAGATAGTTTTTATCTCTTCCAGGCCCTTAATCCGGCGGATATTCTAATTCAAATCTGACCTTATCCTCTAACTCGTCTGTGCTCATAAATATTGGTCTACAAAATATATTAATTTTCTTTGTTCTTACTGAAGTATCGGCATTATCATATGATGGATAGTTCGAGGCAAGTTATTCAGATAGTTATAATTTTTTTGTATTCAATACTATTATCAATATCTTTTTGTTTTTTGTAGGTATATTTTAGAGCTAAAAATGAAATTTGAAGGTTAAAAAGTTAAATTTCTGGGAATTTCTGGGCAACTAAATATTTTTTATGATAATGTATAATTATCGTAGATTATGTTTCTTGAAAAAAATTCTGGGAATAGCTGCGATTGGGAGACTTATAATTTTTTATTACTAAAATGTCAATTTCATTAAATAATAAAAAAAAATTTCAATTTCGTTATATTTTCATTTATTTGTATTTTAGGATCTTCTGGAAGAATAACTGTAACCTGAATGGCATTATTTGACATATTTTGAAAGTCAAAACATTAGCTTTTTAAAAAAAGAAGGAATTTTTGGTGTCTTTTCTCATTTGGAAATATTGTAATAACCTAGAGCATGTGAAAGAGCTAAAACAAAATTATCCATTTTGAGGCATGATTTCCAAGTGAGATAGAATGCTTCTTCAAGGAAAAGAAATGTTTTTGAAACAGCAACAAGAAATGGCTAAGTGGGACGATATCAATTAAAAGCTCAAGATCTGGTGGACGCTCTGAAAAATCATTTGTTACTTTTAAATTTACAACGGATACGGAGAAAATTTATCAATGGTATGCTATGACACCATCTGTTCACAAAATTTTAAGGGGTGGTTTTGAAGTGATAAAAAACCCTCTGCTTCATATTGGTCTTTTATCTGAGGAAGCAGCAGAAACCCGAAATAACCATTTCCGGGTTTATAGAGAAAATAAGACCTGAAAATTTTCCCGGATAGAGCGCAATCTGGATGTAATTAATAGATTAATATTGACATCAGATCCAGTTATCACAGGTATGAGAAGCTCAAGAAAAAAGGTATCAGATTTTGTAAGGAAACTTTAGAAATGTTGTCTCCCCCAACCAACTTAACCGATAGTGGTGATTCCGAAAGTTCATTAAGTGACGAGGAAAGTGAATAATGAATAATTAAATTTAATATGCATTTTTAAGAAAGCTTGGTGCGTTTCTTCCTGGGATATAAGTTGTGTTTCGAAGAGGTATTAAACAATTCTTAATGAATTAGGAAAACACATTTTTACTTTCACTTACCTATATATGAAATATATAGTAAGGAAAGTATTGCGATCGTGAAAAATTTCGAGTACCGGTTTTCAACGGAAATACACGTTTTAGTGTTTCCTGAGTCCAAATAACCAAGTCCCGCGAAATGGTCTGTGTGTCTGTGTGTGTGTCTGTGTGTGTGTGTGTGTGTGTGTGTGTGTGTGTGTGTGTGTGTGTGTATGTGTGTGTGTGTGTCTGTGTGTGTGTGTGTGTGTGTGTGTGTGTGTGTGTGTGTTTGTGTGTGTGTGTGTGTGTGTGTGTGGGTGTGTGTGTGTGTGTGTGGGTGTGTGTGTGTGTGTGTGTGTGTTTGTGTGTGTGTGTGTGTGTGTGTGTGTGTGTGTGTGTGTGTGTGTGTGTGTGTGTGTGTTTGTGTGTGTGTGTGTGTGTGTGTGTGTGTGTGTGTGTGTGTGTGTGTGTGTGTGTGTGTGTGTGTGTGTGTGTGTGTGTGTGTGTGTGTGTGTGTGTGTGTGTGTGTGTGTGTGTGTGTGTGTGTGTGTGTGTGTGTGTGTGTTTGTGTGCGAACAGACTAGCTCAAAAACTATAGGCCGTACAAAACTGAAATTGGGTATTTGGTGTATGTATATGCCCGCGATGTGACAGCAAAAATTTCATCATAATTGCTCAAAGGGAGGGGGTACTTTATTTAATAACTTTTTAAGTTTTTTTCGATTTTCTCAAAAACGGCTCTAACGATTTTGATTAAACTGAGTATTTGATCTATTTATATGCCCGAGATATGACTGTGAAAAATTCATCAAAATTGATCAACCGGAGGGGAGACTTTACTTAATACATTGTGTATCATTTTCACATGTTTTATTTTATTTACTCAAAAACGGCTTTAACGATTTTCATCAAACTTGTTATTTAATGTATGTATATGATAGCGATGCGACAGCCGAAACCTTATCAAAACTGGTTAAACGGAGGGGGCACATTACTTAATAAATGTTGTCTCATTATCACGTGATTTTTTTATTTACTCAAAAACGGCTTTAACGATTGTGTCCAAACTCGGTATTTGGTATATGTACATGCCCGCGATGTGACTGTCAAAATTACATCAATATTGATCAATTGGAGGGGGCACTTTACTTGATAAATGTTGTCCCATTTTCATGAGTTTTTTTTATTTACTCAAAAACGGTATTCACGATTTTGATCAACCTGGGTATTTGATGTATGTATATGCCATAGATGTGATAGCCAACATTTCATCAAAATTGGTCAAACGGAGGTGGCACTTTATTTCATAATTTTTTTCCAATCTTTACCTTTTATTCGATGATCTCAAAAACGGCTTTGACGAATTTTATAAAAATCGTTAAAAATTAGGTGTTCTCTAATATCAGGTAAGCTTTAACATTATTAGAATGTTCTGAGGGGGCTTAAATGGGGTAGGGTCCTTTTTTGTTTATTTGTTTTTTTGTTTCCTATAAAGCACCTTTGTTTTTGTTTATATGGAGAAAATAACTGTCTCTCGTTACGCCTAAAAATAAGAAATGGCTAAATATGAGATATGATAAAAATAAAGAAAACATATAGAGGAGAAAAAAAGAATGCGGAATACGCCTTTAATGACAGATCATTGTTCATAATTAAAGCCGTTCTGTTGATTTGAGAAGTGGCAATTAACAAAACGCAATAATTTCTAATCTAAGTAAGTTGGTAAGTGAAAGTTGTGTGTTGCGAGCATGCACCAAATTTTTTTTCTTTATCACCATAACTTTTTATATTCACCTATTTTACACTATTTTCATTTTTTTTTAAATAATAGCAATAGATAAATGATAATAAATCTTTAATTAGTTACAACCATATTTCATGGGTACAATGCATAAAGAGAAAATAATATGAACATAAATTGTAGACAGTCGGTGTTGATATGTAAAAATTTATTTTATGAAAATTTTCTCCTTAGAGTTTTTTTTAACTGCTAAAAAAACATTTTTAATGTCTATTACAAATATAGAAGCCATTTTGAGGACTTTTGAATTAATAAAATGGAAGGAAATAGTTTTGGCCAGCTTTTCGGGTCAAATACTCCTGTGTGCGTCGACTAGATCTAAATTAAGAAGGTTTACTGTTATCGGTGAATATATATATCTATCTAACATATATACTAATATCGCTACAGAAAACGACAGCGATATTATATTTTGCGGATATTAAATATCTTTATTGAAATCTGCTGTTGAAAAATTAGTTAAGGTTATGTATACGTTGGTTCCAACAAGCACTTAAAACACGTCGATAAATAATAGACTGCTCATATTCTCCCCCCACTCTTTTGATTCTAAATTTGATAGGTTGGTTTCCCCATATGATTCATCCAGTATTAAAACAATATTGAGATTTGTTATTTACTAATGAGTTTAATAGCTTGTTGGAGCACACCTTATGTTATATAATTATGCCATATGTTTTTCCAATTAGTAAAAATTTGTAGCGATAGTTAAATATTTATTTTCATGTTTTTTCCCGATAACTTCTTAAATAAATTAAGAACCCAAAAAAGTTTTTAATGGGACCACCTTGGGAAAATACAAGATGCAAAAGGTTTCGTTCCAATTGGTCCATCCATCTCGGAGTAATCGGTGGACATACATAGAAAAAAAAAAGAAAAAAAAGGCACATACGTATCGAATTGAGTAACCTCCTCTTTCGTTCGAAGTCGGTTAAAAAATACTATGTTCAATACAACACAATCTTTTTGGAGGCGGCGCAAAATTTAATATTGTTAACACTATAAAAGAAATATATTAAATAGACATTATGAAAATCTTCTAAACAGAGCTTCTCTTCCCATCTATTTATTTCAATGCCTGCTAATGAAATTGTATCACTAACATTTCATTTAAATTTTGCGCCGCTTCAGAAAAGATTGTGTTGTATTGAACATAGTATTTTATATTTTAATTTAATAATTTTTACTAACAAATTTTTTAGAGACCAACGTATGGCTTTTTGCAAATTATCTCCCGCCTCTAAAAAGTATGTAATAAAAACATTTTATAAAAAAAATTAACCGTTGTATTGAACATGGCATTTAATATTTTTATTTACAGTTGGTTTGTATTCGTACAAATCAAGATAAAATTATTCGTCTTATTGCACTTTTCCGTTTTTATACCATTTTAAATTTTGCTGTTTATTCATAAAAATCAGAAGGTAATTATTTCATACTTTTCAGTGCATTTATTTTTACTGGTTCCTAGGTTTCGAAGTCGGTTTAATTTTCAATTATAAAATGTTTTTTAGAAAACGTAATTATTTTACTTAACACGTTAAATGCCATGTCAGTCATATGTGTCTGACGCTAAGAAGTTCTACATGAACCATGTCAGACATAATGTCTGACGTACGCGATTTGGTAGAAGGCCACGTCAATCACAGATGTCCGACGCAAATTTTTAATTAAATTATCTAGTAAAGTTACCATGGCACATGTGAACATTTTTCTGATATTATCGTGGTGATTAAGGTGTTAAACAGATAATTTTAAATTCCATTTTGATTAATTACTATTTATATTTTTAGTGTTTGTAACTGTGGAATTACTTTCATTAGATGTTAAGAAATCGCTCTTTGGATTCTATTAATATTTAATCTATTAAATAATCTCAGGAAAATTTTAGTATGTATTCAGTTTTAATTTGGTGTCTCACTGTTCCCCGAGCAATGTCTCAGTGTTTCCTGCAGTGGGGTACACTGAGACAAAAACCATCCTGTGGTTTCATGGAAATAAATATTTTCGTGTGCAAATTTTTTCAGATTTCACATTGACTGATTCCATTGTAGTAAGATGTACTATATAGATTTCGGAACTCCAACTATAGTTTTTATATTATTTTTGACAATTTGAAAAAAAAAAACCGTCTCATTATTCCCCACTCTCCCCCCTATATAAAACAAGGAAATCATTAGTCTAGAGTTGTGGTCAAAGAATCTATATTTCTATGGTTAATTTGAAAAACCATACTATGCACCAATTGTAGCATAAAATTAAAATTTAACGAAATGAAAATGGTTGGGGAAGGGTTTTGTCAAATAAAATAACACTATATGTGCATTACTGATTCGCCCGGTTACATGAGCAATGCTTAAGTAATGGCCAGAATCCACATTTGCACCACGAAATACACGAATATCCGTGAGTGAGCTGATGTGTCTCTTATCGATCACAATGTGGTCGATTTGATTCACGGTATTTCCGTCAGGAGAGGTTCATGTTCCTTTATGAATGCGTTTATGGGGAAACAATGTGGTTCCTATAATGAGATTCTTGGCTGCAGCAAAATTAATCAACCTCAGCCCATTATCATATTAATTTTTATACATATTAAGTTTTCATGGAGGCTGTGTCCACCTATAATTGGGAAATAAGCTTCTTCTCGTCCTCCTTAGCGTTCAAATCGCCTGCGATGATCTTCATATCATAACCGATCATCGAAGAGGTAACCGATGCCTTAGACAAGCTAAAACATCACAAGGCACCTGGAGCAGATGATATTCCCGCTGAATTATTAAAGTTTGGGGGAGAAAGACTGGAGAAAGCCCTTCACAATCTGATTATGGACATTTGGGAAAAGAAAGACATACCGGCAGACTGGAAGAAATCTTTGATATATCCCATATTCAAAAAAGGGGACCCCTTCGATTGTGGAAATTACCGGGGCATAGCTCTGCTATTGTTATATGAGATATATGAAAGATACCATATGTTTATAAATATCATTCATTATTACTTGAATAACCTGTAGTAAATAAAGAGCTTTCCAATTTAAGTTTTTCTGAATACATAAAAGTGGCGACGAGGATGGTTAAACCAAAGGAAAGCGATGTCAAAGGAAATGAAGAAGACCAATTTTGCAAGAGAGAATGGTCTTGCGATAAGTTGGATGTGGCTTGCGATGACATCGAAGTCTGGTATGTCATGTTTACTAATCAATTAAAGTTAAATCGTATAACATCAGAGGAAAGGAAACGCGAATTGTTCATAAGTGGATTGCGGCTTAATACGTTAAAAATGTTGATAACGTTATGTGCACCGGATTCTCTAAATTCGTTTTCGTACGAAGAATTGTTCAAAAAGTTAAAGACAAATCTATGTTCAAAACCAATTAAGGTGTCTGAACGAGTCCAATTCTTCAGTCAAAAACAGTCCGGCCATTCCCTTTCAGAATTTGCTCTAAAAGTAAAAGAAAAGGCACTTAAATGTGAATTTCCATCTGATTTTTTCCAAGATGCTCTTATCACGGCGTTTGTCATGGGGATAGATGATTTTCATATTCGTTCAGCCTTGTTAGAGAAAGATTACGACGATTTTGCGACGGTCGTTGAACATTCAAAAACTTTGTTTTCGGTTCTGAGGGTATCTCCCGAAGTTGAAGAAATTTCAAATGTCGTTCCAAGAACAAAACGTGAGAATTACAAATGTTATTCGTGTGGGGGGCCACATTTACGGAAAACCTGTCGTTTCAAAGAACTTATATGCCATAAATGTGGTCGAAAGGGGCACATTAAAAAAGTATGTAAAGGTAAAATACAAATTGTGGAATGTAAAGATGATTCAACATGTATAGAAACGATAGATCTTTTGAATATTTCGAATAAATACGATTTGGTTTCTCCAATATTTGTCGAATTAGTCGTAAATGGAAAGGATTTTAAGTTCCAACTGGATACGGGAAGTGCAGTTACAGTGATTTCAGAAAAATCTTGGAAATATCTTAATGAATTCAAGCTTTGCACTTCGGAACATAAATTTTGCTCATATACTGGTCATGTGATCGAAATATTAGGAAAAGGTGAAGTTCAAGTCAAGACACCTTTAATGAAGAAAAACCTAACCGTTTTTGTAGTAAAAGGTTATGAAGTTAACGATCTATTAGGTAGAGATTGGTTAACGCAGTTGCAGTTGGATACCGTTCCAATTAGTGAATGGTGGAAAAGATCAAATCTTAAAAAATCATGTGTTTCCAATGTAAATAAAAGTAGTAATTTTGAATTAAATAAAATGTTGGAACAATATTCTTGCGTTTTTGAAACAAAAAACGAACCCAGTTCTAAGGCGGTGGCGCATTTATTTCTTAAACCCAACAGCAAGCCTGTTTTTAAAAAAGCTAGGCCCGTGCCGTATGCACTAATTGAAAAGGTCAATGATGAGATAGATCGGCTTTTAAAAAGTAATATAATTGAACCTATCGAATACAGTCAATGGGCGGCACCATGTGTCATTGTTAGGAAACCTGGTGGGAAAATTAGGTTATGTGCAGATTTCTCGACAGGACTTAATCAAGCGTTAGAATTACAAACTTTTCCCTTACCGACCGCTGAAGAACTATTTTCTAAGTTAAACGGAGGGCAAAAATTTACAGTTTTAGATATCACTGATGCATATTTATCGATTCCAATCGATGAAGATTCTCAGAAATTATTAGTGATTAATACAATTAGAGGACTTTTCAGATATAAACGGTTATGTTTTGGGGTCGCTCCAGCTCCAGCTATTTTTCAAAAGGTTATGCATACAATGCTCAGTGGAATCAAAGGCGTGGGATTTTTTTTAGATGATATAATCATTACCGGTATAAACGATGAGGAGCATTTTCGAAATTTACAAAATGTACTGCAACGTGTAAAAGAATTTGGATTCAGGCTGAATCGGGAAAAGTGTCAGTTTTTCTTAGCGTCTGTAAATTATTTGGGGTTCAATATTTCAGTTGATGGTATCCGCACTGGGGAGGATAAAGTTCAAGCTGTTATAGATATGCCAAAACCTACTGATTTGAAAAAATTGGAATCGTATATTGGAATGATAACATACTATTCCAAATTTATTCCACACTTTGCTGAAATCTGCAACCCGCTAAATCGTTTACGCCGCAAAGGAGTTCCTTGGAATTGGACTCAGGACTGCGATGCTGCTTTCGAAACTTTTAAAAAATTCCTAAAATCTACTCAGGTATTAGCTCACTACGATCCAAACTTGCCATTAGTTTTAGCAGCTGATGCTTCTTCGGTCGGAATAGGTTGTAGCCTATCGCATCGGTATTCGGATGGATCTGAGCGTCCCATCGCATATGCATCCAAAACACTGACGTCGGCTGAAGTTAAATATTCACAAATCGAACGCGAAGCCCTGGCTATTATTTATGCTGTAAAAAAATTACGACAATACCTACTGGCAAGGAACTTTATTCTTCAAACAGACCACAGACCACTTGTCACAATATTTGGCTCTAAAAAAGGGATTCCCACGATGACGTCTGCAAGAATTCAACGTTGGGCACTTTTACTTTCATGCTATACATTTACTGTTGAATACGTGCCTACGAAAAATTTTGGAAAAGTTGATGGACTAAGTCGTCTGACAGTAACTCAAGATGTACAATTCGATAAGGATGAAGAAAGGTTCCAGAACGTAATTATTGCGGCTATTAACAACGATTCATTAAATTCAATGCCGGTAACATTTTCAGAAATTGCGGAAGAAACTCATAACGACTCAGTACTAAAATTAGTTTCACAGTGGATTGTATCTGGGTGGCCAGATTTGAATAAAGAAGGTGATCCTGAAGTTAAGGAATATTTTAAGATAAAGAACGCCTTATCATTTCACGAAGGATGCGTGATGTTTGGTATTCGGGTAGTAATCCCGCACAAGTTTCGGAGATACGTGTTACAATGTCTTCATGAGGTTCACGATGGTATTGTACGCATGAAATCACGGGCAAGGGAAGCTGTTTGGTGGCCAGGTCTTGGTAAAGACATTGAAGAACTGGTATATAATTGCACTTCTTGCAATACCTATGCGCGAGCAGAACCACAAGAAAGGTATTTGAATTCTTGGCCAGAAGAAAGCGAAGCGTGGGCTCGAATTCACGTTGATTTCGCCGGCCCTTTTCAAGATAAAATGTTCTTATTAGTGGTCGACTCTTGTTCTAAATGGATAGAAATAATTTCGATGTCGAGGATCACCACGACTAATACTGTTGTGGCATTAAATCAACTATTTTACAGATATGGCCCGCCCATAAAATTAGTTTCAGACAATGCAACCACATTCACATCAAGGGAATTTGCGGATTTTTGTCGGAAGTGGGGAGTACAGCATATCACAACACCTACCTATCATCCTCAATCGAACGGACAAGTCTAGCGTTATGTGGGTACATTCAAGAGAGCTATATATAAGATTCGCGATGCTATGAGAGGGGGAAAGTTATCGGAACAAATTCAAAAATTTTTGTTGAACTACAGGACTACGATACACCCAGCAACCAAAACAACCCCGGCCGAAAAATTTTTAGGAAGGAAATTACGGAACAAATTGGATATACTACGTCCATACAATTCAAGAGAGAAGGTGGAGAAGGACAGAACTGTATTTAAAAAATTTAGTACAGGGGAAGAGGTTCTGGCTAGGAGTTTTGGAAAAAACCCCTCATCCTGGACTACAGGAGTAATTGAGAAGCAAATAGGCCGTAACACTTGGTTAGTAAATATAGGTGGAAGAACCATGAAGAAACATGCTGACCAATTACGAAAGAAAAACAAAAACAGTAATTCTTCGCGATGGAAACATAATTAAGTGAAGAGGTGTTATATGAGATATATGAAAGATACCATATGTTTATAAATATCATTCATTATTACTTGAATAACCTGTAGTAAATAAAGAGCTTTCCAATTTAAGTTTTTCTGAATACATAAAATCTACCATGTGCATACAAAGTGCTTTCGAACATTATTTGCAAACGAATACTACCAATCGCAGAAAGAGAACTAGGCTTGATCAATGCGGATTCAGAAAAGGCAAATCCACAGTGGACCAGATGTTTTGCCTCAGGCTAATACTGGAAAGAGGACGTGAGTTTTGTATAACAACTCACCACCTGTTTGTGGACTTTAAAGCGGCCTATGACAGTATTAATCGAGAGGGTCTCTATGGAGTACTGAGACAGATGAATGTCTCAGAAGACCTGATAAGATTAATAAGAATGACTATGAAAGGCCTCGAATGCGTTGTCCGTGTTCAGGGCGATCGTTCTGAAAGTTTCCCATCTCTCCCATCCTGCGTCAGGGGGATGCACTAGCCTGCCTGCTTTTTAACCTTGCTCTGGAAAAGGCAATAAGAGATTCTGGAATTCAGACGACGGGAACCATCATAAACAGATCCGTGCAGCTCCTAGCATACGCCGACGACATTGATATAGTTGGACGCTCAAAAAAAGCAGTCGAGGAGGCATTCCTTTCTCTAGCAGAGACCGCAGGCAGACTCGGTCTAGTGGTAAATCATGATAAGACCAAGTATATGGTAGCTGACCCCAAGGCATCCTGGGGAGAAAGTAAGGTTTGGTACATGCTCCTTCGAATGGGTCTCCGAATTCACGTACCTGGGATCACAGGTCACATGTGACAATGCCATTGGAGCTGAGACCAGAAGAAGAATATTGGCCGCAAACCGGTGTTACTTCGGACTGAGGCAACATTTATCAAGTAAGGCAATAACCAGGAAAACAAAAATCATCCTGTATAAGACCCTAATACGCCCAATTCTTACATATGGAGCGGAGACCTGGACAATGGCTAAACATGCGTACCAGGATTTAGCTATATTCGAGCGCAGGATCCTACGGAAGATATTTGGGCCAGTGTTAGTCGGTGGAGAATGGAGACGGAGGTCCAATGAAGAAGTTTACGACCTGTATGGGGAGCCCGACGTTGTGACTCTCATCAAACGATTTCGCCTGAGATGGGCTGGTCATGTGGCAAGAATGAAAGACGATGAAACGCCAAAACGATTAATAACGGAGATCGTGCATGGGCGGAGGAGAGTCGGCCGACCCCGACTTCGATGGATCGACTGTGTGGCTGCGGATGCAAGAAGTTAAGGAGTCCGCAACTGGATGGCAGCAGCACAGGACAGAGACTTCTGGCGGCTGATGATTGAGGAGGCCTGGACGCGTCAACGTGTTGTAGCGCCAAATTAATAAATAATATGTGCATTAACATACATATATCGTGCCGACATTCGATAAGATGTAAATATGGGGCCCGCTGTGGCTGTGCGGTAAAGCGCCGTACTACCATGCCGGAGCTGCGGGTTCGAGTCCCGCCCTGGGTGGTGCTTTTCTTTCGTAGGAGAAGTATCACCCAGTGCCATGGGTGTTAGGAAGCCTTGAAGTCAAAAAAAAAAAAAAAGATGTAAATATTGTTTTATGTTTAGCCTTGATGAAGACCTGAATCTCTGGTCGAAACCGGGCACAAAATATGCTTTGTCTTATTGGACCGCATCCCAACCAATTTCATTACATTAATTTCTGTGGTTAATTTTCTCTAACATTATTAAAAAATGATATCACTTCGGTTGGAGAGTAAGGCTCTGTTTTGCCTATGACCGATGACAAAGCTCTGTAAGTCCAAAGCTTTTCACCATAGTTGCAAGTGCATGTACTGTGTTCTGGTTCACTATATGGGGGAAGTTTTCATTTCTAAGTACAGCTTTATCTTTAAACTGCTGTAACTTAAAATATATATACCTAAGTTAAGTACAGGAGCGTAACAATATTTGACTTCTTCTTAGATGTAAAAATTGCCAAATTTCATATTAGTAGGATTACAGGGAGGAATAAACCAGTCTTATTTCTGACATTAAGAGTGTTCTTTCGTAAACCTTTTTCCTTTTTTTTTATTGTTTTCTCTCGGTAAAGTTTAATTGGTGCCGAAACCCGGGATAAAGAGTGGGCAGGCCCGTTTTTTTTTGGCCAATCGTGAGTTTTTGGTAATATGGAAGAAGCAGTGCTTAGACCACCGGTCTTGAACGTTTCCGACATCCCGGCATTGCCTCGGGAATCGTTTACAGCTGCAAATGCATACGCCCTGGAATGGTTGAAGCTGAGAGTGGCAACCTGCCAAGACCTGCGGAAGGCGGTATCCAACTTAGAGAGACTCACAAGAGAAACTAGGTTTCACCAAGTTCCCACATAAGGAGATTCATAAGTATACATGGACAAGTCCTGGGGACAGGTGGAGGAACCAGATCGACCACGTGCTGATCGACAAGCGACACCAAAGCTCCATTCAAGATGTGAGGAGCTTTAGGGGAGCCGACTGTGGTTCGGACCATGCCTTGGTGGTAGTCAAGTTTAACCAAAGGCTTAGACGAATCCAGAAGACAGATAGCGACCTGAAACGAATAAGATATGAAATCCAAAGACTAAAGGATCCGGAGACTCAATCACGTTTCCAAATAGAGCTGTCCAATAAATTCGAACTTCTCGACCTAGAGAGTACGCCGATTGAGAGTCACTGGGCGGAAATTGAAAAGGTCGTGAAGGAGACAGCGAACAAGGTGATAGGAGTCCAGGCTAAACGTCAACCAAAGAAATGGTACACGGAGGAATGCCGTAAGGCTGTGGAGGATAAAAGGGCACTGAAGATCCTCAGCCTAGGCAAAAGAGACAAAGAATCCCGAGATAGATATGAAGCTGCTCAGAAAGCAGTAAACAAGACACTGAGAAAGGCAAAGAGAGAATTCTTGTCTCAAAAGCTCAAGGAGATAGAAGATAACTGGCAGGGCGGTAAAATATGTGAATTCTATGCTGACATCAGGAAAGAAAGAACCGGATACATGGGTAGGAGCACTCAAATGAAAAACAAACAAGGCAAACTGACAGCAGTCAAAGACGAAGTGCTCGGAATCTGGAAGGATTACTTTGAGCAGCTGCTGAGCAGTGAAGATCCCTCAGAGGACGAGGACATGGACCACGCTGAGGACCATCCCAGCGATGTAGTAGAGGAGCCGGATCTACTGGATGTACAGATGGCGATTGAGAAGGTAAAGCGGCGAAAAGCCCCTGGAATAGATAGCTTACCTGGTGAGCTATTCAAGGAAGGGGGTGAGTCACTGACGAGCCATCTGCACCAGCTCATCCTGAAAATATGGAGAGAGGAAAAGATCCCGGACGTTTGGAACACAGGTCTCATATGCCCAATTCTGAAAAAGGGATCCATGTATGAGTGCGAAAACTATAGAGGAATAGCACTACTCCCTGTCGCATACAAAATCCTGACCTACATAATTCTAAACAGAACGAACCCGTACTATGAAAAGTCCCTTGGCGACTACCAAGCAGGGTTCAGAAGAGGTAGAAGCACGTCCGATCAGATCTTCATCCTTAAACAGATACTCGAGAAACGTTGGGAAATAAATCAAGATGTGCACGCCTTATTCGTCGACTTCAAAGCAGCCTACGACTCGGTCGACAGGAGCTGTCTTTGGAAAATACTGACGGAACTGGGTTTCCCAGGGAAATTGGTACGATTGACTCGGGCGTGTATTAATGGATCCCGATGCCGAGTCCTGGTACAAGGAGAAATGACTGAAAGCTTCGACGTGAAGTCAGGATTAAGACAAGGCGACTGCCTATCCCCGATGCTGTTCAACCTGGCCTTGGAAAAAGTTATCCGAGAATGCACCAAGGCAAGTGGGGGAGTGCACGTGGGGAGAATGCATAAGTTCCTCGCATATGCGGATGATGTGACTGTGCTAGGAAGTAAGAAAGAAGACATTCAGTCACTCGCCGGTTCCCTGATCACTTCAGCGAGAGACATCGGCTTACAAGTTAATGAAAATAAGACGAAGTATATGATAGTAAGCCGAAACCTACACGTAATCGACGATATAAGTGTAGAAAGCTATACCTTCCCTAAAGTAGATAACTTCAAATACCTCGGATCTACAGTAACCTCAATAAACGACCAACTAACAGAGGTCGACCAACGAATAGCCAGTGCCAATCGTGCGTTCTTCTCGGTCTCGAGTCCTAAGATCTAAGAAAATCTGCCGCCCACTGAAAATCAGGGTCTACAACACAATAATCAAACCCGTGCTAATGTATGGGTGCGAAACTTGGACACTGACCAGCACGTTACAAGCAAGAATCGAAAGATTCGAAAGGAAGGTGCTAAGGTCAATTGTAGGCCCGAAGTGGGATAATGAACTGGGACTCTGGAGAAGAAAGACTAAAGAAGAGATTATAGTGGAAACCCAACAATCGATAGCGCACGATATGAAAGCTAAGAGGTTAAAATGGGCGAGACACGTGGCAAGAAGCAACCCATCAGGCTCCCTCAACATAACGATGAATGCAACAGTGGTCGGCACCCGACCGCGAGGGAGACCCAGAACGAGATGGGCTGACATAATCAAGAAGGAAGCCACTGAACATCGAGTGGTGAATTGGAAAGCCATCGCCCAAGATAGACAGAGGTGGAATAGGCTAGTTGAGGCGGCTAAAGATCTTCAACGTCTGTGAGCCAACGGAAAAAAAAAAAAAAAAAAAAAAAAAAAAAAAAAAAAAAAAAGATAGGGTGCGACTTACTGGGGATTTTAGCAATAGCAAAGGGAAGGGGAATATTAGAATCGGGGTAGGGAGTTATAAATGCCGACCAACCCTTTAGATTGATAGGGCGCGAATAGGGGCGATCAACCGGACAGAAGACTGTAGGCACACGATAAAGCGCGAATTTGCTGAAATTTTGTTCAAGGAAGGGGACATTCTGCGGGTAACAGAGAGTGTTTATGAACAGAGAGTCCTGTTTATGAGATTCCACTGAATCAGGAGAAAGTAACATACGTAAAGGAAAGGAGATATCTAGTCAGCATATTCGTGAGGAATTAGACAATCTAAAAAAGGAAGGAATAATAATAGACCGTACGTCGCCATACAATAACCCTCTCTGGGCGGTTAACAAAAAATGTCAAATAAACTGGGAATTCCGAGTCAAAGGCAAAGCGATAGCGATTTACTAGGTCCCCCACTTTCTCCTTTTCCATTCGTGACAGTGACGAGTCAAGGCCCTCAAAGCGCCTTCTGAGATTTTCAGTAGTTTGCTGCTCCCTCGTAGACGCCTGAAGTATTGTGGAGATTACAGGCTCTAAACTTCCCACCTTAGTGCCTTCTTGATAGTGACCGAGTAGTCGTTGATTTTGCAAACAGGTATGAACCTTATCAGAAGGTATTATGAGCGCCTTTCCAACAAGGGCGCCTTTCCCAACCTCCTGGTCATGATTTCTAGCCTCCAGTAAGACTGGATGATTCGACTGATCGGTGGGTTGAAGTGTCGAGACGGGCAGCTACGATAGTCTCAAAAAAACAGGAAGTTTTACGTTATCACCTAAGGCGACATCAAAGCTGGCCGATGCTCGACTATGCATGAACAGTTCGTCCCCACTAACGTTGGGGACAACTTGCCGTTTTAGGTCTATTTGGAAACCGCATGAGTTCATTATGTCAATGCCGATAATTACTTCTTCTTCTGTATCAGCCACTAGAGCTGAGTGCAAGACACAGTTTGAACCCAACTGTATCTTTACCTCTCCTTCCCCGAATAGTTTGGCTACATCTCCTGTCGCCACCTGGAGGGTGACATCTTATTCTCGCTAACTACTTTCGGGCAGACGATAGTCTTCGTAGCATCGGTGTTTACTAACATGGCGTATCTCAAACCGTTGACGATGCCGTTCACATATAAACTACCGGCTCTATGCCCCAAAGAGGCAACCACAAAAAGGGGAGAGTCTTTTAGACGTCGTTGGGTCGATGTCGCCCTCCAGGAGTTGACCCATCTTATGTTCCCTGGGGTTTTGGCGCGTCAGTAGCGCGCTTCTTGCAGGCACTCCTGACTTGTCCGAGTTCTTCGCAGCCCTAACACCGTACTGGTCTCCTTCTCCGAGAATCAAGTGCCTTCACAACTTTTAAACCACCTCTTCCAGGTTGTTTTTGTTCGCCGATTCCTGTTGACCCTCGCTGCAGTCGGTACTGTTCATAGCCCGGACCCTTGCATGGCCTCCGTAGCCGCTACGTACTCCAACGCAGTAGATAGTGCATCCACCAGCAATTTAGGGCGAGCAAGCCGCACCGCTCTCTGCAGTTCCAAGTCTCGAAGGCCGTCGAAAAAAACTTGGACCGCTAAAAACTCCAACAAACTTTCTGGGGTTGTTGGATAAGCCAGTCTTACCATCCCCGCAACGTCCGCCTCGATTTCTTGGATAGCCTCGGCTGCCATCTGCTTCCTGTTCTTCAGCTGGAACTGGTGCACCTTTTCGAAGTGGGCGAGGCCGAACCGCATCTCAAGCTGGCTTACAAGCAAGTCTAAATTATAAGGGTCGTTAGCGTTGCGGGTCTGGAGGACATTGCGGCGTCGCCTCTGAGCGCCACCGTAAGGACAACTGCTTTATGTCTTGGAGACCACCCATTAGCACTGGCCGCAGTGTTGTATTGCTTTAAGTAATTCGACCAGGACGACTTACTATCACAAGTTTGTGGCTTTATCCTGGCTCGTCTTTCCGTTGCTAGGGGGTTCAAGTCCTTGTCCATCTTGGAAGGGCTGCGAGCAGAGCTGTTCCCCGACGACCGTCTGGGTCGCTTTTTCAATCGTTTTTTAGGCGATAGCCCTTGCTGCTTGTTGTGCCAGCCTGTCGTTCAACCCAACCACGTCACCAGACAAGTTGGTCAGCTTGTCATTCGTTTCGCTAGACAGGTTGGTACATCTTGCGGTTTATATAGCGATATCCATCAGCAATTTATACAACTAAAAGTAAATTCATACAACTCTATATTTTGAATTATATAAACTCATATAACCTATGTATTCTATTTATTTATATTGTAACACTTTTGTGGGTTAACAAATATTTATTCAACAAAAATATAACCATAGTCATGCCAAAAGAATTATAAAAACACAAATATTAAAGCAGGTTACAAAAATTATCACTTTGTAACACAAATCGTATGGCTTGAGCTTTACAGTCAAGACACAGACTAAGACTAACCGGTCCAGTAACTTGCTCCTTATATATAGTCGTAAAAGGAACCTTCTGGAACCTTCAGGCCTGCGTGAACTAAGCTCGAACAATCCAGTCACTGAAAAAATCGCTAGTTCGTTTCTACAGAAGGTTTGCGATTTTAAACCATATGTATTTTTTTAACGATTTAACGTTACAATATTTTCGTGATTGTACATAAGACGAAAAGGTGAATGGTACAACATTGAAGACATGCTGATTAAATATTTGTCCTAGTTATTTATTACGGGTTGGTCTATCTAGTATTTGCAGGCTGGCTGGTTCCTGGATTCGCAGTCGCCACTCGCCCAAGTCATAGTGGTTCCATTGAAGTAGTGGTGTGTGGCGAGTCATCGCGGTTCAGAGTTGCCATTCGCTGTAGCTCCGTGCTAAATCCCACCTTAAGAGGATCAGAAAAAATATTTTTATAATGTTTAATTGGTATAGGTCCGCCCCTAGTTTTTATAAATGTTATTTAACAATATTAACAAAAAATACAGAGTGATTTATACCTCAGTCAATTCGCAGTAGTTTTCTTATGCACAAATACGTCACAGGCCGGGCTGCCATATTGCCTCTTAGAAAGAGAAACCAAATTCTCTTAATTCACCTTGACTAGTAAAGTCATGATATCTTAATATATAATAATAAATAAACGACAGTAGTCATCTTGGAAAATTTTTGTTAGTGTTTGATTTTTCTTATATCTCTTTGTCCACACTAAATGACGTAATTCGTGCAGGAATTACAAATGGCGGATGTGACTGTGGGGACTGATAACACTTTAATATTGTTTTCTTTTGTATCTAGTTAATGCTAATATGATTTTTCAGGATAATCTTCCATAAGACTTATTTTAAATCAAGGTGTTTGCTTCTTTGTTGTCATTGACTAGAGAAATCGTGTCATCTTATTTTTAACGTAATATTGCAAAACTCCTTTAATTATTGAATAATGTGATAAATACGTCGTTTTGATTAATATGTTGTCACATTTTAAAATATTCTAGTCCCTCATATTGCTATTAAATAGTACAATGTGTTTTTATGTAATGATGTGCAATCCTTTAGGAATATTAGCTTTTTATAAACATAACAGTGGTTTGTTTTAAGGACCCTAATAATGTCAGATCAAGTTAGTTCAGGCTTCTATCAGCTAAGTGTTACTAGTATGTTTTTGGATCAGTTATATGTTTCTTAATGTCTCATTTAAAAATATTAATTTATCTCCTTTATTTTTTCAGTTGAATGTGCCCACTTGAGAGTTGGTAGCAGTTTATTCAAGCCTAATCCTTATGTGGAAATATTTGTGGATGATAAAAATCCTCGTAAGACCGAGGTTGTTAAATGCACATATCAACCAAAGTGGAATGAAGAGTTTACAGTGTAAGTGTGAATAAATTTTGTTTTTTATTGAATTTTATTTTCCTTTTAATATCAGTTTTTCATTTTATAATCTTAGGTTGGTGACACCTGTTTCATTTTTACACTTCAGACTTTTAAATCATAGCACTTTTCGAAAAGATAGTGTGATAGGTGAAAAACGCCTTAGTTTATATGATGTTTTAAAACACTACAATGGCCGATGTGAGCATTTGGAACTGAATATGGATTTAATGAGTGATAAGCATTTACCTAGTCCAGTAAAAGTTGGTGAACTCATTGCTTTACTTAATGGATTGAAAGTGGATATATCTGTAGTGTCTCCTCCTGACCATGTGCATGGAGCTACACAGTCAGGTAGGTACCTTTAAAGCTGTTTCTCAGTGTTAAACACAATTATGTTTAAATATCACATCATAAATTCAGGTTAATTAATCAATAAATAAGATTATATGAAAAATGATCAATTTGAAAATTATAACCAGGATTATTTTTCCTCTTTTTTGCAAAGTAATTAATGCTTGCAAAATATGAATTTTTTTACATAAAATTAGTAATGTGGGGTAAAAAACACAGTTGGTATCCAAATTTCAGCAGTTTATACGTTTTTAAAACTAACATGACAGCAGTTTGTAACTTGAATGTTATCGCAGATTATAGATTAAAAAACATTTTGCTGATATATAGTTTTCGAAATGTACTTGAGAAAATCTCATATATTATTTTCTCTGAATTTGTATTGATTTATCTACATGTGTCCATCTACAGACATACTTTACATATTTATTTGTAGTTATTTTACTAATATACATCTGCATCCTTAATTCATTACATGTATTTGGTCATTTTCTTGCAATTATCTTAATATGATATGATATAATAATAACTTTATTTAAATATGTTGTATATTATTTTTAAATAATTTTTTCTTTTAAATTTTAAAACGCCTAGAACCCGAGTCACTAAAAATAATAACTTTTTTAATGCTCCTAAAATTCAGATGAATTTTGATTTTATTGAACTAACTTATTTTTAATTTCACTTATCTATTTATGAAATATATAAAAAGGGAAAGTATTGCGATCATGAAAAATTTTGACCTCCGGTTTTTAACAGATATACATGTTTTAGGGTTCCCTGAGTCCAAATAACAAAGTCCCACGAAATGGTCTCTGTGTGTGTCTTAATCACGTTGTGTTGTCTCATTTTCACGTTTTATTTTGAATTTCTAAAAACGGCACCGGCAATTTGGATCAAATGTGACAACTATAATGGAATTAATGTGACAACAGAAATTTCATCAAACTGGTCAAACAGAGAGGGCACTTTATGTAATAAATTTTGTCTCATTTTTATGTTATTTTCTCAAAATCGGTTGTAACAATTTAGATCAAAAATGCCCTGATTAATGAGAATCAGGAATTATTGAATATCAGATAAGTTTTATCATTAAGAGAATGTTCTGATGGAGCTTAAGTAGCAAAGGTAATTTTTTTGTTTTCCTATAAAGTACCTTTCATTTTGTTTATGTAGAGAAATTAATTGTCTCCCATTATGCCTAAAAATAAGAAATGGCTAAACATGAAATATGAAAAAAATTTACTAAACATATACAGGAGAAGAAAAGAAAAATCTTCCGACAACTCATAAAACATGTTGAGCCGACGCATGTGCAGTACACCTTTAATTTCTCCACTTATAAGTAAAGGCATTCTCAAATAAAAACTTTTATTTTACAATAAAAAAATTTAGTTTGCTTTATGGAGTAAATATGTGATGCTCAATATGTGTAGTCAACCATCTTGAATTTCTTTCAGATTTCTATAATGGAATTAAAGTTAATAAAATAAAATATAATTATCAAAGATTATCTTGTACCATATATTTTTCACTCCCAAAAAACTGCTGGGTCATTCCATGTCAATTCAACACAGGCTTGAGCCTCACCATCTCAGATTTGAAATTTGGTATATGTGTACTACTTGTATCTACTAGAACAATTTGAAATATTACTGAGATATGTCTACCCGTTTTTGAATTATAGGTCTCTAATGCCCTAAAAAATAGGTCCAGAAACAGAAAAAATTATGATTAAAAATAGCTGTAGATGTTTTCCAAATTTGACTAGGACTATGAGATTTGTGTCGTTTAACATTTCATATAATATACAACAATGTATAGGTTGGTACTAAAGAAATTTTCTCAAAACCAAATTTAAGATTTTAATTTCAATATTCTTAAAAAAGCCATTTTTTTTTTTCATTTTTTTAAATAGGTCATTCTCCCTATACCTATACATTGTATATCATATGAAATGGCATGGAATGCCAAATGGCGGAATTAAATGACACCAATCTCATAGTACTAGTCAAATTTGGAAAACATCTACCAGCTATTTTTAATCATAAAATGCCAGATTTATGGTATTTTATCACTAGTTTTCAATTTTTTTTAGTAATGAAGAAATTTTCATCCCACTGTTATATTTTGTTATATGAATACATATAATAATACCTATTTTTATAAAAAAATATAAAATTTTAAACTAGGTTTTAAGAATATTTCTTAAGTACCAACCTATACATTGTTGTTTATCATATGAAATGGCAAGGAATGTGCTTTTAAACGACACTAATCTCATAGTCCTAGTCAAATTTGGAAAACATCTACAGCTATTTTTAATCATGATTTTTTCTGTTTCTGTACCTATTTTTGCGGGCTTTAGAGACCAATAATTAAAAAACGGGTTGAAATATCTCAGTAATATTTCACAATTGTTATAGTAGATACAAGTAGTACCCATATACCAAATTTCAAGAAGATCTGAGATGGTGAGGTTCAAAATGATATATTTTTGTGTTGATTTGACGTGGAATGGCCCTGCCTTAAATAATTTTACTCATCACGTGTTTTTCTATGCATTCACTCACTAAGGATCAATAATATAATATTCTTATTTTTATCTATAATAGTATAACAGTGATAATCATAATACTTCATGACCTCTGATTTTATAAGTCTCTTATATTTAATTGTTGTGAAAACTTTATTTAATTACCATGGAAACAAATAATTTCCATTGAATAGGTATGTTTTAACAAGCACTCAAAACACATTGACAACTGTATCACATACGCAGTGTGTCTTAAGGTCTTGTTACACATGACCGACATAAGGTAGGGGCGTGTATAGATCTGAATAAAATACCAGGATAGGTAGTAGCAGGTCACACTTGGCTGACACCTGAGCCAAGCCTCAACTGCACTCCATTCGTGTCCGAGGCGAGGTCCATGTCTGCCCCCTGTATAAGATAGGTTATATTTTGACAGTGATGGTTATAATATGAGTTATGTATTCTCAATGTGAAAATACACTAGTTTATTGAAGAAATTTGAAGTTCAGGTCCTATAGGACCAGGAAAATCGAAAATATAATGAATACATAAATAATTAATATATAGGGAGAAAATTTGGTTTTTTTTTTGTACTATTAATTAATATATGTAAATGGTATTTCATGAAATTAGATGTTCATTTACATTTCTACGAATTTCATTTTAAATTTTGAGGAATTCTCAGTATTATGACGAGGTAATGATAACATATGTGACATTATAAAACATTAATAAAAAAAGAATATATAAATTAGGTGGTTATAATTTATTTTTGAATTCCACTTGCTAGAAATATGTTTTAAGTTGTTAAGTGGATTCATTAAAATGGTTAGAATGTTTATTAGATAAGGAATACCAACAGAAAATTAAAAACAAAACTGCCACATACAAATGTTTTATTTTCAATTAATGTATACTTATATATATAAATAAAGTTGAAATTCTGTTTGTTTGTTTGTTTATTTGTTCTTTATAGAAATCCATACCGTTTGTCCTAAATTCTCCAAATTTCGCTCAGTGGTTCTTTAATATCAGGTGCGAACACCTGCCCATATTAAAATTGCATAACTTCAGCCGTTCTTCAGCAGATACTCTTTATTCTCCAAATTTCGCTCAGTGGTTCTTTCAGACCAGGTACGAGTACCTGTTCATATTAAAATTGCATATCTTCAGCCGATCTTCAGCTGATATTCTTTATTGTTATAAAAGTCATAATGATCTCACTTTACATTGGTTTTTACGAAATTGGCAGTTTGAGTCGATAAAAGTCTCACAAGATAAAAGGCTCACAAGTCATAAGATTTTAAAAATGGAATTCTCCGGGTGAAACCGGTATATACAGCTAGTTTAATATATTAATATTATTATTCAAGTTTATTTACAACTTTAATTTTTAAACATTTTGGAGTAGCTTTTGAATCTTTTCCATTTCTACACTTCCAACATTAATTGTTGTTTGTTTTAATGTCACTTTATGCCCCTAAGGCTAATCGGACAATGCTGCAGTGGGAATCCTAAATTTTGCCTACCCAGGTATAATTAGGATAGGGATGTTAAACGAGTACCTGACATCGTACAGGCTCGGGACCTCCATTTTACGTCCTATCCGAGGGGCAGCATAGACAAGGATATTTTATTCCCATTAAAAAATCCTAGGGCCACCTCGGGACGCGAACTCGCGACCTTCAGTATTGAAGGTTTCTATGCTAACCAATACTGTGACCCCGACAGGTGACATTAATTATGTTTGAGTAAATATCTTTTTAGGCTTCCATGGTGTGAATCCATTATATACATTTGTTCTTCCTAGTTTGACCATGTAATCGTGTAAGGTTTTATAATCATGAATATTTCTTCCATCATGCTTTTTCGATTTGAAGCTCTGAAGACTTAAATGTGTCTTGGGTATTACTTCGGATGAGGAGCTCCAAGATGGCGGCCGGCGTGAGTAAACAACAAGGTATTCTGATCTCGCCCTTCACGATATCCACGATTCAGTTCAGGTTAACCGAGATCCGATATCGGCTTTATTTTTTGGAAGGGAATTCATTCGTAGCTTACTTTTATTAGGTTAGGTCTGATGCAGCTACACAGTCTGTACCTATATCCAAATATCATATTTATATAACGAATTTCCAACAGCTCGTCGAAACTTGGAAGTATTGATCGAAAAATGATTGAAATATATGGGTAACTTTTAATTGGGTTAGAGCAGAATAACATTACCAAATATAAACATTTAATTAAATTAACATTGCACAGAGACAATGTCGTAACCAATAAAGGTCTACTTAAGTGCGATTATTGCTAGTTGAAACGTATTTAATTAAATTAATTCTATTTAATTAATCACCAGTGGATTAAGTTAGCCGATAATTATAGTTAAATTGATTTTAATAGATACAATTTATTAAACCTTTTACTCCCTTTCTTCAATCTAATAAATCATGTACAGTTTGTTCTTTTTCCTTTGGAGACATATCATTTAAAATCATCATCAAATCATTTTTAAAAATATCCTTTTTGGTAATTTAAATACATTTTTCTTGAAATACAAAGAAATAATAATCTGGTGGTTAAGAATGCTCGGATTCTTATATTATTAAGTATTTGTACCTTGTGCATTTAATTTGAACCCATTTAATCATTTAAACAATAAAATAACATATTTTTAAAAAACAAACAAATGAAATTTACAAAACAAACTATTAAATTTATTTGTTAAATGGTCTGTTTAGTTTAAAATTTAAAATTTTATGCAACCATCACAGGAAATTTTCATATATTGAAATAGTACTTCTACTGATATCTGTTGTTGTACTTAAATTATATTAAAGAAACATTCATTTGTACATTACATACGTTGGTTGTTCCCATTATTGAAGCGGGGAAGTTGGTTATCTGGACTAGATCTGCTCGGGAACTCTCGGTTAACCCGAACTGAATCGTGGATATCGTGTAGGGTGTGATCGGAATACTGTTGTTTTTTACGTGTTGTTTACTCACGCCGGCCGCCATCTTGGAGCTCCTCATCCGAAGTAATACCACTTCTTGCATTAGCCCTGAAGAATCCCACAGCATGTTTCGATATCTGTAGAGTCCGCCCAAATTAAGGGGGAAATTTGGGCGGACTCTACAGATATCGAATCTTTGTACGAAGTCAAAACAAAAGTTTCATTAAGGCACAACTTGGTACCATATTTGTTTTATTTTTCCTGTACTATAAGAGGTAATAAAATCTTATCAAATGTATATAACTATTTGGAATACTTTTTTATAAACTTTTTTTTCTTTCACTTCCCTATATATGAAACTAGCAGACCCGGCCATGCGTTGCTGTGGCTCAGTAGTTATATCCTAATATTTTTAAACAAATACAGTCTTACCAATATTCATTTATAAAGATGAAAACCTTTCAGCTGATCAAAATCTAACGTGGTTGAGAATAGAGCATTACATCATTTAAAAGTATTTGGTAAGGAATATAGGAAAGTTGAAGTTTTTATTTTTTACATCTCATATTTCAATGTAGTTTGATTAAAAAGGAGCTGATTGTGTTTACGTCTCACAGCGCTGCCCACACTATCGCCCTTTTTTGATGCATTGGTATAAACTAACTCGAAATTGCTATATTTTACCACTAATTTTAAAAAGGATGACTGAACTTCTACCGGGTAAGTTTTGGTAACCTCAGCCATTGATCTATTGATTATTGGCCTAACATTACTTCAACTTGGTATTGTTAGTTTAGCAACGGGTTTAATATTGCTCAGGGTCATGCCAATCTTGGTTAACGCGCCATATATGTCCTTTTGATAGGAGTTTTTCTCAATTTCTTTGAGACCTCGATTTCCCGACCCTTCGGCAAATAAGTGTTTTTAATTTAGCAATATATTTGAGTTATAAGAAATCTCTTCTCTTACATAATACAATTAAGAATTTTTATTTATTCAAGTACTAATTTGTTCAAAATGTTTTGGGTTAACTTGTTTTGTATTTTTAACACAAACCAAAGATTTGATGGTTTCCACACACGTGAGCAGGCAATGCCCATTTCCCACGTGAGTTATGCCATTGCCCAAGGGAAAAACACGGAGTTTTAAAGTCCAAGTGGACATTGTTTGCCCTTGGGATTTGTTTATGGTCATGGCAAAAGCCAAACGAATAGGATATTGAAGCCTTTTAAATTTATTGAAAATTCTGACGGTTCCAGGGAAATAGGTGGCAACAGGACGATACCTCCTATTAACCTTCTTAGGCAAATTTTTGCTTCAATAACATTTCCTGTGATCCTTTTAATGACCAAACGTGTACCGTTGCACTATTGAGGTGGATTTAAGTTATGAAGAAGAATGATCGGTGAGCCAATCTTCAACTGGAGATTGTTTGGGTGTGTATCCAGGGAATTAAAAAATTCAGATGGGAAATTTACGGTTTCGTTTACATCTAGAACATTGTCAATTGATTTTGGAAGTTTATTTCATCAAAATCAACATTTTTTCTGCCAAAATAGCATGACTACCCAGCCAATTATAGTCCAAATAATTGTTCAAAATATCAGGAAAGACACTTTATATTAGTTCATTTTTCGTCTCTACAACAGTTCAGAAATTTTCTGGTAATTTGATAAATTTTGAATTTCAATGCAGCTCTATTTCATTTCTAATATAGAGCAATTGTTTAGAAAATATATCAGCCAATTGATCATTTTGCAGTAATACTCTCATATTTATAGTGGATTAATCTGAAACTTGCGGTTTATCCAAATAACAATTATTCCTGTTCAGTAGTGGTGTAATAATCATTATATTTAAAATTTAAAAAATGCCGCTATTTGTAATCCTTTCTTAATCAACAATAATTTAAAGATAAGTAAAAAAATGTATTCTGGTGAAATTAACACCGAAATATCATTCCCAATAATAGCCTACTTTAAATTAAAGAAAGGATTAAAATCTTCGCTGACATTTCTTAAATTTTACATATAAAGATAATTACAACTCTGCTGATCAGGAAGGAACAGCCTCTATTCCATTGGGATTAAATTTTCTCAACTTTAAATTATTGTTGAAAAAGGAGGAATTACAAATCTTCACTGACATTTTTTAAATTTTACATTTAGAGCACAGGATAAAAATAGTAAAAAGGTTTGGTAAAATAGAAAAACACTCTATTTAAATAATAATAACAAAACAAATTATGAAAATAAAGAAACTTCTGTTAAATAAATAAATAAATCAACCGAAAGTATAATATTAAAGTCTTAATTATGCAGTTCTTTAGAAAATCACAAAGTATCCCACAAAACCTAATCAAAACACACTCAGAGAGTTTTTATGTCTGGTTACCCGCAGTGTAGCCAACTCACTAATTTTCACTACTTTTTGGCAACACTGACTCCCCTAGTCAGGTTTCTATTAGGTTACACCTGTGACAGTAGGTGCTGTTACAACATTGATAGAATATTATTTCAAATAATAGCCTAATTTAAATTATTAAAATGTATTTACTTTACTAAAAGTTGATATCAGCGTGGGCCACAGCAAAGCGTTTCAGCGCTTGGCTAGTAATTTAATTTAAATTCAAATAAAAAAGGAAAAGGAAGAAAAATTACCTACACTTTTGAGAATTTATTGTAACATTTTCTTGATTTATTTATTCTTTAATGAAAATTAACAATAAATACAAAGATTTGGATTACTATTTGTCTGTGGAAAATAATAATATAGGAACAAATAACTGCACTCACATAACACAATACAAAATTATAATAATGATAACCTGTACTACAAAAGCATGCTTATAAACAAAAATGTTATGAAATCGACATTTGACACCATGTTAATAAATCGAAACACGACCTACTGTATTTGCAATAATTCGCTATATAAGAACTATTTTGGTCACTAATCAAGTTAAAAACTATCTTATCTCTTAAGTTGGCCAAAACTATATACATTGAGCCAAATTTCATTAAAATCGGTTCAGCAGTTTCTGAGTAATAGAAAGACAAACATCGGGACATGAGATTTTTATATATATAAGGATATATAGTAAAGGAAAGTATTGCAATCGTGAAAAATGTCGACTTCCGGTTTTCAACGGATATACACATTTTGGGGTCCCCTGAGTACAAACAACCAAGTCCTGCGAAATGGTGTGTGTGTGTGTGTGTGTGTGTGTGTGTGTGTGTGTGTGTGTGCATGTGTGCGTGCGTGCGTGCGTGCTTGCGTGTGTGCGTGGGTGCACACACACATGTGATGTTTCTAACTTAGAAGAATGCGACAATTCAAGAAGTGCTCAGAAAGCGACGATTTCGGATGTATGTGCCAGAATGGACTGAATTAGGCATGCAGATCAACTATGCGAGAGGAAGGAAGAGGAAGAGAAGAGATTATCAACTCGAGAAGACTACCAACCCCAAGGGACATGGGACAGGCAAGTGAAAATGTTAGAGCTGATCCAGAGCCTCTTAGGTCAACTCGGCCTGTTAGAAACCGTCGTCCACCTAGACGTCTAATAGAAGAAATTTGAATCTTTATCTCTTTATTTTTCTTTTATACCTTATTTCTTTTTTTTTTCTTCCTTTTTTTTTGAGGGGAAAAATTTAATATTTCTTGTATTTTTTTTAACGATTTAAATATATCACCTGTTTGGGATATATGTTAACGAGCTATAACCAAGTTATGTGTCAGTTTTCGCAAGTAAACAAGTTAGTTAAAAGTATCAAGTCATTGATTAAATACATTATATTTTCCCAGATGGTTTAAGAAGCCTAGGCTTAATAGGTAATGTTACCCTACTTTTTTTACCAAACATAAGTTCTGCCAGAGAGTATCCGCTTTCCAATGGAGTTGCTCGATGTACCAACAGTCCAATAAAAGGGTTCACATTCTTCAAGCACCTCTTAACAACACTGGTTGACCGTTAGACTGAGCAAATCTCGGACTCGAAGTTAGAGACCTAAAGTTCCAAGAGCCTGCAAATTCATGAAACTGTTGTAATATCACTGGAACAGAACCTTTCTTGTCCCTGCCCTGAACTTCTGTTCCCTGGGTTGTGCGTTGTTCTCTACTTGGAAGGATTCTCTTTCTCGGGTGCCCGATACTGATCTCTGAAGTCTTTCCATCTGGCTAACTCTGTCGATCACCTCTTGAGTGTCATCTCCCGCAGCTTCAGCTGAGCACTCAATTGTCGATTGTGCAAACCTGTAACTAGTTTTAACAAGATCATTACTTCGCTGTAACTTACCTTGCAGCTGCTGCAAGTCCAATCGCACCGGCCGGCCATGTTATATAAATTATACATATATATATGAGTGCACACTAACTTCTGCTTTTTGCTGGTGGGCTATGAAAGAGGTTCTTTCTAAAAACTAATTTTTCTCTAAACAAAAATAATCAGATAATGCCTTAGTAACACCTTCATACTATACCCTCTTTTCTTATGGCGCATACCAATCGCATTAAGATCACCGGCCCCAGGCCCCATAGAATATATTAACATGTCAATTAGCTGATGTTCAGGTCGATTACTAAGCCCTGATGCACTCCGAAATAAAGTAAACTGACTAAGCCAACTAGCCCATTCCGCTGGCTCGCTAATATTAAAATGATTAGGAGGTTTTACCTGAAACGCTGGTTGAGAGACTTTACTCACTGCAGAATTATTTATTTCAAGAGCAGATTGTTGTCTGAAAACTTCCGCAACTACGCCGGCGATGGCTTCAAGCATTTCTTTATCCAAAGGTATTTTATAATTGTACGCTGGCATCATGTAAGGTTTAGTAACATACTCTTTATTATCAAAACTGGTTTACAACATTATAACACATATGGTTTTTAACATCAACACTGCATCTTACGTTAGTCCAATAATATTCTACCAAAGAGTTTAGATTCCTTAACAACAATTTACTTTTATAAGTAGCATTAATTGAATTTTGGTATATTTCATGTTCATTCTTGGAATAAGAGAAGTGAGTGAAATTTTTATATAAAAGTTAATAATATTTTAATGCAATTCATGATATCATCTGTTTTTAAGATTAAATTTCACTGCTGTGATTTTTTAACTCATATCCTTATTTTATTTGAACATCTGACATGTTTAACTGAAATTTTTATTTATAATATAGTTTTAAATTTGATATGTGTTGTATTTACCATTAAAATATTTTTTATAGCCATTGTTACTCACTGTATAAATATTAAGGTTTTAATTGTTTTTTTTTTAAATTTGCATTATTTCATAACATTATTTGGTCTTTGATCTATTTCAAAACTTAAAATATTATGTCAGATGTGGGAAATCCAGGTATTTTGGTTAAATATTAATTTCTGTTAAGTGATAATTTCACATTGAATCTTAATTTAAAAAAAAAGTATACATATATTTTTATATATCGTTGTCACCATGCTAAAGTAACGAATGTGCAACTAAAATCCTATGCTTATTTGCTATGTTAGCATGGTGACGACGATATATATACAGGATATTGAAGTGGGTAATATTGGTTCCAAATGGCTACTCCAACCACTGCAACCTTAATGCTCTTATTGTAGATCGAATCTCAAAACAAAAATACCTTAAATGTAGACATTGAAAATTCATCTCTAACCTTTGTAACAGAATTTTAAAATTCGGATAGACTAGTATACCTCCCTATGCTAACTTATTCACATTAGATACCTATACATATTTTTGTTCCTAAAAGATTAAAAATATTTTTATTGGTATAAATAATTAATATTACTCAGTCATCATAAAGAAAAAAGTAGTTGATCAATTGGCTTGCTATTTTTGAATGTTGCATTTTAATAGAACTTTAGGGAGAGAGGAGTCATGTATGTATTTGTACGTATAAATGATATGATATACATGTATGTATGTTGTTTGTTTGTTAGTTTGTTTAACGTCCATTTTTATGCTACTATGGCTAATTGGAAGATGCTACAGTGGGAGTCCTAAATTTTGCCTATCCAGGTATAATTAGGATAGGGATCTTTAACGAGTACCTGACATCGTACAGGCTCGGGACCTCCATTTTACGTCCTATCCGAGGGACGGCATAGCTAAGGATTTTTTACTCCCATTAAAAAATCCTAGGGCCACCGCTGGAATCGAACCCGCAATCTTTAGTATTGTAGGTTGCCATGCTAACCACAACACCACAGGTGACCCCTATGTATGTATGTTCTACAGGTTCAGTCAATAATAAACAATTATATTATGGTGACATTTCAAGACTTTATTGTTCTCATAATCATGCCCTACAATGAAAAAATAGTTTGGGATAAAATTATATGAGTTACCTAGGTAAAATTTAGACTAAATTCAACAATAATATTGTAACGTTAAATCGTTAAATAAAAGAAATGGTTTAAAATCCCAGACCTTTTGTTGGAATGAACAAGCGGTCAGAACAAACCGTCAGAGCTGGATTGTTCGAGCTCAGTCCACGCGGGCCTGAAAGGTTCCAGAATGTTCCTTTTACGACTATATAAGGAGCAAGTGACTGGACCCGTTAGTCTTAGTCTTTGTCTTGACTGAGAAAATCAAGCCATATGATTTGTGTTATAAAGTAATCATTTTTGTAACCTGCTCGAATATTTATGTTTTTATAATTCGTGTGGCATTGATAATTGTATATTTTTGTTGAATAATATTTGTTAACCCACAGAAGTGTTACAACTTGTGTCAGGTGTGGGGTCTAAAGAAGAAAAAAAATGCCAGGGAAACGAATTGGAGAAGCTAAAGTAGTGGAGCTGAGGAGAGAATTAGAAGAGCTTAATTTAGACACTACTGGCACAAAGACGATCTTATTGGCCCGCTTACGTGAGTACTACCTGAGTCAGGGCGTAGATCTTGAAACAGTAGAGTTTGGGGAAAGCTCTATGAAGTGTTTAGTGAAATAAATATGTTTTAACGAAAAATTAGCAAACCAGTCGGTTGAACTTAATGATAAGTTATCCAGCCAATATACTAATTTTTCGGCTGAAATAAATGACAAATTAACTAGCCAGTCCGCTGAGCTCAATGATAAGTTATCCAGCCTAAACTCTAATTAGTCGGCTGAAATAAATGAAAACCAACTTGTCTAGTGATGTAAATGTGCTTAACAACAAGTTGGCTAGCCAGTCAGCCGAGATATATGACAAATTCAATAACCTCTCATGTGAAATTAACTGGTTGGTCCAACAAGAAGCGAGTGTCGTTGCATTAGAAGAGGAGATTGAGAGATCATTGGAAGAAAAGATCTAGGCGATCGTGAGAAAGCAGTTTGCACAACAGCCATTATGAGACGACAAAGTATGTGAAGCCACAGTTATGGAAAGCCGAGTAAGGATAAAGCCATCGACTTTTGATGGCAAGTCGTCCTGGGTTAACTCAAGCAGTTCAACGCTGTGGCTAGCACCAATGGGTGGTCCACGAGAGATAATGCTGTTGCTCTAACAGTAGCGCTCCAGGGTAAAGCTCTGGATGTCCTCCAGGCCCTTACGCTGACGACCCCTGTGATTTCAACATGTTAATAAACCGGTTGGAGATGGGGTTTGGTCACACCCACCTTGAACAAGTATACCAGTTCCAGATGAAGAACAGGAAACAGAAGGCAGCAGAGACTATCCAGGAGTTCGAGGCGGAAGTTGCGAGGACGGTAAGACTGGCTTATCCAACAGCCCCTGAAAGTTTGTTAAAGCGTTTAGCGGTCCAAGCATTTGTCGGTACGTCGGTGCGGTGAGCAGTACGTCTCAATCCAGCAACATTTGAACGCCTGATGGAGAACATTTTTAAGAGACTTGTCCTGGAAGAATGAACCTCGTATATCTTGATGACGTCATACTGGTTGGTCCGAGCTGATGAGATGATTATAAGCTTCCAATTTGACACTCAATGCCAAGAAGTGTCATCTTTTCCTAGACTTAGGTCACATCGTCAGTAGAGAAGGTGTAGCGATCGATCCGATGAGGTAGTCCATCAATGGCCTACCCCTGTCAGTAAACAGCAGATTCGAAGTTTCCTGGCCTTTGTTCCTACTACCGCCGGTATGTAAGGAAGTTTAGAGACATTGCGAATCCTCTGAGTCGGTTAACTGGAGACAGTAGACCTGTTAGCTGGGATAACAATTGTCAAGAAGCGTTTGACGCCTTGAAGGAACAGTTGACCACGGCTCTAATACAAGGCTATCCAGTTCCAGGAGACAAATTTATCCTCGACCCAGACGCCAGGGAAGAAGGCATTTGCGGGGTTTTATCACAATCGCAGGAGGGCCAGGAATGAGTTATCGGATATTTCAGCAAGACGCTATCAAAACCTGGGCATAATTATTGCGTAACCAGATGGGAACTCCTGGCTCTTGTTAAGTCCATAGACCATTCCTACAAATACTTGTATGGTACTAAGTTTTTGTTGAGGACTGACCATACAAGCTTGACGTGGCTGCTAAATTTCGGGAACCCTGAAGGCCAAGTTGCCAGATGGCTGCAAAAGCTCTAGGAATACGACTTTGAAGTTGAGCACCGACCGGGAGTAAGACATCGCGATGCAGATGCCCTGTCCAGAAGACCATGTCCGCCTATTTGCTCCCACTGTAGCCGTATAGAACAAAAGGAGGCCAACCTCTGCAACGTGGTAGTAGCTGGCGAGGAATGGACCCTTGACACAATCTGGGATTGACAAAAAAATGATCCTGAGTTAAAAAAAATACGGGACCTGAAACTAGTCAATCGCCCCCCGACCTTACCATAGATGGCGCCATTCTCACCTATCTTGAAGGCCTACTCCCTTGAAATAGAAGATGGTATGCTCAAGAGGGTTGTGGAGAATGTAAACGGCAGCCTATCCAGGAACCAGCTTCTGATACAGAAAACCTGCATGTCGGAGGTTCTTCGTTAGCTTCATTATGAAGTGTCAGGAGGACACCTTGGTGAGATGAAAACACTCCAGAAAGAACGCGAGAGGTTGTATTCATACCTCGGAAATGATAATAAGAAAGCATTGCAAATGTTATAATACATACAATATATAATACATACAGCTAGGAAGTATCAGAACAACCACGACATGAAGCTTCTTTTTAGTGAAAAAAGAGGATTTCGTTAGCGGTGTTATAATTATAAATGTCGTCGTTATAAATTATGATAATTTGTATGGAGAAGGAGAGGATTTATTCAAGGCTTTGTTTAAAAAAAAAAAATCAATGAATTTTATACTATTTAATTCATTTGACAAGTGTAATTTGTATTTGGTTTTGTATTAATAAAATAATTTAAATATACATGTGTTTTTTTATGTATGGTTAATTAAAAAGTAACAGATATAGAAAGTAATCATAGGGGGAGTAAAGTAGAAAAGACCCGCCGTGGACATATTAGAACCATTCCTAGAGAGTGACGCTGGAAATAAGTACATCTTTGTGATCGTGGACTGTTTTTCCAAGTGGGTGGAAGCATATGCTGTCCCCAACCAAGAGGCTACTACCTTGGCTGACATTCTGGTGAAGGAGTTCATCACCCGTTTCGGAGTACCAATTGAACTACATTCAGATCAGGGGAGGAACTTCCAGAGCACATTATTCCAGGAAGTCTGCAGGAGACTAGGTATTTGAAAAACCAGGACTACGGCCCATCCACAGTCTGACGGCATGGTAGAACGGATGAACCGAACCCTCATAAAGTAACTTGCAAAGTAAGCTCTGACCATCAACGAGATCGGGACCGTCAGATCCCATACTTCCTCATGGCCTACCACTCTGCAGTTAATGAATCCTCTGGACAGACACCTACAAGAGTTCTCTTCGGTTGAGAGATGAGGTTTCCCTGTGATCCAATTTTTGGCAGCAAAGGCCTATGATCATCCATTACAACCGCCTGGCACCATATGCTGGGAACCACGATGAAGAATAGGCGCAGCGGATTACGCAAAAGACAGTTCGTTCGACCTAGGGAGCAGGCCTGTATGGAAAAGAAGGCATCCAGGAGGAATTTCTCTTAGGAGGGGGCAGTGTAATGTTAAATTGTTAAATAAAAACATATGGCTTAAAATCCCAGACCTTTTGCTAGAACGATCAAGCAGTCGGAACAAACCGTCAGAGCACATGTTAGGAACTGGATTGTTCGAGCTCAGTCCACGCAGACCTGGAAGGTTCCAGAAGGTTCCTTTTACGACTATATATAAGGAGTGAGTGATTGAACCGGTTAGTCTTAGTCTTTGTCTTGACTGTGAAGCTCAAGCCATATAATTTGTGTTACAAAGTTATAATTTTTGTAACCTGCTCGAATATTTATGTTGTTATAATTCGTTTGGCATTGATAATTGTATATTTTTGTTGAATAAATATTTGTTAACCCACAGAAGTGTTGCAATATAAATAAATAGAATACATAGGTTATATGAGTTTTTATAATTCAAAATATAGAGTTGTATGAATTTACTTTTAGTTGTATGAATTGCTGATTGATATCGCTATATAAACCGCAAGATGTATAGATACTAACTATATTACTTTAATGTACAATGATAAGATCGGGTCTGTGAAGGTATAGGCAGGCTGTGCGGTAAAGGGTTCGTGAGTTTTTCCTGACATGGTATTACTGGGTTTTTAACAGGTAGGTGGGAATTACTACATAATGCGCTTTGAGTTATGCAAGAATAATGCATTATGAACCAGATTCAGACTGGTAAGAACAAATTAAAAGGAAAAGTAGCCAAATCCATCCATCGGTTATCATGTGATGCGGTTATCAACAAATAACATTTCATTTTTATTATTACGAGTAGATTTAATGGAGTGATAGAAACTTATGAAGTTATAGGTTAAGAAAAGTTATCAAATATTTTAAATATATTAAGACGTTAAAACAACCCAAAATTATAAATTAAACTACCATTTTGTAATCTAAAGCAGTAATATGATGTGGAAGTACATGGCTATTTCCTAAATAAATGTACCACTATATGACATTCATGAGTTATAAAGGTTTTTTTTTTTCAAATCAATAATTTAGTTTCGTTAATACAAAAATACAAATTACAAGAACCTGCATGCCTTAACTAGAATAAATTGCAAGGATTTGCAAATCTAATATATTTGTTTTGAAAAACACTGTGCCATACAAGGAAGACAAAATATTTATTATTTTTTGGAGTTCTGAAAAATTTTTGACTCTAGAAACTCAGTGTCATTGTATGTAAATGCTTGTCTATATATTGGCTATATATTTTTATTTTTAATGATTAACTTACTTTTTCACTGATATTACTTTATTTTTATGAGCAATTAATCTTCTATATAAATAAAGATGAAATTCTGTTTGTTTATTTGTTCTTTATATTAATCCATACTGTTTGTCCTAAATTCTCCAAATTTCGCTTAGTGGCTCTTTGATACCAGGTGCGAACACAAGTCCATATTAAAATTGCATAACTTCAGCCGATCTTCAGCTGATATTCTTTATTCTCCAAATTTCGCTCAGTAGTTCTTTCAGACTAGGTGCGAACACCTGTCCATATTAAACTTGCATAACTTCAGCCGATCTTCAGCTGATATTCTTTATTCTCCAGTTTCGCTCAATGGTTCTTTCAGACCAGGTGCGAACACCTGTCCATATTAAACTTGCATAACTTCAGCCGATCTTCAGCTGATATTCTTTATTGTTATAAAAGTCATAATGATCTCGCTTTACAATGTTTTTTTTACGAAATCCCCCGTATCATTAGAAAAATGAAATTCCCCGAGTGAAACCGGGATATACGGGTACAATCTATGAATAATATGAATGATGTAATTCTGTTTATTCTTTATAGAAATCCATACTGTTTGTCCTAAATTCTCCAAATTTCGCTCAGTGGTTCTTTCAGACCAAGTGCGAACCTGTCGATATTAAAATTGCATAACTTCAGCCAATCTCTGGGTATATTCTTTATTGCTATAAAAATCGTTTTGATCTTGCTTTACATTGGTTTTTACGAGATCGACTGTTTGAGTCGATAAAAGTCTTAGTTTATAGATTTAAAAAATGAAATTCTCCGCGTGAAACCGGTATATACAGCTAGTACACAATATTCATGAGATTTATTCTCCTTTCAAAAATTACATGTAAGTCATACAAACTATTATTTGATTTGTATCTTGTATAAATTATTTTTAACTGGCATTAAACTCAAATTAAAGAGGTTCATCAAAATGTTGATGAATTTGTTCAGTTTACAGCTATGTAATTTTTAATATGTAAGACATTTGATGTGTACTTTGTTCTTTTTAAATGGCCCGAATAATATTGTAACGTTAAATAAAAACAAAAGACAAAACGTATGATTTAGAATGGTTCTACACTTATTGCTGGAACGAACTAATAGCTGGAATATACTGTCATATTACATGTTTGTGACTACCATCCACGTTGGGCCAGAACATTCTATGCCAGTCCTTTAATGGCTATATATAAGGAACGATGGGACTAGAGAGTTAATCTTGTTCTGAAGCGCTAGTCATATGATTATCTCTGTGTTAGAAGTGATAATTTTTGTGTAACCTCTATTGGTTTTTTAAATATTTGTGTTCTCATAATTTGAGTGGCATTAAATATTGTTATTTTTCTTGGTATAAAAATTGTTAACGCATATAAGTGTTACAATATGACAGTATGCATCATTGAAATATAATTTGAAATAATTAAATAACATCAAAGTATTTGCAGTGGACTTTCAAAATAAATGGGTAACATATAATGTATGCAATGAATTACTTGGAATATATTCTGAAGTAAAGCATAAAGGCAAATTCCAAAGGTATAAAACTGGCTGTGAAGAACAGAAAATGCTAAATATTAAGTTTTTCATTAGTGAGAATGGATTTTCATGTAAAATAAAAATCCTACATTTACATATATATGTAACTACATTTTAAGAAATGTGTAACAAAACAGTACATAACAAAATATGTAAGAAAAAATATGATCAAAGTGTTTAGAATGTATGTTTAAACACATATATTATCTATATTTTTTGAGTATGTTATTAATATATGGGTCATTCTCACGTAAGAGGACACTTTTGTGTCCCAGGCCGTTTATAGCGATTTAGAAAAGCTTAGGACTCTAAGATATTAATTTTCTAAATCCAGGCGAGTTGTGAAGCTAGACCCCATACGGCGTTATTTTAATTATATAACACATGTACCTTAAAAACACCAGAAAAAGGTCAAAATTCATTCCCCTGTCATGTCCCGAGGTCTGATTCTGCTCAAAGTAAGAGTTCTGTGTTCGTATACTAGGTCAATTTTTATATTTTTTTCTGTCCAATTTGTTCAAAATACAGTAAAATTTCATAAAAGCAGTCTAATCCTTGATGATAAAGGATTAGAATTGGAAAAAGCTACTTTTTATGATGTCCCACAGGTTTTCATTCATTCCCCTGTCAATTTTTAAAATAAGATTTTCGCCACACTTTTCTGGGGGGAAATCAGTAAAAAGTATATAGTAAGCAAGAAGGGGTCTTTCCCCAAGCAACCCCAAATATTAACCTAACCTCAGTACAAATTCAAGGTCTCCAGAAGCAAATAAATTCTCAAACTTGAGAGGTTATGTTTAATAGTCTTCGTTCCACTGTCCTCTATAGTTTTGGTCAGGTAAGTTTTATCTTTTCCAATTTTTCAAATATAAATGATTTTGTAGCACAGATTTCGTTTTTTCAACTATCATTATGATATCTTTTTTTCCCTTTCAACGGTTATCAAATAAACCTTAAAAATTCATTCCCCTGTCTTACTGTAAATGAAATACTGCAGGATAATGAAGATAGCGACGTGGATTGATGCTTTCTTTTGCTGCTCAACTTTTTGAAAGCACCATCAGTTCTTAACTATGAGAAATTAAAAAAAAAAACTTATAAATTTATCACTCTTTCAGATAGTTAAAAAAAATGCCCTCAATAAAATACAAGTCAAGAGAGGAGGTGTTTGAAAGATTTCGATTTCAAAACAAGAAAATGATCCAATTATTCTGAGAAAGAGAATAAAAAATATAAGAGGAAAAGACAAAAAAAGAAAGTAAGATTGGTTTGTGAAATGACTCCCCGTGAAATTCACTTGAAACAAAAGCGATTGAGAACGAATTCTAATGTATATTTGTTAAGAAAAAAACATTTTAAAAGGGAGTTGATTTGATGATACAAAGTCTCCTTGTTCAACCGCTGGTGAGAATATAGACCCACTCACTACTCAATGCATATGTGGAAGGAAACTGGTAAATGAAAACAAAGCGAAAGTGTACAGAGATAATACTATGTTGCGCAAAGAAAACATAACGCTTGAACGACAATATGAAAGTCTACGGAAAAATATCAAGACTTTTTTTTCAAAAAAGCGATTTACCATGATAAAAGTATACACATTTGTCTTTTATTATAGAGGCTTTATTTAAACGAAATGTAATCAAAGACGACATGATCAATGATTTCTTGCAGTGTTACAATCCTTTTAATCCCAAAAGTCTGGTAATTCATTCCATAATTTTCTTAAGTCATCTTTATATTATGTTTAACGTGAATTGGTGTTCTGCCACTTCGACTCCTTGCTTCTTATAGCCAAAGGAATAGTACTACACCAAAAAAAATGTTTATTTGTAACCATAAAATTTAAAAAAACGCCATAAAAAGTGCCCACTTTGGTGAGAATGACCCACATATATATATATATATATATATATATATATATATATATATATATATATATATATATGTAATATTTATTTAGGTTCACAACTATTTTATAAATGAATTCGGTACAATTTTACAAAATAATATCACCCTCTGACTTAAAACATTCACTAAACATTTTTTTTTTTGAGGAATTTTTCAAAAATATCAGCGTACGGATATAAAACATCCGATTACAAAAAGACTAGATCCTAAGGCTATCATCTTCTTCAACAATAGTGACTTCATCATCCTGTCGTTCGTTGTTTCCCTCGTCTGTGACAGATATATTGAGAACTCGTGTGTAATACTTCAATGAATCATTGGCCTTCCACTCATCACCAAAATGCTTTTTCAGCAGATTATCAACGCCTTTCAGCTTGTTGGAGCCATTGAAAAATAAATTATTAATATAGCTAAGTAAGAAGAATCAAGTATAAACTGAAATAAAACATGTGAGTTTAAGGAGCTTTCCATATTTTGTTCAGAAAGAGTTACAGAAACTGCTTAAATGAACGAATGGGATGGGTGCAAAGTGAGAAGTGATCATTGGAACCTAAGAGTTTTGCATCAAAACGAGTAATGAACCAGTTTTGAAACACAATGGGCTATGGAACGAATCAGATTTGCAACAAACCGCTATTTTGTATGGCAAAAATCCATAAGAAATAATTAAGTTTTGCTCTAATCTGTTGAAATATGTTTAAAGAGCATTAAAATATCTTTTAGAATCCACTGCTATCTCAATTTTTCAAAAAAATGGAACGGACGAGTTTTGCACCTCACCTCTTCATATATATATCTATGTATGTGTATATAAATTAAATCATAAGCTTTACAAAAAATTAAAATATAAAGTTATTACATACTAAATCATGTTTTAAATATTCAAATGAGAAGTGTCGCATATCTAATTAAAAAATAGCTTTCTGTCGGCTGAAAATACTTTCCACATCATCAGATATAGTAGAGGCAAATTTGAAAGATGCTATATGCCCAATGGAGTTAAATCCACATCATCTCTGGTGAGGATGTCTGCGATGAGTTTAATATCCTTCCACAGAGGATTATTCTTTATTGTTAATTAATTTGTTGTTTTTTCAATTGTTATTTTATTTTTGTCCTTTATATCTTGAACCTTTTTTATTTTATTATCGCCGATTAATACACTGTCCAATATTGGAATGTTTTGTGCTTCTAGTTTTGTAATTCTATGCACCAGAAAGACAGTGTTAGCAGATATACAACACAAATCATTTTTTAAGAAATTTGATTCCATCAATGATGTCGCTAATTGTATTGCATTGGTCTATTCTTGATCAAGTTTCACAACTAAATCTTTTATTTTATGTCGGGAAAGACTAATTCTTTTAGTAGCTAAATAATATCTTCCTCAAAACGCATAACTAATATTTTTCGTATTAGTAACTCATTTATACCATGAAAACTATAGGTATACATGTTCATTTTTTAACCGACTTTGAAAGAGGAGGTTACTCAATTCGATACGTATGTGCTTTTTTTTTTCTATGTATGTCCACCGATTTCTCAGAGATGGGTGGACCAATTGGAACGAAAGCTTTTGCATCTTGCAGAGTATTTTCCCAAGGTGGTCCCATTAAAACCTTTTTTGGGTTCTTAATTTATTTAAGAAGTTATGGGGAAAAGCATGAAAATAATTATTTAATTATCAAAACCAGTACTAAATGCAATTAAAATCTGTTTAAAAAAAACACTTCGAAATTTTTTAGAGACCAACGTATGGCTTTTTGCAAATCATCTCCCGCCTCTAAAAAGTACGTAATAAAAACATTTTATAAAAAAAATTAACCGTTGTATTGAACATGTTATTTAATATTTTTATTTACAGTTGGTTTGTATTCGTACAAATCAAGATAAAATTATTCGTTTTATTGCATTTTTCCGCTTTTTATACCATTTTGAATTTTGCTGTGTATTCATAAAAATCAGAAGGTAATTATTTCATACTTTTTAGCACATTTATTTTTACTGGTTCCTAGTTTTCGAAGTCTGTTAATTTTTTTTATAAATTTTTTTTTATTTAAAATTATGAAGAAATAAAAATAATGAGATATGAAATAAAAATAAAAAATATAGTGGGATTATTTAAAAATAAGTATTTATTCTAGAAATATGTTTGTTTGTTTGTTTAACGTCACTTTATACCACTAAAGCTTATCGGACGATGCTACAGTAAGAGTCCTAAATTTTGCCTATCCAGGTATAATTAGGATAGGGATCTTTAACGAGTACCTGACATCATACAGGCTCGGGACCTCCATTTTACATCTTATCTGAGGGACGGCATGGCCCCCATTACTTTACTCCCATTAAAAAATCCTAGGACCACCGCTGGGTGCGAACCTGCGAATTTTAGTATTGTAGGTTGCCATGCTAACCACTAGACCACAGGTGACCCCCTAGAAATATGTATTTAAAGTGAAAATATGTAAAAATTTATAAAAGAACATGCCTTCAACCAATTTGAAATACCATGAAATGTTTAAATTGAGCTATCTAATGAAAATTCTAAGCTCAGAAAAAAAATATGTAAAATCCATTCCTTTGTAATAGCATTAATGAGATTAAATTTATTTCATCAAATACACAGTTCATTCATGAAGTTCCGGAACTAATTGTTTTTGTTACTTAAAACAAGAGATTAAAAAAAAAATTTATTTAGTTTTCAACATAATCCCCTTCTCGTTCTATACAAATTTTCCTGCGTTCATACAGCTGCTGGAACAACCTGGAAAAGTCTTCTTCTGGAATAGCTTTCAGAGCCTTGGTTACATTCCTTTGTATCGCCTAAACATCTACAAAACGTTCTCCCTTTATGTTTATTTTCAATTTAGGGAATAAAGTCTATAAAAAAGGTCTGCCAGAGGCAGATCTGGTGAGTAGGGGGGATGATTAATCGTGGAGACCGACTTTTGGGCCAAAAATTGTGTGATTAGCATTGAGGAATGGGCTGGTACATTGTTGTGCAGCAGAAACCAATCACCGGTGCGGTATTATTCTGGTCTCACGACGAATCCGCTTCAAAAGTCGATCAAGGACAGTGGAGTCGATTACAAGACAGTGCACATGTTTAACAGTCTCGTTCAGGTGGAAGGTGGAAAGGTGCCCATCTTGTGGTCAACTTCCAGCGACTGTCGACCATTCTTGAATCGCACATACCACTAAAGCCTTACAGCAGCTTAAACAATCCTCACCATAACACAGTTTTCAATTATTCAAATGTTTCCGAACCACTTTTTCCCAATTTAAAACAAAATTTGATTGCGGCACGTTGTTCCATAGCGAATTGTGACATACTGGCAAAGGCATGGTCCCAATCACCAGTGTGTGTAACTAAGACCTAATATGACAATCTTGCCATCACATAACAGATAGCGCTAGTTATAATTTTTATAAGAAATTAGTTCCGGAACTTTTTGTATGAGCTGTTTATTTGATGAAGCATCAAACAATAATCCACCCTTGTCATCAGTTAGATGTTTTGATCTTAACAAAGATTACTGTTGCCACAGTATGTTTTAAACCACTTTCCGTATTTTAACATAACCGAAATGGTTACTTCTGCAACCTGATGTAGAAAAGGCAACATTTATTTGTCCTGTGATGGTAAGGAAAAAACGTTTCATTTTTTTTTTTTACCTGCAATATATTCAGTTTTACATTACTTATGTTTACATAAAATTATATTTATGGCATCCAAATATAATTTAATAGTGACCGAATATTCAATTGATAAGGTAGATTCAGGAAATCATATGATGAGGGGATGTTGTGAAATATCGACTTGATCTCCTAGATTTGATCTAACATGATGTGAGGTGATGATCTTAGCAATCCTATTTATACTGAAAATCTTCATTTAGCATTAGAACCTGTAGAGGTTTATTGATTTAGTATTTAGTAAGAAGAAACTGTTTTTGGGTCAATGGTTGTGCAGAGAAGTGATCTGATGGAGTTCATGCTCAACTATCAGTTTTTTCCTTCTTGATCTATTATTTAACTAGCTGGAGTACCCAGCTTAGCTCAGGGAGTTTGGTGATAGTTGAAGAGCCAACGCTTTGATCCAAAGATGTGGATGTTAGTCAGGGCTGAAATGGTTACCTTGCTTGAGTCTAATGTAATATAGAGACTGAGGGAAAAAGTATAAATTGAGAGGTGGTAAGGGTTAGTTTGCCGGCTTCAAAAGGTTTGGGGTTTCCCCAAAATAAACCTGCTGTATGATATTAATACGAAGTCGAAACCAAAGTTACATTGAAGTACAAATTTTTTAACATATTTTGTTTCTTTTTCCTGTACTACATATTTGGCTCATATTAAAATTAAAATTCCATTTCCACTACATATTTCTGTTTATACTCTAATAATTGTGTTAGATGGGATATCATATATCAACAAAACATGTTTGTCCAAATATAATCTAATGTATAGTTATATATAAATTTAATATCTGTTATAACTAATGTAATATCCAACTATCACCAAACTCCCTGAGCTAAGCCGGGTACCTCAGCTAATTAAATAATAGATCAAGAAGGAAAAAACCGATGCTTGAGCATGAACTTGAGCATGAACTGAAGCATCAGATCTTTTCCCTGCACAACTGTTGACCCAAAAACAGTTTCTTCTTACTAAGTACTAAATCAAAAAAACTCCACAGGTTCTATTGCTAAATGAAGATTTATCAGTAAAAATATGATTCTTTGGATCATCACCCTAAATCTAGGAGATTGTTCACTCTTTTTTCATTGTTTGTTCTTATTCGGTCACTGCACTACTTGAGTAAATTTATTATTTCAATCAATTAGCCTTCTTATGTGAAACTTTATTTGTTTAGGAATTCAGTTGGTTTTGATTGGTTTTTCATTTTCATTTCATTGCAAAGATGTAAAATAATGACTTAGTTTAAAAATGCAAAGGTAAAACTAATTATTTAAACTTACTCTCATGTAATTTAAAGAGATCAGCTGATACAAAAACCATTACAAACCGAATGAATGAACAGTAACCTTATGAATCTACCAGAACCTGGTGCTGTCTGGAACCTGGGGCTCAAAATCTAAATTTATTATTTTTCCACCATCAGTCATGTACTGGTGGGCTAATTGCACAAATTGGAGAAAGTTCCAACTCTAATATTTTTAATATCGTGCCCTTTGGATAAAAAAGGAACTATTTTCATGGATAGGGGATATTCTTGATCATACCTAGGCTCATTTTTGAGTTTTAGCGGCATGGCACGCCTATTGTACACTTTGTTTTATAATAAATATTAATTAAGAATTCTCAAATTATAAGTCTGGGTGTGACATAGGAGATTCTTTTAGAGTTTATTACCTTCAATTTATTATTTTTTTTCTGTTGAATTATTATGTTATGTTGAAAATTATAAGTTTTGTTAACTTCTAATAGAAAATATTTTTATAGGTATAAATCGTGGGGATGTCCGTAGCTCTGTGTTAAATGGTGGTGTACGTGCTAGAAATCGTCCTCCTGAATCCCAGCAATCTACACATCATGCTAATAATTTAACAGGTAAATTTTTATTTTTTTCCAGTCTTATTTATTTTATTGTTATATTGAGTTTTTCATGAATCCATTTAAAATCATAATTTATATTTCAGATGCAGTTGGTGCGATAAATGGTGGATCCTCAATGAATATCAATGGTGAGGGAATCAATGTTTCTGGAAATGCTGAACTTCGCCAGTCTCAATCAAATATAACACCAGAAGAACCACTCCCACCAGGGTAAGTAGACTTTTTATAACAGGTACACTGATTTATTTTTATTATGTAGATCAGTTTCAATTTATTGTGCAACAAGTTTGCTTTAGATTGACTAACTGTAATAACTTGAAGTTGATATTTCTTTCTTTTTAACAAAACACTATTTCCAATCTTATTTAAGTATGTCAACCTTAAAAAATTACATCTTTATAATTGAACATAAATGATCTTTTTGTTAATAGAAGTTACCATAGGTAAGGTAACAATTTAATGTTGGTTAGGGATTTAATATCACAAGGTCAATAACTAAATTTAATTAACCATACTAATCAAGATTGGGGGAACCTTACAACTTTTGTTAGTTTAAAACCATTTAAACTAATAAAAGTTGTAAAATGTCAAATTAGGAATGTCAAATAATTTTACTTGATATTACAACTTCAGGATTCATCTGAATATTTCTAGATATGAGCAGTGATCAACCATATTAGTGCTTATAACATCTGATTCCTCCTTTTTTTATTCACCTTCCAATAAATGTGTTGTATTTTAATGTAAACGTTTTAATGTTTTTAATAAAAATATTGTCAATAATGTCTAGCAACCTACTTCTCAGTTTAAAAGTTTTCCTGTTGATTTACATTTTTATTCAATCAAGTTCTCTCTTAAACAAATAAATATTTTTGGTCCTAACTCATATGAACTAATATTCTTTTTATAAAAATTATATCTTGAATGAATGAATGGTTTTACTTTTCAATAATTACATTATTTACAATGATTATTTACAAAAACCTCCACAAACGACTAATTGTCCGTCTCTTGGAAAAATTAAGACTTCATCAATTTAAATTTTTGTTGCAGTCATTTGAAACAAAAGTATATTGTTACAATGATTTTTCTAATTATTTTAAGCTGGGAAATGAGATATGATGTATATGGAAGGCGATACTATGTGGACCACAACTCTCGATCTACATCTTGGGAACGACCTCAAGCTCTACCTCAAGGCTGGGAAATGAGGAGGGATCCTCGGGGACGCATTTATTATGTTGATCATAATACTCGAACTACAACATGGCAGCGTCCAAACACAGAAAGGCTGCAGCATTTCCAACATTGGCAAGGAGAAAGGCAACATGTTGTACAACAAGGAAGCCAGAGATTTCTTTATCCACAGCAGGTTTGTCTTTGCCCTATTATTTTTTTTATTTATTTTTTTTTTTTTTGTGTACTAATAAGCCAATAGTTCATAAATGGGTCTAGTACTTCAGCTTCCAAAAACCACCCCAAGTTCTTACCTCAGAACTTAAGCAGGCTGTAGACCTTTGCATTTAACAGTTTTTAAACGAACGCTTAACTGGTGGCACAAAGTACTCTCAATGTCAGAAAGCAGACTGCCACTCCAATGTTATAAAATACTGAGAGAGTTGGAAAAAATTAAGGTTATACCATATAACTGGGCTACTGAAGTCTAAAATACTCTTTTCTCGATAGGAGCCAAAGAAATATGGGAGGCTCAAGATACAAACGTCCTTCTGAAAGAGATGAAAAATTTGGTACAAACGATGGATAACCACCTTTTAAGCAAAGATATTGATAAAGCAATACAGTCCTCATTTAGCGATTTATATAGAAACTTATCAATGCTTGCCTTAGGTGAAGATTATGTAAAATATCGATGCCACCTAAATAAAATAAGACTAATCTCTCAAGTACGATTAGCTGGTTCCAAATTTCAGAGACTCGTAATGAACTCAATCCTCTATTATTTTGACCCGAAATCCTTATGTCCTCTTTGCAACAAGGATGAACCAGACAATTTTCACATCATGTCCCCTTTTAAATCCGTTCAGAAACCAATTTCTTATAAAATACTGTAACATTAAGAAAACAAATAAAGAAATATTCCAGGACATCCAAACAACCACGGACTACAATGAAGTTAAAGATATTTTTATTTTCATTGTAGAAAGTTTAAAAATAAGAAGTTTTTTAATGTTTGATTAAAGGAGATAGTCATGTAACATGTCATAAAATTTTTATTTTATTTTTTTTAAATTGTCTATTTTTACCGTCATTTTTGTAGGTTTCATTTTTGTTTTGTATATGGTATATTATTGATAATCTAATTAAGATATAATTTTGTACCTTTGTATAATATTGACATTCATGTATTTTATTTTGTATAAAAAAAAATGTTTTTGTATATTTGTTTAAAAAACAAACTCCTTGCTACAAGGTGCTGTAAAACCTTTAAAGCAATAAAGATTATTATTACTATAAATGGCCCTATAAGACATGTACAACTAAAGTGACTGATAAAATAAAATGCGACACTAAAGGCAATTCTGTAATATATATGTTTATGAGAGAAAAAGGCTTTATTTTTTTCATAACAAAGCAAAACAATGCTGCTAATTACTAATTGTGTTGTTATAAAACACAACAGGCTTCCATTGGCAGGAACTGCTTTGGTTGCTGAGTGTGCGCGCAGAAGGAAGCGCTTGCTGAGATACCGTTGTTGTATCTAGAGATCTTTCTGTCTCCATTATGTGTTCAGTGTTTGCAATAGGGGCGTCTATGTCTCCTTGGCGAGTTGTGGCTAGAACCTACCGATTGTTTTGTAGAAGATAGGGAGCGAGCTTGATGGGCCGCTAAATGCTACAACCTGATAGAGGAGTTCTCCTTCCTGTGTAGCCAAAGTCGAGGTGCTCTTCTTTTCTTCATTGTCTGTCATGCTGAAAATTTTTATAGTGTTCCGGGGTCACCAGAGTTGTCTGTAGTGGTTAACAGTGTCGCCCTATGTTGTTGACCGTGGCATGGCATGATTTAAGGAAGAGGGAAGTGTCTCGAGGGTAGTTATGACGTCATGGGTGCAAGCCTTGGCCATAGCTAGTCACGGGTTGTAGAGGATTGTTAAAGGGAGTTGCAGTAGGAGAATGTCTCGGGTTTAAAAGTGAAGTTACGATCTAACGACTCGATCACTGCTTAGACCCGTCATTGGCGATAAAAGAGAGTAACCTCGGAGATTACTGATGAGGTCATTGACAAGTGTCTCGGATGCCAGGAGGCTCGTCACGGGTAAAAAGGGAAGGAAAGGAGGTTTGGTAGATAATAAGAAAATATTTGGAAAGTATATGGTTTAATAGAAAGAGTACAAGCTGGAAGAGGAGTAGGAGGAGCAAGCCTGAGAGAAAGCGAGAGATGAAGGTCTGGGTAAAAAGTTGTGGGAAGGTAAGGTAAGGTACCTTCTCTAGCTTGAGCAGAGTTGGCCGCTGTATTTATACTCGCTACAATAATATTCGAACACATTGCTGGAAAAATAAAGAACAAATAATACAGAAAAACTAACAAACAGAAATCGAAATCCCTGGTTAATTGAAAACTGGGATGATCAGATTCTACTGTATATGGTTTGTATCATTTTCGCAGCCTATTAACATCATGACTTATATATTTAACTGGAGTTGGTCATTAGTTATTAATAGATTAAATACTTGTAAATTCCAATATATATATGTATGTATATATCATTGTAATTCTATTTATGTTTTAATAGCAACAAGCTAATAACACTGGAACGAATGATGAAGAAGAAAGCCTTGGACCTCTTCCTTCGGGCTGGGAGAAGAGGGTTCAGCCTGATGGAAGGGTTTATTTTGTGAACCACAAGAATAGAACTACTCAGTGGGAAGATCCTAGGACTCAAGGGTAATGAATACAGCTATTTATCAATTATTTTTTGTATAAGTATGTTGTTTAAACTTTATATATGTGATTTTCACTTTTTCATTTTACACCTATCTGTTGCATTGATTTTTCAATAAATTTATACTTATCGTGATGTAAAACAATAATATGTGGTTTATTCTGTTTCATTGAAAGAGTGTTCTAGAATTTTCGGAATGTGAGAGAATATAAGAAGCAATGGACTAGGGGGTTAGATTAGCAATGTTTGGACTTGAACATCATAGCATATGGTTACTTTTGTTTCACTGTATTGTCACTAGTACTTCCTTTTTGTAACATTAATAATTTGAGCTTTTATTGTTTGTCTGATGTGAATTGTTAATTTTATGTCAATAAAAATTATTTTAAACCCACATTAGTGTTACGACTGGTGTCATGTGTGGGGTTTAAATATTAAAAGTGCCATGCAAACTGATTGGATTAATTTTAGTAGTGGAACTGGGGAAGGGATGAAAAGAGCTCGATTTGGGATCCTACTGGCACAAAAGCGATCTTTTTGGCCCGCTTAGGTGACTAGCATTTAAGTCAGTATATTCTGAGTTTGTAGAGTTTGAAGATATCTCTTGGAAGGCTATGTGTAATAATTAGTCTGCTGCGAATAAAGAGAACTGATCAACTTTTCAGATGAAATAAATGAATTGCTGACCATCCAGTCTGCTGAAATATATAAAAAATTGACCAGCCTATCTGCTGAGCTTAATGAGAAGATAATTAGTCTAAATTCCTATTTGTCGGCTGAGATGAATGACAGGCTGGCCAATTTGCCTGGTGGTGTGAAAGGGTTGAATGACTGCTTGACCAAGCTGTCAGGCGAAATGAATGACAAGCTGATCAACTTCGGTAAGATAAATGGCATGAATGACAGGTTAGCTAATCAAGAAGTGGTGAGGGCTGTCGTGTTAAAAGAGATTGTTGTAATTTTAGAAAGGACACTAGAAACAAAGGTCCTGTCCTTCAGATAAAACAGCTCTTCCAGCAGCATTTACAAGTCGAGGAAGGACTTGAACCCTCAGTTTTGGAGGGCGAAGCCAGAATAAAACCACCAACTTTTGATGGTAAGTCATCCTGGTAAGAAAACCTTTAACAGTTAAACGCTGCTGCTAGCACTTATGAGTGGTTTCCTAGAAATAAGGCAGTTGCCCTTACAGTGCTACTCAGAGGCTCTGGATTTCGTCCAGACACCCAACGCTGACGACGCCTATGATTTTAACGTGTTACTAAGCCGGCTTGAGATGAGATTTGGTAACGCCTACCTTGAACAGGTATTTTAGTCAAAGCTAAAAAGCAGGAAGCAGAAGGCGGCTGAGACTATCCAGGATGCCCTATCCACATCATTGGAATAGGGGGCTACAGAAGCCTCTTTGGGTCGCAGGGCTGGCAGTTTATATGTGGGCAGTATCGTCAAAGATAAGAGGTACACAAACCAAAACTACGAAGACTGTCATCTACCCAAGGGTGACTGGAGAGAAAAGGCTGTCACCCTGCAGGAGATGCAGCCATAGTATTTGGGGAAGCCCAGTTTAAGATACAGTTAGGTTCAACCTGTGTCTCGCTCTCAGCTCTAGTGGCTGACATAGAAGAAGACATAATTCTCAGCATGGACATAATGAACTCATTCAGTTTTCAACTGGACCTTAAATGGAAACATGTTAAGGTCGATGGGGAGGAGCTTGCACATTTGAGAATTAGCATGCTTGGAAGTCATTTGAGATGAGGACATGGAACTTCCTGCGAGGTGTGAAACAATCATTGCTGCTCATACCTCAATAACACAACCCACATGGATCACCCCATCTTTTTTATTTATTTATTTTTTTTATTTATTCATTTTTTTATTTATTTATTTTTTTTTTAAAGAAATTTTTGCAAGAGGAGAAATTGCTGACCAGGCCAGCAATTAACACTGTGAGGCCTCCAAGGCAGACCCCTCAACCCCTAACGAATGTCAAAAGACCCATCTTCTCCAGAAACCTCTGCCGCAGTTGCAAAGAAACCCAGAGATACGACACGACAAAAAACTGACGATGCCCTTGCTGCGAGAAAGCAGTTGGTTGTGGTGGTCCCTGTAACAAGAACACATAACAAAAACAAAGGTTACGCCTCTAAGCCATAACAAACAAACAAACAAACAAAAACAAAGCTGAAGAAATCGACGAGGAAGATGATGACCAGACCCTCTTTGATGGAGCTAGCTTCAACAGAGGGGACTGCATAATCTCCTTTCTTGAAGAACACGCTAAATAGAGGCTAAATAAACTTCCCTGGAATCAGGATAAGAGAAGAAGAGAAGATAACCTGGAACTAATAAAAATGATGAAGATTGGAGCCTTCTTCCCACAGAAAGCTCCATTTGAGGATATACTCCTCAAGAAATTGAGAGTGCACAACAGAAGCACATCCAGTGATGACAGAGAGAGGAGGGGTTGAACCGAAAGAGGAAGCCAAGGCCAAAAATCTGAAGGTTGGTAAGATTCAGATGTACCAATGTGAAGGGAAAACTCAACCACCTACATCACTGGTAACAAGAGATAGAGAGACCATTAGTACTACCCTTAGGGAGGTAGCAGGAGACGGAGCAAAACCTAAAGACCTTGTGGAAACTGGGTCAGCTGGTAGAACTCTGCCACTGCTGCCACCTGGGGAATCACTCAGTGATAAATAACAACTCATTATGAAGCTGCTACAGATGAATCTCCACCACTGCATAGTAGCGATTGGCGTGATGGTAGTGTCGCACCAGTGGCTGACAAAACATTAGCGTAATTATTATGTAACCAGGCAGGGACTCCTGGACCTTGTTAAATCCGTGGAGCATTTCTACTTACAATTAATTATTGGTTTCAGTAGCAGGTTTTCCGTGTTTCAAATGAAATTCAACAACTATTCATTGCTCTGTTGTTGCACTTAAACATAAAAACTAATATGAACAAAAGCTGCAGCTATATGGATTTGTTTACATAAGCGAGATATTCTGCATTTCAAATAGAAGACTTCATGCTAAACTGCTGTAGATCGCTGGATATTTGTGTTTGTATCGCTACTCTAGCAGTGTCTTATTGTATGAAAGCCACACATAATGCATATACATAGTTGATGGACTATATTCATGTGGTAAAGGCTAGTACTAAGCAGTTTGAAATGTGTGTAGCTCATGAAAGAAATCAATTAGCAAAATTAGGTGACTCGTGCAAAGCATTCGCACTCTTAACTACTTAGATCCCACTTAATTCAAGTACACACCGCATAATTAGTATTGTATAGTGCGTCATGGGCATAGGTGAGGGTTGAAGTAAAGAATAGATGTGTTTAAATTGTAGATTATTTATTTTTTGAAAAATAAGTTTAAGGTATTTACATGTTTACAGAACCTCTTTGAACACTATGTTTGAAGTTACGATATGGTCATCTGCGAGTGTTATTTGGTGGGTTTGTTTTACACAGACATAGATGTCACTGAAAGAGACAGAGAGGATCTGAAATCCCCTGTTTTTGCTTGTAACTCGCAAACGACAGCGACAATCGGAAAAGTGTATATGACCAAAAATTTTTGTCTCGTCAAACTGAAAAAAATTACACCTTCGAAAAAGCCCTGCAACCGTTTTTGCTGGGAATTGCAGTTTTTTGTTTACTACTCACAAACGAAGGGGTTAATCGAAAAAATGTGTGTGACCAACAATGTTCTCCTTGAAAATCTGAAAACACTTTGATTTTCAAGAACCACGTTTTTTGCGCTTATAACTCGGAATCGTAGGCGAAATGAGTGATTTGTATATTTTTCTGGTGTAGCGGTTAAGGAAAGCTTTGAAACGATGCGTCTCATTCATGAACTTTGATGAAGTATTAAGGAAGTTATGGTGTACCAACAAAAAAAAGGTCTTTGAGAAATAATATTTATATGATGTTTTGGCATTTAAAAGAACCTTGGCATGATAAAAACAGTGAGAGACCGATCAGTAACTCAATGGGATCTGTTTGTCATTCGTGATGATTGTTTGACAGATACTATATCTTATTCCCAACTTTTACATAACTTTCTTTTTACCTCTCATACATATGTAGTCTTCAAGAGTGTCTTGAACCTCACAAATATTTTCTTCTGTAATGGTGGTTTGGATATGGTGATCGTGTTGTTGATTTTCAACACTTTCATCCATCCTAGAACTTTTCATATCAGGCAAACACAAATTTCCTTGGCAATGTTTCTTTAGTAAAAGTGCAGTCAATCTCTAAAAGCTCTAATTTTAACTAAAGTTCCTTTACTAATTCAATTATTTTTCTGTCATGATAACATGAAATTTATTATTATAATTTTTAACTATTTTTTCGTAAGAGAAAAGATTAGCTTAGGCCGTGATTTGAACTCGGATTTCCTTATAGTCCGGGAGCTGAGGGCCAAAAAGGTGCCTGATTTGAAGAAAATTTTTGATCATATAGGCTGAAAGTACTCATTTCATAGACAACAAATGTGAACGTCGCCACCTCAGATTGGTTGCCATCAAATTTTATAGGCGAACAAAATCGACATTTTCGAACTTTTTTCAATTTTTACGCTAATAACTCGAAAACGATTTATCGCAGAAGAAATAGTGTTCTTTCTAAAATAAAAGGGCATTAAATTTCACGTTGACTGAGGTCCTCACAGTTAAAATCGGGTAAGTATTTTCGCCAAAACCGATTGTCAATTCAGGCACTTTAGCGGAAAAATGAATTACGCTCATGTTCCAAAGCCTGCAATTTAAAGAGGGTTACTCTAAATAAAAAATGTTACCTATAATAGTTGTGTAATATCGAATTCTGTTTTTATTATGCAATTTACATAATATATTATACAGTATTGTAACACTTGTTTGTTTGTTTGTTTGTTCTTTATAGAAATCCATACCGTTTGTCATAAATTCTCCAAATTTCGCTCAGTGGTTCTTTCATACCAGGTGCGGACACCTGTCCATATTAAAATTGCATAACTTCAGCCGATCTCTGGGTATATTCTTTCTTGATATACAAATTGTTATGATCTCGCTTTATATTGATTTTTTACGAAATTGAACATTTCATTAGAAAAATGAAATTCACCGGGTGAAACCGGGATATACAGCTAGTTATTAATAAGATCACAAAAAGTATCTACTTGTAACAACACAGTAACACAAAAGTAACCATATGATTCGATCTTCAGAGCAAGACTAACTCTCCAGTCCATCTATCTTTATATTCAGTCTGAACTAGAACATTCTAGAAGGTTCTCAATAAGCTCAAAAAAATTCTCGAACAATCACAAACACGTAATAGAATAGTTTGTAACTGTTCCTACAAAATGTTTAGAACTCTGTTCAATATGTTTTTTTTTTTGTGTTTTTACTTTCACTTACCTATATATGAAATATATAATAAGTGGAAGTATTGCGATCGTGAAAAATTTCGACTTCCGGTTTTCAACGGAAATACACGTTTTGGGGTCCCCTGAGTCCAATTAACCAAGTCCCGCGAAATGGTCTGTGTGTGTGTGTGTCTGTGTGTGTGTGTGTGTGAACAGACTAGCTCAAAAACTATAAACCGTGCGAACCTGAAATTGGGTATTTAGTGTATGTATATGCCCGCGATGTGACAGCAAAAATTTCATCAAAATTGCTCAAAGGGAGGGGGTACTTTATTTAATAACTTTTTACGTTTTTTTCGATTTTCTCAAAAACGGCTCTAACGATTTTGATTAAACTGAGTATTTGATCTATTTGTATGCCCGAGATATGATTGTAAAAATTTCATCAAAATTGATCAACCAGAGGGGGCACTTTACTTAATAAATGTTGTCTCATTTTCACGTGTTTTTTTTTTTTTACTCAAAAACGGCATTAAAGAATTTGATCATACTGGGTATTTGATGTATGTATATGCCCGAGATATGACTGTAAAAATTTCATCACAATTGGTCAACCGGAGGGGGGACTTTACTTAATAAATTCAATATCATTTTCACGTGTTTTTTTTTATTTACTCAACAACGGCTTTAACGATTTTGATCAAACTGGGTATTTGATGTATTTATATGCCAAAGATGTGATGCCCAACATTTCATCAAAATTAGTCAAACGAAGGGGGCACTTTATTTCATAACTCTTTTACAACTTTTTACCTTTTTTTCGATTATCTCAAAAAAAGCTTTAACGATTTTCATCAAATTCGTCGTGTTTAATGACAATTAGGTGTTCTTTAATATCGGGTAAGCTTTATTATTATTAAAATGTTCTGAGGGGGCTTAAATGGGGAAGGTGTCTTTTTTTTTTCATATATTGTATTTGTTTATTTGGAGAAATTATCTGTCTCTCGTTTCGCCTAAAAGTAAGAAATGGCTATGAGATATGATAAAAATCAAGTAAACATATAGAGGATAAAAAAAGAAAAATATTAGTCAACTCATAAAACACGTTGAGCCCACTCATGCAGAGTACGCCTTTAATGAAAGACCATTGTTCATAATTAAACCCAATCTGTTCATTTAATGGAAATTATTTGTTTCATGGTAAATGAAGTTTTCAACAACTACATAGAGAATTATAAAATCAGACGACTTGGATTATTATGCTTGCCGAATTACCACAAGCTTTTATTTAATAATAAAAAAACTAGTGTTTTTTGTACAGCAAATAAAAAGAAAAAATAAGAAATGAATGTGGAAAAATGTTTTTTTGAGAAGTGGCAATTAACAAAACCCACATATTTCTAATTTAAGTAAGTTGGTAAGTGAAAGTTGTGTGTTGCGCGCACGCACCAGATTTTTTTTTTTTCAGGTTACAGTATTTTTTTAATTTATAAAAAAATCTTATTTTTATTTTTCATTGTCATGGATTTTTTTTTTTTTTTTTTTTTTTATGTCACTGTGGCTTTTACACTGCTCATCTTTTTCCATAGGCAAGAAGTAGGTTCTGATGAGCCTCCTTTACCTCCAGGGTGGGAAATTCGACTGACTGAAGATGGAGTCCGCTATTTTGTTGATCATAATACAAGAACCACTACCTTTCAGGATCCGAGGCCTGGTGCCCCTAAAGGGTTAGCATTTATTTTTACTGGATATAGCCATGTGATTGCTTTTTACATTTTTTTTTTTTTTTTTTCAGTTGATCATAAATATTATAGAATTTAGGATGAGCAATAAAGTACAAAATAGCTAATATGTAATGAGTAGTTTTCATTTTTTTCTTTTGAAAAGTACTATTTCGTTTCAGTAATTTAGTTATCTTTTGTAATATCTCTCCTTAGGCTCAAAATTTTCTTTCTATACAAAGGATGCCAAAAATGCAATAACTCTTCAAAGGGGCTCTTAACTATCTATATGGATGTTTTACCTAATGACTAACATATCTTAAGAGCAATGATCTTGCCCGAGCAAGTTGTGGTTAACCCCAAGGGATAAGCATGGACCTTGGTTAATTTCAGGGCACTATCTATGAAAGATGAGAAAAATGAGCCTGCATTATAGAGGTCAACCATTTATACAGGCACAAGGTATAGGTAATACACCCGAGGCGTCAGACCACAGAGCAGGAAGGAATCTTGCCAGAGCGATACTACCCTCATACCTCTAGAGGTAAAGCTGGCCAAAGCTAGTTCCATGGGAGAAATGTGGGCCTTGACAGCTCATGTGGCTAAACTAAGGAAGAAGGAAAGAATCCTGTATTAAAGGGTCATCCAGTATATACAGGCTCAGGGAGGACAACCCCCAGGTTTGTTATAGGTATAGATAACTCCACACTGACCAGGCGATGCAGAGGGGATAAGTAGAGACCGGTGTCAAACCAGGCCTTCTACAAAAGGAACAAGGAATTAGGATAGGGTAAGGTTGGGGTGAGGAAGGGTAAAATAAATTAAACGAGTCAACTCATCTAAACATCCTAGAGATACCAGGAGCTATCGGGCAGAGAGAATAGAGACAAGGAGGAGAAAAAGAGTGTCTTAGACCACCAAGGTCAAAGACCAGATTAAGATAATTAATGCTGGGCAGAAGTGCCCTATTTATAACCCGAGGGGGAAACAATTGACCAATCACAGCCCCACACTGGTCCTATCTAGTTGTATAGATAGGACCTGGTATCTTTAGGTTTTATTTTATTGTTTTTACAAGCCATTATTTTCAAAAAGAAGACAAAGTGTAAAAGAAATTCTCTTTTAAATTAGATTTTAAATAAAATAATTTCGTACTGTTTTGGATATATAGTTGCAGTGCCGGTTGCAGATGGTGCATGCATTTGTTCATTTAGACGTACTGAGGCATTGGCTCCAGAGTCGGGCAGTAGTTACCTATATTTGTAATTAACTACCAAGACAACTACTTGTACTTGGTAGTTGCAAGCTTGCAACTACTATTTTGCAATTACCAGTTATATACTTGTAGTTCCCAACTACAACTACAGTAGATGGAAGAAAGTAGTTGCATTTTTACTACTACAGCTAGTACTTGTAATTGTAATCATAGACCTACTACTACTACAACTACTCAGCAACATCTAATTCGATCACATATTTTTACGAACATTTATTTTGTGTTTGGGATTTTTAATAATGTTTAATAATATCAATGAAATAAATAGTTTTACATATTTTAATTTTATAACATTCGTTATTACACCAAAAACGTTAATTATAAGGGTCATTTTCCCAGAAAGGGCGAATCTGAACTTGGAATTCTTGGTCAATGCAGAACTCAACTAATATGAGCATTGTATGTCTTGCTCAGCAGAGACGAATATGGCACCACCCAACGATTGTCAATGTCTCAATGTCTGCGTTGCTGATATCCGTTGACATTTGTGATCGTATCGTTAGTGAAATCTTTAGGGAATTTTTTAGTACATTTTCCATCTGCCATGCAAGGCGATGAACGATTAAGAGTACCGCATGGGCCATGAATCAAGTTTGCTGTAACAATATCAAACAGCAATCGGTCAGTAGACGGATCTGGAATTTCCGCAGAAATTATATTATCGATTTCTTCAGGACAGATTTTGTCAATTAACCAAAGCAAAATGCATGAGGTAATCCTCGCTTTTGCCACTCAACCGAATACATCCAGCAACGCCTGGGACCGAATACATGTAATTTAGTAATGAAACTCATTAAAGACTTCAACTTCTGTCTGAACACACGTGCTGTAATGTCATGACGATGTATTTGTACCAAAACTCTTCTGGTAAACTGACTTATAAAGCTCGTTATCCTGATAAACTGACCTATAACCCCATAACCCAGGGTAATAGCCCGCTACCTGAAGTAGTAGCCCCCTGGGGATGTCCGGTTATGACCGCCACGTCAATCCCTTCATACTTCTCCTGTCCCTTTCATCTCCATCCCTCAGTTTTGCTATTGGCTACGTAGCGTTCAGACCTCTTCTTCTTCTCCTTGCACCTCCAAATAAAAAAAAAAAAAAAAAAATGGTCAATTGCATTGGCGAATTGTTCGGGGCCGGAGCGGTCCCATACGCCTAGAAAACACCCTCGGCGGGCGGGCCCCTAGCCAAGAACAACCTTTTAGCTTGCGGGAACCTCCTCGGCCCCAGCCAATAGTCCAACAGCGAGACGATCGTAGCGCTTGGCACTCAACGTATTAGTAAAATTATATAAAAAAATAGGGGTTGGTGATAGAAGGGTGAAAATTTAGGGTTGTGTGTATTTTTTAATGCCACATTATAAACAAATTAAAAAAAAAATTTTGTCCAAAAAAAAAAAATGTTCGGGGTGGACAACCCTTATCACTTAAGGGTATGAAAAATAGATAGTAGCCGATTCTCAGACCTAGTGAATATACATATGAAATTTTATAAATATTGGTAAAGCCGTTTCGGAGGAGTATGGTAACTAACATTGTGACACGAGAATTTTATATATAAGATATAAAAAAATGTTCAACTAAACTTATATCATTTGGTGGCTTTGAAATTAAACCATATGGCTCTATTGATTTAGATATTGGAACTAATTCTACAACTATTTCAAATAAATTTATAGTAGTTGAAAATGAAAATATTGCATTATTGGGTTTGAAAACATTTGTGAAGTTGAATTTGCTAAAAAGAATTGATAGTATTCAAAATAAATCTATTGATAATATTAATTAAAAATAAAACTGACACACAAACAGATGAGCAGTTCACTAATTCTAAAAAGACATTTTTTTTTTTATTGAAAATAGGTATAAGTTTAAGTTTTTGAAGGTCTTGGGTGCTTTCCTGATAAATGTAAAATTAAGTTAAATAGCAATGCGCATCCATATATAAGCCCCACTAGGCGAATTCCATTAAAGATCAGGGACAAATTCAAACAAACTCTAGATTCTTTGGTTCAAAGAGAAATCTTAAAACCCTTTGAGGAACCTGTTGAATGGGTTAGCAATATCGTGATTGTGGAAAAGCCAAATGGCTCGCTTAGGATATGTATTGATCCAACTCATTTAAATAAATATATAGTTCGGGAAATGTATACCATCCCATCAGTAAAAAATTAGCTCCTGGTTTGGCCCATAAAAAATATTATTCTGTATTGGACATTAAAGATGGTTTCTACCCCATAAAGTTGGACGAGGAATCAACCAAGTTATGTTCCATAAGTACTGTGAATGGAACTTACAAATTTCTGAGGGCGCCATTTGGTCTGAGCTGTATGCCAGAGATTTTTCAAAGATTGGTTACCAAATATTTTGGAGATATCCCTGGTGTATTTATTTATTTTGGTGATCTTTGTATAGCTACAAATGCAATTCAGGAAAATGATGAAATAATAAAGAAGGTAATTGAACGTGCAAATAAATTTAATATAAAATTCAATTTTTCCAAATTTCAATATTGCCTTACAGAAGTTAAATATCTAGGATTTATTTTCAATGAAAAGGGTATGATGCCAGATCCCCAAATTAGACTCCATCCAAAACTTCAAGGAACCTCAAAATATAAAAGAGCTACAATGCTTGTTGGGTATGGTTAATTATTTGAGAAACTTTATCCCAAATCTAGCTCAAATAATTTCTCTATTGAGGGGTTTATTAAAAAAGGATGTTGCATGGAACTGGTCAGAAATTCATTCATCAGCTGTTACTAAAATAAAAACAATTTTAAACAGTGATATTGTTTTAATATCGTTTGACCCGTCTATTCCAATCGAAATTCAATGCGATACTTCTAAAGATGCAATTGGATGATGTATGCTTCAGGAAGGGAAACCAATTAGTTTCTTCTCAAGGAACCTAAGCTCCACAGAAACTGAGTACGCTCAAATAGAAAAAGAACTTTTAGCAGTTTGTGTTGCTTGTGACAAATATCATTATTTCATTTACGGCCACTCTGATATTATTATAAACACAGATCATCTTCCCTTGGTTTCAATCATGAATAAACCACTCTGCAAAATAAAAAACAATAGAATCCGTCGATTAAGAATGAAGTTATTCAACTACCAATTCAACCCTATAACGTCTGAGCAGTGCGAGTATATTGCGGGCCCTGTGGCCTGAGACCTTAGACTGGCTGCCTTTTTTGCCACATTCATTATGCCTTATTCATATTTTTCTTCTAAAGTTTTCCATCATCCTTTTTCATCCGGACTTAGGACCGGCATTGGTGGATTTAAAAACTTAATTCTTTTTTTTTTTAAGTAATACTACTAATTATTACTTCATTTTAAGAAATCTAAAATGGTGCAGGTAAAATTATTTTGGAAAACCCGAAAAGAACCCCATGTCAATAAGTTTACAACCCTCGGACCTTTTTGAGGAAACCATAAACCTCATCACTGGGAAATACTGGACGCGCTGGAATCAGGGTTGGAGGAACGCGAATGCCAATTATGGAAACATAATTTTCATATGTGCTGCACTCGTCCTAAATATGAATAAGAAAATTATGACTATTTTGTATGCTCGCCATGCTCCTCTAGTATTCATGAAATTAAAAAAAGTACCTAAGTAGACATATTTACATATAATTTTTAGAATTGTTATATTGTATGTTTTATATATCTGTTTATTTTATAACATTTTTAAATTATATACTATATTTCTTTTACGAGTTGTTACCTACGATTAATGCATGTTGCCTTCCTAAATAATGATACGATAAATCCGAATGCAAAGAGTAAAAATTCAATTTTTGTTTAAAAAGAAGCCACAAAAACTTCTCTTAAGGTGCTGACTACTGGGGGTTTTTATCCTAGTGCAATAGTAAAATGGAAAGAGTTAAGAAATCAATTAAAATAAGGTCCCCAGTTTCAGTTTTCTAATGCTGAAATGGGCTGAACTGATATATCAGTCTCCAGGCCACAGGGACTGCAGCGCTCGAACTGATACGTGTATATCAGTCTATAGGCCACAGGGACTGCAGTGCTGGGACTGATATATCAGTCTTCTCTTCTTTTCCTTCCTCCATATAGCTCTCAGAGTGGAGGAGCCTCGATCCATCTCATCCATCCCTCTCTATCTTGCGCAAGTCGCCTCATTTGAGCCAGATTCTTCCACTTTTTTTCTCACAACTTGTGAATATATTCATTGTAGGCAATCCTGGGTCTTCCTCGTGGTCTTGTGCCAGCAGGTCTGGCCTCCATAATCTTCCGTGGATCTCGGTCCTGGCTCATCCTACATACGTGACCATACCATCTCAGTTGTCGCCTGTGCAAGGTATCTATTAGTGCAGGAATCTCCAGTTCTTCTCTAATTGCTTTATTCCTTATACAGTCTCTTCTAGTTTTACCAGCTACTCTGCGTAGGTATTTCATTTCTACCGCTGTGATTCGGCTGATATTCTTTTTGCTTGCAACCCAGCTTTCACTTCCATACATCAGGGTAGGAAGAAATATGGATTTAAAAATATGGAGTTTGACTTGTTTGCTTACTTCGCATTTACCTACCATGGTGTTGCAAATCTGGTAATAGACCTCATTTGCTTTCCTTATTCTGCTTGAGATTTCCTGGTATATCTTCCCCGTATTGCTGATAACTGTTCCTAGGTAATTATAATCGCTAACATTTTCTAATATTTCTCCTCCACAATAAAATCGCTCGTTTCTTGTCTCTTCCCTGGAAACAATGAGTACTTTACTCTTGGAAGTATTTATCTTCATGCCTTTCCGTAAAAGCTCCTCCTGCCATTCCGTTATCGCTTGTTGCAGTTTCTCTTTTATATCTGCAAGTAGTACGATGCATCATCAAATAAGTAGCATTTTGCGAGAATTGTCCTGAGATTCCATTTTCCTATCGTTGTCCAGGGTGTCCTTCTTTTACAAATTTTATGGATCTCGTCCATCAGAATTATGAAGAGAAGGGGGCTCAAGCTATCCCCCTGTTTTACTCCTCGCTCCATTGGGAATGTTTTAGATGCTTGACCATTTATACGTATTATACCTTTTGGTTCTTGATATGTTGCCTTTATAGCATCTATTAGACTTCCCGGGACTTTTTTCAGCTTAAGCGATTCCCATAAATATTTTCTAGGAACAGAATCGAACGCTGCTTGTAGGTCCAAGAATGCAAGATACATATTTCTCTCTCTGTTTTCTTTCAAAACGTCCTAAAACCCATTGAAAATCAAGTTTAAAAATTGAATGAAGCTTTAAAACGTCCCTTGTCCACCTCACTGTAAAGGAAGATGGCGGACGTCCTTTTGAATAATCAAAATGTCCCTTGTCCCTGCTGCTCAGTTTCTGATTTTCCAAACGTGTCAAATCCAAATGTAATTTTCCAAACCCAATTTTAGATAAAAAGAATAATTTGGCTCCTTTATAAGTATAATCTTTGTCATTACCTTAAAGTAGAATATACAATGTTGAAATGTTGGCAATCTTAAGTAATTTAAGCATCAGGTTATATTTTTACAAAGGTTTTTGTAACCAGCAAAACTTTCGATTGCTTTATGATTGCTAAACAATTTTAGTGTTTATTTTCTCGTTCTCTTAGAAGGTATTTGTTCACAAAATAGATCAATTTTCAGTTTGTGTTGTGTAGTGTCGAAGATGGACAAGGAAACAGACAATATTGTTCGTCCAAGTTTGCCCAGTAAGGGCAGGAAGAAAAGAGCTAACGTTTCTCAGTGGAAAAGAACCTTGGAAAAAAAGCAACGTTATTCTTCCAAAGCTCTCCCCAAGCTTCCTGAATGTAAACATTCAGATGATGGAGTATTGAAGTGCAGAAAACTGACTCTTCAAGATGTGCGTAAGTTCCATCAGTCATTTTATGCTGAAAAAGACAAAGTTGCCCTGGATAACTTTATAATCAGTAAAACAATGAGTGGAACCCCAGAACATATGAGAGCAAGAGGCGATCGTAAACAACAGACTGAAATGTGGACTCGATATTACGTTCCTCATCGTATCAATCTAAAAACACAGCATATCCAGGTTTGTAAAAAAACCTTTTGTTCTCTTCTGGGTATCATGGAGAAAAGAGCACGAGTGTGCAAACGTCATTTTCAATCTGGTACATTGGCGAATGAAGGTAGAGGAGGGGACCATAAGTCCCACCATTTTCAGGACAAAAAAAATGCAGTAAAAAGCTTTCATTGACACCTTGGTTCCCATCGAAAAGCACTACTGTAGGAATGCAAACTCGTATAGACAATACCTATCTAGTAATTTAACCATTTCAAAACTTCATGAAATGTATAACCAGAAAGTCCGAGAAGAAAAACGTCTCGACCTTGAAGTACCTTACAAGTACTTCCATGATATTTTTGTGAATGATTACAATTTGAGTTTTGGTAGTCCTGCAGTCGATAAATCCTCAAAATGCATTCTATATAAACTTAAATTGCAAGGTGGAGAAACTTCTTGCCTGGTTGATTACCAGATCCACTAAAAGCGAGCTGAGGCATTCTTCAAGTTGTTGAAGAAAAACAACGAAGGTGAGCTCACATTGTCCTATGACTGTCAGAAGAATCAGGTATTACCAAGAATACCTGACCAAGCTGCTTATTACAGCAGACAGTTTTATATTTACAACTTTACAATTTGTGAGGGGATTTCCACAGATTCCTCCTGATAGAGTCTTTGGTAGGAGAGAAAAAGATCTAAAAAATCTAGACAATAATTCAGCCTGAGAAATACCTGGTGGAAATATTCTCCAAACATGGTACTGTCACAAAATTATGTGAAAATACTGAGATGATTGATTGGAAACTAGTCGCAGGGAGGTACGTCAAGAAGCCCCAGCAGTGGCACTTCAAGTTTGCAGCAGCAAAACGCTTCATAATCACCCGAGGGAGAACCCCGAATGTCCCAGTGACTGTCAGAGGCGAGTTGAGTTATAACACTTCGACCGTGGTAGCCAAAAAAGTATTGCTAAATGGTGTCAATGACACCAACTTTATTCTGCCAACAATCCGGCGAGGAATCCCTGTGAAACCTGCTAAAATTAAAGATGTCGATAAACTCCTAAAGCTGCACTTCGGAGATGCCTGGGTCCAGTGCCCTGATCTAAGTTTCTACAATGCCATAATTTTTGGAAGGGATAATGATGAGCTGCTTCCACAATCTGAAGATGAGCAGGAAGGGGGCCCTATGGAAGACATGGAGGGAGTGTAGGGGATCGACTTTTCCTTTATTATATTTAATCCTACAAAAATGTAATGTATTTCTTAATTTTCTGGTTAAGCTTTTATGTAAATTTTCAGAATAAAATGTTATTCGCTATTGAGTTTGCATTATTTAACCTGATACTGGTGGTAATAATTTAAATGGTTACAATAAAAGTGTATTATTAATTATTACAAAATACTATAAACAATATTAAACAGCTAAAAGCTATAAACGATGTTGAAAAATCGAACTTTACTTTCAAAACGTCTCTTGTCCAGCTTTGAGTTTCAAAACGTCTCTTGTCCAAATTGAAATACTTGCTAAAGACTAAAAATCATAAGTATCTCAATAATTTTTGTTTGAATAAAAATCTAGAGTCCAAATAGAATTATGTTAAAGCAAAAATGAAAAGATTGGTAGATTTTTAGAGTACAACAACATTTTTGTGATTTTCCGAAAATTCTCTAAACTGGACAAGAGACGTTTTGAAATTCCAATCCTCATTTGTTGAATTACCGAAATTCACCTGTTGCAAATTTAAATTATTCACCATCTCAACTTTTGAATAGCCGAATGCTGAAGACAAAGCTCCTAGTTTCACTGGAAAAATTGAAACCGCTATTGATTTCCGATGATGTAATCAATCAGCTTAAGAAAAACCAAAATATTGGTAAAACAAATTATGATAAAAATGCAAGAAGAACACCGCAAGATTTTAAGGTAGGGAAAAAGATTTTAATTCAAGATATGAGAAATAAAGAATGGATTCAGGGGGTGATTCAGCAGAAGCTACCTCGGCCTAGGTCTTATGTGATAGAGATCCCGGGAAGAAGATCGGTCAGGAGAAACTCCAGTCACATAAGGAAGTTTAAAGAAGAGCTAACGACAGCTTCCGAAAAGGGAAAAAGGACCATCTCGGGGAGGAAATGTTAGGAATAATTTATATTAGTTAATTAGCCTTAGCTAGATCATATGCTTTAATGTCAGTAATAAATAAGTAAGTAGTTGTGAATTATGTGTTGATACTTATTAAATTAAACACCTAGTACAAATACTTTGGGTTCATTTAAAAGCATATTTATCGGGTGCTTGAAATATTGTATTATTCATGTATGGAACCTCGTCACTTGAGCCTAAGAAATCAGACAAAACTTTTACTTCTTGAAACTGGAAAAAAAAATGTCTTCAATACTCGTTACTAAAACATCCTTATGGACCTCAGAATACTAAAAAATATGACACCTGTTCTATATAACCCAAAAACTGTTTTAAAAATGTTTTCTTTTGTTAAATTCTTCAAAATTTGTTCCTCAAAAACTCAAAAATCTGAAATTTCTTATTTTTCTTTACATTGATGAGTGCAACAAACAACCGAAAAATTATTAAAATCCAAGACCTAAAGGTTCAGACCCTCGTTGATTTGATAGGGAATGACACTAGTTTGTATTGAAACTTAGTCATTGTCATGCTCCTTACATAATAAAGTGTAGGGTTGGTGGACTATCAATGAATACATTGTGCAGCGGGGATTCCTGAAGTTTCGTTATGGAGATTTTTACTGAGTCAAGGAAGGCTGTGGCAACGATTCTGTAGTTGACCCCGACCAGCCTGTGGTCCAATACTGGATAAAGACCACACCAAAACTATTCAAGGAATGGCGTGTGACATCTGCACGAACCAATCGTAGACTTCTTGGAGGCAATTGGTAAGGAAAATGGGTTAGGTTAGTTCGCAAAGTGGGTGAGCCTCATCAATTAAACGAATACGAAAAAAAAAAACTGCCGCTATGAAATCTGTTCCATGCTTTGACAAGTAATAAAAATGATCCATTTCTCAATCGCATTATGATGTTATGCGCAACAGAAGATTGATAATATTTGATTTTTGGCTAGGAAAACAGCATTATCTTCAAAGTGGTACTGCCTTAGAAAAAAAAAATGGGAGGAATGTGCTTTTATAATTGGCAGGAAAAATTAAAAGTCATAAACATATAAGGAGCGATATACCACCTGCCTGCAAATGTTTTAGTATATCATAAAATTAAAAAAAAAAAAAACAGTAAGCGTAGAGGTTCTCCCCACTCTATTCAAAGTGATAACCTATCTCGGGGAAAATATAATTCAGCATGTGCCATGTGTTTTATTTAAAAGTAAAAGTTTATTTTATATTTTGAATGGGCATTTGTTTCATTTTAAATGATAATATGTTTTGAAATAATAAGTAATACAAATTTTTTTTCATGATTCTCATGCAATCTTATTTTTAGTAAATAAAAAAACGCATTCAATAATTGTCTGATTATCTATGAAGAAGATGTTTAGAATTATAATTTATTAGAGAGGTTACATGCATAGTTAATCAACTAATGCAAATAAGTATTATTATTAATTTGTATAAGAACTATTTAATGTATAATTAGGGATCAATTATATATATATATCATTAATATTATAATCTGTGATGAAGGAGACACATCATGAGTAAATCGTTTTGTTAAAACACAAACTATTTTGTTTATCTAGAAAATCATCAGAGCTAATGACATATTATTTTAGTTTATTTTATTTTATTTTTTGTGTTATTTTATTTATTATTATTATTTTAGTTCTTTAAATTTTTATTATGATTTAATATTGTTTATCACCTCACCTGTAATTGGGCAATATGTCTGTTGGTAGAATTCTATATGTATTAATAAATAAATACTTGATATGGACTAAAACTGTCCATTACTAATAAAAGTAGTTGTAGTTGCAGGTCTATAATTACAATTACAACTACTAGTTGTAATTTTAAAAATGTAACTACTTTTTTCAAACTACATTAGTTGTAGTTGTGGTCCACCAACTACAAATTACAATTCTAGTTATAGTTGTTAGTACTTTGCAACTACTGAGTATGTACTTCTGTAATTTGTAGTTAAACTACATTTTGCCCAACTCTGATTGGCTCCAATTTGAATTACAATAAATCACATTTTCTTTCACATCTGTTTTTTAAATAAAATGCTATTATTTTACTTTCCTGTATTACATTATAAGTAAAATCAAACGAAATAAAAAGGTTTTTTAACTATTTACATTGAATAAACAAATAGATTACCTTATTGATAGAAATATTACATCTAACATTCAAAGTATAGTAAGTTTTATTTACCTTTATCATTATTAAAACAGTTCTTACTATCTTAATTAAACATGTTAACAAAAAAAAAAAAAAATAATAAAATAAGATTCTCAAATACTTAAAAATGATTAAATTAAATAGATTAACATTATTTCAATAAAACGATTAACCTAAGTGAATTAATGCTACATTTAATATACAAACCAAGTATTTACATTATTATAAGTATTATAAATTATTTAAAAATTAACTACTTTGTTAGAATTAAACCTATACAACAACTAATTACATTTTTATTCTTGAAAATATTTTTAGGGCCTTTCTGAAGATATTACACTTAATTCTAAACTTACTACACAACTTTTAAAGCTGTCTACGGTGGAGACATATTAATAATTATAAAGAAAAAAAATAAATATAAGATACCTATATATCTTGAAGGGAAAAAAAATCATTTAAATAAAAACCCACAAATTATTTTAAAAAGCTGCAGTAAGATCAGGAAGAGCTATACTCTCAATAAAAATTGTTTTAATTTAAAACGGCCATCTTTTGAAAGCCCTGTTATTTTATTGTTCAGATAAATGTAAATCTTGCTTTATATCTTAATCGATATTTTATTTTATAAGTTAAATGTTATAATTTTCCCTTGGGGACTTCAACTAGGGAGTTTGATTAAGGAGAAAAATAATGAGGAAAGTATGTACAACAGACAGATACAAAACTCTAACAAACTCACATTTGGTCCTTTTCAGTTAAAATGGGGTATTTGATTACCTTTTTACAGCTTTCAAATTCTGCTCGCTCATAATGGATGAACAATAACCCAACTTACCTCTACACCTTTTCAGTTAAGATTGGTGCCCTTACTGAACGGTTTTGGAACATTTTTTTTCAACATGGACATTTTCTGTTAGTTTAGCAAACTCCCATCCCACACTTTTCAGTTAAAATGAAAGACTAGATTAATTTTATTTGATCACAGCTTTCGAATTCCTCTCACTCAAAGGCATAAACTAATCCCGAACAGTTCATTTTTCAGTTTGGATTGGAGATTGGAAGCAAAAAGGGCTATTTGTTTTTTCAGCGAAACTAAGTTAAAAACCAAAATAGTGGTTATATATAACAGTCACTGCTGTACAGATGACCAACAAGTACCACGACTTGCACTTGTTCCAAAATTCTTAAATAAGCTGCCCTGAAAAAGGCTTAAAACAAACAATTTTTCTACAATTCATATTACATTCAATTATACCTCTATTACTTAAAGGAAGAATAAATGTAATTCTAATTTTTAATTATCTATTAGCAAATAATGATTGTAATTTAATTTTTATTTATATTTTTAGACCTAAAGGTGTTTATGGGGTCCCAAGAGCTTATGAACGATCATTTCGTTGGAAACTCAGTCAGTTCCGTTATCTTTGCCAAAGTAATGTGTTACCCTCTCATATAAAAATAACTTGTAGCCGACAAACTCTGTTTGAAGACTCTTATCATCAGGTTATGAGGCTTCCAGCTTATGAGCTAAGGAGAAGATTATATATAACATTCAGAGGTGAAGAAGGATTGGATTATGGTGGTGTATCAAGGTAGACTTTATTTTCATTATTTTTATGGTTGATATTTGACAATATATTTTTAATTTATTCATTTAATAGACTGTCCGACGATTTACAAAAAAAAAAAAAAAAAAAAAAAATCTGTAAAAGACAATTTAAAACCAACCAAAGTCAGTCAGATGTGAGCTAGGTAACACAAATTTGCTAAAGTTGTTTTCAATTTATCTGATTTTAACAACTTCTGCCACAGTAGTTCATTGGCCAAATGGAAGTATAAGGAGGTTAATTCCTAATGAAAGTTATTATGGTTAGGAAAAGGGGGATAAGTAATAACTTTTATTACTTATCCCCTAAGTAATTTAAGTAAGTAGTATTATGACATACATAAGTATGTCAAGATTTAAACAAATCTTGACATACTTATGTTCATATGTCAAATTAAACCATAAGAATGTTAGTTCCTCATAAAATTATTACAAGAAAGTTATGGGGGGGGGGGGAATAATTATTAAATTTTTACTGGTTTATCAGATTTCAATGAATCTCGTCATGCTCTTTGTTAATAGGTCAAACAAACGAATGTAAATTCCTTAATAAAAGGTATTAGGGTTAGGTAATGGAAGGGGAGTAATTATTAACTATAATTATTTACTAATATAATAAGTAATCATTACTTAATATAATAATAATAAGTAATTATTAACTTACTTACTAGTTTATCCGATTTAAACTAATCTTGGCGCACTTTTTGTTCATAGGCCACAAAGAATTATACGAATGTTAATTAAGTTCTTATTTATCCTTTTACAGATAGTTATTGGAGAGGTTACTGTAGTTACTGGTTTATTCGATTTTAAATGGTCTTGACACCCTGGTTGTTCATAGGTCAAATAGAACTGAAAGAATGTTGATTCCTTAGAAATGTTTAGGTAATTGTAGAGGGGGAGGGGAAGAGGCAGATAATTTTCTTTCTTTTCAGATCGCTGCAATGCACGATGTAAGCTGGTTGTTTATGAATTGTTATGAATAAATGTTCAATGATTGCTTGATAAGGCATATGTAACCTTGTAGCACTTATAGTTTAGCAATGCTGGGGAGGCATCAATATTTTCAATGATAAAAACGCCTAATAAGTGTTACTGCCTATGAATAAACAAATAATGCAATCAACCTGGTTGCGGGTAGTGGAAAATAGAATGGCTTTTACCTCCACTTCAAAATGTTTGCCCATTGTCCCAACAGGGACTGTACTGGAAATTTCTTTGTAAAGATTCCATGTTGTTTCAATTAGTAGATAGAATGATGTTGCCTATTTCTGTATTGCGTTGGTATAATGAACCATTCTAATTCTGGGAATTGATCTGTGATTATTTTCAGAGACTGTCTTAAATTTTGAATTGGAATAGTTTTCTTAGTAAAATTTTAATGAATGTTATAAGGTACATAAATTGACTTGTGGGTAGAAACTAGACCACTGCTTGGAAAGCTTTTCCTTCTTATCAATTGAAGCATGGAAATGCAAAAGGGTATAAGTGCCTTTGAGAAAATTTTCCAGAAACGATATGACTTATACCCACTAGGTGAACTACGTTCGGCGCTTACACCCATGCTATCTTTCAAATGTTCAATGAACTACTTATTAACAACTAAAAATTAATTAGATCCATTTCTGAAAAATGGTTTTGACAAACATAACAATTTGGCAAAAAAAAAATCTTTATAAATTTTTTTGGCACTTATACCCTTATGCATTTCCATGCTTCAATTCTTCTGTTGCATTAGTAAAAGTGGTTTGTGTTTTAAGGCATTCAGATGCAGCTTCTTATTTAATCCAGTAGTCAATTTTCAAAAGTATATTGAAAAGTATCTACCATTAAAGCTGGTTTCAAGAAGAATAATGTCTCCATTAAACAGTAAATCCTTCTCTAAACTCTTTCCTCTATTCTTATATAAAAAAAATCTTTTGGGCACAACATAAAAACCCAGCATCCTTTTCAAAGACTCAGTGCCTGATTTGCAGTCCTAAAATTGCTAGAAACAAAAAATTGGCATTATTTTGCACATAATGCAAATTATTCAACCACAAAAATGCACATTATGCAGATTATTCAACCTCAAAAATGCACATTATGCAAATTATTCAACCTCAAAAATGCACATTATGCAAATTATTCAACCACAAAAAATGGTGCAACATCTCGAACACTGATGCTAAAAAGAATTGGATTTTCTCATATTTTTAAAAGAACCATGTAAGTCTATGGCGATGAGTAATAAAATTTGGAGAATTCGGCCTTATGCATGTCAAGAATAAGAAAACTGGCTGAGAACTTAAAAGAAATAAAAATCCATGCTCCAAAAGCAGAATGAAATAACATTTGAAAACAACAAAGTACATTTGCCCAGGGAAAGATTCGGTGCAGACAAGATGATGGTCATCATAATAAATAAGAAGGAAGATGTCGAAGCTTTGGGCTGAGAAAGGTGCAGGCATTACCTCAAATGTATATTTCTATTGTTTCTGTTATTTTTTTATATATTTTATCTAAATCGCCATACTATCTTAAAATTCAGAAGGATTTTTTTTTTTTTTTTTTTCAAATTCACATATATTTCCTTTTACTATTTTTGTCATTCAAAATTTTCATTCTGCGACTGTAATAACTGCAGGCTTATATCTTCATTTATTTATTTTTTATTTTATGGCAATCAATCATTTTTATTTTATATTGCCACAAATATCTATTAATGTGCCTCATTACTTCAACCCCTAAGTCCTTCACCCTTCTTAGATCAATTCCCAATCCCTCCCAGAAAATTGAGCTCAAAATGAGGCTAACCTTTGCAAGGTCAGTGTAGTTGGCGAGAAATGGACCATTAACATTGAAACCAAGATGGACAAGAAAACGACCCTGTGCTGTAAGAGATCCAAGATTGGAAAATGGTCAATCGTCCAACCTGGTGAGAGATATCTCCATTCTCCTCCATTTTGAAAGGATATGTGGCATAATGGAGCTCTCTAGTGGTGGATAAAAGCCTGCTAAATAGCATGGTTGAGAATGCTGATGGTTGTAATGCAAGAAACAGTGTCTGATATCAAGGGCTTGTGTTCCTGAGATACTTGTCAGTTTCAAAGCGTCTTTAGGTCACTAGAGTGTAACCAAAATGCTTTAGAAGGTATGCAAGAGTTTCCACTTGGTGAACTGCTCGGATAATGTGATGGATTGGTGCCATAAATGTACCACCTGCTTAGTGAGCAATGGGCCAACTCCTAAACACTGCGTGCTGAGACAGCAGTATATTGCGGGAAGTCCTTAAAGAGAGTAGCCCTGGACATATTAGTACCTTTTCCTGAAACTGATGCAGGGAGCAAATATGACTTCCCTATGAATATGGAAGTTCATGCTGTCCCCAACTAAGAGGCTGCACAATGGCTGACTTATTGTTAATGGAGTTCATTCATCATCTGTTTTGGAATACCACTTGAACTACATTCAAATCAGAGGATGAACTTCAAAAGCTAATAATTCCACAAATATTGCAAAAGACTTAGGTACGAAAAACTAGGACAGGGGCACTCCATCCACAGTCTGATGGACCGAACCCTCATCAGATACCTTTTCATGGGAGTGTCCGACGATCCGTGTGATTAGGGCTGTCAGATCCCATACTTTCTCATGGCTTATGGATCAGGAGTAAACGAATCCTCAATGCAAACCCCTTACGAATGTATCCGGACAAGAAAAAGAATAGAAAACACACAAGAACACTAGAGACCAGTCAGTCACCAGAGACCACATGAAGAGGTCCTTAAGCCGATTAGGGTGGATAAAGAAGAGAAGACCTCGTTTGGCTCTACAATCCCCAGAGAAAGCTAGGATTCTGCCCTAAGTTATAGGCAAACTACATAATAATGAAGTAGGTCTATAATGTGATTGGGATCTACCAGATATTCAAGTCTCCCAAAAGAAAGTATATGGTTGTCCTCTACAATTGGCTAGGTCAATATGCAGCAGGGTTCCACAGTGAAGAAGAGCAGGTGCAACTAATTCAAGAAGAAGTCTTCCATCACGAGAGGTCCTGCCTGTGTGGCAAAGGAGACACCCAGGAGTAATTTCTCTATAGGGGGCAGTATGACGGAAGAAACCAAAATATATTTATTGATATTATGTACTTAAAAAGATCTAAAATTGTCTGGAACATTTAACAGTGATCATATACACATCAAACTTTCCAGAAGGTTCTAATGCCACTTATATTTGAGGAAGCCATTGATTAGGGAGTCAATCTTACCTTGAGCAGTGAATTTTACAATTAATTTAGTTACTGCTATGTTTAATTGTTTCAAGTTGTTATTACTTAGTGTTTTCATTGTTAGCTTGTTATTTGAGTAATTTATGTCTTTAAATAATTCTTCCACTCCTAATTAGTGTTACAATGACAAATAAATTTATAAATATTAAAGTATTTGATGAGCTATAGGAGATTATGGTTTTAATATGTATTATAGTTTTTACACAAAAATTTTTTGTTTATTAATTTTAATTTATTATAAAAATATTTTCATTTTGTTTTAGAGAATGGTTTTTCTTGTTATCTCATGAGGTTTTGAATCCAATGTATTGCTTATTTGAATACGCCAACAAAAATAACTACAGCTTGCAGATTAATCCAGCATCATATGTCAACCCCGATCATCTGCTTTATTTTAAGTTTATTGGAAGGTTCATCGCGATGGTGAGTTGTTTTTATTGTTGAGTTCATAAGGGTAGGTTTCTTGATTTTTGCTGTGTACTAAGTTAGGCATTGATTTTTATTTATCTTATTTTGCTGTTTCTGTTAAGTCTTTTAATGATTCACCTTACCATTGAAAGAAAGAAAGAAGAAAGAAAAAAGTAATTTTTATTCTGGGACATTAAGTCCCCTAAGAATAACAGACATGAACAAAATTAATGGCCATTTGTCTGGCTACTTAAAGCAAATACAATAAAAAATAAAGAATACAATAAAAATTAAAATACAAAGTAGACACAAAAAATAAAAATAATAAAATAAAAATAACTGAAACAGAATATTGTAAGAAGAAATAAAAAATAAACATTTGGATGTTAAGTACAAAACTTTGATCAGCTTTTGAGCTTAAAAGGTATAAAAAAAAAAAAAAAATCGTATAGATATATATGTATAGATATGTCCTCACTATTGCTTCACTATTTACATATTTACGGGAGATTGGAGATTCAGGAGGTGATGGAATAGTTGGGTTTTAAAGGAGGTGAGGGATGAAGTGTTTCGGATGGAGACAGGTAATGAATTCCAGAAGGTGGCAGCACGGATGATATAGGATTTTGTGAAGGAGGCAGATCGGTAGAAAGGGATATACAGGTTAGAAGTTTGGGATCTGGTGTTTAGAGAATGTATGGAGGAGCATGGTGTGAACAAACTTAGGATATACGGAGGTTTCTTGGTTCTAAAGGTTCGGGAAAGATTAACACCTAGGAAGTATTGCCGTCGAAAAACTGGATAGAGCCATTTCAATTCAGCGTACCAGGTGGAGACGTGGGAGCGCCTGGGGGCACCGAAAATGAATCTTATGAAGCAGTTCATTAGTCTCTTCAACCTCGCCTCATGCATACCAGACAGTCCACCGTATACAAGGCAGCCATAATCGAAATGGGGGAATATGAGAGAGGAAACTAGGAGCTGACGAGTTTTTGAGGGCATGCAGTCACGTGATCTTAGGAACTGTTTTAGGATAGCAATTGATTTTCTGATGATTTCGGAAATATGGTTATTCCACGACAAGTGCTGGTCAAAGATCACTCCAAGGTTTCTGACATGGGATTGGAAATGAATGGTTTGGTCATTAAGGCGGAGTAAGGGGTAGTAAGGAAGGGAATTAAGAAGGTGCTTGGAGCCAATGAGGATTGCCTTGGTTTTTTTTCCGTTCAGTTTTAACTCATTTTTCTCTGCCCAGGCGTTGATGCTGTCTATATCTTCTTGTAATTTCCGGATTGTCTCCAGCATTTTGGAAGGATGGAAGGATAGGTAAATTTGGAGGTCATCAGCGTACAAGTGGTATTGTGAATGGTTGATGGACTCAGGGAGATCGTTGATATAGACGGAAAAGAGAGTTGGTGAAAGTGAGGATCCTTGTGGTACTCCTCTAGTTAATAAGAGAGGTGAGGAAGGAGGTTTATCAGGAATGTGAACTGTTTGTGAACGTTGGGATAGGAAGGAGAGGAACCACTTTAAGACGCTGTTTGATATGGATAGGTTTTGGAGTTTAGAAAGGAGGATCTCATGATTGACGGTATCGAACCATTGTGTTTTAAGAATAAAACATCTAGCCTGCTCATCAGTTACTTGCAATCCCTTTATGACTGAGCAACCTTATAATTTTTATTTTACTAAATTGTTTAAAGTCAACCTGTGCTTTACCTTTAAGCATGGCCCATTGCTGAAACTTGTGTCCACTCCCATACTTCTCCTTAAGATATCGTATTTTACTGAAAATTTTATTGTAAGAAAGTTAAATAAAAACATATCTTTCCTCTCTCTCTTTTTTTTTCTTTTTTTGTTTGGACTTCAAGGCTTTCACTGAAGCCCTATACTGCCCATACTAACACCCATGGCACTGGGTGATACTTCTACGAAAGAAAATCACCACCCAGGGCGGGACTCGAACCCGCAGCTCCGGCATGGGAGTACGGCGCTTTACTGCACAGCCACATCTGGCCCCTTTCCTCTCTCTCTCTCTCTCTCTCTCTCTCTCTCTATATATATATATATATATATATATATACCAGGTGTGTAAATATGAAACCGGAATTCGCCAATGATAGGAGTTAGCAGTCAATATAATCTTCTAACTAATCCGTCAGTGGTGTTATCTGCTTTTGCCTACATGTAATAAAGAGATCCAATTGATACCAACATCAGTTTCATTCTATAACCGTGTTTTTAGTGGCGTTGAACATGTCGACTTTTGTGCCAACAAATCAAGCTTTGCGAACAGCATTTATTTTCCGTTTCCTTCTGAAAAAAATTGGAGCATTATCACATAGGATACTTGTTGAAGCTTACGGGGAGCATGCCCTAGGCAAATCTCAATGTTTCGATTGGTTCAAAAAATTTAAAGATGGATTTCGATAAAAGAAACAAAGACCGTGGAAAACCACAAAAAAAAACTTTGAAAACGCTGATTCGGAAGCGTTTGTTGGACAATTATTACATGTGACACCGTCTCCATTTGTTTGAAAGGCATGGAAAAGATCCAGAAGGACCGAAAATGGGTACCTCACCAACTGAATGACAGGCAGCAGGAAGCTCGAAAAACCTCATGGCAAATGCTGCTCGCCAGGTACAGAAAAAAAGTCATTTCTTCATCAAATTGTGACTGGTGATGAAAAGTGAATTTACTTCGAGAATCCTAAGCGTAAAAATCCTGGGTAACTCCTGGTGAACATCGGCATCGCTTGGGGAGGAAGAAAATGCTCTGTGTCTGGTGTGATCAGATGGGTGTTACCTACTATGAGCTGCTGAAACCTGGGGAAACTGTTAATACGGAACGCTACCTACAACAGATGATAAATTTGAATAAAGATTTACGCCAAAAAGTCCCAAATATCAAGAAAGGACACACAAAGTGATCTTGCTCCGTGACAATGCCCCATCACATTCGGCTAAACGGACCAAGGAAACGATCCAAGTGTTTGGTTGGTAAATTCTTCAGCATGCGGCTTATTCACCAGATTTGACCCCATCCGATTACCACCTATTTGCATCGACGGGATACGCACTAGCTGAGCAGCGCTTCACTTCTTATGAAAATGTACGAAATTGGTTAAGTGATTGGTTTGACTCAGAAGAGGAAGCATTATTTTGGTGGGGAATCCACAAATTGCCTGAATGATGGGAAAAATGCATAGATAGCGAAGGACAGTACTTCGAATAAAAAAGTATGTATCATTTTTACACAATCAACTCTTATTTGCTATTTGAAAAATTCCGGTTTCATATTTACACACCTGGTATATATATATATATATATATATATATATATATATATATATATATATATATATACCAAAAAAATATAATAATAGTAGTAAAATATATATATATATATATATATATATATATATATATATATATATATATATATATATATATATATATATGTATATCCTAAATAAAAACATATCTTTGAAAAAAAAAATAAAACAATTAAGGCAAATTACAATAAAAATTCTCAGAAACGAATAATGTATGTATCCTAAAAAAATAAACAATAAATTTTTTTATAATAAAATTAAAATTTCATATATAGGCAAGTTAAAGTAAAAAATAACCTAGGGTTATGACTGGGATTGAACTTGAGCTGTTCATAGTGTGAGCTGGGAGTGATAACCGAAAGACCAAACCAGATATTAGTAGATGTTCATAAGTTGCTGGAGGGTCTAGTTCTTCGCTGGTTTCAGACTCCTCTTGATAATTGAGTTTTACGATGCTTGACATCCCACATGCAAGATAAAATAAAACGAAGAACATGTTCAGAAATAAAGAATTTGTTTATTTACTGCTGGCTGTAGCTACAGGAAAAATAAGGGGCATGAAGGAATTTGTTGAAGATAAGCTCCAATACAGATGGGTATTTCATTTACAACTGACTTCTTCCAGGACTCCTTCCTTTTATCACATCTGGTGCAAGGCAAGTAGAGCTGTTGCAGCCCTGGAATGCTATGGGGATGACTTTAAAACTTTAAACAAATCTGCAACAATGAAAAGTTTCTCGTCAAATGCTGGACTCCCCATGTGGCTGCTATCAGTTGATTTGCCCAGCCAGTCACAAAGACAACAGAACAAACTTCTCAACACAATTACCTCCTCCCCTCCCCTCCACAAAATGCTCACATGCATAGAACTGTAGATCCCAAGCACTTCAGAAATGAAAAATTACAATATTAAAGAAATATGTCTTGAATTTTATAAAAAAGTAAAATGAAATAAATTAAAAAAAACTTCTAATTACAAATTACATATGTCGGTCTCCTAATTACAAATTACATATGTCGGTCTCGACATGATTATATATAATAGTTTTTGGTACTTAAAAATAATAAAACATAGAGAATTATTTTAGTGATCACGATTTGTCAGGAATACCTGCTCGGTGATGTTGACATACGGCCGTATTTATGAACGTTCCTAAGGAAGCAGTTAAGGTAACCTTAACTGATTCCTATGTTAAGGTAACCTTTAAGCTTAAGTGTTCCTTTAGATCATTCTCATTTTACGAACCTTCCTTAACATTTCCTTTCCTATACTAAGTATGCCTTTATTAAGGTGCAAGTTTAAGGTCTACCTTAACTAAACAACCAATCAGAGAAGATTGATAAGATTGAAACCACCTAATAACCTTTTAATTTTGGGTAGTTTGGCAATAACGCCATTGTTTATTTTACATTTCTATTTAAAAATGAGTGATAAACAAAGAAAAAAGCGATCAACAGCTTTTTCCAATTTGGAAAGAGATTATTTCACTATTTGTCAAATAGCCCTTTTTAAAGACGTAATTGAAAATTTATTGTATTGTTGTTTATTCATAATGTTTTTAATTGTAAAATTAAACTACAAAGCTGTGATTTTCCCTGGTTTTTGGTCTTTTTAGTTTTGAAAATGCTCTCAGTCGAGCGAAACGTCAACATAAATACAATATGACTTTGACTGTATAAATAGTCAATAAAAGTAAATTTTTGAGACCCTATCTGCTTAAATTTGGAACCTCATTCATTCTTTTAGTGGTCTTCTTTAGTCTTCTTCTTTTTGAAGATTAATACTTAAAAAGTTTTGAATTGATTTAATCGAGAATGGTTTCTAAAATAAATCAAATAGGAAAATAGTAGAAAAAAAAAATGAGTTTACTTACTTGGATATGTCCTGGGATCGAATTGAGTTGCAATTAAATTAAATTGCATAAGAAGAACAATTTATCTTAAAATTCAAGTTTGTATCACTTTCGTGATTTGTAGGTTAGAATAGATTGTGGGAATTTATGAATGGTAGTTTTCCAAATAACAATTCTTACCAATTTCGTAACAATTCTAACCAATATATATATTCGTTAGGAAAAATTCCAAAAAGTCGTTTTGTTCTTCATATATATATATATATATTTTTTTCTCTAAAACAATGTTAAGAAGAAGCTAAAGGTAGCTAATCACCTACCTTAGCACTAAGGAACGAAAACAGATCAAAATTATAGGAACACATGTGAACAACCATGGCTTCCTTAACATAGGAAAGCGTAAAGGAACGTTTATAAAATGGAAATTGTGTTAAGGTTTTTTTTTTGGTTTTTTTTGTACTGTGGCAAGTGCACCGCGGCCCCAATGGGCCTATTGTGCGCCATATTTACTCTCTGGGTTCTGCTCCATCTCATATGCTTAATTTCAGAACCTCAGTATATAAGGAGGCTGCTTGGGTTAATATCTCATGCGCCTTAGGGTCCGTGATACGGTCCAGGCCAAGCATCCTGAACCTTAATGCTGCGAGTCTGTCGCATAGACAGACTATGTGATAGGCCGTCTCACTCTCTTTCTCACAGTATCTGCAAAATGGCGATGCCGCAAGTTTGAGTTTGAACATGTGTCTTCTAAGCTTACAGTGTCTGGTGTATACTGCCATAAGTCTTTTTAGTGCCTTCCTGTCAAGGTTTAGTAATTCTCTACTCCTTTTGACAGAGGGACTATCCAGGAACAATTTGGAGTGTCTTAGGTTTTGCATCTTCCAAAATTGTTTTCTTTTTGGACCATATATCTCCTCTATCCTCCTTTTTGGCAGAGCTTTTGCTGATGCCACACACCGGTTCAGGGGTGATAGGTTTGATATTGGATCCTTTTCTAGCAAGAGTGTCAGCATTTTCGTTGTGCCAGTGTGGCCTGGCACTCATTCTACATCCACTCTGTTTTTTTTTTTTTGTTTTTTTTTTGTTCGGTACCCCTACCTGGCCATGTGTGGCATATGGGGGGTTACTCTACAGGTGTAACCAACCTATTCTAACCATGGTGGGAGGGTCGAGATTTATTCCGTGGGGCCTCCACGAAATAAAAGTCAACCCTCCCAGGGCGGATTCGAACCGCCGCCGTTCGGCTCGAGCGTGCAACAACGGGTCGCGCTCCTACACGCTCGGCTATCCCGGCCCCCAATGCGGCATATTTACCTTCATTGGGCTTGTCTTTTCTCCAGATGCCCGCACCTGACCCTTTATTGGTGAGTGAGCCATCCATGTAGCAACAGATACCCTTATTTGGTATTTGCAGTTCTTTATCGTTTATTTTAACATTGTAGTTGGCTTCCAGCAAGCCCCTGATCTGAATTTCAGAGTGCATGGATAGTAGTCTATCCTTTTCAAGCTCCTGGAATATCTTCCAGTGTCCCAAATTTGTGTGAGTTTTAGGAGACAAATTTAACTTGTTGATCCTGTAACAGGCCATTAGGGCTTGCACCTCCGCCTCCATCTGCAGTGGTGCTAGGTTAAGCATCAGTTCCATGGCGGCAGTAGGTGTCTTCATTGCACCTGTTATCATGAGGCAGGCTAGTCTTTGCAGTTTTTCCAGCCGAGCTTTGTTTCTGCCTATCCCTGACCTATGCCACCAGACCAGGGAGGAGTATAGCACCATTGGCTTTATAACCATGATGTAAAGCCAGTATATCATTTTAGGTTTAAGTTCCCAATTTCTGCCTATTGCCCTTTTGCAGGCCCATAGACATTTGAGGGATTTGTTGGTCGTGAGTTCCGCGTGTTTGGCCCAATTGAGTTTGTTGTCCAGTGTGACTCCTAGGTGCTTTACTGTGTTGCTTTGGTTCAACTGGACCCCCTCAATTTGTTGGTAACTTTATGGCTATTTTCCTCTTCATGCTGAAGATGCAAATGCTAATCTTCTGTGGATTGATATTCAATCAATTATTCTTGCACCAGCTCAGTATGATTCTGGTTGCGCTGTTTAGGAGGTCCGATAGGACATTTTGATGTTCTCCTCCTACAAGGACTGCTATATCATCAGCATATCCCTGTGCATAGTAGCCTGAGGTGTTTAGCTTTGCCAATAGCGAATCATCAAGACCAGTCTCGGCCTGGAATAGTAGCAGACTCCTTCACGGTTGTAAAAAACAAACGGCGGAGGAACAAGACCAAGAACGTCCCTGAGCCTGCAGGTATAGAGGGAAACCTGGTGCCACTGGCCGAGGCGGTATCCCCGAGTAAGCCAACTCAGGTAAAGCCAAAGTCAATGGCAGAGATCGTTAAAACTCTCCCATCTAAACCTACCCAGGCCCCAACTTATATCACTATTAGTGGGGCGGGGAAGAGCCCCGTTGACATTATTAGCAACCTACCGTCCCCAACGGTTATTGGTGTAGAGGCTGCAATCGTTCGTAAGACAAAGGGGGGCTCTGTTCTTGTCCGCTTGGAAGACAGTTCCCAAGCCAATAAAATCATTGGTTGGCAGGGATTGCATGATAGCGGCTTACAAGCAAAATTGGCCCTCAAGAAAAAACCAAAATTAGAAGTAATGGGAGTTCCTCATTCCTGGACTTCAGAGGAGCTGCTTCGATTTTTGTGGGGAAAAATAACCGAGAAGTCGGTCTCAACCACATTGGTAAGTTCCGATATCCGGCCTATTTTCTCCTCTTTGGCCAGAACTGGATTTAGTAGAAACTGGGTGATTGAAGTTCATCCAGAGGTGCGGTTCCAACTGTTGGATATCGGACCTTTAAATGGTGGATGGTGGTCCATGACATTCAAGGGCTATCTTGACGCTCCTCGGTGCACCAAATGCCAAGACTACGGGCACACAAAGGCTACATGTAAAGTAGACAACGTAGTCTGTATCTGGTGCGCGGGGAGTGGACACGTGTTAAAGGATTGCCCATTGAAAAAGGAGCAGGGTACCCCTACGTGTATAAATTGCACGCGGGCAAACCTTCCGCCACCCCAACGGAAGCACAAGTCAGGTAGCCGAGAGTGCCCTGTGCACCTAAAGTGGTCGAAGGAAGTTGCTAAGAGAACCTTCTATGAATAAGATCACCATCCTCCAACTCAACATGGGACGTCGGCGCCTGGTAGCGGATGAGCTTAGAGCTCTTGCCCAACGCTACGACGTCATGGCGATCCAGGAACCAAGCTGCCGTGGGAACATGGTCATGGGGTTTGGCCTCACATCAAGAGTTATAGCCCTGGGCAGTGGAGAGAGGAGGCCCAGAGCTGCTATAGTGGTTAATAACCCTAACCTTGACGTGATGGATCTGAGACAGTATACCACGGCGGATTGCGTCGCATGCTATATCAAGTGGAGAAATGTTGCGTTTACGCTAATTTCATCATACCTTGCTGATGGAAATGATATAGATGAAGACATATCCGCCATGGAAATTATCACGGCTTGCACAAGGAACGTGATCATATGTTCAGATACAAACTCCTGGAACACGGTCTGGGGGTGGGGGTCCAATCGAACAAACCAAAGGGGTCTTAAGCTTGGCGAATTCATAGCGAGGAACCAACTAGTAGTACTAAACGATCCTTCGGCTACTCCTACCTTTTCTGGAGGAAGGGGGCAGAGCTGGATAGACGTTACGATGGCCTCGCCATCGCTTGCGAACCTCCTTGGGGATTGGACCCTCCGATCTGAGACGAGTTCTGACCACCATACTATAGTTTTTTGCATGTCTCAAAGTATGGAAGGTTCCCACGGCACTGATAAGGGCTTCCGAACTAGACAAGCTGATTGGCATGCCTTCCGCTCAGCTCTAGAGGGAAAGCTTGTTGACGATGATTGGGATACAGCAGTTACGGAATCCACTGATGATCTGGAATACCGAGTTTCTCGGATCACTGATGTGATTCGAGACGCTGCTGAAGAATCCCTCCAGCATCGGAAGACGGGAGCCCGCCCTGTCCCATGGTGGACGCCTGCCTTAACCTTACTAAAGAGTGAGCTCTACAAGGCCCGGCGTTTGTATCAGAGGTGTACTTGCGATGAGAGGCGTAGTACACTTCGGGAGGAGTACAGGTCCAAAGCCAGGGTATACCGGAACGAAGTGCGATTACGAAAACGCAAGTCCTGGGATGAATTCATTATCAAGGAATCATCTAAGAGCCCCTGGGGTATTCCGTATCGAGTGGCATTGGGTAAGCTGACGCCTATGCAGGTTATAGCAGCTATACGCCACAATGATGCTCAAGCTAAAACTCCTGAAGATTCTGCCAAAATGTTTATTATGGAAACTTACCCCAGGGATGATCCGTCCCTAGATAATAAAGAGGAAGAATTCGTAAGACGTACCACGGAATGTCCCCCTGGAACGGACCTGTGCCCACCATGGGATATATGGGATCTCCGTGCTGCCGTGGATAAACAAAAGACTGGTAGTGCTCCTGGTCTAGACTCAATTGACGCTGTTGTTTTAAGGAATAGTATTCCCTATATTGAAGAAAGACTGTTGTCCTTATATAATGATTGCTTGGATAGGGAATACTTTCCCAAAAGCTGGAAAACAGCTGATGTTAGGCTCATTTACAAAGGAGGAGATAGGGATAAGCAACTAGCCAAGTCCTATAGGCCAATCTGTCTTCTCCCCGTCATGAGTAAGGTGTTAGAGAACCTCATGATGACCAGTTTAAGGCCAGTCTTTTCCAGAGCCAGTCACCCACGGCAGTATGGATCCTGCAAAGGAAGGGGAACCGCAGATGCACTGCTGAGAGTGCGCCGTGATGTTGAGGAGAGGGCGGAGGGGTATGTTATGCTTCTACTCTTCGACATAACCTCCGCCTTCGACAGCGTTTGGTGGCCCAGCGTGCTCCAGCAGCTGCAGAGATTTGAAGCGCCCAGCAACTTGTATGGCTTGGTTAGAAGCTACCTGCAGGACAGGACATAAAAAATTCTTGGCAGCTTCTATGAGGTAGAAGAGACAGTGCAGCGGGGTTGCCCTCAGGGCTCTGTACTTGGTCCTGCCCTGTGGAAATAAGTCTTCGACGTATTGCTGGGCGTCCTGGAAAAAGAGCGGTTCCCCGCTACAGCTTACACAGATACAGAGGTAAAACAGACAGGGCTCACCCTATATCAATGAGTATACAGGGAACAAGAATAATTCCGAGTGAGGTTGTCACCTATCTTGGAATCAGGATAGGGAGGAATTTCAATGTGACGCCTCACTTGGACTATTTGAGAAGTAGGGTAAGCCTTGCCCTTAATGGCTTGAGTCGCATAGGTGGCGCGTTTTGGGGCCTTAGATATCCAGCTACCATAGCCATTTATAATGCTGTGGTTGTTGGTATACTCCGATATGCGGCTCCTGCCTGGATTGGAGATCTCTCGCACCGACAGAAGAGCAGGCTGGCTACAATCCAACGGATGGCCCTGATTCGAGTGACCAGGTCATACAGAACTGTGTCTCACGAGGCGTTGCAGATCTTAGGAGGAGCTATTCCTCTCGACCTCATCCTAAAAGAAGACCTACTTTGGTATAAAATTAAACGAGACGGCTTGGCGGATATCCCAGCAAACTTACGTGGAAGAATCTGTGCAGACCCCACCTAATGGAAGAAGATCCTCCGGGAGAACACTTTGGCAGAATGGAATCGGCGGTGGGTGACGACCCCGAATGGGGCTACGCTAAGGAAATACTTCCCCACCGTCGAATCGCGGCTAGAGAAGACTTGGGTCCTCCCGGACTACTGGACTTCTCAGATTCTAACGGGACATGGAGGTTTTCGAGCGAAACTTCACAAGCACGGAATAAACATTGATCCTCTCTGTCCCAGTTGCGGGGTCCCAGAAACCGCTGAGCACGTCGTTATTGCCTGCACTGCCTATGAGCCACTAAGGGCCAAGCTGCTGAGAGAAACTGGGCTCTACACACTGTCGGAGAGCGACCTTCCTCAGCTGGTGTCTAAAGACAACTACCAGCACTTCATAAATTTTGTGTCCGGGTGGAAGGAAGCTGTGGGCCCAACCCACTTCACCTTGGGAAGAAGACATGCATCTCCAGTCAGGCCGCAGAACACAGCAGGCGAAGAAGAGGGCAGTGGCTGATCTGAAAAATGTTAGACACTGAGCACCGACTATGAAGTAATGTGATCTACTAGCAGCAGTGGTATGTTATGCAGTCATGCTTATCATACCACTGTTGCTAACACTCGTATTACCTTCAAGGTACGGTAGAGTGAGAAATAAAATAAAATAAAATAAAAATGTTTAGCTTTGTCAACAGAGTGTCCTCCACTAAGCACTTTTGGGAAAATAAAGAAACTCTGTACTATATATTTTTTGAATATCCTTTATATACTAATTTAAGGGAAAGTTTCTACAAAGGAATGAAAAATGTTAATTGGCATGGGTACTATAACCACAAAGTGTAAGCAAGTTAAGAATTTTGTACTACTTTATGGCTAATATTATAAACTACAGGGACTTGGCAGGATGAATCCAATATAGCAATACCGAATGTATTATACTATATATTATGCTGAATGACAAAATTGCATGCTGAGACTATTTTATTTTTGTAACTTATTTGTATTAAATAATTTTTTTGATATTTGTATATGTCAACAAATAATTATTTATTAGAAAAACTATATTGGTATTTATAAATTAAAAGAAATATAATTTAATTTAATATTTATAGATTTGTAGACTCTATTTGTATGTGGAGCTTCCCTAAAAACAAATTATAATTAAATATGATTTGTCAAGACATTGTATATTTTATGAACAATTTTTTTGGAAATTCGTCTCAGAAAATCGCTTTTTTATGCCAACAAACCATTAGCTCAATGTTAAAGCAAAACTTCTTCATTTTTCTGAACATTTTTCTTTGGATTCAGATAATAATCATTTAAACTAATTGATCCAATTTATAGGGTCATCTTATATGAATCGGATTAATATGAATGAAAAAAGTAAGATGAATATGAAAAAAAAAAAGACTACTGTGATCCATTTTAAAGGCCAGTAGTTCTCCAGACTTATTCTTCTATAATGTTATTTAAATAATACTTATAATGTTAAATACATTAGTTTATTAATACCCAACTTCATTTAAAAAGTTGAAAAAACAAATAGAGCCGAATAGATGTTATAAAATTTGAAATAGATAATTGCTGTGAGCTTGGACTGTGGGGCCGTAAGACTTCAAGGAGTGGGGGGAAGGGATCATACTTTCAGGTGACAGCCACAGTAGCCATGCCTCCTTTATGTAATTCTATAATCTGTGGTCTACTACTGAAGCAAGAAAACACAACTGATAATGCGAAAACAACAATATCAAAAAAATATAAAAATAAAAATCAAGATAATGAAAGCTTATCAATATATTTTAATTAAAACACAAACTGTAACAAGTTAAAAAACAAAACAACCTAATACCAATATCTCCTTGCTAGATACACTCAGCAGTAATATTACAGTTCTTCTGACCCTTATTAACAGTGGCGAGACGAAGAAAAAGCAACCCAGTAGCCATGGTGATATTGAACATAACAAACCTGACACTATTTTGGGCAATTGTAATAAAGAAACAGGTGTGGATAACAGCATTAATTTATTGTTATCGCCCACTGTGGTTTCGCAGTCAGCCTAAATCTCCTTCCCCAGTATCTACCATGGAACTGAACCTGATGTTATATATTAATAAAGACTTGGAAAATTTTGTGAATTTCAAAGACTTTTCACCTATGATTTCAACTCAATTGGTTCGCCATTGTTTATCTATATTGTCCCAAGTTATGAGTATAATGTCAATGGTTATTTTTATTTTTTCCAGGCACTTTACCATGCAAGATTTATCTATTCTGGTTTCACTATGCCTTTTTATAAAAGAATGTTAAATAAAAAATTAACAATGAAGGATATTGAAAGCATCGATCCTGAATTTTACAATTCATTGGTATGGATTCGTGAAAACAATATTGACGATTGTGGTCTAGAAATGTTTTTTTCTGTTGATTTCGAAGTACTGGGTCAAGTAATCCATCATGAGTTGAAAGAAAATGGAGATAAAATCAGAGTTGATGAAACTAATAAAGAAGAATATCTAAGGTTTGACTCCTTATTAAAATAGTAATATTCTTAAGTGATGGGAATTATGCCATTGTTTTAATTGTATTCCTTTTTGTTAATATCTTAGGTTAATGACTGAGTGGCGCATGACTCGTGGTATCGAAGAGCAGACAAAAGCATTTTTGGATGGTTTTAATGAAGTAGTACCTCTTGAGTGGTTAAAGTACTTTGATGAGAGAGAATTAGAGTTGATGCTGTGTGGTATGCAAGAAATTGACGTAGAGGATTGGCAACGTAACACAATTTACCGACATTATACTCGGAACAGTAAACAGGTTCTTTGGTTTTGGCAGGTATGTTTTTAATTTATAGCAGACTTGTTTTTTATTTTAAAAAATATTGTTTCCTTATTTTTTATTTTGATCCTATGGCCCAATGATATTTCAGCTTGTACAATAGTTAATTAGAACCATTACTATGCAGCTTTTACAGTTTGTGAATGGTAAGCCAGTAAATCTTCTCATTTCAGTTTGTTCGTCAAACGGACAGTGAGAAGAGGGCTAGGCTGTTGCAGTTTGTCACAGGAACCTGCAGAGTTCCTGTTGGAGGTTTTGCAGAACTTATGGGTACGTTTTTTTTATTTATTTGTTATTAATTCATAAATTTAATTATTTACATATTACTTTGTTCACTTATTGCCAAATATTGCAGATTTTCAATTAACAAAGTAATAGTCCAAAACTTAATAGATATTTTTATACTGGAGCACAGGCTTCTCAATCACACCTCTCAACTGAACAGCATCCCATTTCAACCACTAATCTTTGGCCAAATTTATTTTGAAGTTATTACCATTTTAGGTGTTTTTTAACCATATCATACAAAATAATTGTTCCTTAGTATATATATTTTCCAAATGTTTGTTTTTATAAACAAACTATTGCATTCTTTTCATTTTTATGCATTCCTTCTTTATCTAAATCACTGAAATTTTTGTTGATTTGTTATTTCGTTTGGTCCCTATAGCCTCAGGTCTGTTGCAAAAAAGTTAATTTATTTCATACCAAGATTTCTTCATATAAAATGAATATATCCAATAACCTGATCTGAAAATTGCACTTCTGTCAACTTAAAGCTTAGTAATTAAAGTTAAAGCCTATGAAATGCAAAATGGCAAAAAAAGGTTACTTGGCCTTATGATTACGAAATTTCTGATTTTTTTTTCATATTCTATCCATAAAATGTTTACTTACACTTACTAATATATGAATCATATGCTAAAGGGAAGTATTACAATCGTGAAAAATTTCGACCTCAGGTTTTCATTGGAAATATATTTTTGGGGTCCCCTGAGTCTTGCGAAACGGTCTGTGAAATTGGGTATTTGATGTATGTATATGCCCGCAATGTGACAGCTAAAATTTCGAATATGTGGCACGTTATTTCATAAATTTTGTCTTATGTTTGTTTTTTGTTTTTTTCAATTTTCTCAAAAACGGCTGAAACGCTTTTGGTTCAACTTGTCATGTTTATTGAGAATCAAGTATTCTTTAATATCAGGTAGGGTTTATCATCATAGATTGTTCTGAGGGGGGCTTGAATGGCAAAGGAAAATATAGTTTTTCCTACAAAGCACCTTTGATTTTATTTATATGGAGAAATTAACTGCCTCTCATTATGCCTTAAAATCAGAAATGAATATATATGAAAACAACTCGAGAAACAAATAAAGGAGAAAAAAAGAAAAACGTTGAATTCGATAACACTTAAAACCGTTAAGCCCATGCGCTGTACTCCTTTAATAACAGACCACTGTTTTAATGTAAAGACATTCTGTTTGTGGGAAAAAGTTGCCGAAGTGTTTTGAAACATATATAATTAATGGAAATTATTAATTATAAATTACAAATTATAATAGATAATAATTGTAATAAAATAGTTGTAACTAAATGGAAGTATCAACAACTAAATAGTGGATTATAAAACCAGACCCGGTGGAGTATTTCGCTTGCATGCCTGTTTTACCACAAATGAAAATAAAAATATTTATTGTACTTTAGAGAGTAAATTAGTGTTGCTCAAATTAATTAAAGCAGTTTACGGAGTGAAATACATATGGTACTTGATAGTATTTTTGTTCCACTCTATCTAACAGACAATGTCACAACCAAAATAAAAGTTTTTGTTTTTCTTTGGTTAGATACAGTGGAACAAAACTTTTTACATACAGAAGTACAAAACATTTTTGCAGCTCAGAATGTTGAGCATTCTACAATTTAAAAGGATAAATTTCCCCTGAAAATTACTCGTTAAGGAAAGTCAAATGCTGAGATCTAACCCAGCTATTGAAGGCCCTTTTTAACTGAAAAAAGGTTTTCCCCATTGCATCGTTTTTATTGTATTTAAATCAATATACTTATTACTTTCTTGGAAGGAATTTACTTAATCTGGTAAAAATATTTCACATATAAGAAAAATTACTATCATTTATTTAAGTATAAATCCTTTGTTTTTGTTAAAATATCGATGATAGTAGGGTGTATAAATAAAAATGACCATTTTATCAAATTCCAGAGTACAAAAGTCTGTAAATATTTCAATGCTATTTATTATTTACCAATACTTAATAATCCCTTCATAGCATTCTCTAAGCTTGTTTACTGATACTGGACATCTTCAAAACAGGCCTCAGTTTAGTTATTTATTTCAAAGAAGAAACATGACAGTGTCCTACAAAATTCTCATAATTTTAAGACTACTGGAAAAAAAATTTCACAGCCGCTGAAGCAACTCGTGAAATTATTAAATATGAAGGGGAAGGTTTCTTTACAGGTCCTTGACCAGTGCACTACACAGCTTTGGTTTGAAAAATTTAGATGTGGAGATACGATATTGGAAAGGCTCCAGGCGACCATTAATGGATTTTGATGAGGTTCAGAAGGAAGCTGTGGCGTCAAATGGGTCCACAAGTACTCGCGGGGAGTGTGGTGTTTTTAATTTGTAATTTTGCGGAAGTTGAAAATGCGGTCCAAGAGTTCTTTGACAGCCATCACAAGGAATGGTATCAGCGTGGCATCAAGCAATTGGCTAGCAGATGGATAATGAGGGTAGATAACAATGGACTATACTTTGAGTATTAATTGTATTTTATATCAAAGAAATATAAATACAAATATTTGGTTAAAAACCGGTCATTTTTTTATTTATTTATTTTTTTTTTTTTTATACACCTTCGTTTTTGTCAAAATCGATGTTAAATGACTTATATGGCTTATGATAAATATTGCCGGGCTCGAAAACTTCGCTTTCGTATTTGAGCCACATCCCATACTAGAAGAAAAACAAAACCTATTACCACCACTGATGCATCTTGAGCCCCCTTATTCATAGTGAGGTTGCTGGACAACATTTTTTTTTCATTGATTTGAATCTGTGAAAGCAGTGTTGCATTGATTGTAATCTATACCTAACTTGTAGTTTTTGATCAATTAAAGATACCATAAGTATTAGAGACATCTATGAGTTATCAATTGGCAATCCTAGTGTATTGAACTAAAATAACAGGTGTAAGCCAATTTATCGACAACATTTTATTTTCATTCAATATTTAGAGTAGGTAATTATTGAAAGGCTGACAACTCCCTTCGTCTTTGTTTTGAATCAAGGTTGGTTTTTATAAAAACTCTAATCTGCTTATTTGTCCATATGGGGGTGATTATCATTCTATGGGAAAGTTTAGCATTTAAATTTTGAAATTTTTGAAATAAAAATAGGTGGAATAAAAAAAGAATCCTATTTTTATATGGACACCCATCCACAGCGAATCTAGCAATATAGCAGTTCATTTCTTAGCATTCTTGCATAAGCATGATCATTTCTTGAAATTTAATTAATTCATACTAAATTTCATTGCCGTGTCAATTACTTTTTGTAAAACTGCCTAATTTGCATCAATGTTTAGTTTATTCTCCATTTAATGCAGAATGAGATTATACCATAATAATGTATCACCATGGGGAAAAAAATACTTAAACTTAAAATCAAATTTTTTCTAACGAATAAAAAAAGGCATCAAAAAATGCCTTAACATAAAATCTATCTATCTAATAATTATATATTGCTAGAAGGAGAATCAAATTTTCAATCAAATGATGAAAGTATACCAACCGTCGAGATGGCCCCATGCGCTACATGTAAGCAACCTATTACCAGGGACGATAAGTCATCAATTGCATGCATCTCTTGTAATAAATTATTCCACAAAAAATGCTGTGGAATAATAGAGACTGATGCCAAAAATAAGCAGTGGATATGTCAGAGCTGTCAAACTCTAAAACCAGGTGGCACTCAATACCCAACGGAATCTAACAGCAGCCTTCTTGAAAACTTTTCAACAATTTTAGCCCACCTTGGATAAAATTGAAGGCATTATACCTTGAATTAAAGGCATAAAAAAAGCTATCGAGAAGCAATCAACCACAACTTTCGAGAACGCAGAGCACCTCAAGTCTATGGAGGAGCGGGCGATAAAACAGGAGGAATTAATAGAAAAACTGTTAAACGAAAATAACACCCTTAAAACCCAATTAAAAAGCTTAGAAGTACGTCTAAATAAGTCTGAACAGGCTTACCTCGATAAATCATTAGAAATAAGAAGGATCCCCATGAAGACCGGGGAAACTCCCGAGGGCGTCGTCTTTTCTATCGGAGTAGCCCTGGGCCTAAAATTGAAAGAAGAAGATTTGGACCAGGTAGAAAGGAAAAGAACGAAAGGAGAAAACACCCGTCCACCGTCGCTATTGGTGCACTTGACATGTTAAACGGTCAGAGATGAATTTCTTAGGCTCCGACGAGTAAAAAAGCATTTTCGACCAGACATTTGGGGTGGGACTCCGATGAGAAGATCTATCTGAGCAAAGAAATGACCCCAGGGAACAGACATCTGTACTGGCTGGCAAGACAGAAGAGGAACGCGGGCATAGTTAAATATGTGTGGTTTGCCAGGGGAAGAGTCCGCTGTCGGCGAGATGACGGTCAGCCAGTAGTAATCGTCAATAAGGCAGAGGATTTTGAAATTTTTCAATGGAAACAGCCTTCAAGTTACCTCGATACAGTACACTTAATCTTTTGACAAATTAATGTTTTTGTTTCTAATTTTACTTTTGTCAGCCATTTTTCTATTAATTTTTGCGGTATCAATTATATATTCTTATTTTCATGTTTAAGTTTTTAAATAAGATTTACCTTTATCAGGTCACAAATTGATAGACAGTTCATTTTCTTTCATTTCTATTCATTTCATCTTTAAGTTTTTGCTTAAGATTTACCTTTATCTGGTCACAAACTGATAATCTGATTATTTTATTCCATCTTTATTTTATTTTATGTTTAAGTTTCTACATAAGATGTACCTTTATCAGGTCACAAGTTGATAATCTGTTAACTTTAAGGCAATACTATTCTGCCACATTAATGACGGTTGGATTAAGGAAAACAAATGTTCCCTTCCTCGCAACTATTCTCCATCCCGGATATTCTCATGATATAATTTTTTCTTCCTATATCTATGAATAATATCCTCCTAACATGTCATGTCAACACCCCGTCCATCCCAGCCCATATCGACGAAATTATAGATTATTTCCATTATAACTTTTTCCACATCATTGCAGGGTCAGAAACCTGGCTCAAGCCCAATATTCCATCTTCCTCTGTAGCCATTCCAAATTATACCCTCATCCGCCATGACTGAACAGACCGAAACGGTGGAGGTGTCGGTCTGTTCAGTCATGGCGGATGAGGGTATAATTTGGAATGGCTACAGAGGAAGATGGAATATTGGGCTTGAGCCAGGTGTCTGTCTGTTCATGGATGACAGCCTAAAAGTCAAAATCCTAGAAAAATCTCCCCCCCCCCCCAAGACACACCACATGCCGAGTATCTACTTACTGAAATTTCCTCTAACTCCTTTTCCCTTCTCTTCTCAGTAATCTATCGTCCTCCTCTAGCCAAATTCCATTCAAACTTTGAGACATCTCTCCTTACCTTTGTCCCTCTCTATAATAATATAATCATCGCTGGAGACTTTAATATAAACATTCTCTCTAATTCCCCCGAAAAACAGTTCCTCTTTGATTTGTTATATTCCCTCAACCTCTTCATCGTCCCTTTCCAGCCAGCCCATCATACCCAATTTTCCCATACTCAAATTGATCACATCTTTGTCGACTCCCGTCAAAAACTTTTATTATACTCGGAAAGTCCTATGCCATCTTTGTCGAGCCACAACTTAATCCGTATGTCCTATGATCTTCTGACTCCTACCTTCATTCCAAAACAAATATCCTGGAGAAAACTCGATTCTCCGATGCCCGACAAAATAAACCCATCTCTAGATCAACTAACTCATTCCTTAGAACTCATTTATTCCTCTGAATCGATTGACGATATGGTCGAATGCCTTTCATCCAATCTCCTTATCTTCCTAAATGAAATTGCACCCGTCAGAACCTTTACCTTCAGACGCTCCCCAGCCCCTTGGATCAACTCAGAAATACGAGAACTAATGAAGAAAAGAGATGCTGCCAGAAGACGTTATAGAGGTACCCACATACCTTAAGATTATTCTACTTTCAAAATCCTCCGAAACCTCACCCAATCCTCCTTACGCCGATCCAAGACACAGTATTTTCAGAACGTTCTCTCGAAAGCCTCAGATCCTAAATCCAAGTGGAAAATCCTCAGGAAATTTTCAGTAATTAGCCCCACGTCCAGCACTATCTATCCAGTCTCGCCCGATGACTTAAACACCTTTTTCACATAATCCCTTCCGAATGAGCCTCAATTCCTGTACCAGCCCCCAGACATACCATTTAATGATAATAACTTCTACTTTTCCTATATTCTAGGATCTAAGGAATTGATTACCTCCGTACTTAAATCTCGAACCAATGACTCTGGCCATGACCAAATCCTAGTAAAATTGGTAAAGCTTAGTCTCCCAGCCATCCTTCCTGCGCTCCTGCTTATATACAACTTTTCCTTGCTAAATTCCATCTTCCCTATAGCCTGGAAAAAAGCACTCAATATTTAGCTTATCCTCAATATATAGCCTTATCCGTCCACTCAATAAAGTTCCTCATCCTTCAACGCCCTCTGATTTCAGACCAATTGCCCTCCTCTCCAATCTCTCGAAACCATTGGAAAGATTAGTCCATTCACAACTTACATCCTTCCATTCAAAAGCCTTCCATTCCGTCGATCACACAATACTCCTCTCCAAGCTTCATAAGCTATCCTTATCCAATATTGCACTACGCTGGTTCCAGTCCTTCCTGTCTTCCCGTTCACAAGCAGTTATTATTCCTAATAAACCACCTTCATCGTCCTTACCTCTCTCCAGAGGTGTACCTCAGGGCTCTTCCCTTTCTCCAACCCTCTTTTCTGTCTATAGTATAATAATGTAATAATAATAACTTTATTGGCTATTAGAATACATTCTTTTAGCCAGGAGTCCGGCCCAATTGGTGTTAGTAAGGCTTTCATTGTTTTTTTGTTTTTTTGTGTTTTTTATATCATTAATATTAGTAACAAAGTATGTAATAATTTTTACAAAACATATTAATTAAAAAGTGGTAAAATATTAAAATATATCATATATAATTTAGTATAATATTAATCCCATTCAACAATTCAAAAACAATGGTAGTAATTTGACGGATTGAACAATAACACAATTAATAATAACCATGACAGTTCATTATTATGGTTGTATGATAAAGGTGAGTTAGCAATGATACTAATTTGATAGCATACTCACAATAGCAAATACTGTGATTTAAGATCTGGCCACACATGTCCGTACCGTAGCAATAATACAGGTTATGTTCAGAATATTTTTAATTTAACTTACATATTATCTTTAGTTATGCCTAAAGTGGCCTGGGTCTGACATGTGTGGCTTGAACTTTAGGTATAACTAAAGGTAATATGTAAGTTATATTAAAAATATTCTGAACATAACCTGTATTATTGCTACGGTGCGGATCCGGTGCGGACATGTGTGGCCAGACCCTAAGTCTGTGTTTCAAACAAAACATCTTGATTAATATTAAGTATAACAAGTAAATAGATAGGTGAACTATTTTAATTATACAATAAACTATTATAAGGTGTAAAATTCAGTTAATTTAAAACATTTAATTTAAAGGCATTCCTCGATACCTGCGTATATTATCCAGTCAATAGGAAAACGACACTTAATACCAGAGTGGCTCAGTGAGGACAATAGTAAACATGCCTACCACAAGTCTACATATTCATAGATACACACCCGAATACAGCCACAAACACACACACGATGGCATATGTATATATATACACACACACATACACTTTTTTTTTTTTTTTTTATCATTTATTCGTTTATTATAAAAGATCTAATTTTTAAGCAGCCTACTGTGTAGTAGAAAATGTCGAGCTTTTGTTGATTTTCTATTGAAAGTAGGTTTCCTAAAATTGAATTACTTTGTAAATTAATATAATAAGCTATGTAACGGCTTCTTAATTCTTTATACATTGGGCATTCTATTAAAAAATGGTAAAAATTTTCGGGTTTTTGAAGGTTGCAAATAACACACATACATGTAAATATTAGACTGTTTTACGAAAGCGAAAAATTTTATTTTTCTTAATTATATCGAAAATATAATGCTAGAAATGGTGGGGAAAAAAATCTGTGGAAGTTGGAGCTCTTAAAAGAGAATGCAATAAAAATAAATAAAAAATTGCCTAAGTGTAATAAAATCTAACTTTCACCGAATTTTTTTTTAACATTTCCAACAACATTTTCGATATAAAAAAAATTTATGGATTACATAACAAATGTAAAAGAATAATTTATACTTACAACACAATTGCCGCAGGGATAACTTACCAATTGATAATTGATCACTTATCGAGCGGGAAGAAAAATATTAAATTACTAAAATAACTATTAAAAAATAGAGGTTGGTGATAGAAGGGTGAAAATTTAGGGTTGGTATGTTTTGAAGCCAAATTATTAAAAAAAAAAAAAAAAAAAAAATTGTCCAAAAAAAAATAAAAAAATTTAGGGGTGGACAACCCTCATTACTTAGGGGTATTAAAAATAGATAGTAGCCGATTCTCAGACCTACTGAATATGCATATAACATTTCATGAAAATCGGTCAAGCCGTTTCAGAGGAGTATGGTAACTAACATTGTGACACGAGAATTTTCTATAAAAGATATATATGTAAAGATAGGTACTAAGGTGTGGGGTTATCATACCTTGAAGACTACATTCATTGATGGGTAAACATTGAGTAAACATTCGCACAAGTTTTGATGAATTTGAAAATATCTAAAAATTGCGTTATGTAACTATAGAAGTTGTAACCTTTGAGATATGATTATGAATGAAATTTTCACTCACAGACCATTACGCGGGACTTGGTTATTTGGACTCAGAGGACCACAAAACGTGTATTTCTGTTATAAAGTGGGATTCGAAATTTTTCACGATTTTAATAGTTTCCCTTGCTATACATTTCATACATAGGTAAGTGAAAGTAAAAATGTTTGATGTACGTAAAAACTAATTTCACCATTTTTAAGAGGTAACCAAGGGGGAAAAGAATACAATAATTTAATGCCTTCAATTCATAGAGAAAAGATTTAAAAATCGGGCCATTTCAATGGCGTTAATAAACATTAACTTCCATTCACGACGAAAGAACACTGCTGCATCTGCCGAAATACTACAGAGGTGATAACGGGAAGTAAAATCTTACTCGATAGTACTGACATTATTGAATTTCTCTCTTTGGATCACTTAATTCCCACTTATTTGGTTTACGATTCGATTATTGATCCTTCCCTGCTAATGATGTGGTTTCCAAGTTTCAATTTAAATTTTTTTTTATTGATTTATCATTTGCACCAAATTATTAAACAGTTTAATATAGAATTTTCAATCAGGTTAACAAATTTTGTCAAATAAGTGAATACTACAGAGCAAAATATGTTTTATGAAAGAAAAATTGTTATTGGTTACAACCTATGCCAATTTAGAAGTAAGATAAAAAAAAAAAACGATCAGATTCGATCTTAAGATCACAAAAATATGTTTTAATTTTCATTTCATTCGTTTGAGATCTGTCCACAGAAAATTTTTACATCTAAAGAGGCCACAATGCCAGGTTTGTCTTTGAATAGGTAGTGACAAGAAGTTGCCTATAGTTTGAGAATCACCCTTGGAAGATTGATGACATTATCAATAATCTTCAGAATCTGAAATTCGTCTGGATCTCTTTAAAGAATTTTTCTTATTGAGGTCTGCAGCAAAAGCAAGGCAATGCAAAGTATTTCAACACATCCGCATACCTATTTTATGAATCGCCTCTCGTTTGAGATCAAGACCATGCCAAGTGAATTCAACAGATTCTTTGATCAAATTCTGGCTTACCTACATGGAGTATTATGATGTCTTAATCATTCATGGCTCCAAGTTAAAAGAGTGATAGCTTACCTTGAAAAGTTAAAAAAAAAAACGGGCTAAACCTGAGCAGATCAAAATTTTCGTTTTTCAAAACTCAAGTTTAATACTTTGGGTACTGTGTCAGCCAAGAAACTGAAATTGCCAACATGGAGGAACCTAAAAATCCTGATAAGTTACACTGTTTCTTAGGAATAGTTACCTACTAAGTCAGATTCATACCTAACCTGTCTTCCATAACCTACTCTTTGCATCAATCATTCTACATAAGAAGCCTAAGGGTTTGAACCCAAAAATGTCAAAAGGCATTCCAGCAACTCAAAACAGAAACATGGTTTTAACACCAAATGATCCATAGCTTCTAGTGAGTTTGGCTTGCTGGAGTCAGTCAGATGCAATGCTGCGTCCCAATGCGCAATGCTGCGTCTGATGCAATGCTGTGCCCACAGGGATTGCTGGAGTCTGATCTCACATAATGGCTTATGAAGGCCTATAACCTTCATCTCAAGATCTTTAACAAAGGCAAAAAAAAATTATTCCCGACTTTAACTAAGAGGCTCGCAATAATTTTCTGAGACTTTACTTGTATCTCGCTGGCCACCAATTTATGCTAATTACAGATAACCAGCTATTGACCAGAAATTTCCACCCTGAAAGGAAGCTGCCATCCTTCACGTTAGCGAGGCTACTTGAGAATGCGAGGAGGTAATCCTCACAATGCCAAAAACACATTACTTTCAAACCTTCATCAAGATCTAATTTCTGGAAAACCATCTGACCACGAATACAACACTTCAAATGGCATTGTTTTCATTCCATAAGCCCTTCAAAAAAGAGTTCTCTTGGAAGTACACAGAACTCATGTGGGCAGAATAAAAATAAAGCAGTTGGCTAGACGTCTCAGCTTCTTGAAAAAAAAAATATATATATATTATATTTGTCATTTATATTCGGGTAAAATAAATGACAAGTTGACCAGCCAGTCTGCTGAAATAAATGACAAGTTGACCAGCCAGTCGGCTGAAATAAATGACAACTTGACCTGCTAGTCAGCTGAAATAAATGTAGATTTACCAGCCAGTCTGTCAAGCTTAATGATAAGATTTCCAGCCAGGCTGCTGAGATAAATGATAAATTGACCAGCCAATCAGCTGAGATAAATGACAAGTTGGCCAGCCAGTCTGTTGGGAATATCGCGTTTGAGGCTTGAAAGATTAAAACGGGCGCTAGAAAAAGGGGCCCAGTTGTTAGCAGGAAACCAGCTATTACAACATGGGGAATAACTTCAACCAATCATCACAGAAAGCTAAGCCAGGATAGAGTCCCTAATGGTTATAAAACATATTATATTGAGCTCATGAAATAAAAGAAATAAATTATTCTGCTGAATTATATTTATAGTACTTGCTATTGGTGATGTTCATTATACTGATGACAGGCTCTGCAACCTGGATTTTTCTATACAGATCATAGGTCAAGACTGCCGGTGAGATGTCGAGATGTCAAGCTGAGATGTTGATGAGCTGGATCTGCTAGATAGATTGAGCTTTGCTTTTTCTTCTCCCCCTCTCGCTTTTTCCTACCTTTTTGATGCGATATCTGGTTGTCAAACAAGGCTATTATATCTCTCTCTCTTTAGAAATATCTCCGTCTCGCTCCCATACGACCGTTGGAGCATCGAATGTTCCATCCTGTGTGTACAGGTGGACACCGGCTTCTTACTAATTCCCTTTATCTTTCCTTTTGATTCTAGACTCAAAAGTTTTTCAATTCCTTATTATTTAGAATAGTGCCTGATTTATAATTTATTAAGTTTTAATTAGGCAGTACCTATTTCATGTATCAATCGCCTTTACTCATTTTTAAAATTTTTTTTTTTTTTATGTATATGGTCTAAATGACAAAATCAAATTATTACTTTGCTATAATCAAAACTTATCCCAATATGGATTCATACACAATGTTCTAATTTCTTTACTTATTAATACAATTTTCAATTTAAAAAAATATGGTTTTTAAATTTATGATACATAATCATTATTTCTTCTTAATATTATTTTACAAGAGAAATTCTTCTTCGTCTTCATTATTTACATTTATCCTGTATTCATTAACTTAAGTATAAGATAAAATAACTTGTATTACAATCTAAGTTTTTTTATTGTGCATGATTTGGCAATTATACCTTACTACTTAAATACTTGACCCTTTTAAAAAAAATAATAAATTGAGAAAAACATTGACAATCTTTCCATTATAAAGTGACAATTCAAACATTTATCAAGAAGCCGAATAAAATGAACTTTATTTAACAAATACTTCAGTGTCTTATGTGGGAAACGCCTATATTCTACTCCAATTCTCATATAATATGACCATATAATATATTATTTCCTCCAATAACATAATTATATCTCTTCAAATAAAATCATGTTGATCCCCCCTAATATACAACTTCTTAATACTTCCTATACCGGCATTTCCGGTTACATATCAGCGTCTTTGCGCAATAAACTTTAATATGGCTCTTATTTAGCCGACAAATACTAATTCGGTTTCTAAGACCGTAAATTCCCCAAATATTTCCTAAACATATTATTCTCCTTAACATATTATATTCTCCTTCTTTTATTTAACGATGTTCCGAATCAACTGATACTGTTAATAAATTTGGCATTAATTCGAAACTTATATTCTTCCATTGGTTATATTTCTCAGTTTCTCAAATTCTTATTTAATTATTATTGTATCATTGATACGCACAAAAAAAAATTATATCCCACCTTATAAGATACATGGTTCAAGGAACAAAAAAAATATTATATTTTATATTATAATTGATCTCAAATTAAATACTTTAATACTCAAATTATTATTAATCGAATAAATATTTATATTATTAGAATTATTATTATTTTTTGCTTAAATACTAAAGAAATCCATTTCCAGTCCGTAATCGTTACCAATGTTGACCTATTAAACTCGGGGATGGGTAGGCATCACACTACCACAAGTAGGCAACTTCTACAGCTTGATAGATAAAAGCAAGGGAGATGGAGATTCACTCTCATTAGAGAGAGTGGGTTGCAACCAGTTTGTCCCACTGAATTTTATGTAATTCGAAGACATTAAAGTGCCCATTTTTTAACTCACGATAAAAATCTAATTTCTAAAAAATTAGGCTACAATCATAATTTAATTTATATATCTAATTAATTTAATTTATTGTGCCTTAGTTCCTTGAGGTCATCTCTCGACGTCAAAGGAGGTATATTGAAGTATTAATTAAATATCTAACTCCAATCCAGAGTTGGGCAAATTGTAATCTAAATAATGATTAAGGAATATGAATAATTGGTAATCATAAAACAATTGAATAATGAATAACCATTATTCATAATCAGTACGGAGTATTTTTAAAGATTTTTGAGTGTTTATGGTATTCATTTGAAATGAATAATGAATAACTGGTATTCAGTTATTCATGATTAATGAATACTGATAAATTCAGTTTGTCATTATTCATTAATAAAATATATTCATGAGCTAGGATTAATATAATATTCATCAATCATGAATAACAAATATTTACCAATCATCAATCATGATTATATGATATATTCATAACCATTATTCTTTTAAATTTAAAAGACGAGGATGCATTTCTTAATTGTTTGTTTGCTTAACGTCACTTTTATGTCACTAAGGCTAATCGGACGATGCTACAGTGGGAGTCCTAAATTTTGCCTATCCAGGTATAATTAGGATATGGGTCTATAACGAGTACTTGACATCATACAGGCTCGGGACCTCCATTTTACGTCCTATCCAAGGGCTAAGGATTTTATACTCCCATTAAAAAATTCTAGGGCCACCGCTGGGCCTACCACTGGTGACCCTGGGTGCATTTCTGAATTAAAAGTTGTCCTGATGAGCAAGGACAAATCCTAAGCAGTGGGTGTAGTCAAGTGAACAGCATTTGAAGTCACAAGTAAAGAATTAGATCATAATTCCAATGGGTATTAGTAAAGGTCTATTGACAAGAATGGAAAGAGCAAACAAATTTTCAATCATTAATGATTAGTAAGACTCAGAATTATGATTTTTTTTTTTGTAATCATGATTAATGAATTTATATTATTCATGATTAATGAATGATCTGTAATCATGAGTAGTGAATTCCCATTAGTCATGATTAATGAGTAATCATGAATAATGAATTCTACTTAATCATGATTACTAATATTTAATAATGAATAATGGTCATTCATGATTGTTGAATACGTTATATTCATGACTAATCCACGACCAGCGATTAATACAATTCATGATTAATGCTTCCGCGCTAAAGAATGATTTGTGAATATTGATTAAAATCATTATTCATATTTTTGATTATTAGTCATAATCATGATTACATTTTTATTTAAATATGCCCAACTTTGCTCCAAACTAACATTGTTAGAAGTAACCTAAGTCAGGGAGCTGCCTGTAATGTATCCTTGTCAGAGATTCAGACTGACCGATTTTCCACTATTAAAATAATTATGAAATTATGAAAATAAATACTCCAGAAGTACAATCTCTCTTTATTCCATGAGATTACACTGGGTGATATTGTTGTAATTTATTCTTATAATTATCAATTTCAGGTAGTAATGGTCCTCAGAGGTTTTGCATTGAAAAAGTTGGAAAAGAGACCTGGCTTCCTCGCTCTCATACATGCTTTAATCGCTTAGATCTCCCACCATATAAAAGTTATGATCAACTTGTTGAAAAACTCAACTATGCCATTGAAGAAACTGAAGGCTTTGGTCAAGAATAATTTTCTGTTAATAAACTTCAAAATGTTAATTTTATATTCCTGTAAATAATAATTTCATTTTACCTTTTTTTTTTTTTTTTTTTGTCTTGTCTTTGTCTTTTGCACAAGCAGATTTAGCATGCTTAAAAAAGTTCCTTTTGTACAGATGTAGTATTTTATTTTATGAAATGAGAATATTAACCATTAAATTAAGTACTTGCATTGTTTATAGAATGTTAAATAGTTTGAAATATATCTGTATTTCATATATATATATTTGTGTGTGTGTGGGCGCACCTGTTTCTTAAAAAATTACATTATTAAAGTATTGTAAATTATTAATATGTAGCATAGAGTGTAAATATCAGATGTAAATAGTCACACTTATGTTGAAATAAAATGATTGGTTAAGTGTGTTTTAACACTGTATATTCAACACAGTTTTTTTGTTAATATTGTATATTATATTGTATATTAATTAATAAAATCCATCCAAAGATTGATTTATCATACCCATAGTTTTTATTTTCAACAACCTCTACTTCAGCAATTGCTACTCGAACTACAATAATCACTTGAAGTCACTATTTTCTTTGACAGGTGTGAATCAAAGAGTTGACAAAATTACTGTGACAGAAAACTATTTATTGAAAAATTTTAATGGCCTAAGTAGAAAACTATTTAGTTGACAAATTTAGCATAAGTTTACATTCTGCAAATTTATGCCATATGAAAATTTGTGCACCCCACATATGTATGATTCATTCCACTTGAATTAATGTAATAAGTTTCGTGACCACTAATCAGAAGTTGTTGGGTTTGAATGTAGGGGTTTGTGTTAGATGTTAATATCTGTCGGGTATATGTTGAAAGTTAATCTTTAGCTGAAGTTTTTGTAGTATTGTGTGGTTGTATCGATAACTGTTGGAACATCTAGGTCCTGGTGAAGTAATTCCTTTCTCTCATAATATCGTGCATCTACAATTTTCTTCAATACTTTGGGCTGGAATGGCTGAATTCTTTGGACATTTGAGGCATCGTTGTGCCTTATAGTTCTATCCTGCCTAGTTCTATCTGGCCTAATTAGTACTTTGTATAATGTAAGTCCGTTAGTTAAGGATAATTTAGAGGGACTGTCAATTAATCATGATAACAGTCCACATCATTTGTTTATTTGCTTTCTTACCAGTCAGATGTGGATTTCCCAGGACTTTTTTGATTTTGATAAGGGTTTTGCATTTTTTAAAAAGTATATATCAACATATGGGCATATTTAAAATAAGAAACTATTGTATAATTTGTTAGGTGGGGTATAGTCTGCTTAAGTAGCGAGAGGTTTTTTCTCCATATATATATATATATATATATGGCAGAAAGAAACTTTCTGTTGTGAGCCTTGAGATATTTCATCTTGCTAGCATGTTGCTACCTGGTGGATAACCAGGATACTCAATTCTATCTCCATGTTTGCCTTCATTGTTTCTAACCTGGTTTGTGGTGCTAAAATTAGACCATGCCTCCATGGCCAACCAGAGGGGTGGGGGCAAAATCCCCGATGCACATAGCAGGTCCTATTTGTCTGGTTATCATGCAAATGATTTAGGGCAACTGACTGTAGATTGGAAACTTGCCGGGTTATAATGTAATACGATCTTTTGATGAACAGAAAGCAAGGAAAGCTATGTTGTTGATTATCGTATGTATTGTAAATGTAAAAAACAGTGTGTCTGAAGTTACAAGTACTAAAGTTAATAATATATTAATTTTAATTTAATATTAGTTTTGTGTTGGGTATCTACTACAATATAAAACTAGGAGGAGCACGGGATGAAAAATTTAATTTTCTTATTTAGGAAAGTAAAGTAAAACCGAAACTCCTTTTCTTCATGTTGCATCTGAATTTTTCTTTATGTGCAACATGAACCGAAATGGTTCATGTTGCACATGTCCTTCCAAATCTTTTCGAGTGACATAACTAAAATGGTTATTTCATCAAGCTAGTGTGAGTGCAAAACATTTATTTACTGGTCTGCTAATGATGAACTTTGGATTTTGCGCCAAATAACAAATATTCCAAAATTAGGTGCTCAAAATTGACTACATTAGTTGAAAAACATTTAAATAAAATGGTATGTGCTGAAACCATTCGAAAGGTCTTAAGAAAAAACCAATACAACGGTAGAGTTGCATGGCAAAAACCTTATGTCAGTGACAAAAATAAAAAGCTTCAAATCAATTTTGCTGAGGATTGTTTAACAAAAGACATGGACTTCTGAAAAAGTGTTCTGTATTCGGATGAGTCAAAATTTAATTTGTTTGGCTCTGATGGAAGAGGTTTCCTCTGGAGAAAGTCAAATGAAGAGCTCCATGAAAAAAATCTTCGTCCGTCCATCAAACTTGGAGGTGGTCATGTCATGGTTTGGGAGTATATTGCTGCCTCAGGGGTAGGAAATCTTATTTTATTGAAGGAACAATAGATAGACATTTATATTGTCACATCCTGAAAGAAAAATTTTAAAGCAAGTGCAACCGAGCTTGGAATAATAAATAATTTTGCTTTTTATAGTGATAACGATCCCAAGCATTCTTCTTATCTTGCAAGAGAATGGTGTTTATATAATTGCCCCAAAACTATAAAAACACCTCCCCAATCACGAGACTTAATAGAGGATTCATGGAGTAAATTAGAAACAGCATTGAGGAAACATGAGATATCAAATAGAGAAGATCTCAAGAAGAATGGGATAAGATAAGCCCAACTTAAACAGAAAAGCTTCTCCAATCCAAGCCAAATTGTTTGAAAGAGGTAATAAAAAATAAAGGCTTAAAGGTAATAAAAAAATAAAGTACTCAAATTCAAAATATTATTGATTTTTTCAATGTTTTTAATTTTGCATCCTTTTCACTGTGACCTTAGAATTGTATATTTTTTCATGAAGTTGTAGTTTTATTTTAGGATTTGATCTCAAATAAACTTCTAAGTATTGTCAATTTTAGACCAATGTTTGTACTTTATATTTGTAAACAAAAATTGTTGAAAATAAATTTTAGGCTTGGTATAATTTTTTTTTTTCAAATTAAATTCCTTGCATCATTTTGACTGTGAGCCACTGTATGTTTTGAAGTAATTGTGTCCAGTTGCCTACAGACATTCAAGCCTTACAGTTGAGCTGGGTTAGGTACTACTGAACTCACATGTTACAACATTAGGTAGTGATATGAAGTATGTTGCTGGCTAGCTATTATAATCATTACAGGTAGGGTGCACTCTATAGAAAAATGTTAATGTTATTGTAAGTAATTTACAATTCATATATTTATTATACAGTACCAGTCAAAAGTTTAGACTCACCCTTAGATTTTGTAAAATAAATAAGTAACAACATTTTATTTATTGGACAACGTAACAACTATAATTTTATTTTTAATTTATTTATAACTAGCTTTAATATCACGGTTTCACCCACGGAATTTTGAAAACAATGAGAAAAGCCGTGGGTCCAGAAAAGTTCGTTAGGACAGAAATGAGATTTTTTTTATTCCAACGGTTGATTTCGTAAAAATCTAATGTAAAGCGAGATCATAACGATTTTTATAACAATAAAGAATATACCCAGAGATTGGCTGTTATGCAATTTTAATATGGACAGGTGTTCGCACCTGGTATGAAAGAACCACTAAGCGAAATTTGGAGAATTTAGGACAAACGGTATGTATTTCTATAAAGAACAGACAAAAAAACAAACAGAATTTCAACTTTATTTATATAGATTGTATTCGAAACAATCATATAATTTTTGAAATGTTATCTCTTGAGTTACTATTATTTTTTTAAACTTTGAAGATTGTGAATTAAATACAAGTGAGTCTAAACTTTTGACTGGTACTGTATGTTCCATAATTAAGGAGATGAAATTTATTTCTGTATTAGTTAGTTCCTAATTATGTTGTTTATGTTTTCGTTTTCATTTATTTTCTGTAACCATTCAATTAATGTTCATATTTCTATGTAAATAAAACGAATTTTATATTTATTGAGTGTTGATAGTTTAATTATAAAATGCCATGTGGCAAAGCTAACCTAATATAGGTTACAAAGGTATTGGCGTTACAGAAGATAGCGATTCCAACTGATGTAAAGGGAATTCGACGGTTACTAGGGTCCCTAAATGATTACAGACGAGAAAACTACGATAGCAGCCACTGCTAGCGTTCCCCGATTTTTCGAAGCAATTTACCGTAACAACAGACGCGAGCGAGTAAGCGCTGGGGCCCGTATTATCACATGATTCGGACGGAGGAGAAAGACCCATTGCTTATGCCAGTAGGCGCCTAAGGCCCAATGCACACGGACGAAACTTTTCTGCGATCCGGACTATAAGCCAGGTCAGGGGTACCTGGAGTATAATGGTAAATCCGGTCGGTCCATTGTACTCCAGGTACCCCTGACCTGGCTTATAGTCCGGATCGCAGAAAAGTGTCGTCCGTGTGTACCGGGCCTAAGGGATACCAAAACTAGATATAGCGCGCTAGATTGATTGATTGATTGATTTATTCTTTATTGTCTTAGGGCCTTGGGCCCTTTCTTACAGACAAATATATGCATATGGCTGCAGCAATGAATGAAACAAAATACACTTAATAAGATAAAGTAAGATATAACATCAAGATGAGAATTTAAATAAATCATACACATAAAAATAAAGGCACATATCTTTTTCACTGCCCTTCTTCATTTCTCTTATTTCTATCTATTTAAATATATGGGAGTAAAGTAAAAATACACCTCTAAGGAAAAATCCTTATATATATATAAATCTCGTGTCCCGATGTTTGTCTCTCTATTTCTCAGAAACTACTCAACCGATTTTAATGAAATTTGGCTCAATGTATATAGTTCTTGCCAACTTAACGGACCGGATAGTTTTTAACTTGATTAGTGATCAAAATAATTTTTATATAGCGAATTATTGCAAATACAGTAGGTCGTGTTTCGATTTATTAACATGGCGTCATATGTCGATTTCATAATGTTTTTCTTTATAAGCATGCTATTGTAATACAGGTTATCATTATTATAATTTTGTATTGCGTTATGTGAGTGCAGTTATTTGTTCCTATATTATTATTTTCCACAGACAAATAGTAATACAAATTTGTATTTATTGTTAATTTTCATTAAATAATAAATAAATCAAGAAAAGGTTACAATAAATTCTCAAATGTGTAGGTACTTTTTCTTCCTTTTCCTTTTTTATTTGTATTTAAATTAAATTACTAGCTAAGCGCTGAAACGCTTTGCTGTGGCCCACCCTGATATCAACTTTTAGTAAAGTAAATACATTTTAATAATTTAAATTAGGCTATTATTTGAAATAATACTCTATAAATGTTGTAACAGCACCTACTGTCATAGGTGTAACCTAATAGAAACCTGACTTGGGGAGTCAGTGTTGCCAAAAATTAGTGAAAATTAGTAAGCTGGCTACACTGCGGGTAACCAGTCGTAAAAACTCCCTCACAAAAAGAGTGTGTTTTGATTAGGTGTTGTGGGATACTTTGTGATTTGCTAAAGAACTGCATAATTAAGAGTTTAATGTTATATTTTCAGTTGATTTATTTAACAGAAGTTTCTTTATTTTCATTATTTGTTTTGTTATTATTATTTAAATACAGTGTTTTTTTATTTTACCAAACCTTTTTATCATTTTTATCCCGAGATCTAATTTGTAAAATTTAAAAAATGTCAGTGAAGATTTGTAATTCCTCCTTTATTAACAATAATTTAAAGTTGAGAAAATTTAATCCCAATCGAATAGAGGCTGTTACTTCCTGTTCAGCAGAGTTGTAATTATCTTTAAATGTAAAATTTAAGAAATGTTAGCGAAGATTATAATCCTTTCTTTAATTTAAAGTAGGCTATTATTGGGAATGATATTTCGTTGTTAATTTCACCAGAATACAATTTTTTACTTATCTTTAAATGATTGTTGATTAAGAAAGGATTACAAATCGCGGCATTTTTTAAATTTTACATTTAATGATTATTACACCTCTACTGAACAGGAATAATTGTTATTTGGGTAACCTCAAGTTTCAGATTTATCCGCCATAAATATGAGAGTACTACTGCAAAATAATCCATCGGCAGATATATTTTTTAAACAATTGCTCTCTATTGGAAACGGTGAAATAGAGCTGCATCGAAATTCAAAATTTATCAAACTAACAGAAAATTTCTGAACTGTTGTAGAGAGGAAAAATGAACTGTCTACGAAATATAAAGTGTCTTTCCTGATATTTTGAACAATCATTTGGACTATAATTGGCTGGGTAGTCGTGCCATTTTGGCAGCAAAAAATGTTGATTTCGATGAAATAAACTTCCAAAATCAATTGACAAAGTTCTAGATGTAAAGGAAGCCGTAAATTTCCTATCTGAATTTTTTAATTCCCTGGATATATACCCAAACAATCTCCAGTTGAAGAAGGCTCACCGATCATTCTTCTTAGTAACTCAAATCCACCACAATTGTGCAACGGTACACGTTTGGTCATTAAAAGGATCACAGGAAATGTTATTGAAGGAAAAATGTTGCCTGGAAGGTTTACAGGAGATATCGCCCTGTTGCCACCTATTCCCCAGGAACCGACAGAATTTTTACTACTACATTACTACTTGAAAAATTTTCACATAGTTTAAGAAAAATCTGTTCTTAAGTTATAATAAATATGTACAATTAAAAAAAAAAAAATTGTAACAATAATTAGGAAATAAAGAAAGCAGAATAAAGAAAGTGGCGTATGTCTCGCCCAAAACTAAAAATTGAACTAACTAATGGAGAGTAATAAAATGGTCCTTCCTCTATCTATAAAAAAGACTATCGATGAGGTCACACTGGGCAACTATGGCTTCTCTGTTGGAACCTTTAATTGTTCGATATGTCTTTCGTTTCTTGGGTTCTGTCATGCTCTCAATACTCACGATGTTATGCTCGCGGATGGTGACCACCCCGAAAATGGCCTTTCGTACCTTACCAACTCTTTGCCCCTATTGGATACTTTTATTCTGTATACTGCGGTCCCAATTTTATTATTGCCCATTACGTCCCTGACCCTCAAATTTTCTTTCGCCGCCCTTTTGCTCTTTTCCGAGTCTATTTTCTCCCTAACTTTTCCCCATAACTTAACCAGCTCTATTCTATTATTTATTACGTGTTCCGTCAGTACCTCATCTATTATATAATATACAATACCTCTACAACGAACTCGGATTCCAAATAGAACCTCTACAGGCGTAAACCCTGTTGCTGTGTGGATCGAATGGTTATACGCCGCGACTGCCTTTGCCATTACAATATCTGCCTTCAGCCCTTTTTCCACCTGGTATACGCGAAGGTGATCACTCAGCATGCTGTGAAGCCGCTCTATACTCCCTATACTCTTCGGATGTCCTGGGGTGTTCAGGTGCTATTCCATCTCCAAGACCTTTGCCTCTTCCCTTATACTGGCATTATCGAATTCCCTACCCCCGTCCGATGCAATACGGTCTGGAACGCATAAAAGTGGTACCAGGTCTGTAAAGCCCCTAACACTGCTTCCGACGAACGTTCTCTTACTAGGTATGACATTGCTACTTTTCTGAAAAGATCGATTATGGTGACCCATAATCATCTCCAGGTCTTTTCTTGTATTGCTTTGGTGGAATGCCTGTCATATTTGGTCGTTAAACATACGTCACAGGCTCAAATGACCTTTTTGTTTTTTCCAAACCCCACCAAAAGTACTTCCGTCTTAGCGCCTTCAGCATTTCATTGATTCCGCGGTCGTTGGTCTTGCCTTGGTGAAAAGCTATTGTAACCTCCCGCTTTCGTTCTGCATCCTTGAGCGTCTCTACCATTAGGCTGCACCGGTCAAATTTTCGGTCCACACCGATTTTCTCCGACTTCCACAGGCATTTGATTATTTCCCAAACCGTTTTATTCCCCACGTAGATATGGTGGGTTTTCCCCGCCATCGATGCGTCCTCGAGTGCGCTGCAAATTTGGTCCTCCGTTACACCTCGTTACGACCATATGGTGGTAATTTTAGACTTTCCAAAACTATCGCGCTCAACCTTCATCGGTCCCAAGGTTCTGGTCTTCCAAATAATTTGCCGTGGCTTATCATTAATGATATCCAGCGCCTCTTCCATATCAATCGGCCTTTCTTCGTTAAGGCTTCTTTCTTCTGGGTTCCCCTCTTCATCTTTGATGTTTTTCTCTTTTTCTTCTTCCACCGCATTCATCATTATTGATGGAGAAAGCCAATCTGCCACAATGTTCTCTCTTCCCGGTTTGTACACAATTTCCATATTATACTGTTTAAGAAATTCCTTACACCTGGTGATTCTAGCCGAAGATTCTTTCAATTTACCCACCACACTGAACGGGCCTATGGTCCGTATGGACTCTAAACTTTCTGCCGTAGACGTAGGGCCTGAAATGATCAATGGCCCACACTACCCCTAACAGCTCACTCTCTAGCGTGGCGTCCATGTTAGTGTAGCGTCAGATTTTATTCCTTAACGCATTATTGATCCATTGGATGAATCATTTTAGGATTCAAGAACCGTAATTACTCGAGAACTAGAGAAATCTATAAAGAAAAAATCCAATATTAGGTACAGAAATTAGCAGAGTCAAATATGAATGCTTGTCACGGAACTACTTATGCAAAAATTAAGGAGGCAGTCCTACTGAAATTATTTTGCGAGTTACTTGACCTTGCAACGACTAAACAACGATTAAAAAAAAGTATTCTATTTAAATTAAAAGTTCCCCTTGTGTGTTGTGTGCAACTGTTTGAAATTATATGATGTACCAAACTAAGTTGCCTGCATGGAATCGGTATATACGTATGCTACACTCATGTACAACAAAGCCTATGCAACGTGTGGCAACAAACTTTTAAAATCTGGAAATTTCAAAAATTTAAAGCTTGATAACTTTGTTGGACAAGGAAATAAAAAATTGAAATTTAGCCCAGGTTTAGTCCCTGGGTAGAGGACTTAACTGTCAAAAAGTCATTTGTTTTGTGGACTTTACTAATTGCAAGGATATTAAACATTGAAAAGTACTATAAGGAGAATTATATCCAAAGCGCTACAACAGCATATATTATTTTCTTTCTGTTTTTTCCCTTTAATATATTTCAATTAATCTTACTTACTTCCTCGGCGCTACGGTCCTGAAAGGACCTTGGCCTCTTCAACAATTCTTTTCCATTCGTTTCGGTCCTGGGCGATATTCCTCCATCGCCTCACCCCAAGCCGCCGCAGGTCGTCCTCCACTTCGTCCAGCCATCTCAGTCGTGGTCTACCTCTTCAATTAATCTAGTAAAGATTATTAAAGCAACTATACATAAATTTACCTTTATTTTTATATCTGGTTTGCATAAGGAAGCTACATTGTGCGCGCCCCTGCTCCCGCACTCTTTACTGTGGTTAGTCCTTGTTTGTTTGTTTGTTTAACGTCACTTTATGCCACTAAGGCTAATTGGACGATGATACAGTGGGAGTCCTAAATTTTGACTATCCGGATATAATTAGGATAGGGATCTTTAATGAGTACCTGACATCGTAAAGGCTCTGGACCTCAATTTTACGTCCTATCCGAAGGACGGCAAGGCTAAGGATTTTTTACTCCCATTAAAAAATATTTAGGCTACCGCTGGGCGCAAACCTGCGACCTTTAGTATTGTAGGTTGCCATGCTAACCACTATACCACAGGTGACCCCTGGTTAGTTCTTATGTTGTAAGCTATTTGTTTTCAGTTCATTAACTAACGGAACCCATGCTTCATCTTGTTGAAGAACGAGCAAAGCTATAATGCTCTAGATTCACCGATTTTATTTTTTTAATTCACCATTGCTTGTCATAAATACAGACCTTAGTATTCCCTTTTTCCTAGTTTGATCGAGATATTCTTTAATGTTAACATCTCTGTAAATTTTAAGCATTTTGATGTTTTATAACATTGTACTTTGTTGTATAACACAGGCACAAATAGGTGAAAGGATCGGGCCCCGGGAATTTCACACACTCTTTGAATCGAACTTGCAGTTCTGTTTCATGTTTTGTTATTTCGTCACTATCAACGTAAAAGTATTGAATACATTTAGACTTTTAGAACAAAGGCGAAACATATTTTCCCTATATGCTTTTTAATATGGTTCTTTTTTCACAAAAAAAAAAGCTACAAATGAGTGTTTTATATCCAAAAAGTGTTTTGTTGTGGAAATTTGAAGGGTGACATGGACCGTTATTTGACGTTAACAAAGCAAAGTTTGGGGGATCAGGGGCACAACTACGTTAGGCAAGCATAGAGTGATAAGATTTCACAGCTTCTTAATGCTAAGCAGACATAAAAATAAGGAAAATTATGTATAGTGGCATTAATAACTTTTACTATATTAATTTGAATATGATAAAGGGGGGGGGCGGAAAGAAAATAATATATGCTGTTTTAGCGCTTTGGATTCGCGGGCGCAAGCGACGGTGCTGCTTCTTGACTGGAACTAGAGAAACGGGGATAGAAGCCGGGCCAGTACCCGGGATTCATAGGGTTTTTAATTTATTTTTCCATAATTAAAACCCGATTGAGCAAAATATTATTTGAAAAATGTCTAATAGGTATTAGACTCGGTCCCTCAGTGTTCAATTAGAAAATCAAAAGCGTGTCTGGTTATTATTAAAAGAAATTAATAATACTTCAATAAAGTGTGGACTGTAATTAAGGTGGTGGTAAAACGTATCGTATTTAATCTGGTACTCACCGTTCGCTGGTTCTCTGGGCTGGCGGAGCGGTAGGTAGTTTCTCTGGATCCTCTCGACGCCCTGGCAGTGCGCGGAGAGATATGAGGTAGGCGATTTTGTCTAAGTTTGTCGCGGTACATCTATCACTCACTAAGGCTAAGCGCACTCTGGTCCGTACTATGCCCGAGCTTAAGATAAGGCCCGCAAGCAGTGGCTTAGAGATAAGTACCAAAATAAAGTACGAAACATACCCCCACCCGTGAAATGATCTCATTTCACCAAAAAAAACAAAAAAAAAAAAAACACTACTAGGAAATTTGTAGTACAGGCCAGGAAGGAAAGCAGTCTCGACCCCCGAAAACAATAGAAACAACCACAATATTCTTAAAAAAATCAAAAATCTTCTAAAGGTACATAAAATACAATGTATATGGCTTCTAAACACTATATACAATACATACAAAAGAATAAAGGAAATCAAAAGGTGGAATCTCCGGAAGGGAGTGGTACGATCTTGTGTGCAGGTCGAACCAGCTCAGAAGTGGGGGTTTTTGAGACGGACTACCCTAACAACGCCATCTGGCCCCAGGAGTATCTTGACCACTCGTGCCAGGATCCATTGCTGTAATGGTACATCTCGTTCGTGGAGTATAACAAGCTGTCCTTCTTTAATGTTTTCACCAGGAGTGTACCACTTTGAGCGAGGAGTCAAGGTGTGCAAGTATTCGTGGTACCATCTTCACCAGAAGTGACACAAGGAACGAGAAAGCATTTCCCAGCGTCTGTTGAAAGAAACTATGCGAGTGTTTGCTTCTTCAGGATGAGCAAGGAGGCGTTATCCGATAAGGAAATGACTCGGAGACAAGTAGTCAAGGTTATCTGACGGCTCATTTGATGCTGCACATAAGGGTCGAGAGTTCAAAGCAGACTCTACTCGGCAGAGTATACAGAGAATTCTTCGCAGGTTAAAGCCTGGCCATTGAGAACAGCGAGGAGGTGTCGCTTGGCAGCTTTGACGGCTGGTTCCCAAAGTCCTCCCATGTGAGGTGATGCTGGAGGAATAAAGTGCCATTTGATGCTTCTTTGGCTGAGAAAGTTGGTAATATCACGATGGCGATCTCTAAGGAAAAGATATAACTCCTTGAGTATTCTAGCTGCTCCGAGGAAGTTACTACCACAATCGCTATAAATATCTGATGACAAGCCTCTCCTAGCTATAAATCGATCCAGGGTAGCCATAAAGGAAGAAGTGGTCATATATGTTACCGCTTCAAGGTGCACGGCGTGAATACATGGGCAGACAAACACGGCTATCCAACATTTCATGCGGGGAGCGTTGCGCCGAGATGATGATTTCATTAGAAAGTGGCCGCCATAGTCGACTCCGACGCGCTGAAAGGCTCTGGCAGGAGTTACAAGAAAATCGGGATGGTCACCCATCAGCGGAGTTTTGGGCCTTAACTTAGATTTGAAACATCTTAGACATCGAAATATTCTCTTTCTAACTAGGTTTCTCAAACATGGTAACAATATTTTCTATGAATCAAGGACTGCACCAGCTAAGGACCTCCATGCAAAGAGTAAATGTGATAGTGATCACAAATCAACTTGGCTAAATGTGAGTTTTGGTGGACTAAAAAAGGATGCCTGGCTGAGTACGATATGGGGGCATTCCTTAATCTTCCCCCCACCCTGAGTGTACCTTCATTTGTCAAAAAGGGAGAGAGCTTGGCAATGGGACCATCAGGAACTTGTCTCGTTTTCAAGGTAGACAAATATGTCCCTATAGTGCTCCCGCTGGCTGAGGCGTACGTAGGTGCTGAGGGACTCGTCCAATTCAGTTGAGGTCAATGGCTGGAGGCCTGGCTGGCTTGCATCCGAATGCTTGTGATTCTTACATCTTTGATGAAGCGCAGGAAGAAGGCTAGGACTCTGGTCAATTTTAGCAACGATGAGAATTTATTTAAATGTTCAATAAGATAATTATGCTCTTCTTTAGCAAGCAAAGATAATGGCTTTATTTCTTGCGGTTCATCAGGAGGCTCAGGTCGAGGGATAGGCCATAAGGATGGGTTTGACAAAAGAAAATCGGGGCCTTTCCAATACAGGGTATGGGTTAGAAGTTTCCTCTTGATACACAGTCGCTTGGGTTTGCTCCAGAAGGTATGTGACTCCACCAACTAGGCTGGGTAATATTCAGAATCTGTAAGACCCTATTGGCTACATAAGTTTTAAGCTGTTGTGGAGGCGTCTGAAGCCAGAAAAGAACATCTCTAGAGTCGGAAAAACAAAAAATGGATTCTATCTTAAGTTTCTTTATTAGGTTGGCTGATGAATCAATAACCCTGGCCACTAACAAGGCTGCATTCAGCTCGAGACGATTAATACCTATAGGTTTGGGAGGAGCAACCTTACTCTTAGCCCTGATTAGGTGGACATGAACTTCACCAAATGTGTTTTCCGTTCTAAGGTAGACCACGCATCCATATCCTCTCTCAGAAGCGTCTCTAAAGGCTATCAACTGGACAGAAAATTCCTCCTGGTTCCCAATATGACGAGGAAGGTGAACTTCTTGTAGGCATGGTAACTCTTTTAGGATATTCTCCAACGATTCCTGGTGTCTTCGGGAAGCTCTTCGTCCCAACCAATCTTGCGGAACCAAAGGCGTTGAATCAAATACTTAGCCCAAAATGTGACAGAGCTCAGGAACCCATTGACGGGATCTTGGAGATTAATGGAGTAACATAACACATCTGGCTGAGGATTCCACTTTAGGCCCAAGACCTTTACTGTTGAGGACGAAGTGGGTTCGTTAAGATCTAGAAATGGCTGATCTTGCAATTCTTGTGGAATCATGGAAAGCAGCTCACGGCAGTTACTAGAAAACTTCCGAAGGGTGAATCCACCAGCTAGGTGTAAGGCAATTAATTCTCTATACAGCGCGAGGGCTTGTTGGACAGTATCTGCACCACTGACCACGTTGTCGACATAGTTTTCTTTAAGGCATTTAAGCCAGCGGAAACCGGTGAGCTTCGTCATGGTATAATTGGACAATTACTCTCTGGGCATTAAAGGGTGAACATTTAAGACCAAAGGGAAGTGTAGTTAGCTCATATTCTGTGATAGGTACGGAAGGGTGTGCTGAACAAACTTTTTATTCCTTTCATTTAAGCCTATACATCAAAACATCATCTTGATGTCACAAGTCAGAGCTACCTTATAGGTTCCGAAGTTGTCTATCAACTCTCCTATGTTGGTCTACAATTGTGGACCAGTAAGAAGGAGGTCATTCAAGGAGTTTCCACCTGGTGTCCTTTCAGAACCGTTGAACACTATTCTGAGCTTAGTTGAAGCTGATTCTTCTTTGGAAACACCGGGATGAGTCATGATGTAATCTGATGTGGTTGTGGCTAGATGTACTGGCTATGATGGCTATGGCTATGGCTAGGACCAAGCTGTATGTTTTCCTGGATCTGAGCTGAGTAGGCTGAAAAAATACGATGGATCTTTAGAAAACCTGGTTTCAAGCTTCTGGAAACGTTGAATGGCTAACTGTTTGGTGCGGCTCAAGTCATGAGGGACGTCTGGGCGGAATGGTAAACTTACGATGTAGCGGCCAGATTGATCTCTTGTGAATGTTTTCTTGAAATGTTCCTCGCAATAGACATCTTCTGGATTTGGTGGTATAGGGACTGCTACTTCTTCGGATTCTCAAAACGTTTCATATCTTCATGTAATGTGTCAACAGAAAGAAGAGAGGTTACAGAAGGGTTCGCAATGGTTGATGGGATTTCACCAAAAATGATCCAACCAAATACGGTGTGGATAGCACAAGGTTTGTCCTTGATGAACAAGGGAGGATTGCTCAGGATCTCACCATACATCTGGACACCTAACAGGAGGTCAACCTTGCCTGGAGTATGCCAATCCGCATCCGAAAGCTTAAGGGATGTGAACCGTTGCCGGACCTCCATGGAAAAGGGTTGTGTAGGCAGATGATCGACAATATTGTGAGCAACTCTTGCCGAAATCTCAAAGGTTGGACTTCCTGCTTTAGGGGCAATAAGAAACTTTACTTCCGCCTGGGATATGGGTATTGAGGTTTCGCTAACTCCAGAAACTGTTAATGGTTTGTTTGTTTTCCTTAGATTAAGTTTATTGACTAGGGAAGAAGTAATAAAATTAATCTGACTGCCTGGATCAATCACAATACGGCAGTGATACCATTGACCAGAATCAGAACGAATAGAACATCTAGCGGTACCCAGTAATGCTTGAGAATTGGCTGCAGTATGGCAAGAAACGACATGATGAGGTTTAGGTTAAAAAACTGGACCAGCGTAGTCGATCTTAGGAGGAGAGTCGGCCTCGGAAGAATTCAGATAAGAAAAATTAGCTGTAGCATCATCTCTGTGGAGTAAAGTATTACGTTTACGACTACCAATTATTCGTCTTATTTTCAATTAATTCTAAAACACTAAAATAAAATAAAATTACTTTAATTTTTATTCTAAAATACTAAAAAAAAATTGTTTTATTTTGTATTTTAAATAATCAAATAAACTATGACTACAAGTAGGTTGTTTGAAGGTGCACAGTTTGCTTATAGTGTATGTTGATCCTTTCCACTAGAGCTCTCACCCATGAAAATTGAGGCGGTACATTTATTTCAGTTTGATGCTGTTATTGTTTCAAGTTTTTTGAAAATCCTACATTAACCGCACAAATTACAGGGATAAATGAAGAATTAGTTATGAGATGTGAAAGAACAAGTAATGAAGAAGAAAATGAAGAACAGTACTAGATGTGATTTGCTCTCTGTACCCGATTGATACTGCAGCATGTCGCAAGTATAAAACGGAAACGGCTGAGATGGCAGTGACTCGGTACCCCTGGTACTATCTCCCATCGACCGTCCACAAAATTCTTTTCCATGTAGCAGACATGATTGAGCACGCAGCTCTTTGTATCGGTTCCCTGTCAGAAGAGGCTCATGGAGAGTAGGAACAAATACTATAAGCAGTAAAGGGAACATCATTCCAGGAAGATGCAACAAATGAAGATGTTTTCTACCAATTATTTGTAACAAGCGACCCAAATTTTACGGGTTTAAGACCAGTATACAAGTATAAAAAGAAAAAAGAGCTAACCGAGGAAGCATACAATTTATTTAAACAAGATTAAATAATTATATCCTATTTGTATTATTGTACATAAAATGTTAAATAAAAAAATTAATATATAATATTCATATTTTTTTTTTCCACATCAAATTTTAACTTAATCTGATGCTCTGATTTCGTTGATATCGATTTCATTAGATTCGGCACCTCAAAAAACATATACGACTATACCAAACACGAATTTTTGATATTTTTTACTTTCTGACCTCAAACTTGGACTTGATCTGGTGGTTCAATTGCACGGATTTTGATTTCATTAGATTCGGCACCTCAAAAAATCAATACACGGGTGGTTCCAGGCCGCTAACAAAGTAATTATAATAGATATTAGGTTTTTTCCTATTTTCAGCTTTTTTGGACCACTGTGCGCCGCCTCCGAAAAGATTGTGTTGTATTGCACATGGTATTTAAATCTTTTTATTAACGATTAATGTTTATTTGTACAAATCAAAATAAAATTATTCGTCTTATTTCATTTTTCCGCTTTTTATACCATTTTCAATTTTGTTATATATTCATAAAAAAGCAGAAGGTAATTATTTTATACTTTTCAGTGCATTTATTTTTACTGGTTCCTAGGTTTCGAAGTCGGTTTAATTTTTTTTTTTTTTTTTTATAAAATGTTTTTTAATCGTCAAAATATATATGTATTCATTTTTTAAAATAAATATTCTACAAACAAAATAAATACCATAAAAATTAGAAACAGCTTATTAAAAAAAAATTGGTTCCTTGGAACGCCAGATAATGGGGGTTCTACAGTATATTCACGGGCGCAATTGACTATAGGGTGCGCTAGTAGTTTTGCAAAATGTCAGACGGAACGGGGATAGACAGAGTTGATGTGATAGAGATAATTGTTAATTTTAAAAGACCATTAATTGAAGGGCAGGCTATCCTTGATGAAAACTACATTATTACATGTGGTATAGTATTTAGAAGTAAAAAAAAACAGTTATTTTACAAGCCTTGTGCCTTCAAATGAGCGATCTTAAAGGACTGCCCCATCAAATAAAAGTGGAAATCAAATTTATTATTAACTAGCTGTATATCCCAGTTTCACCCGGAGAATTTCATTTTTTAAATCTATAATATCTATAAACTGAGACTTTTATCGACTCAAATGGTCGATTTTGTAAAAACCAATGTAAAGCGAGATCAAAACGATTATTATAACAATAAAGAATATACCCAGAGATCGGCTGAAGTTATGCAATTTTAATATGGACAGGTGTTCGCACCTGGTATGAAAGAACCACTGAGCGAAGTTTGGAGAGTTTAGGACAAACGATATGGATTTCTATAAAGAACAAACAGAATTTCATCTTTATATACATAGATTATAGCTGTATATCCCGGTTTCACACGGGGAATTTAATTTTTCTAAAGAAACCGTCGATTTCGTAAAAAAAAACAGTGTAAAGTGAGATCATTAAGATTTTTATAACAATAAAGAATATCAGCTGAAGATCGGCTGAAGTTATGCAATTGTAATATGAACAGGTGTTCGCACCTGTTCTGAAAGAACCACTGAGCAAAATTTGGAGAATAAAGAATATCAGCTGAAGTTATGCAATTTTAATATGGATAGGTGTTCGCACCTGGTATCAAAGAACCACTATGCGAAATTTGGAGAATTTAGGACAAACGGTATGGATTTCTATAAAGAACAAATAAACAAACAAACAAACAGAATTTCATATAACTTTACTCTACGTTTTCGATTAGTAATAACATTAATTACCTATTCATACAATCATTGTTATGGCAGCTGTCATTTTCATGACAGCTTAGTTTCATATTATTTATAAGATTTTCTTTAATGAAGGAGCTCTTCCGTGTTTAATATTTTTTTATTATTTTTTTCCCGACGTTTCGAGCTTGTGGCTCATCCTCTGGGGTTATCTTATCTTTAGTTGATACATTTCCATACAAGCCATTTGTCAACTTCTCTTTTTAACAGTATAAAAATACTTTTGTCTATTGCATTTTATGGCCTGTTACATTGTCTTTGATTTCATTGTCACATTAAAGACAATGTAACAGGCCATAAAATGCAATAGACAAAAGTATTTTTATACTGTTAAAAAGAGAAGTTGACAAATGGCTTGTATGGAAATGTATCAACTAAAGATAAGATAACCCCAGAGGATGAGCCACAAGCTCGAAACGTCGGGAAAAAAATAATAAAAAAATATTAAACACGGAAGAGCTCCTTCATTAAAGAAAATCCTAAAAATTACAGCACTCTTCCCCTCTAAGTGAGGAAAAAGATCCTAGCAGACATATTATTTATTTATTTGTCACAACTTTCAGGCACCGCATTGAAAACTTGGAAATTCGCATTGAAAACTTGGAAACTCGCATTGAAAACTGGATAAATATAGTCACTTTCTTTAAAATTAAGACAACATATTTTCATATGTTTCGAAACAGGCTTATCTATTCTTAATTTTACAATACAGTCTTTAAGAAGCTTTTTATTTTTTGGAAATAAATGGAATGACACGTCTTTTGATTTTCTAATTGAACACTGAGGGACCGAGCAATACCTATAAGACATTTTTCAAATAATATTTTGATCAATCAGGTTTTAATTATGGAAAAATAAATTAAAAACGCCAAAAAACCCTATGAATCACAGGTACTGGCGCGGCTTCTATCCCCGTTTCTCTAGTTCCAGTCAAGAAGCAGCACCGTCGCTTACGCCCGCGAATAGGTAAGTCAAAGTAAAAAAAAAAAAGATAAATTTTATTTGTTAATAAGATTTCGAAGGTTTACCTTTATTTTACTAAATAAATCTGTTTCTATTGTTAATGTTTCTTAAATTTTATTTATAGGAAAAAACAAATCAAAATGATGAACTTCATAAATGTATTTATTTATACTGGGTAATATCAATACTGGGTAATATCACAGCACAGCTTTAAAAATAGCAAGTTCTAACAATATTCTTTTTTCCTATGTGATACAAAAAGAGTATCTACAATGACTTTTTACAAAATAATTGTATAAATTAATAAATAAGCATAATGTAAGATGATCAGTAGTGATGGGTTAGCAAAATTTTCTTTGAATATTATTGCAGGACAATTGCTCCCATTTTCCACAAAATGTTTTATTGAAATAACATGTGAGGCTATTATAAGATTTTTTCATATGACCTGCTCACATCTTTTCTTAAAACACATCTCCTCCCCCCCAAATTTGTCAATTAAAACTTAATTTAGTTCAAAACATACAGGATGGTGTACAGGAAGAAGTACTGTTCTATATCGATATTGATAGTTGTATAGTATATTGATAGTTTCTAAAAACTATAGTTGTTTGAACTATTTAAAATCTCAAAATTAATTTTTAAAATTAAAATTAATCTCAAAATAAAGGGGAAATTCCCCTTATTACCCCCCCCCCATGAGGATCCTACCCCACCTCCGGTCACTACCTTTGATATGGGGAATTTCTACGCCATAGTAAACTGTAGAAATTAATTAAAACACTGTACATAGAATTAGCACAACATATATGGGTGATTCTCAAACTATGGGCAACTGCTTGTCACTACCTATTCAAAGACAGATCCAGCATTGTGGCCTCTTTTTTTAGATAAAAATTTTTTCTGTCTCTGATTGATGAAAATTTGAACATTTTTAAATTGCTGTAACAATGAAAATTATAACATATTTTTGTGTTTTTGTTATCGAAACTGATTGCTTTTTATGTTTTTCGTCATTGTCATGGGGTGCCACCTATAACGATTTTTCTTTTATAATTTATATTTTGGTTTATAGTATGTAGTCATTTATTTGATACCCAGATTGTAATATTATGGAAGAAAAATGAAAATAACAAGCTGTTTAACAAATTGGCGTGAATGATAAATCAATAAAAAAACTCTAACATTGCAACTCGGAAACGACGTCATTAGCGCAAAGGGAAAAAAAATCGAAACGTACACTAACCAAGTGGGAATTAAGTGATCCAAAGAGAGAATTTCATTAATCTCAGTAATGTGGAGTAAGGTTTTACCACTCTTTATTACCTTCTGCACAATTTCAGCGCATTCCTGGCTGTTCTTTCATCATGAAAGTAAGTACCGTAAAACGAGGTGACTTTGTGACTAATGGGTTGACTTTGTGACAAGCCTATTTTTCTACAGTTTTTGAATTTCCCTCCTTAAAAAGAATCAGGTTAGGCAATTCAGATTACTTGTCAGTTGGTCAGTAATGTGCTGCTACCTACTGGCCACATATAACTTCTTTCATTCCATTTATCATGGTGCTTTATTTCAAATTTTCAAGTAAATGAAAACAATCAAGCATATATGAAATAAAGCACCATGGTAAATGGAATGAAAGAAGTTATATGTGGCCAGTAGGTTGCAGCACATTACTGACCAACTGACAAGTAATCTGAATTGCCTAACCTGATTCTTTTTAAGGAGGGAAATTCAAAAACTGTAGAAAAATAGGCTTGTCACAAAGTCACCCCATTAGTCACAAAGTCACCTCGTTTTACGGTATATGTTTATTACCTTCATGACGTGGCCCAATTTTTAATGCTTTTATGTATGAATTTATGGCTAAAAAATATTTTATTCTTTTCCCCCCAGGTTACCTATTAAAAATGGTGGCATTCGTTCTTTTGTACATCACATATTTTTTAAAAGAAAAATTTGTAAATGTTGTTTCGTCACTGTTGTGGCCAATTATTTGCCCATGACATGACTATTGTAGGGCAACATAATGGAAGAAAATAAGATAGTTTTTTAAATTATGAACATTTCCGATTCATATCATGTAAAAAAACAAAAAAAACAAACAGAGATTTTGGTCATTTTGGTTCCTCAAGGACAAATGTTGTGGACAAAACAACTGTTGTGGTTTGCATACAGGTGTAGCATATTGTGAGAAAAATGTTTTTTCTTTCTCTAAAATTCTTCGACACGATGCAAGATCTGTTATGACACACATTAACATTTTGAAAATCCTTTTAAATAAATCTACAAAAGTTAATATCTGCACATTTCAAATGGCAAAACATGTTTCAGATCGTCAGATATAAAACATAATGGTGTTTGAATTTTGTCATCATCTCTGCCCCTAGAAAATAGTACCATATTGTGTATAGAACTAATTAAATTGCTCCAATGATAACATTGAACTTGATTTCGCAATACGAAATCGTAATTTTCAGCAAAATCCAGTAATTTTCATCCAAAAAACCCTATGAATCCCAGGTACTGGCCCGGCTTCTATCCCCGTTTCTCTAGTTCCAGTCAAGAAGCAGCACAGTCGCTTGCGCCCACGAATAGGTAAGTCAAAGTAAAAAAAAAAAAGATAAATTTTATTTGTTAATAAGATTTTGAAGGTATACCTTTATTTTACTAAATAAATCTGTTTCTATTGTTAATGTTTCTTAAATTTTATTTATAGGAAAAAACAAATCAAAATGATGGACTTCATAAATGTATTTATTTATAAATAACGGGTAATATCACAGCATAGCTTTAAAAATAGCAAGTTAATTTTCAGCAAAATCCATTTTTAACACATATTTAATTAATACATTCAAATAAAACTCTTCAAAAAAAAAAATCTCACATATATTATTATATTATTTGAAAGGTAAGTACATGCTATTTTTATCAGTAATATACGGTTGTATTAGAATATTTGAAAAGAGATTTTAGCCATATTAATTTATATGCCCAACTTTTAAATATAATTCTACTGTATTATATTCAAATCAAAATTATTATGGTAATTCTTATAGTACCATCTGATTCTCCATGAAATGTGGAATAAACAATTGAGGCAATTAAAACTGTTTGAAAATTAGTCATTGAAGTGGTAACTGAAATCATTGCCGAGGCAATTAAATTTTAGATTGAATAATATTAAAAAAAAACAATGATCATGAACTACTATTACGCTAGCAAATGTAGGTAGTATGGTGGTCTGAATAAATTTTTTTTTTTTTTAACCACACTGAAAAATTTCAAAAATAAAATGAAAAACTTTCCCGTAGAATGAGAATCATCCATATTACATTAACAAGAAGAAACAAAAAATGTATTATAAAATTTGGTGATCAGTGATAATTTTATTAGGACTTTTCAATGAATCATGTCTATTTTTAATATTGTACTGTAATGTTATGTTCACTTAATATTTACATAATAACTGATTGCACTCCTAAAAATATCTAATTTCATAATTTTATCTAATCCTTGGCATTCAAATTATTTAATAAAGGAAAATTCATAAAAAAAAAAACTTAAAAAGTTACTAAAACATTTTAAAAATCAAGTTTCTCATGATATGTTAAATGATAGATAAGGAAATAATTCAATACTTAAATTATAGAGTTTATAACAAAATTACTTAAAAAAGTATCATTAATTTTTCTTCTTCTTATGTTGAGGAAGAATACCCATACTTTCTTGGTAAGCTAAAACAAGTTTATCTTGAACTTCTGGAAGAGCTGGTGAATAGCGGCAATATTCCATAGCATATTCACCTTTACCCTGGGTAGCAGATCTCAATTCTGATACATAGCCAAACATTTCATTAAGTGGGACCTGAAAAATAAAGGCAATGTATCTTAACTAATCAAATACTCTATTTAAACAAATAAATATACTGCTAATCTCTTCATTATATAAAAACAGTTTTTAGAGTACTATTTGTATTTATAGTTTCACATTTGGTGAAAAAAACATAAATAAAAATCCTGAGATAAAGACTTGAAATTCATTTTTAAATTAAAAGAACAGTATTATTTAAATAATTAATAGAAGAGAAAATATTGAACCACGGCCGGGAATCGAACCCAGGTACTCAGCATTTCCATTGCAGCGCTGTCACTACTGAGCTAACTGTAGGGCCAATCCCTGTTGTGTCCATCCTTTCTCTTCAGTGATGCCCCCAAAGATTATTATAATTATTGTAAAACTTAAAAGTCCTCAATAACTGTCGATTTATAATTAGATACATTTTTATTTTTTAGGGGTACAAAACTATCCTAATTTCATCAATAGTCAAGTTTTTTTACTATGAGTTGCCTTTTGTAAATATATCATGAAGGTGAATCAATAGAAGCTGTATTTATGGCTCATGGTACATTAAAACTTAATTATCAAATGTTTGTCCCTTATGCCTTTCTAGAAACTGAGAACCACCTTATATTTCATTCAGAAATGTATTATGAAATTAAAGTTTGTAAACTAAAATATAATAATTAAAACATAATTATTATCTTTTACCATATGTATTTCATGTCGTAAACTACTTTAATTAATTTGAGAATCATGTTTTTACCCTCTAAAGTACAATACATTTTTTATATTGTTAAATATAAGTTTCTATTTTCAGTGATAATAGGGGCATTCAAGCATAATACTCAATCGCGTCTGATTTTATAATACTCTAGTTAGTTGTTGATACCTTCATTTAGTTACCATGGAAACAAATAATTTCCACTAAATATGTATGTTTCAAAACCCTTTCACACACAAGTCTTTCCCACAAACAGAATGCATTTTCATATTAACAGTGGTCTGTCGTACACCAAGGTGTACGATGCTTGAGTGGGCTTATCTCCTGTATTTGTTTCTCGATTTTTTTCATATTTCATTCATTCTTATTCATTCATTAATTATTAGTAGGCCTAATGAGAGCCTTTTAATTTCTCCATAAGAAAACAAGGAAAGATACTTTGCAGGGAGAAAAATTTCCTTCGCCATTTAACCCTTTAGCAGCTAAGGACTCTGGATGAAAGTTGCACTGAGAAGCTAGGTGGGTCGGCCGGCTTTTGCTCTCCCCAAGCTAAGGCGTGTAGGCCACCATCCGTTGGTGACTGCCTCAACTCCTCACAACCTTTTCCGACTATTTATTATTAGTTTTATTTACTTTTTATGATTCTATAATACCTTTATCATTATTTCAATAAATTAAAATGCTAGATTATCGATTGTAATGAAAGATTATATGATTTATGAAGATAATAATGAACGAGATTATAATAATTTTATTTCTGCTCAGTAAACAACTTTCGCGACATGACAAAAGCAACACCAAAACTAGCGAATTACTAACTACTAGATGTACTTATTAAGTCTGCGAGGATCCACTAGGATGTGCCTCAGTCACAACAAGTTATCTTGTGTGAAGCTGGGGACATTAAATAAGTGAGAAACCAGTTGCGAGATATACCGTCTTCCACTACTATGGACCGGCGGCCCGCTACGAGTAATCTTGTTGTTCGCTTGTGGGGACCGTCTTTTTTTTCCGAGATATATCATCCAGAGCCATTAAAGGGTTAAGCCACATTTAGACATTTTCAATGATGATGAAACCTACCTGATGTTAAAGGTTACTGAATTCTCATTGAACATGACAAGTTTAATCAAAATTGTTTGAGCCTTTTTTGAGCAAATCGCAAAAAACATAAAAAAATTATGAAAGAAAGCCCCCCTCCCAATTTTGATCAATTTTCGCTGTCATATCGTGGGCATATACATACATCAAATAATAATGTTGCTAACTCAATCTATTGACCTGGTTTCCTTGACTATTACCCCCAGCTTCTCAAATCTAATTTCTTCCTTAACTTCATTTCGGGAGCCGCCTGGGATGAGAGATAACCAGTGGCACTGAAGGAGATTTTGGCCGAAAAGCCTCCTAGTCAACTGCTACTCAATCTACAGCGTTCTTCTTTGCAAACATTTCCTCGGCCTACCCTTTCTTAACTCAGTTATTAACCTATTCCTGACCAATGCCTCCCAATATCTGTTTGATCCTTATTAGCTAGGTCCGGATTACCCCCCATAGCCTGTGCCATCAAGTTAAAAACGAAACGCTCAAACATAATGTTTTGTCTCACTTTCAAATGTTTTTCAAGAGTGCTGATAGTTGTTTCCAATTTTTTTTCTTTCATAACCACCCACTTTATTCAAAAGTTTTAAGCCCTTGCTGCGCAGGCTCTTCACAATATGAATAAGGCTGTACCTTTCTTCTTCCCTGAGAATTCTTTGGAAGTAGAGCCAACTTCACTCTTGATACACCACTGCATGAAGTAATGATGACAGTATTTTACATTTAAAAAAAAATTCTTAGAAGGGGGATGTTAAGAGGAAGTTGTGTGATGAACGCACCGTACCAGATATTTTTTATATGGTTATAATTTAATAACATTATAAGCTGCTTAAACAATTAAAATTATTAGAGGTGAGATATAGTCAACTGTTCTTCAATTACGATAGGTTAAATGATGGTCAGGATTTTCAGTTTACAATGATTTTATTGTGGTAAGCCAACGTTTCGATCCAACTTGTGGATCTTCATCAGGGCTAAAAGAAAACAAATATTATTATAATAATATATATTATTATATAATATATATTATTATAATACCCTACCACTACCTCTCACCTTATTTTTACCTTTAGTCTTAGTATCCACCTGGACTCAGTAGGTAAATATCAGATTCTATTTTATCTTGTTAACCAGCCACTTATATTAATATTCATGTATACACCATCTTTTATATTATTATCAGTTCTGTAATGTATCCATCTATTGTCACCCTCTAGCATAGATACTCATATATTTGTTTTCTTTTTACCACAATAAAATCATTGTAAACTGAAAATCCTGACCATCATTTAACCTATCGTAATTAAAATTATGATTTATCAAAACATATCTCTCCTTAAAATTATTTATTTTTGATAATTTGGAAAAGTAAAGGAAATCCAACTAACCTCAGCAAACACAGTAACCCATTGATCACTTCCTTCTATTCCAGTAATAATGCCATGCCTTTTGTTTAATTGACCTACAAAAACCATGTGATAAATTAATAGCAAGGTTTAATATAAACTAGCTCAGTTTTTTAACATTTAAGTTCAAATTAAATAAAAGGGATGTAATCACTTAAATATTATACTAAAATGTAAGTTAATATATTATATAAACAGAAGCTTGATTTTTTTTTTTTTTTATTTTATTTGCTGGAAGATAAAAAAAAAAAAAAAAAAAGCAGACTTGGAAAATCATGAATTTTGGATCACAGGAAGATATATAAGAATTAGAAAAAGAGAAAAAACATCAGGCCAGGACATCATATGGATAACTTTAAATGTGTAGGGATAATATATTTTTTTTTTTCTAGGCAATTTACAGACATTTTTCAGCTAGAAGTGTTCATACTGACACTTTTTAAGCCGTTTGAGTCTACTTTTATTTCAAATATTTTTCATTTGTCCCTAAATATTTCTTTCAAGCTAGTTTCTTCTAGTTTTGTTCTTTCTAGTTTCTTCTCTTTCTTTTCTTTCTGGTTCTGACTTCTTTGCCACACCACCTTGTTCTTTTGAATCTGGTGTTGATATTTTTCTTTCTCAGCACTTTTTCTGCAATATCTAAGACCCCCTTTTTAAATTTTTTCCATTATGAATTAACTGACTAGGGTACAAAAGGATTCTCCTTCATAACTAGTTTCCATAGGGTTTACTTCATCTCATTTTCATATTAGTCCCTTTTAATCTGTCTTTTTAGATGTTCTGTGGCAATCCACTCATATGTTTTATTCTTCCTGGTTTTTGGAATCTTGATTCCGGAGTCCAAGACCAGTAGGCGATGGTTAGTGTTCTGCCCCACGTATAACCTTTATGTCCAGAACCTCAGCAAAGAAAAACTAGCTGTATGCAAAATAATCTATAGTGCTTTTTCGGTTTCTTCCTTCAGCCTTAAAGTAATTTGGTGTGAATTTCCAATATATAGTTATTAGTAATTATAGTTATTCCAATATTCCAATATAGAATGAATTTACAGTGTATAGTTCGTTGTCAACACAGAAGTTGCTCATCTCTCTCCACTTTTTTTGACACCAGATCAATTGAGTAATGACCTATAGCTCCCTCTCCCAAACATGGGTCGCTTCCAATTCTAGCATTCCAGTCCCCTTGCACAATCACATTTTCACTGCTATTTCTTATTTTATCCAGATAGTGTTGCAGCTCCTCGCTAAATATGTCCTTTGTATGACACTTAGAAAATATCGGTTTCGAAACCTTTAAAGATAAGAGATAACACAGAACTAGAATTAAAGAAACGGTACATGGATAAAGCTTGATTAATAAGCCAAATAAAAATATAGATGAAAGCATTATGAGTGGCAAGTTCATTAGACAGTAGTCTTCTTTATTTATATTAATCTTAAAATTAATAAGATTACTTCATGCACTCTGCTAATTAGGATGATTAAACAGCATATAGCCATTTTTTATACACTAATATTATTATATTATAAAATTTTACTTGACCATTTTAATAAGTCTTAATATAGTTTGTTTGTTGGAGCTTAATGGCGTAAATCGAACTAGTCATCAACACCATGGTCTTAATATAATGTTTGTAATTGAAATGACATATTCTAAAACAGATTTTCTTCCACAATATTTTATTTAATTTGCACATACTTATGTATTCAAATTCAACATGGTGACAGCCCAAAGCACTTATATGTAATCATAAGCATTTATAGTAATCATCAAAATCATTTTTATAAACATAGCACACATACACTTTTACCTATCTTAACCGGACAGAGCCTTTAAACTCACACAATAATAAAGATTACAAAGTATTTACAGGTTTAGTAAACCTGTAAATACTTTGTAATCTTTATTATTTCTGTAAATACTTTGTAATCTTTATTATTATTTTTTTATTTATATTATTGTGTTTTCTCCCTAATTTACTACTTAGTTTTAGTAAAACTAAGTAGTAAATTAGGGAGAAAACACATTTTAACAAAAATAGAATATAAATAATGCTTCTTTGTAGTGTGGTGATCCACATAATATATTAATATATAATATAATTATATAATGGTTAATAATATAATTATATAATGTCATGTATAATATTATCTATTATGTATATTATTATAAATAATTGTAATTGTATTATGGCAGCATTGTATAAATTATAATTGTATTCATTAATGTATTACTGTATTCATTAATATTATATATCATTATATGTAATTCCTTTAACTCGTAAATAAGTTAAGCCATACATGTTCAAAGTATAGACGATAAGGTCTTTCTATATTGTCATAAGGTAGATAACGGGGACAAATAATTATTATATACATTAATGTATTACTAAAGGTTAAAGTTACACTCAGTAGATCCGGAAGTAATTGTACTTTGTCAAATAATTGTAAATATCCCCCACCACCGAACAGAGGTGACTTGTCAGATTATAACGTTTCCAGAAACACTTTGTTTTCCAGATCTTCAGCTGAACTGTTCTCAGAGCCCCCGCTCCATATTACCAGGCATTGTACTAGCTATAAGTTCTTATTGCATGTTACTTTTTTTATAACATATATGTGTATATATATTATTACTGGAGTATAGTTTCTTTTATTAAAAAGCTTCCACTGAGTACTTTGTTTTCTTTGTTGTATCCAAATCAATAAATCTTATAAAAGATCCACGGATTTATACCCTTTAATTGGTATTATAATTAATAAAGATACAACAAATTGGAAGCTTCGAGCGTGGTTGATTTTTTTTATTGAAAAATAATAAACAGCAAATTGGAAGCATCGAGCGTGATTGATTTTTTTTAAACAAAAAATTGCGTATAAAGAATTATAGTAATGAAAATTTTTTGTCGCGCGTATTAGAAAATATCGGGGCTTAACTATTTGTATTTAAACATTTATTAGTGAACTTTAGTCGCGCGTATCTATAAATTAATTGGTGAAATATTGGGGCTTAACTATTTGTATTAAGTATATGGGCATTTAATTGAAAATTAAAATATAATAATATAATTATTAGGGCGATTTTGTGATAATATTAAAATTAAAAATGGCCGACGAATCCAATAAAATTATAAGTATGGAAATGATTATGGAATATTTATCTAAAGGTATAGAATTTATGATTGAAGAATTAGAAAGTTTAGAAAATAAAATGGCCGGGCAGCTTAGTGAATTTATTGTTAAATCTAATGAATTTAATGAACGCGCAGAAAATTTTGATTTAAGATTAAGTGGTCATGTTAAAAATCCAATAGGAGTGGGGAATAAAAATATTAATAGTAATTACATTAATTCGGAGAGGAAAAATAATAATGATATTCTTATGGGTACTTTAGAATTTTTAAACGCGACGGAAATAAATATGGATGATTTAAAAAATTTAATTGAGATCAATCGGATGGAAATAATTGAAATAAATAACGCGCGAATAACTTTTATGGAGATTGCCCCAGAAAATAATGAAAATTTAAATATTAGCCCAATTGAAAATAATTGTGAAAATTTAAACTGTCGCCTTAGTGAAGAAATTGAAATTAATAGTGAACAGGCTTGCCAACCTTTATGTTTGTTAGATAATAATTCCGCCAGTATTTCTCGGAATGATAAGTATAATGCCGATCTTTGCCTTAATCCTGAATACCAAGTACTAACTGAAAGGATTATTTTGTTTTCGTCGAACAATAAAAACAACCGTCGCAATAATAAATTTTATTTTTCGAATAAAAATAGTTGTCGACAGAATATGTACAATTACTATCAAAAAGGAAAGAATCGTCGCAAATATAATAAATCTAAACGTCGAAACTATGCTAGGATAAATAAAAATTATTTTAGAAATAAAAATTGTAAGGGCAGATATAAAAATTATTATTTTATAAGTAAACTTGTTAATCATAGTCGTGGCAACATTAATTATTGGAAAGAGACGTATAATTTATTATTGCCCAAAGTAGAAAATAATAATGGTAATTATTGGAAGGAAAAATACAAATCTTTATTAGGTTCAGATCGGAACGGCGGTAAAGTGTTAGTTAATTAATAAATAAAATTGGATTTAATTTAAAAATATAAAGACCGCGCATGTTTTAAGGAATTTAAACAATTGGATTAATGAGAGTAATGTCAATTGCATAATGTGTAAAATGATGAGTACGACGTTTAATTGAATCAATATTCATTGTTAATGATTAATAATTATCGATGGCCATAATTAATAGTAGAAGTTGATTATAATAATGATTCTGATATTGGTGATATTAATAAAATTGGTATTGGTCATAAGGTTTAATAACTTTTTTATTTGAATAAACCAAGAATTAATTAAGTTTTGAAAATATTTTAAAAATATAAAAGGGGCCTAAAATTTAATAAATTTTAAAGTCTGCATCTATTAACGTCGAGTTAGGTTTGTATAAAATAAAATAATTGTTTATGATGGCAGAATTTTTATTAAAATTGGTATATTTTTAATAATAAAATGAGTGGGCCATGATATAATTATAAATTGTCTTCGTATTGTTGTAATAATAATTGATGTTTAGGAAAAATTGAGTCAATATAATTTGAATGATATAAGATGGCTAAATCAATTGTAAACTACGTTGTAATATTTTATTTATTTGATGGGTAATAATATTAATTAGAAATGGTCTTCGCCTGTTTTTAATGATAATCTTATGGCGATTATAAATAATTAGTGGTGGAATATATATACATATATGATGTAATAAAAAAAATATTTTTTGAGGGCCTATCCTTGAATCCAAATGTCCTTTCCTGAGGCAGCATATTGTTTAAAGTAAAATTAAAATATTTTAAAGCTCAGTTGCAGATATTAATTGTTATATATTAAGAAGTTTTGACCTTGAACTTGGCCAGAGAGAGAGCTACACTTGAAACTTTAATTTTGGCTCTAATATTACTATTATTGCATGGAAATTATTGGAAAAATTGAATGATGCACAGAGATAAGTTTGAATTTGATTATTTGTTTAGAAATAATAATTGTGAATATGGCATTTGTAGAATTTAATTGAATAATTTACATGTTATAATGAATATATCTATCAAAATTTGAGGCCTATTCTGATATTCTGTATTGTGTATATGAAATGTATTATTATTAATTTGTTTTAGAAAATTGAAAAATTATTCAAAATGTAAATGATTTTATGATATTGAAATTAATATTATTTTGTGCATTCTAGATTTGAATGGATATTGTGAATTTGTAAGTTTATTTAAGAAGATCATTACAAGAAGATTTGGTTTTAATTTTATATCCACAAAGAAGTATTTTTATATTTTTTCTTTTTCAGGAATTTTCATATTTTTTATTTTTTGAATTTTGTTTGAATGAATGATCTTTGTTGAATGTATGAAAGTTTTATGTTTGTAAACCCCTTAATATATTACATGTTGTGTTGTAATTGTGTTGATGACATAATGCGCAACTGAGCATAAATAAAATGGCCAAGTGTTCTTCGAAAAACAAAATATGATATAATGGTGTTTGAATAAATGAAGTCATGAATAAAATAAATTGATAAAAAATGAGTTGGTATAAAATATGTTGGTATATATTGATATATATAATGGTATCATTACTAGTGATGATGGTTATTGATATTTAAAAAATGAATTGTTTTGAATTTATTTATTTGTTGATGATATTGATATTACGATGAAATTACTGTGCATCAAATGTTATTTTCTATGCTATATCTGAGAACAAGGTTAAGCGCTTGAAAAATTTTCAGATCCTGATAAGGATGGTCCTGACTTAATGCAGTAAGCCAACCTTGCAGTCATGTATCCAGATCTGTTAGCAGAGCCCTCCTTCTGCAACTTTAAGGCTACAAGAACTCTTAATCATCATCACAGACCATCATCGAATCCACCCACATCCATGCATCCACCACCAAGGACATCAACCCATCAACACCCATCGAGGATATCAACCTGCCATCAAGACATTTCTTCAAGCTGCCTCTCATCGAAACTAAACCAAGTACTGTAAAATAATTTTTAATTGTATAAATGTTGGGGAAAATATTAAGAAAATATTGCACAAATTTGAATTTGGGCTTAAATTTTTTTTAAGAAAAAGTGAAATTTTAAAATATATAATATATGATAACTTAATATCAAAAGAATACAGTCCTTCAATTATTAATTTGGGTCTCATGTAAAAAAAAAAAGAAAAGAGACTGAAGTTTTTTTTCACATGTATATAGCTTGATTTATGGCTTCGAAAGAAGCAAGACAGATCAATCTACATAGATGTTTTTTTTGGCTTCAGTGATATAGAGACCAAACTATAAATTTTGATCTAATAAAAAGAAAATAAAGGACTAATGATTATTTACTTTGAAATTAGTACAATTTTGTTGAGCGGGAGCAAATTTAAATTATTTGGGCATTTTGAAATTTTCGAGAGTTGAATAACATTTTATTGTTTTTGTAGGAATTATCTGAACTTAATAAGCCCTTAAATTATTATTGAGACCTTTATATTGTAATAAAAAAAAATTGATGATTAATGCCACCACAACGAATATCAGAGCTGCCTAATAATTGCTTCGAATGTTTGTTTTTTATATATGTGCAATAGGTCTCTAAGATTAAGATTAGATTAAGGCTAATTTAATATAAGATATATGTTTGTGGCCAATATGTATATAAGAATTCAATATATTTGACATGACATCATATATGATAACTGACACATGCCAATTTATTTTGCTGGGCAGAAATTTTGAAAGGATAGTTTCCATTAAAAAGGGTCCCACATCTGCTCCGATGTGCTATTTTCCTGCATTTAGCTATAAATTTGACCTAGGGTCCTTTTAAATTCGTGAAGGGGTATGTTGGATTCCTTGCCTTTCCATATCCTTCGGTTCAAGACGACTGCATAAGTGGAGGCCCCACTTATAAGGTTGTGATCTTGAATCCTAACCCTTCAAGATGGTTCAAGACGACTACATAAGAGGAGGCCCCTCTTATCAGGTTGTAATCTTGCAGCCATAAATCCTGATCTAAGCGAAGGGATTCAATACCCCCCACAGGGAAACCCCCCTCAATTGGCACACACAGAAATACTGAGACTATTAATTAAACCGAATTTTGAAAAAGATGGTTCTATATACATATTGTTATATGTGTGTGTGTCTAACATACTTTAAGTTAGAATAAGTTTAAAACCTTTTGCACATCGGAGGATATCTGCCCATATTGATGTTCTATTATAAAGTAATATAAATTTTTTCTTCGTCGTCATGAAACTTAATTGAAATCATCAATTTTTTTAATCGAGAGGGGGGGTAATGTGGTGATCCACATAATATATTAATATATAATATAATTATATAATGGTTAATAATATAATTATATAATGTCATGTATAATATTATCTATTATGTATATTATTATAAATAATTGTAATTGTATTATGGCAGCATTGTATAAATTATAATTGTATTCATTAATGTATTACTGTATTCATTAATATTATATATCATTATATGTAATTCCTTTAACTCGTAAATAAGTTAAGCCATACATGTTCAAAGTATAGACGATAAGGTCTTTCTATATTGTCATAAGGTAGATAACGGGGACAAATAATTATTATATACATTAATGTATTACTAAAGGTTAAAGTTACACTCAGTAGATCCGGAAGTAATTGTACTTTGTCAAATAATTGTAAATATCCCCCACCACCGAACAGAGGTGACTTGTCAGATTATAACGTTTCCAGAAACACTTTGTTTTCCAGATCTTCAGCTGAACTGTTCTCAGAGCCCCCGCTCCATATTACCAGGCATTGTACTAGCTATAAGTTCTTATTGCATGTTACTTTTTTTATAACATATATGTGTATATATATTATTACTGGAGTATAGTTTCTTTTATTAAAAAGCTTCCACTGAGTACTTTGTTTTCTTTGTTGTATCCAAATCAATAAATCTTATAAAAGATCCACGGATTTATACCCTTTAATTGGTATTATAATTAATAAAGATACAACAAATTGGAAGCTTCGAGCGTGGTTGATTTTTTTTATTGAAAAATAATAAACAGCAAATTGGAAGCATCGAGCGTGATTGATTTTTTTTAAACAAAAAATTGCGTATAAAGAATTATAGTAATGAAAATTTTTTGTCGCGCGTATTAGAAAATATCGGGGCTTAACTATTTGTATTTAAACATTTATTAGTGAACTTTAGTCGCGCGTATCTATAAATTAATTGGTGAAATATTGGGGCTTAACTATTTGTATTAAGTATATGGGCATTTAATTGAAAATTAAAATATAATAATATAATTATTAGGGCGATTTTGTGATAATATTAAAATTAAAAATGGCCGACGAATCCAATAAAATTATAAGTATGGAAATGATTATGGAATATTTATCTAAAGGTATAGAATTTATGATTGAAGAATTAGAAAGTTTAGAAAATAAAATGGCCGGGCAGCTTAGTGAATTTATTGTTAAATCTAATGAATTTAATGAACGCGCGGAAAATTTTGATTTAAGATTAAGTGGTCATGTTAAAAATCCAATAGGAGTGGGGAATAAAAATATTAATAGTAATTACATTAATTCGGAGAGGAAAAATAATAATGATATTCTTATGGGTACTTTAGAATTTTTAAACGCGACGGAAATAAATATGGATGATTTAAAAAATTTAATTGAGATCAATCGGATGGAAATAATTGAAATAAATAACGCGCGAATAACTTTTATGGAGATTGCCCCAGAAAATAATGAAAATTTAAATATTAGCCCAATTGAAAATAATTGTGAAAATTTAAACTGTCGCCTTAGTGAAGAAATTGAAATTAATAGTGAACAGGCTTGCCAACCTTTATGTTTGTTAGATAATAATTCCGCCAGTATTTCTCGGAATGATAAGTATAATGCCGATCTTTGCCTTAATCCTGAATACCAAGTACTAACTGAAAGGATTATTTTGTTTTCGTCGAACAATAAAAACAACCGTCGCAATAATAAATTTTATTTTTCGAATAAAAATAGTTGTCGACAGAATATGTACAATTACTATCAAAAAGGAAAGAATCGTCGCAAATATAATAAATCTAAACGTCGAAACTATGCTAGGATAAATAAAAATTATTTTAGAAATAAAAATTGTAAGGGCAGATATAAAAATTATTATTTTATAAGTAAACTTGTTAATCATAGTCGTGGCAACATTAATTATTGGAAAGAGACGTATAATTTATTATTGCCCAAAGTAGAAAATAATAATGGTAATTATTGGAAGGAAAAATACAAATCTTTATTAGGTTCAGATCGGAACGGCGGTAAAGTGTTAGTTAATTAATAAATAAAATTGGATTTAATTTAAAAATATAAAGACCGCGCATGTTTTAAGGAATTTAAACAATTGGATTAATGAGAGTAATGTCAATTGCATAATGTGTAAAATGATGAGTACGACGTTTAATTGAATCAATATTCATTGTTAATGATTAATAATTATCGATGGCCATAATTAATAGTAGAAGTTGATTATAATAATGATTCTGATATTGGTGATATTAATAAAATTGGTATTGGTCATAAGGTTTAATAACTTTTTTATTTGAATAAACCAAGAATTAATTAAGTTTTGAAAATATTTTAAAAATATAAAAGGGGCCTAAAATTTAATAAATTTTAAAGTCTGCATCTATTAACGTCGAGTTAGGTTTGTATAAAATAAAATAATTGTTTATGATGGCAGAATTTTTATTAAAATTGGTATATTTTTAATAATAAAATGAGTGGGCCATGATATAATTATAAATTGTCTTCGTATTGTTGTAATAATAATTGATGTTTAGGAAAAATTGAGTCAATATAATTTGAATGATATAAGATGGCTAAATCAATTGTAAACTACGTTGTAATATTTTATTTATTTGATGGGTAATAATATTAATTAGAAATGGTCTTCGCCTGTTTTTAATGATAATCTTATGGCGATTATAAATAATTAGTGGTGGAATATATATACATATATGATGTAATAAAAAAAATATTTTTTGAGGGCCTATCCTTGAATCCAAATGTCCTTTCCTGAGGCAGCATATTGTTTAAAGTAAAATTAAAATATTTTAAAGCTCAGTTGCAGATATTAATTGTTATATATTAAGAAGTTTTGACCTTGAACTTGGCCAGAGAGAGAGCTACACTTGAAACTTTAATTTTGGCTCTAATATTACTATTATTGCATGGAAATTATTGGAAAAATTGAATGATGCACAGAGATAAGTTTGAATTTGATTATTTGTTTAGAAATAATAATTGTGAATATGGCATTTGTAGAATTTAATTGAATAATTTACATGTTATAATGAATATATCTATCAAAATTTGAGGCCTATTCTGATATTCTGTATTGTGTATATGAAATGTATTATTATTAATTTGTTTTAGAAAATTGAAAAATTATTCAAAATGTAAATGATTTTATGATATTGAAATTAATATTATTTTGTGCATTCTAGATTTGAATGGATATTGTGAATTTGTAAGTTTATTTAAGAAGATCATTACAAGAAGATTTGGTTTTAATTTTATATCCACAAAGAAGTATTTTTATATTTTTTCTTTTTCAGGAATTTTCATATTTTTTATTTTTTGAATTTTGTTTGAATGAATGATCTTTGTTGAATGTATGAAAGTTTTATGTTTGTAAACCCCTTAATATATTACATGTTGTGTTGTAATTGTGTTGATGACATAATGCGCAACTGAGCATAAATAAAATGGCCAAGTGTTCTTCGAAAAACAAAATATGATATAATGGTGTTTGAATAAATGAAGTCATGAATAAAATAAATTGATAAAAAATGAGTTGGTATAAAATATGTTGGTATATATTGATATATATAATGGTATCATTACTAGTGATGATGGTTATTGATATTTAAAAAATGAATTGTTTTGAATTTATTTATTTGTTGATGATATTGATATTACGATGAAATTACTGTGCATCAAATGTTATTTTCTATGCTATATCTGAGAACAAGGTTAAGCGCTTGAAAAATTTTCAGATCCTGATAAGGATGGTCCTGACTTAATGCAGTAAGCCAACCTTGCAGTCATGTATCCAGATCTGTTAGCAGAGCCCTCCTTCTGCAACTTTAAGGCTACAAGAACTCTTAATCATCATCACAGACCATCATCGAATCCACCCACATCCATGCATCCACCACCAAGGACATCAACCCATCAACACCCATCGAGGATATCAACCTGCCATCAAGACATTTCTTCAAGCTGCCTCTCATCGAAACTAAACCAAGTACTGTAAAATAATTTTTAATTGTATAAATGTTGGGGAAAATATTAAGAAAATATTGCACAAATTTGAATTTGGGCTTAAATTTTTTTTAAGAAAAAGTGAAATTTTAAAATATATAATATATGATAACTTAATATCAAAAGAATACAGTCCTTCAATTATTAATTTGGGTCTCATGTAAAAAAAAAAAGAAAAGAGACTGAAGTTTTTTTTCACATGTATATAGCTTGATTTATGGCTTCGAAAGAAGCAAGACAGATCAATCTACATAGATGTTTTTTTTGGCTTCAGTGATATAGAGACCAAACTATAAATTTTGATCTAATAAAAAGAAAATAAAGGACTAATGATTATTTACTTTGAAATTAGTACAATTTTGTTGAGCGGGAGCAAATTTAAATTATTTGGGCATTTTGAAATTTTCGAGAGTTGAATAACATTTTATTGTTTTTGTAGGAATTATCTGAACTTAATAAGCCCTTAAATTATTATTGAGACCTTTATATTGTAATAAAAAAAAATTGATGATTAATGCCACCACAACGAATATCAGAGCTGCCTAATAATTGCTTCGAATGTTTGTTTTTTATATATGTGCAATAGGTCTCTAAGATTAAGATTAGATTAAGGCTAATTTAATATAAGATATATGTTTGTGGCCAATATGTATATAAGAATTCAATATATTTGACATGACATCATATATGATAACTGACACATGCCAATTTATTTTGCTGGGCAGAAATTTTGAAAGGATAGTTTCCATTAAAAAGGGTCCCACATCTGCTCCGATGTGCTATTTTCCTGCATTTAGCTATAAATTTGACCTAGGGTCCTTTTAAATTCGTGAAGGGGTATGTTGGATTCCTTGCCTTTCCATATCCTTCGGTTCAAGACGACTGCATAAGTGGAGGCCCCACTTATAAGGTTGTGATCTTGAATCCTAACCCTTCAAGATGGTTCAAGACGACTACATAAGAGGAGGCCCCTCTTATCAGGTTGTAATCTTGCAGCCATAAATCCTGATCTAAGCGAAGGGATTCAATACCGCCCACAGGGAAACCCCCCTCAATTGGCACACACAGAAATACTGAGACTATTAATTAAACCGAATTTTGAAAAAGATGGTTCTATATACATATTGTTATATGTGTGTGTGTCTAACATACTTTAAGTTAGAATAAGTTTAAAACCTTTTGCACATCGGAGGATATCTGCCCATATTGATGTTCTATTATAAAGTAATATAAATTTTTTCTTCGTCGTCATGAAACTTAATTGAAATCATCAATTTTTTTAATCGAGAGGGGGGGTAATGTGGTGATCCACATAATATATTAATATATAATATAATTATATAATGGTTAATAATATAATTATATAATGTCATGTATAATATTATCTATTATGTATATTATTATAAATAATTGTAATTGTATTATGGCAGCATTGTATAAATTATAATTGTATTCATTAATGTATTACTGTATTCATTAATATTATATATCATTATATGTAATTCCTTTAACTCGTAAATAAGTTAAGCCATACATGTTCAAAGTATAGACGATAAGGTCTTTCTATATTGTCATAAGGTAGATAACGGGGACAAATAATTATTATATACATTAATGTATTACTAAAGGTTAAAGTTACACTCAGTAGATCCGGAAGTAATTGTACTTTGTCAAATAATTGTAAATATCCCCCACCACCGAACAGAGGTGACTTGTCAGATTATAACGTTTCCAGAAACACTTTGTTTTCCAGATCTTCAGCTGAACTGTTCTCAGAGCCCCCGCTCCATATTACCAGGCATTGTACTAGCTATAAGTTCTTATTGCATGTTACTTTTTTTATAACATATATGTGTATATATATTATTACTGGAGTATAGTTTCTTTTATTAAAAAGCTTCCACTGAGTACTTTGTTTTCTTTGTTGTATCCAAATCAATAAATCTTATAAAAGATCCACGGATTTATACCCTTTAATTGGTATTATAATTAATAAAGATACAACAGTAGTCATTAGAAATGTAATTAACAAACAAGTGAAGACATGCTTAAAAAAAACGTTGTTATAATCCGTTATGAAATATACAAATTAAATAAATAAATAAAGGATCATTTGATATAATTATTAATTTTATTTAATTTTAACAAAAAATAATTAAAAACAAAAATCAACAATACATACCCATTACTGCTCCTTGAAATTCTTCAGGAACAGTAACTTCTACTGCCATTATTGGCTCAAGAATTTGCCAAATTCCTTCCTCAAAAACTAAAAAAGAAATATTAACATAAAAAAATGATCATATTAAACTGATTCGGATGTATAAATTGAGTATGAGAATTAGACAAAAATAATATTTGATAAAAATTTAAAATTTTTAAGAATGTTGTTAGATATTTATATTAAAAAAATCTGGTGCGTGAGCGAAACGCACAACTTTCACTTACCAACTTACTTAGATTAGAAATTGATGTGTTTTGTTAATTGCCACTTCTCAAAGTCACACATTTTTCCACATTCATTCCTTATTTCTGTTTTTATTTGCTCTATAAAAACACTAATTTTTTTTTATATTATTAAATAAAAGTTTTTACTTGTGATATTTCGGCAATGCAAGCATAATGCTCCAAGTTGTCTGGTTTTATAATTCTCTATGTAGTTGTTGAAAATTTCATTTAGTTACCATTAAACAAATAATTTCCATTAAATGAACAGAACAGCTTTAATTATGAACAATGGTCTGTCATTAAAGGCGTACTCCGCATGCGTGGGCTCAACGTGTTTTATGAGTTAATGGAATATTTTTCTCTTTTTTTCCTCTATACGTTTACTTGATTTTTTTCATATTTCATATTTAGCCATTTCTTATTTTTAGACGTAACGAGGGACAGTTAATTTCTCCATATAAACAAAAACAAAGGTACTTTATCGGAAAACAAAAAAGGCCCCTTCCCCATTTAAGCCCCCTCAGAACATTTTAATAATGATAAAGTTTATCTTATATTAAAGAACACCTAATTTTCATTATACATGACGAATTGGATCAAAATCATTATAGCCGTTTTTGAGATAATAAAAAAAAAGGTAAAAATTGGAAAAAAAGTTATGAAATAAAGTGTCCCCTCCGTTTGACAAATTTTGATCAAATTTCGGCTGTCACATCGTGGGCATATAAATACATCAAATACCCAGTTTGATCAAAATCGTTAAAGCCATTTTTGAGTCAATAAAAATAACACAATTTATTAGTGCCCCCTCCGGTTGATCAATTTTGATGAAATTTTGACTGTGCTATCGCAGGCATATACATACACTAAATATCAAGTTTAATCAAAATAGTTAGAGCCGTTTTTGAGAAAGTCGAAAAAAAAAACATAAAAAGTTATTAAATAAAGTTCCCACTCCGTTTGACTAATTTTGATGAAATTTTTGCTGTCATATCGCGGGCATATACATACACTAAATACCCAATTTCAGATTCGCATGGTTTATCCTTTTTGAGCTAGTCTGTACACACACACACGCCCACGCACGCACGCACGCACACATGTACACAATCAACCAAAATGAGAAAAAATCCCAAATAGTTTTGAAGCTTGGCATAATAGCTCATTCAAGTGTCTGGTACAATACGCAAAAATTCCCTAGAAGTGGGAGAAGAGCGGGTGGGAGGAGCCATTTACAGTTGTTACTTTCACTTACCTATATATGAAATTGTAATATTTAAGAATAATTTAATAAATGCAGTTAACTCTACAACTTTATTTAACAAACTGAATTAATAATGTCACTCGGGTGATTATGCAACAATGAATTATATAAATATATTAAAAGTTCCCCCGGAAAGGAAGGTTTGCTTATCGCCAAGTAAGGAAATTAAGTATGATGGATAAATATTAATTAATATCAGGGGTCGAAAAGGTCTTTAACCTTTTTAAATAAGTTTCATTTTAACAGTATTTGAAAAACTTATTATGAAGAAGTTTGCTCAATAAAAGTTTTCAAATAACTTTATGATAAAAGTTTTTCTTCAAAAAGTTGAAGGTTCACCTAACCTTTTTACTTTCACTTACCTATATATGAAATATACAGGGTGTTTTGGAATTGCACGGCACTATTTTAGGTACGTGTTCTCTAACACAAAATAAACAAAAAAGTTCATATTAACATGTATCTCAAACTCATTTATTAAACAGATATCAAAGGTTAAAGATTTATTATTACTATTTATTTATTATTATTACAACATTTAGAGTAAATGTTCAAAGGCGCCTCCGTTTTGTTGAATGCAACATTCAGCACGACGAATCCATGCTTCTCTGGCTCTTCGTATAGCATCAGGATGGTGGTTGATAGTTACTGCGGCTTCCACGATCCGATTTCTTAGCTCTTCTTGCGTGTCAACTGCCGCAGAATAAACCATAGACCTCATCCAGCCCCACACAAAATAATCTAATGGCGTTAAATCCGGAGATCGTGGTGGCCATTTAACAGGTCCGTTTCGACCAACCCATCGGTCTCCATAAGTTGCATTTAAATAATCAGTGACACTATGAGAAAAGTGAGCTGGAGCACCGTCATGCATAAACCACAGCCTTTGCCTAATGCCTAGCGGAATATCTTCTAGAATATCATGCAGATTATTTTGCAAAAAATGCAAGTAAGATATACCTGACAGCCTAGGTGGCAAAAAGAAGGGGCCGATGATTTTGTCGCTTAGAAGACCACACCAGACATTTAAAGAGAATGTATGTTGGTAATGTCCAACAGCAGTCGTATGAGGGTTTTCTTCGGCCCAAGTATGGGTAATTCGAAAATTAAGAATCCCGTTTCTTGTAAAGCAAGATTCATCAGTAACCAAAATGCAGTTCAGGAAGTTAGGATCTCGTGTGCATTGTCGAATTAACCACTGGGAGAAATTTCTGCGCTTGTTATAATCTTGTGGTAACAAATCTTGCCTACTTGATACGTGAAATGGATATAATTGTTGTTCGCGTAAAGTTCGCCATACGCTGGTAGAGGAAACATCGAAACGACGTGACAATCTTCTGGTACTAGTAGTAGGAGATAACTGAACAGCATCGAATATTTCTTCTTCTACGTTTGCAGTTCGTCGAAATCGTTGTCGACCGGCGTTCACTCGTATAGGTTTTAGCGTACCATTATCCCTAAGACGTCTTTCAATGGCCTCAAACGTTTTAAGATTTGGTATTCTTCGGTTAGGAAATTTTTCACGATATCTTCAAACAGCAGCAGCATCTTCAAACAGAAATTAACTGTCTCTCATTACGCCTAAAAATAAGAAATCGCTAAATATGAGATATGATAAAAATAAAGAAAACAAAGAGGAGAAAAAAAGAAAAATATTAAGTCAACTCATAAAACTCGTAGAGCCCACGCATGCGGAGTATGCCTTTAATGACAGATCATTGTTCATAATTAAAGCTGTTCTGTTCATTTAATGGAAATTATTTGTTTAATGGTAACTAAATTCAATTGCCACTAATTAATTAATTATGACAATTAACAAAATGCATTAATTTCTAATCTAAGTAAGTTAGTAAGTGAAAGTTGTGTGTTGCGAGCACGCACCAGATTTTTTAGAAATTAAAATTAAAGAGTGAGTTTAACAATAACTTTTTCGCCCTGAGTTGTGATCATAAAAGTTTTTATCATAGGAAAAGAGATTGTTTACTTATACTGCTGTTTATTTTGATCAATAATCCTATTGTCCATTACAGAGGAACGGCCTTACCAGGCCTTGTTGGCCACTTCAAAATTTATAAAATGACACTTTTTTCGACTCAAATGGTCGATTTCGTAAAAAAACATTGTAAAGCGAGATCATAACGATTTTTATAACAATAAAGAATATATCCAGAGATTGGCTGAAGTTATGCAATTTTAATATGGACAGGTGTTCACACCTGGTATGAAAAAAAAAAACACTGAGCAAAATTTGGAGAATTTAGGACAAACGGTATGGATTTCTATAAAGAACAAACAAACAAACAGAATTTCATCTTTACTTATATAGATTGTAATCTATTATATTAAATTTTGGCATTTCCGAAATTATTTTCTTTGACTAAAATCTTTTTATGAATAAGTTTCAGAATAACTTTTTGAAATGAACTTTTATGCAAAAAGTTATTTGGATAAAAGTTTGAAGATAACTTTATCAAAAAGTGTTCGTAATGAAAAAGTTAATATTCAATGAAAACTTCAAGTAGGGTAACTTTTTAAAAATAAAAGTTAACTTATATTTTCGACTCCTGATTAATATAAAGTATTCTGATTTGATCAATGTGATATTTTGTGCCAAAAAAAAAAAAAAAAAAAAAAAAAAAAAAAAAAAAAAAAAGTGGTATTTCCTAGCATTCCCTCCTCCATCTAACTTAACGACATAGTGCAAACTACCTTGTCGAGTGAATGCAATCCCAGTTGCCCATTTCGTTTCATTATTGTACAGTCAAACTAAGACACAATCTCCTTATTTAAAGAAATGACGTTGGTTCTTCTTGCCAGTCCTGTCCAATAGGTCTTTCGCCTTCCTCAAGCTGGAGAGCCTTGACCTCATCTCACAAAAAATTTTGAGGAAAAATGGGCTCTTTTTGGTTGCAGTGTGTGGAGTCTGTCAGTATTGCTTCAGCACTCTCACTAGTTTCTCTTCACTGTTATATCGATCATAACATTTGCTTCAGCGCCTGTACGTAACGTTCAGCTTGGCTATTATTTGAAGGGTGATAAGCCGCAGTAGTTTTGTGTTGAATGCCACAGCTAGATAAAAAGTTCCTAAGCTGAAGAGAAGTAAACTGTGTTCCATTATCAGATGTACTTCCATGTACATCCATCAGATGTAAAAGTACTTCCAGGACTCCAATAAGTGCAAATATTGTCTTGTGGCAATGTTGATCTCACTGGTTTTCTTATACTCGATTGTATAGTTAAACTCCGATAAAAAATGGGAGTTATTAAATAAATGCGTCACATTCATGGTTGGTAAAGATTTTTCAGGATGGAATATTTTCATTAAGGGTTTATGATCTGTAATTAATATGAATTTCCTGCCGTAAGAGTACTGGTAAAATTTGTGTAGCCCCCAGAAAATTGCTGTTGCCTCTTTATCTATTTCGCTATATCTCATTTCTGTCTTCGTTAAACGCCTGGATGAAACTGTAACCTTTTCAGCTTTAATCAAATGTCGGCAAGTTTTATTTTAGAATAGATTTTCGTAAAATCTAACATTGAAATTGATGAAACTGAAGCTCCCGTATCTAATTCCATAGAATATTTTCTGCCTTCAATTCTAATAGGTAGCATTATTTTTTCTTCTGCGCATATTTTGTTAAGACTGTAACAAAGTTATTATCAACTTCATTCTCAGATAAAAGAACATGTCCCAAAATGTTTCGTAGCTACCTGCTCTTTGTTCTAGTACCTATTATAATTATACATGCCCGAACAATATGCCAACTTGCATTAAATTCGCTAATGCTTTCTCCTGAATGCTGGACACATGAACTAAATTTGTATTGTGATGCTTGGACGATGTTCAAGATAATCCCTCAAAATTTTTTGCACATCTGCATAACTGGTTGCAGATGGTAGTTTTGGGAAAAAAAATTCTCACAGCTTCTCTTAAATTTCTGAAGTTTTCTGAAACAATTTAAAAACAGTAGTACTTTCTGCTCATCATTAGGAATATTGTTAAGGAATAAAAAGTTTTCAAATCTTTTTGAAAATGTTGAGAAAGTTTCTATTTCCTCATTATACTTTACAAATTTTATTCAAAATGAATGATTAGTATTATTAATTTTTTCTCCTCACATGGATCTAGAGTAGCCCTAATATTTTTCTAATTGAATTAGTTCTTACAATTAAATTTTTATCCAACTCCTCAATTTCATATCTTTAATTTAATTTTTCATTCAAAATGTCATAACTAAAGGCCGGATTTCGTGCAGTAAAAATTTTAAAAACGTACAATAAAAATAAAAAACACTGACAAATGTGCAATTCAACCTTCTACTGTTTGAAGAGGTGGTTGTAATTAAAAAAATCAAATATTAATTTAACATATTTATATAATTTTTTTTTTTTTTTCAGTTGGCGCATTAGGCCTAACGAGACCTTTGGCCGCGTATTGTGATCTTCTTACAGACATTTGTTTTGCTTGCGGGAGAACAGACTGCCTGGAGGGGGTAGCCCAAATCTCACGTAGCTGCAAGCCATGGGCAGTCATCACTGCCCATAGCTCCATAACCAATCCCATTGGGGCCAATTTGGCAGTGTCCTTCCCACCGATGGCGTCAGCTCTCTCGGGTTCAAGGACAGTGACAAACTGGTCTAGGTCCAAGGATTATGGCAGCTCAGAGTCAGCAGCCCCCGAGGACCTATATTTCTTTCCCCGAAGCATACCGTCCTTGAACCAAACCTCCGGGAGGTTACTGACATCCTGGAAAACCACACCACGATTCTCGATGAGATACACGGGGAAGGTTCATCACTCCTACGCCCGGTCGGTGTGAGTCGCCTCCAGTAGGCTGACGGAACCCACATACCCGGGGGTGGGGGTAGACTAGGATTGCGTGGCGTTCATTGGTGGGTGGTCACCCGAATGGAGCGGTCACCCATCCAAGTACTAACCACGATGGATGTTGCTTAACTTTGATTACCTATTGCAAGCGCCCTTGTCCACTCGGCCATCCAGGCCCCTTAAAGAAAAAAAAAAAAAAAAACGTGCTTACAAAAAAATTGTTTGCTAGGTATCATAATTAAAAAAAAACAAATTATATATATGTATATATGTATATATATATATATATATATATATATATATATATATACACACACACATAAATACATACATATAGTAAAACATAAATTTTCGTAATTTTCTAACTGTATTAATTTATCAAATAGAAATTTCTAAAATTTTATTAAAATTTACAATCTTGTACATTTCCAGATTATGTTCCGTAAAGTTATAACGTCGGTCATCTAATGCACATGTGTTTCAACGGTGAAAATATGCGCTCCACATTAACACTTGTGATGGGACATCTTTTTTAGTTACTCAATATTACTGGATCCAGCTCCACATCTGCGTTTTCTCCATAGATAGCTTTGTTGTAAATTTCTAAAATTTTGTAACCCGTGTTTTTTTCTATAACTATTTTAAATTTATCAAAAATTGTTTTTCCCTTTTCGTTTTCGATTTTTTCTAATTCATCTCCAACTTTCTCTCTAATAATTATCTGTGATGTCAACGTTAAGTTTTGCTCTTCAAGCTTTTTTATTTGCGAAAGTAGAACCGATAAATAGGATCTTATAAATGCAACACATTTTAAATTTAAAACAAATTTTACTTTTTTGCACGGATACTGCGTCATCTTCAAGAGTAGAAACAAACTCTTTAAAATTATTAAAATGATCTGAATAAAATAGGGCTGCTTCAATCCATGTTCCCCATCTAGTTATCACAGGTCCTGGGGGAAGGGGACAGTCCATACTATTTCTATAAGCTGTCATGCGGGGAGGAGCTTTTAAAAATATTTTTTTCCCATTATTAACAAGTTTGTTGACATTTGGGAAAATTTCCCTCACTTTTCCAGCTACACGGTTTAAACCATGGGCTACACAAGTTACATGCACCATATTTGATTAGAAAATTTTTAATGCTTCTCCAGCTTTTACCATATACAAAAGGATTTATCTTGGTAGGATGTTTGACAGAAAAACTATGCTAAACTGCTGTTCACAAATCGAGAGATAGTCTCGTAGTTCGTTTTTGGAAGCTGCTTGCTTGAAATGAATTATGGTTTGGGTTCAATCTCCGGGTGTAGGATTCCAACAATTAAACTGCAAATGTAAAGTCCCCGTGGGTCTGTTGTTTCATCTACCATGATGTAAATATAATTGTTTTCAATTAGTTTTCGTATTTCTTCAACAGAATGTTCACAACAGTTTTTGAGATAATTTTTTCTTAGGGTGCTCTCGTCAGGAATGTTTTGTTTTGTGTAGTTTTTCAAAAAAGACTTAAAGGGCTTGGACTGCAGTTTATTGAATGGAATATTGGAAGCGACCATGGGGTAACATAAATGGGTAAAAAATTTTTGTTTATTGTCTAAAGACGAGCAGCTTTGTGTGAGTAACTGTTGAATTGGAGCTCACTTGGATTTTTGTGTTGCAGTTAACTGTGTTTGTTCACCTATAAAGATAAAAAGATATTGGGAATAGTCAAATGCTATCGTGTGCTCCTTATGAAAAGATAGAGTATACTTACTTGAGTTGCAATGAGCATCTACTTGAGATTTTCGATCGGAACCAATTTATTAATTGCAAGAAGAACAAAAAATTGTTTTCCCCTGTGGTTTCAATTCTGGTATGGTTTTATCCAAATTCAAAGAGTGCACTTTCGTGCACTGAAAACCTAAAATGTGCAAATTTGTGCAGTAACCCCCAAACTGTGCAATTTCGTGCAAAATAAAGCTAACATGTGTTAATCCGGATGCCTTAATTCGTTTAAATAACTTGTCCCCAATCAATTTCAAGCAACCGAAAAAAAAGTGCAATTGCATGAGAATCAGGTCTCTAGTCATCACTCACCTCCATTTCTAGCTTAGTTTGAATTTCATTGAATTTGTTCCTCATTTGCTCTATTTTATGGGCATAGTAATTAATGATTTCAGCTGTAATTGTAAGTTCTTTATCCTTCAGTTGTTTTTCTATCCGTATGAGTTGTCCTTTACAGACAGTTCTTTGTCTGATTAGTTTTTCTCTTGTCGCCATTGTTATTTTTAAGAATAATTTAATAAATGTAGATTACTCTACAACTTTATTTAACCCTTTCATGGCTCTGGACGATATATCTAGCAAAAAAAAGTCGGTCCCTTCTCACTCGTCACGGGCTGCCGGTCCCCAGTAGCTAAATACAATTTATCTTGCAATCGGTTTTTCTCTTATTTAACGTCCTCAGATTCATAGGAGATAACTTGTCGTGACTGAGGCACATCCTAGCGGATCCACTATAATATTCTATACTATAATATCCACTATATCTAATAATACAATAAAATAGAAAAATGGGATGACAAAATTTAGACTATACATAAAACTCATATCAGGCCAGTTGCTGCATATGCATATAAGACTTGCACGCTCATGAAGGCAGCTTCAGAACGGACAGAACCTTAGAAATATAGTGGGGCCTAAACTCGAAGGATTGCCTCGCTTACAAAGAAGACATATACAAGACATACAAAGAAATTTATTTAATGTATGGCGACGTAACTATCTCCCAGTTCGCTCGTATTCAAGGTATGAAATTGTTTGAGCATATCCTGAGAATGGGTGAAACGAGAATGATAGAAGACTCTAACATGGGAAGCCAGAAGGACTTAGGTTTAAAGGAAGACAGAAGTCAAGATGGATAGATAAGGTAAAAGAAGATTGTAGGGCAATTGAGCAGGCTAAGAACCACTACCTGCCTTTGTCATGCCAATAATGAATGAATATTAATTCTATTAATTAATTCTGCGAAATAATGCCCCTCCCATCTGGAAAAATGATCAGATCCCTCAGAAAACTTTGCAAGAAGAGCTAAGAAGATAAGAAAACTTTATTTGAGCATAACTCAGGAACTATAAAATTTTGTTGATTGTGTAAATAGGTCTACCTATTTCCTACAAAATAAAATTAAATCAAGAAAATAAAACTAATTTTTAAAAAGCTACAGCCATTTGAATCTATTCATGTTATTTAGCATAGAAAATATAAATCATATAGTCTATATATTATAGTATGTTTACTAAGTCTCAAATTAGGGCAATAAGGTCATTGATCAATATGGTACATTAATTATTTGCGAGGGCCAACTAGTATTTGTTTATAAATTATTCTTGCCTGAAATTGTTTTTTTTAATGATTAAACTAGAAACTTGTTCCAAAAGTAAAAAATACCTTGCTTGATGGCACCTTGTGCTGCTAAATTAAACGCAAGTTCACTTGAATCTACTATATGATGAGCACCATCTAGAAGCCGGAACTTAAGACCAGCCAACTTATGACCAGACAAAAGGCCTGTAATGTTATTAAAATAATATTAATTACTATTACTAATATATTAAAAAAGAAAAGACTTTGAAATTGATTTACCTTTTTGGGCCATAAAATGGAAACCTTTTTCAATTCCAGGTATAAACTGTTTTGGAACATTAGTTCCTGACGTTTCATCTTTAAAAATTAATTGAGTATTTTGTTCTGGAGGAAGAGGCTGAAAGTACATAATAATAATAAATTAATTACTGTAAATTTTTTTCCAGTACCTTTAATCAGGGTGCCTAGCAGTACTGTCTTTTCGCAATGCATCCTCCCCCTTCCCAGCTCAAGAGAAAAAAAGAAAGATTTACTTAAAATTTAATATAGTGAGAGAAAGTATTGCGATCAACAAAAATTTGGACACTTTTCAATGAAAACTTTTTTCTCTAATGGTCTTTGACCAAGAGTATAAATACATATTATATATATTGTAATATATCTGGGTAGGCACTAAAAATTTATGTGAACACAGATTCATTATATTTTATTTTAGAATGTAAAGAATGCTTATATGATTTTAATTTTAAGAATTTAAGAAGTCTCTGTGTCAATTTCAGTCTTAATGTTTTTGTAAATTGAAAAGTCCTCAATACCCTAGGTGGTTATCCACAATAATGATTAAATTAATATTAAATAATCCTTAGTTTTATTTGACTTTTAGATGTACTGTTGGTGTAAATAAGGTTCACATGTATAACAATTTTCCTGTTGAACAACTGAATGTAAAAATTTAAATCATTAACTGTACTTTAAACCTTACCAGTGAAGAAGGCATTGGCGGGGTTTTATCACAACTGCAGAAGGGCCAGGAACGGGTTATCAGATATTTCAACAAGACGCTATCGTAATAATGACGCTGAGCGTAATTATTGTGTAACCAGGCGCGGGAATTTCTGGTGTTGTCAAGTCCATAGACCATTTTTACAAATACTTGTATGATACGAGGTTGTTGTTGAGGACTGACCATGCAAGCTTGAAGTGGCTGCTAAATTTCCGGAATCCTGAAGGCCAAGTTGCCAGATGGTTAAAAAAATCCAGGAATATGACTTTGAAATTGAACAAAGACCAGGCGTAAGACACCGCAATGCAGATGCCCTGTATAGACGACCATGCCCACCTAATTGCTCCCACTGCAGCCGAATTGAACAAAAGGAGGCCAACCTCCGCCTCGTTAGAGTAAATAGCGAAGAATGGACATCTGTCACAATCCGGGACCAACAAGAAAATGATCCTGAGTTGAAAATGATACAGAACTGGAAACTAGCCAATCGCCACGAGACTTGACAAGAGGTAGCACCATTCTACCCTATTTTGAAGGCGTACTGGGCACAGTGGAACTACTTTGTTATAGAAGACGGCTTGCTCAAGATGGTTGTGGAGAACGTAGACAGCAGCATGTCCAGGAAGCAACTTCTGATACCGAGGACCTGCGTGCCGGAGGTACTTTGTCTGCTACATGATGAAGTATCAGAAGGACACTCTGGTGTGACGAAACACTCAAGAAAGTATGCGAGAGGTTCTACTGGGTGAACAGCTCTAATGATGTCAAGGATCGGTGCCGTAAATATAATACCTGCTCTGCAAGCAATGGACCAGCTCGCAAATGCCATGCACAGATGCAGCAGTATATTGCGGGGAGCCCCTTCGAGAGGATAGCCATGATAATATTAAGACCATTCCCAGAAAGTGATGCTGGAAATAACTATGTCTTTGTAATCGTGGACTGTTTTTCCAAGTGGGTGGAAGCATATGGTTTCCCCAACCTAGAAGCTGCTACCTTGGCTGAAGTTCTGGTGAAGGAGTTCATCACCCATTTTGGAGTACCAATTTAACTACATTCAGATCAGGTGAGGAACTTCGAGAGCACATTATTCCAGGAAGTCTGCAAGAGACTAGGGATTCGAAAAACCAGGACTACGGTCCTCTATCCACAGTATGATGGCATGGTAGAACGGATGAACCGAACCCTCATAAAGTACCTTTCCAAAGTAACCTCTGACCATTAACGAGATCGGGACCGTCAGATCCCATACTTCCTCATGGCCTACTACTCTGCAGTTAATGAATCCTCTGGACAGACACCTACGAGTGTTCTCTTCGGTTGAGAGATGAGGTTACTTTGTGATCTCAGTTTTGGCAGCAAACCGGGGTGGATGTATCTGGGCAAGACTATGTATCTGGACTCCAAAAGAGAATGGAATACACGCATGAGCTAGTTCGCAAGAACCTACGCCTTGCCAGTGACCGGATGAAGAGATACTACGATATTACAGCGGATAAGGGCTGATACCTAGTTTGGTACCTCGTTTCCAATAAGAAGACCTCGTTTGGCTGTACAAACCCACAAGAAAGCGAGGGTTCTGCCTAAAGTTGCATAAGAACTGGGAGGAACCGGGTGTTCAAGGGTAGTTAAGTAATCTAAGGGAAGGCCTATGATCGTCCATTACAATAGCTTGGCGCCATATGCAGGGAACCACGATGAAGAACAGGCGCAGTGGATAACGGAAGAGAGCATTCATTTGACCTAGGGAGCAGGCACGCATGGAAAAGAAGACATCCAGGAGGAATGTCTCTAAGGAGGTGGGCAGTGTAACATTAAATCATCAAATATAAAAACATGGTTTAATATCCCAGACCGTTTGTTGGAACAAACTAAGCAGCTGGAACGAGCTGCTTAGTTCTAGATTGTTCGAGCTCCATCTACGGCGTTCCGCCAGCTTCCATGAAGACCTCGAACCTTTCAAAAGGTTCATTTTACAACTATATATAAGGAGCGAGTGACTGGGCCAATTATTCTTAGTGTTTATCTTGACTGTGAAGCTCAAGCCATATGATTTGCGTGCTATAAAGTTATAATTTGTGTAACCTGCTAGGATATTTGAGTTGTATTAATTCGTTTGGAACTGATATTGTCATATTTTCATTAAATAAATATTTGTTACCCACATAAGTGTTACAATATTTTCCTCTTTCAGTCTTTTAGTTTTCCTCTTGATTTATTTTTGTATAGAGAAAATAAAGAAAGATTAATAAATTCAAAATTGTTAATCGTCAATCCTGGCTTCTCTGATATTAGAACTAGAAGGTGAGGAGGTATTTTCCTAAGGAGTCTGGCTGGCATAAGGCATAGCACATTATATTTTCATTGAAGTGGTCTGTGGTTCAAATCCCACCAAAACAGGTATATTTTTTTACTTTCACTTACCTACATATGAAATATATAGTAGATAGTAGTAAGGAAAGTATTGTGGCAGTGAAACATTTCGAATTTCAGTTTTCACGTTTTGGGGTCCCTTGAGTATAAATAACCAAGTCCCATGGAATTTTGTGTGTGATTGTGTATGTGAACAGAATAGCTCAAAAATGATAAACTGCACGAGACTGAATTTTGATATTTGAGGTAGGTATATGCCCGTAATGTGACAGCAAAATTTTCGTCACAATGGGGTAAACAGAGGGGCTATGCCCTTTATTTCAGAAATTCTAGTACATTTTTAGGTTTTTTGAGATTTTCTCAAAAACGGCTCTAATAATTTTGATTAAACTCGTCATGTTTAATGAGAATCAAGTATTCTATAATATAAGCTAGGTTTTATCATTATAGAAATGTTCTAATGGGTTCTGAATGGAAGAGGAAAATTTTCTGCCTATAAAGTACCTTGTATTTTGTTAATATGAAAAATTAACTCTCATTATGCCTAAAAAAAAAGTGTCTGTATGTGGAACAAAAAAAAATTTTATCACTTGTTTTGAAGTAACACTTGAACAACATTCAGATCAGGGGAGGAACTTAAAAAGCAAATTTTTCCAGGAAGTTTGCAAAGACTGGGAGGACAAGCAAAAAAAAATTAAATTAATAAATAAAAAAAATGATACATAAGAGCTCATACTCATAAATGAAAATATAATTATTCATTCAGGACATGTGTAGTAGCCTTATGATGATTTTGCCTTGACTTACCTCTAAAATACCAATAACCCTAGCAAACTGTCCAGCTCCACCAGATTGCTTTTTGTGTAAATAATCAAATTCACATGGCTGCACAAGAGTTTCACGAAAAGAAACCTTCGGTTTACCCAAGATAACAGGACAATTATATTCCCTTTCCATTCTCTATAATTACAAAGTATATTATTTAAAAAAATTAACATAATTAATAACATATATATTCAAGATTTTTAATTTGCCTGAGAATAAATTTCAAGGTGAAGCTCTCCCATTCCAGACACAATTGTCTCCTTATTGTCAGGATCATAAGAAAACTGAAATGTTGGATCTTCTTTAGTAAATCGTGCAACAGCTTTACTGAATTGATCACGGTCCTTTGGGTTTTGAGGAGCAATAGCCATTGAAACTACAGTATCTGGTATATGAATGGACTCCTGAAAAATTAAAGGATTGAATTATTACGAGATAAAATAATAACAAAGTCATAAAACCAATTGTTATTTTTTTCTTAAATTGATAACTAAAAGAATACTTCTGAATATATGGATAACACACAGAATAAAAATTTTACACAAGAAAATGTTTTATGTTTGATAGTTAATTATTTAAATATTTCTATATTCTAATTATTTCAACTGATAGATTCTTAATTCATTTTCACTGGACCAGGTAAAGTAAGGTAAACTGGACCATCAGTTTACAGTTTTATCAATACTTTCCACAATCAAGGCATGTAAATACAGCCTTTACTGTAAATGCCAAAAAAAAAAAAAAAAAAAAAAAAAAAAGAATGTAATGGAATCAGAGGTGGAATCAGAGTAGTCTTGAAGATTTTTGTATCTAGAGCTGTAAACAAATATCACTAACACTCTATATCTCACGGATTTACTATTATTAAACCCAGTATGAGCCACTAACTAGGGAAATTACAATACCACATAAGTATCAAAACTTTTTTCGATACAATTCTTTTCCTTAAGTATCGATACTTGATATTAATGGACATAAATTTATGTAGTTGAAATAAAAATTAGATAATTGTCCAATAGAGATAGGAAAAAATAAGATTGAAATTATTTAGCAGAAATGCATTTTGTCTTATTTTTAGATACCAAATTCACCTTAGATACTATTTTTTGTTTTTTTTAATCTCAAAATCAATAATTTGGCATTTACAGCCTTTTCCATTTACACAAATCAACTATCAATAAGATAAATTTAAATTTTTTTTTTTTTTCAGTACCCCTTCCTGGCCATCTATGGCATACAAGAGGTTATTGTATTGAAGAGGTAATAACCTATTCCAATCTTGTTGGGAAGATCAAAATTTATTCTATGGGCCCCCTATAAAATAAAAGTTGACCTCCCAGGGTGAATTCGAACCGCCACTGTTGAGAATTCTAAATATGGTTGTGTTTTAACAAGCTCAACTATCCTGACCGGAATCACATTTTTTATTATTTGAAAATTTGCAATAATTTGCAGGTTTCAACTAATTCAACTTTGTCATTATTTATTTTTTTTTTTTTTTTGGTGGGGTTGGGGGGCACTTCTATGCATTAAAAAAACTCAACTTATTATATTACACAAAATATTAAATTACAAAATATTAAAGAAGTATTTTATAAACTCAAAGTATTTTAAAATTAATATAATCTATTAATTATTTCACTTAAAATTATATTTCACTTAAAACTTATCAAGTATATGCATGAAACTAATACCATAGTCAAATTCAATTTCAGATCTTTGACAAAGGAATCACCACTTGAACAATCAACGCCAAATAAAGCAAAAATATCACCGGCAAAAACATCATCTACATCTTCCATTTGATCTGCATGTAATCGAACAAGGCGTGCTACTCTGACCTGAAAATAATTTTTTTTTTTTTAATCTTTTAAAAATGCATCTGTTATTTTAACTGATGAAACTTCAAATGATGAAAATTAAGATAAGAAGTACAACAATATTTTCCTAGAGAAGGTGTCCAATCTGAAAAATATAGATAAAAATCATGGGATGTTTGTATGTTCATTGGAGACTGCTGCAACTCATCATTGAAGACAGAAGGAATGCTCCCTCAATTCTGAGTTTGCTTCAAAAACTTTCAAGATTTTTGTCTCTATTAGCACTGAATTCAGTATTGTGATATTAAATTACATGATTAGAGAGCAGCTGTTTATGATATAAAAGAAGTTGAAAACAAAAGATTTGGATGAGGAAAGGGTAGCAACATGGCAAAAATTAGAAGTTAGGGGATACCACAAAAGGAACATCTATCCGAATATTCAAAAGTACTGTGGGAATGGAGGTAACGCTAGAAAGTAGGGTTGGACTATAAGGGCAAAGAGAAGTTCACCTAAGATGGAATGATAAGTCTGTGTCTGTCTATAAGTCGTATTTTTAAGGTCCGGTCATGGAGAGAGCTCCTCAGGAGTTCATATAAGTTGCTGGGAGCATCGTACTTTTGCAACTGCTGGAGTACACTCGGCCACCAAACACTATCGAAGGCAGAGGAAATGTCGAACAGGAGAAGCATGACATACTTCCCTGCCTTCTCTTCAACATCACGACGTACTCCCAGCAGAGCGTTGGCATTTCCCCTTCCTTTGGTAGATCCATACTGCCATAGATGACTGCAAATCAGAAGAACCTTTCCTGGCACGATTCCTTTTGGTCCCCTTCTGGGAACACTCCTCTCCTATTTCTGCATCATTTACGACTTTAACCAAGTTTTTAAGAAGCTTAATAAATAGAATACTAACCTAATTATTTAATTAGAATGTTCTAAATATTTTATTATTACCTCAGAAGAGTCCAACGTAATGCTAAACGGAGGTTTTCTTAGGCTTGAGAAAGTACACTAATTCAATGACAAAAGTTCCAGTTCAGAAGGTTTGAAAAATTAAACTTAAACTTATAATAACCTCACTCAATGAACAATCTATTTACAAAAGAAAAAAACGAACACAAAAAGGTAAAAAAAAAACATAATGAACTTAACAAGGAAAACACTATAACACGAAAACAACTAATAATCACATATATATACACTCCAGTTCAAAAGTTTACATACAAAGAAATAGGAAACCGAATGCTATTATTGATATCACTATAAACTCTCTACCTAATGTTTTTTTTTTTTGGCCATGTGTGGCATACGCGGGGTTACTCTAGAGGTGTAATCAACCTATTCTAACCATGGTGGGACAGTCAAGATTTAAAAGGGGTCTCCACGAAATAAAAGTCAACTATCCCAGGTTAAACCATCAATAACAGGTATTACCCCCTCTTACACGGCGAAGGTCCCTAACCTTGTCAGGCATTGAAGAAATTACATTTTGGACGTACTCCGCCAGCACAGCATCCCATTCTTCACGATGAACAATTTGAAGCTGCCTTACGTCACTAGGAGGAGGATAACAATGCCGGACACCTCTCCCTAAATAATCCCACAAATGTTCTATCAGATTCATATCGGGAGATCGTGCATGGCTGTTCAAAACTGTGATTCCCACATGCTGCAAGTATTCAGTAACAATTTTCGCAGTGTGCGGTCTTGCATTATCATGCATCCAAATGAACTGTTCACCAATAAATGGAGCAAATGGGATTACAGCCTCTAGGAGTACTCCCTCAATGTACCTCTGAGCAGTCAGAGCCCATTATCAATGAAAATAAGTTCGGTACGGGCGTGGAAATTTATTCCTCCCCAAACCATAACTAATTGCCTTTGGAAAGGCTGTGACTCGCGAAGAGTACATCGAGCAAATCTCCCCCCTCGTCGTTTCCACACTCTGTATCGACCGTCTGAGACTCGTCTAAAAACTCGTCGCATAAAACAGCTCCCTATTGCTCCTTAGTCCAATGAATATGCTGGTCAGTAAATGAAGGCCTTTCTTTCCGCTGCCTTTCCAGGAGTTGGGGCCCCACCGAAGGGCGTCTTGCTCCAAGTCTATTCTCGGTGTCTGAGCTTATAACAGTAATTCTAGCCATTTGAAGCCTGTCCCAAACCTCAGGTGCTGTTAATTACTGTCAATACTGAGAGCATCATAAATCAGTCGTCAGATCAAGTTGTGGCCCTCGGTCGGCCACTGACACAGTCACGGCCACACTGGGCCTTCTCTCGTAGCTGCCTGTCTCCCGGAAATGCTGAAGTCGACCTAGCTACACCAAGCGTTACAGCAATATAACGGATGCTGCGGCCTTTTCTTCTCAATGCATGGGCCACGACTTCATTCGATAGAACCATTTTTCTTGAATAGAATAGAAAAACAATGCTTAATAATGACAGAAAACGGGTGATTAAAAAATTAAACAAGTTGAATGTATAAAAATCTACTTACAGTTGAGAAGTGTTGAATATGGTGAAACAGCCTGAAGACAAACCAACATAAAGAAATGAATACCTAATGCCTTATCATCTGCTCTATATAATTCTGAAGGGATTATTTCAATATAGATAGATCCTATCTACTCCGTGCTAACGAGATAACCCATAATAACAAAGACATTCATCATAATCAGCATTTAAAATCAAAAATAGTAAGTGACCATTATTTTATTTAATAACTTTTTACGTTTTTTTGATTTTCTCAAAAATGGCTCTAACGATTTTGATTAAACTGAGTATTTGATGTATTGATATGCCCGAGATAAGACTGTAAAAATTGCATAAAAATTGGTCAACCAGAGGGGAGACTTTACTTAATAAATTTTGTATCATTTTCACGGGTTTTTTTTATTTACTCAAAAACAGCTTTAACGATTTTCATCAAACTGGGTATTTGGTGTATATATATGCCAAAGATGTGATAGCCAACATTTTAGAGGAGAAAAAAAGAAAAATATTTAGCCCATGCATACGCCTTTAATGACAGACCATTGTTCATAATTAAAGCCGTTCTATTCATTTAATGGAAATTATTTGTTTCATGGTAACTACATGAAATTTTCATCAAGTACATAGAGAATTATAAAATCAGACGACTTGGAGTATTATGCTTGCATTGCCGAATTATCACAAGTAAAAACTTTTATTTAATAATAAAAGAAATTTAGTGTTTTTTATAGAGCCAATGAAAACAAAAATAAGAAATGAATGTGGAAAAATGTGTAACTTTGAGAAGTGGCATTAAAAAAACTCATTAATTTCTATTCTAAGTAAGTTGGTAAGTACGCACCAAATCTTTTGCTTTTCTATTCAATTCTGAGTTGATGCCTGATATACATGGATGAATATATCAATATACAAAACTATATACATATATAAAAACATTTGAAAAATGAGAATACATAACTTCACTAATATCAAAAACCCTGGATATTCTATGAACATGAAAGATGGGAAAAATTCATATTAAATTATGGTCAGTTTATTGTACATTAAATGTACAATATATTGACCATTATTGAATATGAATTTTTCCCATCTTTCATGTTCATATAATGTCTATGGTTTATTATTTAGGAACTGATCGAAGTGGTTTTTGAATGAAAAAGAATGGTTTGAATTATTTATGGTATAGGTTTGAATTATTCAGCGACTCCGAATACAGTTTGAAATACTGATTCTTCGAAATATTTGGAGAAATAGATATAAAGTAAAGTATGATGGAGCAAAGGGTGGGGAGACGCGGGTTTTTTAAAAGTTAGATAATTATATCGACTGATAAAAAATCGATGTGTCCATTTCAGATGGGGTGAGATAGTGTGTGACGTAATGCGGTTATTTATCAAACAGGAGGGACAATAGGGGAAAGATGGCGGTCCTAGTAGTTCGCATGGTGGCCAACAGATAGCAGTGTGGTAATCAGCTGTCAACGCCAGAAGGGGAATAGGGAAAGTAGTACCATTTTTTTAAAAATTACCGCTTGGAATTTTGATGGGGTACACGGACTGTAATACTTAGTTTTAAGTTCTTAGATGCAACAACCTTCATTAAAGATCAGACCTTTCTAAAGAGATTGGTCTTTATTTGAATGTTCTAGGATGAGTAAAAGAGGAGATATTTGATTTGAAGCAGAGCACTGAAATAGCTAAAAATTCGCTTGTTCGAAAATAATATGGCCGCCATTGGAAAAATAAAAATTAAAACAATAAACTAATTGCACTTTTGTACTTCTGAAGTATTGTTCTTTCTATGGTAAAAATATTTAAAATAATAAAAATATTGAAGCAACCACCTCTGGACATTGGCGGATCCAGGGGAGGAGCTGTGGGGGCTGTTGCCCCTCCATTGGAAATTTTTTCACCATTTAAAGATTGAATCTGACTTTCCTTAATATAAGGAAGCAAGTTAAAGAACAAATAATGTGCAGAACAAGTAGAATTTTAGTTGTGGGAAAGGAACATAAAGGTAAAAAGTTGATTAGCAGATCCAAATGAAGGTCTGTGGGGCTGCCGCCCCCCTTTCCGATCGGCTGGATCCGCCCATGCCTCCTGACCACTTTATATGGATTGACCCTACAGGGACAGAAAAATTAAGCTGTAATTTAAATAAGGGACTTTTGAGACAGTGATAAGTGAAAAAATGTATGCAATATTCATGATTGAGTTAAAATATTTACTTTGATTTCTTTATGTATAAAAAGTATAATGAAAAGTCATTTTCATGACCTGTATAGAAAATGTTCTTTTAATAATTTATCTAATTTTTTGGCTTGGCTTCAGCTTGCTGGTCGAAGGATAGTTCTTACCAAAAACACCCTCTTTTCCTGATTAAAATAACTATTTCAACATTAAAACTGAACAACTGTTCGGATTATGATAAACTAATAATAAACAACTACACTCTATATTAAGCATTAATTCCTAAGAATTCAAGGATAATTAATTTTAAAAATAGATCACTCATTTTGAAAGAAGAATGGATATACTAACCTTCTTTCTTGTCCGAACATTATACAAATAGTCACCTCTCTGAAGATGACCTTGATAACATCTCATGTAAGTGAGCTGACCAAATCTACCAGCTTCTAATTTAAATGCCAATGCCATGAAAGGATTTGAAGAGTCCCGACTTGGATTTAGCAACACTTTTCCATCCTTATCCCTAGTATGAAAATTGAATATATGAGTATTAGAAAAATATGAGAGTTACCATATATATCACGCATAGCTAGAAAAATACTAATACTAGAAAAATCTAATACTTAATTTACATTATTTTGTGAAAATACTTATATATTGGTGTGTCAATAATTGCCTACTGTTTTTTATCTAGAGAATATTTTTTACATATATGCGACTGGCAAAACTGAGACAAACCTTACGAAAGAGATAATCTTCTGTACTCAGATCAAGCCTATGAGAAATTCTCATAGGAAGTGCATACAGGAAGAAAGTGCATACATTTTTTATATCTCTTCAAATGAGAGAATTACATACAACACTCTATTTTTATCAAAACTGCAGCTGAAGTGCGTAACACTCTTTTGGAAAATTAGGGCAAATGTGCTGTATAAGGATAAACATTAATATGCAGAGAATGGTTTCAACACTCTTGGATCTCCGCTGCCTCCCCTGACTACCGCGACCAACTTTGTCAATGCTGGGTTCTAGTTCTAGCGAACTTAAATTTTCAAACCGTAATTAATACGGTTTTTTTTTTCGTGACTAATTACCTCTGGTAAGTCTGACTTATTAGCAAATGAGCATTTACTGGTAATAGTTTTACCTCCCATAGATGGAATGGAAGAATTCCAAATATCCACTCCAGGATCCCTAGCATAGGTTAAAGAAATTGGTGGTTTTAGATTATGGACTTTTGTATTTACAGGTTGTTCCTTTAATTCAGTATGAAGAGAAAGCCTAACAGGACTATGCCAACTTGATACCCTTTCCATCTTCCTTTCTAATACTTGCATCTGATCTGATATTTGGTTGATAGCAGACCCATTCTCTTTAACTTGGATGTTTAAAATCTTTTGGTTCTGATCCATTAATAAGATGTTGGATTCATGACATTTCTTGGTTGCTGACTATTTCTGCAATTTCTCCCTTGAAAGTAGTTTCCTTGTTTCAGGTTATCCATCTCTTGACTGATGTCCTCTTTCCATTTTGACAAATCCTCTTCTACAAATCCTAACCTTTCTCTATTGTTTTCAGCTTTTGAATTTAAATTTTCCATCCTAGATCTAAAAGATTCCATTACCATCCTAAATTGAGTTTGAACCACTTCCCTATTCTTATCACATTGGACATTTAGTTCTTCCCTAAAAGTCTCCATTTCTTTTCTGAATTCCTCTCTGCTCCTTTTATAATTCTCCTTCAATTTATTTGAAAAATCTTCCTTTAGTTCCATTACCTGTTGATCTATCTTTCCATCGATTTTACTTTCCATTTCTTTGAATTCTTCTCTTTGCCTATCTATTTTTTCTGACTGGCCATCTATTTTTTCTGACTGACCATTTTATTTTTCATCTCCTTCAATTCCTCGGACTGTTAATTAATTAGGAGGGATGACAATTGGAGGGGAGAGGATGACAATTGGTCTGAAATCAGAGTGCAGTGAAGGATGTGGAACTTTATTGATTGGTTGGATAAGTACTTTTTTCCAGGCTGTAGGGAAGATGGACTTTAGTAAGGAAAAGTTGTATATATGCAGGAGCACAGGAAGGATGACTGGGAGACTTGAAATATTGTGCCTTGAAATGGCTTAAGGAGAACTGGGTGAGGTTTCAGAGGACCTTGAAACTAGAATAATCTTCAGGTTTGCGATATGTCTTCTGGCAGCATCTCTTCTCTTCATTAGTTCTCAAATTTCTGGGTTAATCCATGGGGCTGGGGAGTGTCTGAAGGTAAAAGTTTTGAGGGGTACAATTTGATTTAGAAAGATAAGAAAATTGGATAAAAGGCATTCGACCATATCGTTATTGATTCAGAGGTATAGATGGGTTCTAGGGAATGAGATAGTAGATCTAGAGATGGATTTATTTTATCTGGCATCGGAGAATCTAGATTTTTCCAGGATATTTGTTTTGGGTCGTAGATCATAGGATCAAGGTAGGAGTCGGAAGATCATAGGATATACGTATTAAGCCATGGCTCAACAAAACTGGCAAAGGACTTTGTGAATAGGATAGTAGTTTTTGATGGGAGTCCATAAAGATGTGTTCGATTTGAGTATGGGAAAACAGGATATGATGAGTTGGCTTGAAAGGGACAATGAAGAGGTTAAGGGAATATACCGTCTAAAAGGAACTGTTTTTCGAGAGAATTAGAGAGAATATTTGTATTAAAGTAGATGATTGTATTGTTCTTAAGAGGGACATAGGTAAGGAGGGATGTATCAAAATTTGGCTAGAGGAGAACGATCTATTACTGCGAACAGAAGGGAAAAGCAGATAGTACAAATTTCAGTAAGCTGATATTCGACTTGTGGTGTGTTGAGGGAGGAAGATTTTTCAAGGATTTTGATTTTTAGGCTTTTCATTTGGCAGGATGTTTGGTGCCGTTAATTATAAGCTACTTCAACCCACTGAATCATCACATGAGATCGCTATAGAATACAACTGATAAGTTTGAGCCAAGCCCTGAGTAAAATACGAGCAGAGACACAAAAAGGTGCGTGAATGATTCCAGCAGCTGCACAGAAGTTCTTGAACTCGTCACTTGTAAAAATTGTGCCATTGTCACAGACCATTATGTTTGGGAACCCGTTTCGAGCATAAACTTTTTGCATTAGGTCAATAGTTGATGTTGATGGTGCACGGACAGATCTTCGCCCATCTTGATCTTGCATCTACCATGAGCCCGACTGAACAGCACTTCCATTCTTATGACCAAACTAAAAAATGTGTCAATGATTGGAACGCCTAAAGGCATAATAAGATATCATACATGAAATTCATGTTTAACAAAGATGAGAGAAACTTTGTAATTAAATTCCTATCAAGCCTCAAAAAAATGATCGAAAAAATAAAGTCTGCAGTGGAACGAATTTTCATAGGACCTAAGCCATTTTTAAGCACCAAAAAGCAAACACTTTTGAGAAAACGGAGAGGAAGAGGATTTAATGTTGCTATGGATACATATAAATGACATTTTTATGTTTTCTTTAATTATGCACTTTAAGTTAAAAAAATTAAATTTCTTCACCTCATCGCCAAATTTGTTGTACCCCAAGTTGATTAATGTTAAAAGTAAGGATATGATAATTGATATTTATTGAATACACTAATTTATAAATGAAAAGGTTATGTACAGCACCTGATTCACTTATAAAAATACATAATTGAACATGTTTTTTCCCCACTAGTTAATTAATCATGTTTCATTGCCAACATAATATACTTGGTCACAATAGACCTCCTACCTTAATTTGGCCAACCACATATTCACTTAGATACTTCGGCGGTCGAGTTTGGCGGTTTGATCTTCTAAGGTTTGGATGATCCAATTGCTCTAACGGCAGGGGCTGTTGCTTTCTCTTGCTGTTGGGTTGGAGTTACTTGAGGACGATAAAATAACTGTCGATACAGTTGCATTTAAATGTCGCTATTTCCAACGGGTTATAGAACATTTGCAATAGGGGTTTCTCGGGAAAATGTGATGTTTCTTTCTTTTACTCCAGTCTGTCAGAGCTGATTGATGTGTCTCTTGAAGGAGTGCCCGTTGTCTAGCTTTATAATGTAGTGAAGACGACCAAGCTTTTTGTCTACAATACCAGGGCACTATTGATGTTTGTTGTTTCTATCCTATCCCACATTGCCTTGCTGGTCCTGTTGGTACTGAAGATTGCTCGATGATAGGAGGCATGAGAGGATCTAGTTGAATTCTGATTCAACATATGCCTAATCAGGAAAAGTTCACTTGGTGTTTTCCCATGGATAAGAGGTGTTGACCATTGCCCTTGCCCTGTATCTGAAGAGGATCTCGAGGATTTTCTTCTTCATGGGGAGAGGTACATTTTTTATAGCAGCTAGTCTGTATTTTAAGGTTTGCACATTCCTCTCAACGAGTCCGTTGGTAGCAGGATGGCCAGGTGCGTGAATGATTCCAGCAGCTGCACAGAAGTTCTTGAACTCGTCACTTGTAAAAATTGTGCCATTGTCACTGACCATTATGTCTAGAACCCGTTTCGAGCATAAACTTCTTGCATTAGGTCAATAGTTGATGTTGATGGTGCACGGACAGATCTTCGCCCATCTTGATCTTGCATCTACCATGATGAGAAAATAATAATTTTGATATGGTCCACCATAATCAACAAGTATAGCCAGTTTTTCTTTGGTTCATCCATGGGTGAAAAGGAGCTTTCGGCGGACTGTTTTGAACCTTTATGCAGTCAGAGCATTCTATACTACTTGCTCGATGTCCTTATCGATTGATCTCCTGTAAACATAGCGTCGTGCCAACTGCTTCTTCTTTGTTACCCCAATATGGGTTCGATGGAATTCATGGGGAACCACTGATTGCAAGGCAGTGGGTATCACCACTCTAGGTCCTCTGAACATCTCCTTTGACTGTGAATTCAGTGTTTTTGACTCGATTTTTGCGAAGATATTCAATCAAGTTGAATAAATCTTCATCTTGTATTAACCACGAACCAAGTAATGATAAATCTTCGATATTTGTGTACAGGTGTTGCAACTTCTCCTAGTGTCATATGAAGAAATACCGCAAACTTCATCACTGGCGATTTCTTACTTCAAGCTGAGAAAAGCAGCTTCATGTTTTGCCGTCCATTTGAATTTTCTGTTGTTTTTCAAGAGATCGTGTAGCGGTGCTGTGAGAGTTAATGCATTTTTGATGAAGCGGGCGTAGTATGTAACAATGCCTAGAAATCTTAAAAAAGCTTTAGTGTTTGTAGGTCTAGGCATATCTACGATTGCAGCAATTTTCGATGGTGCTTTTGTTATACAGTTATTTTCGACAACGTGGCCCAAAAAGTCAATTTCTTCTTGAAATAGGACGCACTTTCGAAGGTTGAGGTGCAGGTTGAATTTTTGCAGCTGTCTGAGGCAGGCATCCAAGTTTGCTGGACATACTTCTTTTGATTCCCCATGGGAGAATTAGATCGATTATACAGTTAAATTCTGCAGGAGCAGTCTTGATGCCAAAAGATAGATGGTTCATGCGGTAGGAGCCTTTATGGGTTGTCATGGTTTGAATTTTGGCTGATGGTTCGTCGCACTTAACATGTAGGTATGCCTGTTACAAATCTAATCGGCAGAAATATCTTGAATTGCGAAGGCTGTTTAGGATATGGTTAATTTCCTGAATTGGGTAGTGAGCGTTTACAAGCCGTTCGTTTAATTTTATAATCGATGCATAAACATGCCCCCCCCTCCCCATGAAACTTCGGAATTATGACCAATGGTGATCCACAGTCATTGGTAGCAACTTTTGTTATGATTCCAGCCTCTTCAGATTGAAGTTCCTTTTCAACATGATCCATGAGAGCATAAGACACTTCTCGTTCTCTACGGTAAACTGGTTTCATGAAGCTCGAGGGAGACGGAACCCAGGAATCTCATCGATGTTGTTAATTTGCCAGATGGCTGAAAATGGAGAGCATGGTTGATTATCGATTGACTGCAGGTTGATATTGAGTCGTCTAATCCATGCGCGACCGAGAATTGCAGCATATTCGGAACGACCTATATTTCGTATTCGATCACGTGGCCATTGTATTTTGCTGTTACCTTGATTTTTCCGTCTGGAATAAAAACCGTTTGAGTGTATGAACGAAATACTATGGTGGTAGGTTGCAATGGAAGTTGAAGATTCAGCTCGTTAAACATGTTTAATTTAAATTTTTACTTAAAATCTTGAATAGAAAATTTTATGTCTGCCTGCCTTTATGTCTTAACGATTGTTGATTAAGTTTTTGATCTTGAAGGAATAAAATTTCTTCACCTCATCGCCAAATTTGTTGTAACCCAAGTCGATTAATGGTAAAAGTAAGGCTTGATTTGATAATTGATATTTATTGAATACAATAATTTATAAATGAAAAGGTTATGTATAGCACATGGTTCACTCATAAAAATACATAATTGAACATATGTTTTTTCCACTAGTTAATTAATCATGTTTCACTGCCAACATAATATATTTGATTTGGTCATTGTAATAAAAAATTGAGGTTATGCATTATTATCAATTAAGTAAAACTAATTATTAATTGTGTTAACTGTTGCTATTTTCAGTCTCTCTAATTGAATATTAGTTCAACGTTGTAGTATTTATTTATTTTTTAACCCTACAGTCCTTCAAGGACCCGCGCTTCTCTAATATTTTTTTTCTACTCTCTTCTGTCCCTCTGCAGGCATCCTCTATTTTCTTAAGCGCATCCTCTTTAAATGTGTTCTACCTGGTCCACCCAACTAAGGACTGATCTTCCTCTACAATGTCTATCACTAAGGCAATCCCCTAGCAGGCATTTATGAATCGAGTCTCTGGGCATACGTGCCACATGCCCGAACCATCTGATTTGTTTTCCTCTAATTATTGAGGCCAAATCCGGTTTAGCATACAACTGGTTAATTTCCTTGTTATATTATTTGTTTTTTCACAAATAAAATTTTTTCACTGATATTCCTTTTGAGACCACCTTTTTCTTCTGGCAGACAAGAAGAAATGTCTGGTTCTGGATAAGGACTAGGATAGGAAGATGCAAAGGTGGCCAGGATGGAAGGCAAAGAGCAGGCAGCACATCTCAATAGACAATAAGATCCCAAGGGCTTGAATGTCTGCCTAAACCAGCAAGTCCAAATTTGGAAGGGGGAGGATGGCTAAGTGGGCCTCAGACTCTCTCAGAAGCAATATCAGAGAAACTTTTTTATTAGTATAAACCACACAATATAACCAATAACGTATCATTATATATAATGGAGGGATTGATTCCAAGAACTAAACAAGTCTAAAAAAAAATATATGTTTTCAATTATTTTATGAAGTTATATATTATTAACTGTGACATTTAGTGGTAAAGTTGTTTTAGCAAGAAAAATTTTGGTGAGACATGAAAGCAACTCATTTCCAAAAAAACAGAATAGTCTGATCCCTTTCCTGCCAAAACCAACCAAATAAGAGAGAGATTTTGCATGAAACAATGAGAAAAATCTGGTGCGATGCGCGCCAGATTAGCTGAAACGTTTTTATCAGTAAAGCAGAAAAACAGGGTGGCTCACATCCGAATCATGAGCACAGGGGGACCAGCGCGCGGTCGGTCGGCTCATTTATGAGCCATGAGCAGTAAAAGGGTTAAGATAATATTCTTATCATAATAAGATGATATTATTACCATATATGATAAGATACCATAATAAGATGATATCTTAAGATAACAAGATGATATTATCCATATAATCTTCAAATATTATTTGTAAAGAAATCTGTTTTTTTTTTTTCTTTTTTTTTTTTTCTGCAAAACAGATCAGTTAAAATAAAAGTCTGGTGTGATGCGCACAACACACAACTTTCACTTACAAACTTACTTAGATTAGAAATTGACGTGTTTCGATAATATGTAAACGCCATTCCTCAACTTCAAACATTTTTCCACATTCATATATTGATATTTGAATAATATCTCCATAAGTTATTGAGTATCTGTATAGCAAAATTTGGAAGTTCTCAGCCCTTTTCGATTCATGATTGCTTATTTCTTTTTTGAAGGGACCTAATTTCATCAACAGTCGAGTTTTTTTACTGCTTGCTTGTATTTTACTACGAGTTGCTTTTTGCAAATACATCGTGAAGGTGAATCGATAGGTGTATTTACGTCTCATATGCCTTTCTGGAAATCAAGAACGATTACTGTTCCTCTAAAATCACTTTAAATTGCTTTCAAAATTTTATTATGAAACAAAAGTTTCTAGACTAAAATATAATTAATTATAGACTATTATCTTTTACCATATTTTTACACACCTTCGATACTTCGAAAAATTTATGTAAAAATAAATTCTTCTTTATCAACAAATAAAAGTTTTTATTTTCATAATACGTTTAATAAAATTTTGGCTGCCAAATATACATACATTACCATACATACCAGTTTGATCAAAATAGTTACAGCCGTTTTTGAGAAAAAGAAAAAAAACACGTAGAATTTGAAAATATTTACTAAATAATGTGCCCCCTCTGTTTTACCAATTTTGATGAAATTTCGGCTGTCGCATCGCGGGCATATACATACATCAAATACCCAGTTTGATCAAAATCGTTAAGGCCGCTTTTGAGTAAATAAAAACAAGACGTGATAAAGAGAAAACATTTATTATGTAAAGTGCCCCCTCCGTTTGACACTTTTGATGAAATTTTGACTGTCACATCGCGGGCATATACATATACCAAATACCGAGTTTAATCAAAATCGTTAGAGCCGTTTTTGAGAAAATTTAAAAAAACCTTAAAAACTAGAAATAATTCTTCAAATAAAGTACCCCCTCCATTTGACCAATTTTAATGAAATTTTTGCTGTCACATCGCGGACATATACATACAACAAATACCTGATTTCAGGTTCGTACAGTTTATAGTTTTTGAGCTAGTCTCTTCACACACACAAACACACACACGCACGCACACACAAACACACGCACACACACAAACACACACACACACACACACACACACGCTCGCAAGCACGCACACACAAACACACGCACGCACTCACGCACACACACACACACACACACACACAGACCATTTTGGGGGACCCCAAAACGTGTATTTCTGTTGAAAACCGGAAGTCGAAATTTTTCACGATCGCAATACTTTCCCTTACTATATATTTCATATATAGGTAAGTGAAAGTAAAAATAGATATCCATCTGTTGTATGAACATCAGCTGCCTCTGAATTTTATTTAGTATGATCTCCTCAATACCTCGCGTGGGTCTCATTACCTGTGTATGGGGAGCGTCCCACGACTGGCGGATGTGGGCATGTTCGTGGCAATTCCTAGGAAGTTCCAACGGTGTACTTACCTCGGAAGTAACAGCGATGTGTGGTTTGCTAGTCCTAAATTGCTGGTGGATGCCCTATCCCCAGCATTGGAGTATGAAGTGACCATACGGCAGAAGAAAGGGACACTTGGTCAACGACAGAGACGAAGGGCAACAGGAGTCAGAGAACTATAAAACCTTTTAAGATGCGGTTATAAAAGTTGCGAAGGCTTTCGGAAAAGAAAACCGGTATGTTGTTGAAGCTGTGGGGAGCCACGTCAGGAGTGAATGCAAGAAGCGGACTACTTCTTACGCGCCACAGCCTCAGGGAAATTAAGAAGGTTGACATCAATCTAACGTCTTCAAGACCCTCCCCTTATGCTGTAGCCTCTTTGAGGCAGGGAAAATGTTAATTAGATTATTACTTTGATGGAAACGACTTGTAAAGAGAGAATATTTTTTAAACTCCTGGAAAGCGGCGTTGTTTATTTTTTTTACTATACACTTCGATAATTAAAGGGCCCATATTTTTTTATATATTTTTTTATCTCCAAACTTTTATTTGAATATTTCGCAACTAAGCGATAATTAGCAAATATGATATTATCTACTGTTATATTGGCAGTTTGAGGCATGAGGGAAGATAGTGCCCAGCAGCACATCATCCTGGTCTTGTGTGAGGAGAGGAGGTCCCTCATCCAACTCCTTATATAAGACATATTACTTTAACTTACTTATATATGTAATATACAGTAACGGAAATTGTTGGAGTCGTCATAAAGTTTACTTTGGGGAAATATAGGACTTACTGAGTTCAAATAACAGAGTTCCGAGAAGTGATCTTGTATGTGTGTGAACAGCCTAAGTCAAAAGTACAGAGGTAGCTGGTTATATTCCAGAATGTAATAACAACGCAGAATTCTGAGAAAGACTTTTAAGATTTATTGTGCAGTCTTAAACAATCATTATTTCTCTCTCTCAGATATATCCTCAAAATTCTTATTCAATGATGTGTTGCAGAAAACTTTCTATCAGCTATAAAGAAAAGTGGAATAAGTGTGTAGGAATGTGAACAAAGTAGCTCAAAAACGATAATCAGTACGAATCTGAAAGAAGGTATATGAGGTGGGTGTGTGGACAGCCAAAGGTTTTTCATAATTGAGTAAATCGACAGATGACTATTTCATGAATTTTACCACATTTTTTGTCAGTTTTTTTACGATTTTCACAAAAATTGCTTAAAAGATGTTGATTAAAGTCGCCAAGTTTAATAAGTATCAAGTATTCTTTAATAACATGTTGGTTTTATCATCATAGAAATGTTACGATGAAGCTAAAATGGCGACCGAAAATATCAGGTAAGCTTTATCATTATTAAAACGTTCTGAGGAGGCTTATTAAGTTTAAAAAAATAACTTGATGTATAAGACAAGGCTTGAGAAAAATAGCGAAATCTCAGGCTGAAAATAAAACATACAATAAAATCTGATTCATTAATTTTTAACTTCTATTAAAAATTAAATTATAATTTTTCAGAAATGAAAATGAAACTTTATTAATATGAAATGGAATATATTAATATATGGAATATTAATATATGGAAATGAAATATATTAAGAAAAATTCTTTATATATATTATTAAATTATATATAAGATATAAGAAGGATTCTTTTTTTTTGTGCCGACTGACGTAAGGGAGAATCGAGGGATTCTACCGACTAGCGAAAAACACGGACGGAGGCGGCCAAGAAAAACCATCACTGGACTGCAATTAGCAACTGATCGAAATGCCGAGGGGCAATGTCGAGAGACTCAGGTGCCATTAATTTTATTAATTATTCCAGTCAGCAGGCTCCGAGAGATCCTTCCAGTTGAATTTTTCTTGATTTTTTTTTTTTTTTAGTTTAATAAACCTTTAAAGTTGTGATTATTATGATTAAATTAGAATAAAATGTTTGATTTAAACTTCATGAAATGCAGGCCTGCTTAGGTTCATTTATTTTCTTTATTGTAAAAATATATTTTATTCTTTTCTCTAGTACAATTCCGAGTCGGAATAAAGGTATATATAGTTCTTTTTTTTTTTTATGTATTTCTGTAGAGTTAATAATTTAGTTTCATTAAATAAGTATTAATTTGTGATATTATTTGTTTCTTATCCTGCTCTTTCTTTTGTTGTTTTTTTGTTACATCATGATTTTTGATTTACATTTCTTTTTGAGTACATAATTTTTTTTATTTGTTTTTTTTTTTTTATGGTTCAGAGTAGATTTATAATTATTAAGAATTGTTTCTTTTTTTTTTCTTTTTTTCTTTTTTTTAAATCTAATCACCGACAATACAAAGGACAGTTACGTTAGTAGGTAATTAGATTTAGATGTAACTAATATTTATGAGAGTATTATTGTTAATATTTCTCTAAACCCACCCTACTGGACAATTAAGTAAAGAGGCTACTCGGTAAGTGATGACAACTGTTAGTTAAGGTGAGTGCCTTGTAACATAAAAGTCCTGGGATCGAATCCGAACAATTAAAAATCTTTGTTTTTATATATGTATATATATATTTTTTTTTTTTCCTTGTAAATTATTAGTTTCCTTAGAATTAATAATTGACATTTCCGTCACAAATATTTCGTTTTAATATAATTATTAATTTATCATTCGTAAAAAAAAAGGTAGTTTGTTCATTTTAATTTTTTTTTTTCTTAATATATTTCATTTCCATATATTAATATTCCATATATTAATATATTCCATTTCATATTAATAAAGTTTCATTTTCATTTCTGAAAAATTATAATTTAATTTTTAATAGAAGTTAAAAATTAATTAATCAGATTTTATTATATGTTTTATTTTCAGCCTGAGATTTCGCTATTTTTCTCAAGCCTTGCTCTTAACTCAAGTTGTACATCAAGTTATTTTTTTTTCATTATAAATAGCGTGGTGTCCAAATAAATTAGATTGTTTTTATTTTCCTCTGCGGATAATTTTTAGTAATATTATAGTAATATTGGTTTTGATTTCTTATATCTATAATTTGTTTTGGCTGGCTTGGGTTTTTTTTTTTTTCTTTCCTTGGGAATCCCCTCCACGAGCCGCATTGCCCACACGTTAACCTGCAACCCACCCTTCTCCACTGAACTTACGGGCAACTCTTCGTTATTAGGAATTCTTCGGGATTTCTACGTAACAGCGTCCTAGTTAGCAAGGGGCTCGCCATGAACTAGTCCTGGGAACTGAGAAAGTTCCCATTACTCTTTGCATTATTAATGACTACCCAGTTACCATCAATAAGGGCACTAAGGTGAGAAGTTTAGAACCTATAACCTTCATGGTACTTTAAGCGTCTATGAGGAAGGAGCAAACAAATGAAAATCTTGGAAGGATGTTAGAAGGCCTTGATCCGTCACTGTCACGAAATGCACTCCCTATCCATCAAGCTGTGCAACGATTTCCCCAAGTCAATAAGGAACAGGCTGAAAATCCTCTTCAGGAGTTGGTAAGGGACGGAGTGTTGCAGCCGTCGAGCAGTCCATTGGCCTCTCTCTCTTGTACTTGTAAAGAAGAAAGGTGGATCAACTCGCTTCTGTGTAGATTACCCGAAGCTTAACACGTGACAAAGGACAGCTACCCATTTCCATTGAAATCATGGCACCCTTGATGCTCTTGCAGGGTCCAGACTGTTTTCAACTCAGGACTTGAAAAGCGGATACTGGTAAGTGGAGATGGACCCTGCCAACAAGGGAAAGACTAGGTTTATCAATGGGTCGGGACTCTGGAAGTTCACGGTTTTACCATTTGGCCTCCGCAACGCTCCAGCAATCTTAGAATGCCTGATGGAGAACATCTTATGAGGCTTATCCTGGAAGATCTGTCTTGTATATTTGGATGACGTCATAGTGGTTGGGTTGAAGTTTGAGAAGCATCTGTCCAATCTAGCAAAGGTCTTCAAGAGATTGAAAGTGGTTAACTTGACGCTGAACTCTAAAATGTGTCACCTTTTCCAGACAAAGGACACCTACTAAGGACACATCGTCAGCAGAGAAGGTGTAGCGGTCGACACAGCGAAAATTTAGGTGGTCCAGTAATTGGCTACCCTTGCCTATAAACAGCAGATTCGAAGTAGCAACAGGGCTTTTGTTCCTTCTACAGCTGTTACGAAAGGATGTTTTGGGGCATTGTGAAGCCTCTTACCTGATTTACGAAAGACCTTGATTAACGAGACTCTATAAGCCTGCAACATCTTGAAGTCTTGATGTTGAAAGAACGGTTGACATCGGCCCCAATATTGGGCTAACCAGTCCCCAGAGGCAAATTCATCCTCGACACTGACTCCAGCGAAGAAGGAATAGGCAAAGTACTATCACAATTGCAGGAGGGCCAGAGCAGGTTCTTGGTTATTTCAGCAAGACGCTGTCAAAACCGGAACGTAATTATTGTATAACCAAATGGAAATTCCTGGCTGTTGTTAAATCTGTCGAGCATTTCTACAAATACTTGTATGGTACTTTTTAGGTTTTTTGTAGGGGACTGACCGTGCAAGCTTGAAGTGGCTGCTAAATTTCAGGAACCCTGAAGGCCATGTCACCAAATGGCTACAGAAGTTCCAAGAGTATGACTTTGGAAATATTGATAGAGTAGAGACTACGTTCCGACATGTAGAGAAATTTAGATATTTAGGGGCTGCGATACCACAAAAAACAAAATCGAAGAGTAAATCAAGGCTAAAAAGGCAGGAAATGCAAGCTACTTTTCGGCAGCAAAATTACTAAGCTCACATATTCTTTACCGAAAGTTAAAAATTTGAATCTGCAGAACTATTTATCAACTATCAAAACTATCTACCAACGGTCCTTTATGGATGTGAAACATTAAGGGATGAGCAACGGCTTAGGGTTTTTAAAAAATAAAGCACTGCTTTAGATATATTTTATACATATCATAACATATAAATAAGTTAAATATGATTTATACATTACTAATTTAATTTCATTTTTTATGCATCAGTGACTGACAAACAATATCTGGAATGTCCACCTATATTACTTGAAGACAGAGTTTGCTAGTAATATAGGACTAAAATCCGACTTGAAGAAAGGGTTATCTTCTTGTTTGATTAGATGCCATCTCTTGGCTGCTAAGAGAATGAATTCCAAAAAGAATAATAGGCGTGGTACCGAATGGAAAACGTATGAGGGGTAGGCCTAGAAGGATTTGGTTTGGACGGCGGTCATTGGTTGGAGGTGTGTAGGGAGTAAGTGTTTGTGTCAGCATCGAACCTTCAGGTTTGCTAAGGCTTATAATAATAATATTAGAATTATTATTCTTATACTGATACACTTTTAAGTCTTTCTTATATTAGTAATCTCAAACTATAATTGAAACTATTTTATTGTGCATTTTGGAATAAAGCTTGGGCGTTTTTTAGGTTTTGATCTAGTAATTTATTTGGTCTGTATTCAGTTATCAATTAATGATATGGAGGAGTATTTTCTTCTTCCATGCAGGTGGCGAAATCTACAAATTATTGAATGAACATAAATATATAAGTTACTTAAGGATATGCACATGCTATAGGTCACCAAAATTTTTATTTATTTATCAAAATTTCTTTATATCAATGTTTTGGCTTGTTTGTGCCATTTTATAGAATTTCATACACATAGTCTTTTTTTAATTTCCATATCACTAGAGAACAGAAAATCATCCCATTTTTTAATAGCATATATTTGATGCAGTTGTTGGATTTGTCTGGTATCCTTAACTAATAGGGACTGTAGAAATAGGACTACAGAATAAATATATAAGCATACTCATGGCTGTACGTACGGGCCTTCTTCATTGTTGATTGCAAAATTTTTTACATCTCCAGGGCATGGTAAATAAGAAATAACAGCATCTAGCAAAGGCTGAACACCTTTATTTTTAAGAGCTGTTCCTAAAAGTACAGGTGTAAAAGCTCTTCTCAAACAGCTCCTTCTGATAGCAGCCTCAATATCTTTTTCAGACGGTACTTTTTCTTCTATAAAATAATTAAAAGACATGATTCATTCACACATTTTAAGAAACCATTTATAAATATTATGCATAAAATATAATATATTTTTAGGTGTATATACATTTTTACTTTCACTTACCTATATATGAAATATATAGTAAGTGGAAGTGTTGCGATCGTGAAAAATTTCGCACTTAATAAATTCGAACTTTACTTAATAAATTTTTTATCATTTTCACGTTTTTTTTTTTATTTACTCAAGAACGGTTTTAACGATTTTGATCAAACTGGGTATTTGATGTATGTATATGCCAAAGATGTGATAGCCAACATTACATCAAAATTGATCAGCCGGAGGGAGGACTTTACTTATTAAATTTTGTATCATTTCACATGTTTGTCTTTATTTACTCAAAAAAGGCTTTAACGATTTTGATCGAATTGGGTATTTGATGTATGTATATGCCAAAGATGTGATAGCCAACATTTCATCAAAATTGGTCAAACGGAGCGGGCACTTTATTACATAATTTTTTTTCCAATTTTTACCTTTTTTTCGATGATCTCAAAAACGCCTTTAACGTATTTATCAAATTCGTCATGATTAATGAAAATTAGGTGTTCTTTAATATCAGGTAAGCTTTATCATTATTAAAATTTTCTGAGGGGGCTTTTTTTTGGGGGGGGGGGGGGGGGCCCTTTTTATTTGATATATTTGGGTTGCCGATTATGAAAATGATATCGATTTTGAGATTCCGCCGTCGGGTATCGATTTATTACAACTTACGCGATTTAATTGATCTTGGGGTCGACATTAGGGTTATCTAAGGTGCTGAATATGATAATGGTATCGATTTTGAGATTCCTCCGTCGGGTATCAGTTTATTACAACTTACGCGATTTAATTGATCTTGGGGTCGACTTTAAGGGTTATCTAAGGTGCTGAATATGATAATGATATCGATTTTGAGATTCCGTCATCAGGTATCGATTTATTAAAACTTACGCGATATAATTGATATTGGGGTCGACATTAGGGTTATCCCATAACTACTCACGTCGGGTCATATTGCCCGTACGAACTTTCATTTCATTCTATTTACACCTATTTGGCATTGAATGATCACCAAACTTTGACATATCCTTTGTTTTGGCTCCAGTTACATCTTGGCAGTGTCTGAAAAATAAGGGAGGTGTTTATTTTATCTAAATCGATATTTTGACCCGAGGTGAGTAGTTGTCTAAGCCATTTTTTTGTGTTGATGAGGGGACTAAATTTGTATAAAACCACTCATTTCTTAGATTCTCACCTTAGATAACCCTAAAGTCAACCCCAAGATCAATTATATCGCGTAAGTTGTAATAAATCAATACCCGACGGCGGAATCTCAAAATCAATATCATTTTTATATTCAGCACCTCAGATAACCCAAATGTCGACCACAAGATCAATTATATCGCGTAAGTTGTAATAAATCGATACCCGACGGCGGAATCTCAAAATCGATATAATTTTTATATTCAACACCTCAGATAACCCTAATGTCGACCCCAATATCAATTAAATCACGTAAGTTGTAATAAATCGATGCATGACGGCGGAATCTCAAAATCGATATCATTTTCATAATCAGCACCTCAGATAACCCTAATGTCGACCCCAAGATCAATTAAATCGCGTAAGTTGTTATAAATCGATACCCGACGGCGGAATCTCAAAATCGATATAATTTTTATATTCAGCACCTCAGATAACCCTAATGTCCACCCCAATATCAATTAAATCACGTAAGTTGTAATAAATCGATACCTCGATCGAAAATGGGGAGTTGAAATTGTTCACGATTACAATACTTTCCCTTACTATATATTTCATATATAGATAAGTGAAAGTAAAAAAATTCCTACATACTGTAACACCAATCTGGTTTTTAAATTTTATTAACCTAAAATTATAATACAAAAATGGCAAACAATTACTACTCAAACTAGTAACAATATTACAAAACGGTAATTACCAGAGACAAACTGACTGAAAAGTAACCATATGCTTCGATGTTCAAGGCAAGACTAAGCCCCTAGTCCATCGCTTCTAATATTTAGTTCGAAATGGAACAATCCAGAAAGGTCTAGATCATTCCAATATATGATATAACACACTATTAAATGAATGTAACGGTTTCAGAAGGTCTAGAACTCTCTTTTAATGAAAAAGAATTAATCATAAGATTTTGTTTCACATTACACTGCCCCCTCCTTTGAGACATTCTTCCAGGATGTCTTCTTTTCCACATCTCTAGCGATGGCAGGTCTCTTCTTGAATCTGCTGTGCCCGTTTTTCTTTTCCTTGGTTCCCTGCATATGGAACCAAGGAGAAGCGATTAACTGGACAACCATAGGCTTTCCTTGGAATACTTAATGACCCTACAGGTCACATCATTGATCATCTTCTATATTTAGAGTTCCTTGCAGTTCTTCAGCAACTTTGGGCAGAATCAATGCTTTCTATGTGGGTTTTGGAGCCTAATGAGTTTTCCTTCTTCGTATCCACCTTAATTGGTTCTGCTATTGTAGTGTCTCCTCATCCAGACAGTTCCACCTACTACTATTACTACTCCGTGGCGATACAGACCGATGTGGCCCTTGGCCTCCTCAATGAGCCTTCGCCAAGTGGCTCTATCTTGTGCAGTCGCTCGCCAGCTGCGGGTGTTCTATAGTTCACGGGCGTCCCGGATGACGGCATCCTCCCATTTTAGGCGTGGTCTACCAATCCCTCTTGTCCTGTAGAGCTTCCCGTCGAGCAGCTTTCTTGGGATTTCCTCTTCTGGCATTCTGGCTATGTAGCCGGCACAACGCAGCCTCCCAAGTTTGATGCACCTCATCACAGCCGCCTCCCCATATATCCCCCTGTTCGTCCTCCTTCTCCAAATCTCACCGACTTTAACTGGTCCTTTCAAAGATTAATATATCTTTTTCCTCCTAATGAGGGTCTTATAGAGGAGACATTTCGTACCCCTAGAGATTGCACAGCTTCTAAGGTGTTTACTAAGGCCAAAAAAACACCTGTTTGCCATTATTATTCGTTTGTTTAACTTCCAAAGATATTCTGGTTTCACAGCTTACTACAGCTCCCAGATACGTAAAATGGTCCACATTAAGAAAGGTAAACGGAAAAGGGCCCATGGCCACAGGCGCTCGGACTGCGTTCTCTGCTGCAGGTCCTGCGCGCATATACATGGTTGTTTCTTGGTTTGAGCTCATTCCCATAGTCTCTGCAGCTTCAGCCAACTTTAAAAATGCATTTTTTAGAGATTCAAAGGAGCGTGCTACCTGGTCTATGTCGTCAGCAAACCTTAGTATTAGTGTCAGCCAGTTGAAGATAGTGTAGGTAGTCTGGATTCCCGAGTTACGTATCACCTTCTCCAGGGCCAGGTTAAACAATAGGAAGGCAAGACCATCACCCTGCCTTATTCCTCGCATGGAATCAAATTCAGGCAACAAGTCTGAATGTACTCGAACAGTGCACCTAGCATCATCCATAGTCATTTTAATAAGGCGGACAAGTTTTCGAGGAACTCCAAGATCACACAGGGCTGCATACAGTTGAAGTCTCTTGATGCTGTCGTATGCACTCCTGAAGTCTATAATGGTGGTGGGTGGTCATCCGGTACTCTTGAGACTTTTCCAATATCATCCGGAGGCTAAACATCTGATCAACTGTGGACCTTCCTCCTCTGAACCCTGCCTGATACTTACCAATCACCCTCTCAGCTATCGGGAGAAGTTTGCAGTAGATGATGTTCGAAAAGATCTTATAAGCACACTGAAGGAGTGAGATACCACAGTAATTGGAGCAATCCAGGATATTACCCTTCTTGTGCAGTGGATAAATTATGCCTTTCTTCCACTGATCTGGCATTTTCTCTTCAACCCAGATGGTTAGGATGATGGCGTAGAGGGCTCTCTGGTACTCCTCACCACCATGCTTAAGAAGCTCAGAAGGAATCCCATCCTCCCCTGGGGCTTTGTTGTTGTTCAGTCTGTTAATGGCTTCAAGAACATCTTCACGTGTCGGGGGGTCTGGGGGGTCCAGATCATGCTCAGTACATGGGATCACAAAGTCATCCTGGGCTCCAGCAGCGTATCTAAGTGACGGGACCATCGAGCCAGGATCTCTTCCTTCTCTGTGACATGATCGGACCCTTGGTTCGAATGACTTTCTACTTTCATTCACCATCCTGTAGAATGTTCTTGAGTCCTTCTGTCACCTTCGCTCCTCCATCTCCTCTAGCTGCCGCCTTTCCCATTCTTTCTTCTTTCTTCTGTTTAGTCTCTTTTCCTCCTTTCTTCTGTTGCTATATTCTTCTGTGGCCCTTCTCGTTGATCGCTTCTGAATCATATTTCTGTAGGCCTTATTCTTTGCATCCGTGGCAACTGCACACTCAGCGTCAAACCATGGGGACCTAACAGCTCATTCCTCTAGCCCTACAGCTTCCTCTGCTGTATCTTTTACAATTCAAGAGAGGGTGTTCCATTGTTCTTCTACACAGCCTTCCGACCAATTTATGCCTGCCACTCTTTCATCCAACATTAGGCTGGAACGTGCACTGATTTCCGGATTCTTTAGCTTAGATGTAGCTATTCTTTCCGCCTTCCTTCCCCTGGTTTTTCTGGCATTGGATATTTTGGCCCTTATCCTTGATATCACCAGATAGTGGTCCGTATCCATGTTTGCTCCTCTGTAGGATCTGCAACTTATGAGATTGGACCTATGCCTCCTGCTGATTAGAATGTGATCTATCTGATTCACAGTTTTTCCATCCGGAGAACGCCATGTTCCTTTATGAATATTCTTTCCAGGGAAGAGCGTACTACCGCCGGAGCGGCTACCTAGGGAAGGTGGCCCTAGGGTGTGTACTGTATGTGACCTTAGTGTTTAGTGTGGGGGTGTGTGTAGTTAGTGTACTGTGTGAGTGTCAGTGTAGAAGTTCCCCCAACTTGGAGGGCCAGTGGCTGTCTGCAGTCTAATGATAGTTCCACCTATCCATCCCTAACCAGAATAGGCAAGAACAGTATTTTCCTCCTCCTTCCTGTATGAGTAAGTGGTCGTTCAGATTGACGAATAGGGGGTGTATATTCTAACTGGAGCCAAGATTGTTCTTCGTTGCTTGTCGCATTTTGAGCCAACATAGAGTGATATTCAAACAACACAGCTCTCACTTCCTCCTTGTCATTTCGTAGTAGTGACGGATCAATGCCTTCAAACATTTTTTCCTGGTTCTCAGGTGTCCACCTGTTCTTCGCAGTCGCCTGACAAACTACATGCATCGACTCTATAAAGTCTTAACCTTAGTTCTCTTGCCAACAATAATCGTGTAGTCTTGTCTCACATGAAGTTCCACCAGTCGGTCCCCAACTCCCAGCTGCTCCCCAATGATTTCGACAACTTGTCCATTAAGGTCTAATTGAAAAGTGAAGAAAGAATTGAACGATAAATAAAATTGAAATGAATTACATCTAATTGAATAGATTTCATTAAGTATATGCTGAGAATTATGTCTTCTTCAATGTCAGGCACTTGATTCTAGTACGAGAGGCATTTTAAGCACAACTGCATTCTTACCTTGACTTCCTCCAATGCCTTGGCTGCTTCTCCAGTAGAGGTCCTCAGTTGCCACCTAGAGGGCGCCACCCATTTCTTGCCAGTCATCCTCGAGGAGGCGATAGTCTTTGTACCTCTAGTGTCTACCAGCTTTGTATAATCCCTGTCGTTGACACTGCCATCTATTTATATACTGTTGGGTCTGTGTTCCAAGGAACTACCATCATCAGGTTCTTGAGGACTGTCTCAGGACGGAGGACTGTCATCCTTCAGGAGTTGTTTGTCTTATTTTTCCTGGGTCAAGAGCAACCCGTCCTTTGCAGGCACTGCTGATGTGTCTGAGCTCCCCACAGCTGATCTCCTTTTTCCTGACTCTAAAGCCTTTAATAATTTTAAAACCAGGTTTTCTAGGTTGTTACGGTTTTCTGGCTCCCCACACTTCCAACACCAAGAGCTTGCACAACCTTTGAGATCACATCTTCCAGATCACTATGAATCACCCCACCGCTGCTGGTATTGTTCATGGTGCAGACACGTGCATGGCTACAAGAAGCCTTAGTAGGTTCCTCATACTCCAATGATATGGATAGAATAACCACAAGCAATTTTGGGCGAGCAAGGGACACATCTCTCTGATCTTCTGAATTTTCCGCAAACCATCAACAAATACTTGGCATGCTAACAAATTTTCTGGGGCCACAGGGTAAGCCAGCCTTACCATCCTTGCTATGTCCATCTCGAATTTCTGGATAGTCTCGGCTGCGTTCTGCTTCCTGCTCTTACGCTGTGACTGGTATACCTGCTCAAGGTGGGCAGGGCCAAACTGCATCTCAAGCCAGCTTACTAACATGTTAAAATCAAAGGGGTCGTCGGGGTTCAAGGTCTGGAGGACATCCAGAGCATTGCTTCTGAGGTCAACCGTAAGGGCAACTGCGTTATCTCTTGGAGAGCCCCCATTAGCTCTATCCATAGCATTGAACTGCTTAGGGTCATTTAACTAGGATGAATTACTATCAAAAGTAGGTGATTTTATTCTGGCTAGGCTCTCCGTGACTAGTGGTTCCAGTGTTTCCCCACCTGATAACGGGCACAGCTGCTCCCTAATGACCAGGCAGGCCCCTTTTTCCAGTGTCCTTTTTAATTTTTTGGATCCCTCTTCCAATATGACCGCACTCGCTTGTTGTTGAGCCAACCTGTCATTCATATCGACCAACAAGTTGGTCATTCATTTGATCAGGTTATCATTCATTTCACTAGACAGGTTAGTCACCATCCGAAATCAGGTTCTAAAACCATATGGTCCACCACTTACAATAAGTTTGGCTTGCGATGCCGGTCCCACAGGAATCGCTCCAGTTTTATCAAAGGACGTTAATGGGTAGAAAGGCCCATAACCTTCATCTCAAGATCTTTGACAAACACTGAAAAAAATCACTCCCAAATTTACTGGGAGGCACTCACAATAATTTTCTGCTTTCAAACCTAGATGTATCTCACGGGCCACCAGTTCACGCTAAATGCAGAAAACCAGCCGCTGACCAAAATTTTTAATCTTGAAACGAAGCTGCCATCATTCATGTCAGTGCAACTACATCCATATGAGATTTTTCTTCAAGAGTTTAACTACAAAGTCATCCACACAAAAGCAGAGGATCCCATACATGTTGACTGTATCTTTGGAGGTAAATATTCTATGTCACAAGCTACCTCCTCCACAGAATGCACCACGAGCCTCAAAGTTTCAACCCTTGAAGACCAGATTTTCCACCAGATTTCTACTGATGTCATCTCCAGTTCAATTATTTCTGAAGAAACAGCCAAAGACACATTCCTTTCAAACATCCATCAAGATCTAATTTCTGGAAAACATTGTGACAACACTTCAAATGGCATCGGTTTTAAGAACAAATATGTTTTCATTCCAGAAGCCATTCAAAAAAAGGAAACTATAAGAAGTTACAAGGAAAAATAAGGATACACCTGGCTATAGAGAATAAAACAGAATGTATAGAAGAGTGATTTTAGATGGTAAGGAAAGTTGTACTTAAAATTTTATCCAATAAAAAAATGTAAAAAACAAAACAAAAAAACTTACCTAAAAACATTTCTCCTAAAGTATCATCCGAATTAGACAAACATTCAATTAATTCCTGTCTTTTTTCTTCTGATTCAGTCAACATATCTTTGGGAATTTCATCTTCACGAACGATCTCTCTGTAACAATTAAATCCTATAACATCATCATTGTAATTTTCATTTCTATAAGAAATTATATCTGTTGATATAATCAAATACAATGGATTAACAAATACTAACCCAAAATCTCCTTCAAAATAAAGAGCTTTTCTTTGAATAAGGTTTATTACACCTTTGCAGTCATTTTCCAAACCAATTGGTAATTGTAGGAAAGCTGCATTGTGTCCTAATTTACTCCTAATCAACAGAAATTAAATAAAATGAAAACCTAATTAATTAAAAAAAAAATAATTTTAATGTCTACATATGTACTGTACAACTTAAAATAATAGCCATGTCAGGCATGATGGTTATCAAATAATGTTAAGTGGATGTGCCCCAAATATGGCACAGAAATATACGAGGGGTGATCAAAAAGTTCCAGGACTGTTGAGATTGCGCGGCAATGGAGTGTCATAGAGCAGTGCGGTTGGCAGCATTGTTTAGCGTGACTCTTCCTGAGCTCAGCTGTTTATTCAGTTTGTTGATAACCTTCTTCATTGCAAAGTTACTGCTGTTTTCGTAAAAAAAGTTTTTTGTGTTCGGCGATTCTTTCCCTTCATGGGTCTCTTAAGTTTTGGAAACAAGAAAAAGTCTGCAGGGGCAAGGTCAGGTGAATATGGAGGCTGGGGAATGACCGTCATTCCATTTTTGGTGCAGTAGTCGCGAATGAGCAGTGCGGAATGAACAAACGCATTGTCATGATGCAGCACCCACTCACCGCTCCGCCACAACTCTGGTCTCTTCCTCCTTATTGCCTCGCGCAAATTTCTCAGGGTTTGAAGATAACGAAAGCGGTTAATGGTCTCATAACATTTTACCCAACTTCACACAAAACTTTACGCAAACGCGTTGCTCTTCCTTTACATTCATTTCACAAAATCGCCGAACACAAAAAACTTTTTTACAAAAACAGCAGTAACTTTGCAATGAAGAAGGTTATCAACAAACTGAATAAACAGCTGAGCTCAGGAAGAGTCACGCTAAACAATGCTGCCAACCGCACTGCTCTATGACACTCCATTGCCGCGCAATCTCAACAGTTCTGGAACTTTTTGATCACCCCTCGTATTATCATCCATATTTGATGAACATCATGCCTGACATGGCTGTTATTTTAAATGTATATATAATTTATATTAAGAAAAAGGAATCATATTTAATGTTATATATTTAAACGGTTGTTGTGAACCCGCGATCTTTAGTATTGTAGGTTGCCATGCTAACCACTACACCACATGTAACCCCTTATTTAAATGGTATATATATATATATATATATATATATATATTAGATTTCATCAAAATCGGTTAAGTAATTTCTGATTTTACCTCCGACAAACATCGGGACATGAGATTTTTATATATATTAAGATTATATATGTCAGAAACTATTCAGCCAATATACGAGGGTTGTCCGTAAAATAAGTTTCCCTATTTTTTTAAAAGTGAAAAAAATGTTTTATTACCATTGTATATTACATCATTAGAAATCTTGAACATTAAACTATTTTTCTACGTAGTCCCCGTTGACATTGATGCACTTCTGCATCCGTGTCACCATTTTTTTGATGCCCTGGTCATAGAGGCCCGCCGCCGCGCTGTTGAAGAACTTCATGACCTCTTCTTCCAATTCCTCTCTTGTCCCAAAATTCATTCCGCCTAGGTGTTTTTTCAGGCTTGGGGACAGATGGTAATCACTTGGGGCCAGATCGGGGCTGTAGGGTCGGTGTTGGATGGATGACGTCCAGCCCGCTGTTCATCGTGCACATCTGTGCGCCCTTCTTTGGACTCTTTGCACCATTTGCGCACCATCTGGACACTCATGCATGTTTCACCATACACTTCCCTAAGATGGGAATGAATTTTGGTCGCCGAATTTCCTTAAGCACACAAAAAACGGATCTGGCGGGGGAAGCGATTGGGAGCTCCATCTTTCAAGGCTGTCAAGGCCGAACTGATGGTGGCAGCGAGTTGACCGGGGTTGGGATGTGGAGGGGGGAGTCCAAGCGACATGCTGGTGCCGTCTGAGGGACCTGCCGCGACTTGCACGGCCGTGCCACAACAGGGAAACTTATTTTACGGACACCCCTCGTATATAAAATATACAGGGTGCCCCCAAAACAAACGGCCAAACTTCAGGGATCGATACAAGATCAAAAAACTAAGAAAAAAAGTCCTCTAGCATATGCCTCGTTTTCGCTTCGTTTTCGAGAAAATCACAAAAAAATAGTTAAGGCCATGGAAGAGCGGATTTCATTCCTTGAATGAATGTTAACAATAATTGTTATTCCAGTACAATTATTGTATTTCAATCTTATACTAATAGAAAGGTAATTGAAAAAAAATGATTTTTTATTCAGAAAAAAATAATAAATACTTTTTTATTCAAATATTCATAGAATAAAGAAAATTACCTGTTTAAAGTACATAACATTTTGAAAAAAACTGAAGATTAAATAATTAAAAAATAAAAATAATTTTAAAAATAAAAAAAAATAAAAAATTTAGAAAATAATAAAATAATTAAATATTCTTATTGGAAAACATAAATGTTTCAGTTTTTATATGGGACTACCTTGGGAGAAAAAAAGAGAGAAAAAAAGGTGATAAAAGTGAGAAAAAAAAATGAACATTTTGAAGGTTTTACTTTCTCTAAAATTTCATAGTTAATTTCTCGGCAGCATCAACGTAAATGTTGTTTGAAATGCTGGCCTCTCGCTGCAATACACGCATCACATCGCTACTCACAGATCGCACAGCATCTAAACATTGTTCTGCGGTGAGCTGGATGCAAACAATTCTGATGCGCTCGATGAGATCATACCTTGTGCGGACGGGCTCTCGGTAGACATTTTCTTTCACGTATCCCCACAAGAAGAAATCTAGTGGCGTGAGGTCCGTAGACCGTGGAGGCCAAGGCACCGGCCCACCTCGTCCTATCCAGCGACCTGGGTAGTTGATGTCCAACCAGTCTCGCACGGTCCTTCTGTAATGTGCAGGACAACCAGTCATGCTTAGATAAGAAGTCTTGCTTAGATAGTGTCCTGGTGCGACAAGGTCCATGCTTATCTCTAGGAAGTAACTTTGTCTCACTGATATAGGACAGCGTAGCTCTGGCAGGATATTCTACTGAGCCTCTTACCCTCGCTTACATAGCGCCCTTAGGTGATGGTATGGTCCTTGCATATTTCTTGGAGTCACTTTTTTCATTTGGGCAGCATAGCTCTGGAGGGATATCCTTCTGAATATGATATCCTTCTGAATATATCCTGGAATATTTATTCTCGCTTAGCAACAAGAGTAATCAAAACACATATCAGAGTCATTCAAGACAATCAAGATATTACAACTGCAATCGAGTGTGATTATTTGTAAGTTCTATAAATTTCCTACAGATGACGGTGTAAGTTAATTTATTGACACAATATTAAATTTTCTTTCGATATTTAGGGTGGGTAACCATCTAGTAGCCATATCTATTTTTTTCAGATTGGATTAGGAAAATCCATGTTTTTATCATGGGCAGTTATGTGTCACCTTTTCACGTGACATAAAAACATCGAATCGATTTGTTTTAGCCAAATAAAGGTTAACCAAAATCATTGTGCACTACAATAATTAGAAATTGTAAATTCTAATAATAATAAAAAAAAATGTTATTATAAAAATTTATAAATTAACGTTTTCCATCCTATATATAAAATTAAATTTTAATGTTTTGATACGTAGTTCTGTAAAAATATAGCATGGTTAGAGATTTTGCATGCTCAGAGCACGCTTTTGATAACCTGCTTTAGGTAGAACCTACTGATATGATATCTAATTTCATCATGTGCTATATTCTGAATTTAATTGATATGTATTATGGCAAAAGAATAATTTGGTAAATTTTTGCTTAGTGTCTATTGTTTTTGTACTAAACCCTATTCCAAATATATTCTTTATTAGTTCCCTTAACATGTGTGTTATTTATATTTAATCTCGCCTCTGCTGAAATAATCCAGTTAGTGCTAAATGAATGGATCATTAATGCTTACTATAGTCAATATGAGATGTAAAAAATAAAAACTTTGACCCTTCTAAATTCTTGACCACGGTTTTTAGATTAGCTGAAACGTTTTTATCAGTAAAGCAGAAAAACAGGGTGGCTCACATACGAATCATGAGCATACGGGGACCAGCGCGCGGTCGGCTCATATATGAGCCATTAGCAGTTAAAGGGTTAAGATAATATTATTATCATAATAAGATGATATCTTAAGATAATAAGATGATATTATCCATATAATCTTCAAATATTATTTTATTATACAAGTACAAATATTATTTATAAAGAAATCTGTTTTTTTTTTTTGTGTTTTTTTTCCTGTGGAACAGATAAGTTAAAATAAAAGTCTGGTGTGATGCGCACAACACACAACTTTCACTTACAAACTTACTTAGATTAGAAATTGACATATTTCGATAATATGTAATCACCATTCCTCAACTTCACACTTTTTTCCACATTTATATGCTTACATTTGTATATCTCCATAAGTTATAGAGTATTTTTATTGCAAAACTTGGAAGTCTCAGTACTTTTTGATTCATTATTGCTAATTTCTTTTTTTAAGGGACCTAATTCCATCAAAAGTTAAGTTTTTTATTGCTTGCTTGTTTTTTACTGCAAGTTGCTTCTTGTAAATAAATCATGAAGGTGAATCGATAGATAGGTGTATTTACGTCTCGTAATCAAGTATGTCTCTTATGCCTTTCTGGAAACTGAGAACGATTACTTTCCCACTAAAATCACATTATATTGCATTCAGAAATCTATTATGGAACTAAAGTTTCTAAACTAAAATATAATTAATTAGACATTATCTTATACCATATTTTTTCACTCCTTAAATGCTTTAAATAATTTAAGCATCACGTATTTACTCTCTAAAGTAAAATAAATTTTTATATTGTTAAATGAAAGTTTTTTTATCAGTGATTATTAAATTTTGGCTGTCATATCGCTGGCATGTACATGCATCAAATACCCAGTTTGATAAAAATAATTACAGCCGTTATAGAGAAAATAAAAAAAACATATGAAAATGAGACAACATCTATTAACTAAAATGTCCCCTCCGATTGATCAATTTTGATGCAATTTTGGCTGTCACATCCCGGGGATATACATACATCAAATATCCAGTTTGATCAAAATCGTTATAGCTGTTTTTGAATAAATAAAAGAAACCTTGTGAAAATGAGACAAAATTTATTCAATGTGCCCCCTTCGTTTGATCAATTTTGATGAAATTTCGGCTGTTACATAGCGGGCTTATACATACATCAAACAACCAGTTTGATCAAAATCATTAGAGCTATTTTTGAGTAAATAAAAAAACATAAAAGGTTATTAAATAAAGACCCCCTACATCAGTGCACGCATGCACGCACGCACACACACACACACACACACCATTTCATGGGACTTGGTTATTTGGACTCAGTGCTCTTCAGGTGCTCAGGCACCAGGGATCCCAAAACGTGTATTTCTGTTGAAAAATAGAAGTCAACATTTTTCACGATCGTAATACTTTCCCGTGCCATTTATTTCATATATAGGTAAGTGAAAGTAAAAACCTTGTTATGAAACATTTTGTTTCAAAGTTTACTTACTGTATTTGGGAAAGAACCCTCTTTGGATTAGCTCCAAGACGATCCAACTTATTAATAAAAGCTAGGCAAGGAACATTGTATCTTTTCATCTGACGATTGACTGTTAATGATTGACTTTGAACACCACCTACTGCACATAAAACAAGAATAGCACCATCTAGAACCCTGAGAGCTCTCTCCACTTCAACAGTAAAATCTACGTGACCTGAAAAACCGTAAAACAATCATAAAATAAATATTGAGTTAATTATTTAAAAACAAAACCAAGTAATTAGCTAGTTCGCACTCTTAGAGAGGATGGAGAGGGGAGAGGGCAAGAATATTCTGGCATATTTGCTTTATTAAAGAAAGAAAACTCAGTTTTTGAAGCAACAGATAGACCTCAACAAGAAATAATTGGACATGTTTTAAGAAGAAGTCCTACTAATCTTCATACTACTAAGTGTCATTTGCCTAATACACATTTTATCATTAAGTAGACTGGAGTCGCTTAGGCAACTCCTACAACAGGTGGACCATTAAAAAATAAACATCAATCCTTTACAGTTGTGAAATAGACTCATAGAAGGGAGGATCTACAGATGTCACAATCAGCAGCATATTCTTTCTCTAGACTTTTTTATGGTTACTCCCTAGCCCATTCCTAAACAAATTTCTCAGAAAGATTTCGATTCTTTAAGCAATGAAAACATCGGCCCTTCTCTTGACTAGAATTTAAGCTGCTCAGAATCTATTTATTTACTTTCCCCGATTGGCTAAATGTTTCTCCTCAAAGCTCCTAACTCTTCAGTTTATAATGCTGAATTTATAAACTTTTTTTTCAGTCCAATCTCAGTTTAATAACTTCTTTGAGATTAATCATCTCTTTGATTCTCTAAAATCTGACCAGCCTGGCCCGTCCTGGGCAAATGTTCCACCCAGCCAAAGGAAGCAGAAGGCAGGAAGTCGTGAGTACCCTATACACCTTAAGTGGTCCCAGACAACAGAACATTTTATGAATAAAATAACCATCCTTCAGCTCAAGATGGGCCCCTGACCTATAGTGGCAGGTGTACATCATCTTCTCTTCTAGCCATATGATGTCATGGCGGTTAAGGAATTGAGGACATATCCCTGAGCAGAGGAGAGAGGAGGCCCAGGGTTGCCATTGGGGTTAATAACTCGAACCTCAATGTGATGGATCTGAGGTAATATACCACAGCGGATTGTGTAGCCTATCACATCAAATGGGGAAGTATAGCATTTATGCTCATCTCATCACCTCAGGGATAAAAATGATATTGACAATGACATAACTGCCTTGGAAATACTCACAGCTTGCACCAGGTCACAATATTTGCTCAGATACTAACTCCTTGACACGGTCTTAGAGTCCAATCGAACAAAAAGAAGAGGCCTTAACACATTCGGTGCGGACCCAGTAGATCTACTGGGCCCGTACGGTGAGTAGACAGGCACCCAGTAGATCTACTGGATCCGCACCGAATGTGTTTAACTCGGTGAGTTCATTGCAAGAAGCCAACTGGTCGAACAATGAACAACCCATCCACTATCCCAACGTTCTCTAGTGAAATGGGCCATCAAGAGAGAATGGTTACATGGCTCGATGGTCGTATCAGAGGTGTAGTTGCAATGAAAGGCATGCTAAACTTCGAGATGAGTACAAGTCTAAAAAAAAGCCCGGGCATACTGAAACAAAGTGCGACTACGAAATTGGAAGTCTTAGGATGAATTCATCGATGAGGAGTCATCAAAGAACCCCTGGGGCATCCCTTACAGAGTGGCCCTGGGTAAGTTAACACAGCAGGTGACTGTAGCATTGAAATGCGGTTCTGACCAGGCATCCAATCTGGAAGAGACGATGAAGATGTTTATTGCAGATACTTACCCCAGGGATGACCATAGGCCATATGGGACCTCCCGAAATGCAGTGGTCAGGCAAAAGACTGGTTGTACTCCAGGATTAGACTTGATCGATGCTTCAATCCTTAAGAACAGTATCCCAGTATCCCCATAGCCAAGGGCCGTGATAGCCGAGCGTGTTTGAGCTCGACCTGCTTTAGCATGCTCGAGCCAAACGGAGGGGTTTGAATCCGCCCTGGGATGGTTGACTTTTATTTCCTTGAGGCCCCACAGAATAAATCTTGAACTACCCACCACTAGAGTAACCCCCCATTTGCCACACGTGTCCAGGTAGTGGTACCGAAAAAAAAAATCCCCTTTATTGAAGGAAGTCTTTTATCATTGTTAAATGATTGCCTAGAGTTGAAAGACTCAGTCCATTTCAAGACTCTTGAGGAGTGAAGTCGATAGGGCCCACCTTACCACCCTATTACTGTTGTTATAGAAGGGAAAAAAATATGTCTAAGTGAGGTTGTGACTTACCTCAGCATTAAGATTGGAAGAAAGTTCAATGTAACACCTCACTAGGACTAATTAAGAAATAGGATGGCCTTAATGGTCTCGGTCCCACCGGAGACCCTTTTTGGGTCTCAGATACCCAGCCACAATAACAATTTACAAAGGAGTGATTCTGGGTATCCTAAGATATGAATTTTAATTTTAAAATTAAGGAGCTCGATTTACACAGAATTTGATATTCTAAAACTATTATAGGTAACATTTTTTATTTGGAGTAGCCCTCTTCATATTGCAGATTGCAGGCCTTGCAACATGTGCGTAATACATTTTTCCGCTAAAATTGTCATATTGAGGATAATTGGTAATCGGTTTTGGCGAAAAGACTTAACCTATTTTATCTTAGAAGAACTCAATCTACACGAAATTTTATGCCTTTTTATTTTCTCTGTGATAAATTGTTTTCGAGTTATGAGTGAAAAATGAAAAAAGGTCGAAAATTTCTACTTTGTTTGCCTATGAATTAGATGGCATCCGATCAAAGGTGGCAGACGTTCACATTTGTTGTCTACGAAATGAGTATTTTGAGGCTATAAGATCAATAACTTTCTTTAAATCAGACACATTTTTGGCCCTCAGCTCCCGGACTATCTCCTCTCCATTTCCTTTGTGAAACAGTTCAAGGTGTGCCCTACCTTACTCCCCCTTGATGGGTAGGCTACCCATTCATAATCACATCGTAGGGGATTTCATAAATAGTGAAACCAGCTGGAAATAGTTAACCTCTTGGGTGAGTGCGAGTCAGAGCCACATCTTATTAAAATTGAAAAATGCTTTGATTATACCTTAAAGGACCGCCGGGAGTTTGCAGTAATGTAATCAAAATTAAGGATGAATTGAATTGTGAGCACTTCTATATTTGAAAGTTCATTTAGGGCAAGATAAAGAAATCTTATCCATCAAGGAGAAGAGGCACAGGTGTAATACAAATGAAAATAGTTTTATGATAGTACTAGCAAATACAGGAATAAATTAATTAAAAAACCAAATCAGTTACAGATTAACCAACCAGGTGTATCAATTATATTAATGTTATAATCTTTCCACACAGTGTAAGTGGCAGCTGACTGAATGGTGATGCCCCTTTGTCTTTCAAGTTCCATTGAATCCATTGTTGCACCGACATTATCTTTCCCTTTGACCTTTAAGAAATAAATTAAATAAATCATATAATCTTAAAACACATGATTTATTATACAATTACTATAGATAATTACTACACCTCATGCATTTCATTTATTCTCCCGGTGTAAAACAAAATTCTTTCTGTTAATGTAGTTTTGCCTGAATCGATGTGAGCAGAAATACCAATATTGCGAATGTACTCCAGGTCTTTGTGCTGGGCATATTTCATGTGGGAGCAATATCTGGAAGGATTCTGGAATAGTGATGAGTATATAATTAAAAACAACAAATAGCAAGGAAGAAATCACATTTACAAAGAACTGTACCTTCCACAGGTAAGAAAGAAAGTTGGTAAAACACCTATTACAAGGGCGAAAAGAACTTATTAAATTATACATTGCATAAAAGTTAAATTATCATGAGCCCCTCCGGGTAGGTTACGTTTCCCCAAAGAGGAACAATTTATCAAAGAGTTCTAATTTAAATAAACCAAAATATAGATTAACCCTATAGGCGGGCGCAATCGACTATAGGGTGCGCTAGTAGCATTTTCAAAATGTCGGAAAGAACGGGGATAGACTTAGTTGATGTAATAGAGATAGTTGGTAATTTTAAGAGGCCATTAATTGTAGGGCAGGTTATTCTTGATGCAAACCACATAATAACATGTGGAATATTATCTAGAAGTAAAAAAACAGTTATTTTACAAGCCTTCTGCCTTCAAACTAGCAATTTTAAAGGACTGCCCCATCAAATAAAAGTGGAAATCAAATTTATTAATAATAATAAGCAATTTTCTTGTCATTGTAAGTGTAAAGCTGGTAGTTCTGGTAAATGCAAACAAATCATTGTAACTTTACTCTATGTTTTTCGGTTAGTAATAACATTAATTACCTATTCATACAATCATTGTTATGACAGCTTAGATTCTTTGTCATATAATTTATTTATTTGTCAAAACTTTCGGGCTTCGCATTGAAAACTTGGAACAATTAAGCACAACGGATGTAAGACAAAAATGGGGAACATTAAAAAATAAAAACAAATATGACACCATGGTCCCAATGTTATTTGCTTAAAACCAACATTTTGGAATAATAAAATGTCAAATACTAATATTTACCTGGATAAACATAGTCACTTTCTTTAAAATGAAGACTAAATATCGTCATATGTTTCGAAACTGGCTTATCTATTCTTAATTTTACAATCCACTCTTTAAGAAGCTTTTTATTTTTTGAAAACAAATGGAATGACACATCTTTAGATTTTTTTGAAGAACACTGAGGGACCGAGCAATACCTATTAGACATTTTTCCAATAATTTTTTGCTCAATCGGGTTTTTATTATGAAAAAATAAATTAAAAACGGCAAAAAACCCTATGAATCCCAGGTAATCGCACGGCTTCTATCCCCGTTTCTCTAGTTCCTTCTAGTTCCTCAAAGAAGCAGCACCGTCGCTTGCGCTCGCCTATAACATCATGAATGTTGTCACCCGTATAGCCAGAATGGGGTGTCTTTTATATATTTTCCCTTTATATAATTTTCTTGTAATTTATTTTTCAAATTTATCAAAATTTAATGTATTTATTTAATTCAATATTTAGGTTGCAAAAAATGAATAAAACACGAAATTCCAAAGTTATTTAAATTAAATAGGAAAAATCAAAAAAGGATATTATATTTAAAAAAAAAAAATTATCACAATCTTTTAGGAGGCGGCGTAATTCTTAAAGTTTTTAACACTATTAATTATGAAAATCATAACATCTTCTAAATGGATCTTCTCTTCCATCTATTGATTTCCATGTCTACCGTTCATTAAAGGCGTAATGCGCATGCGTGGGCTCAACGTTTACGGAATATATTTTTTTTTTCCTCCTGTATACAGTGGCTCACAGTCAAAATGATGCAAACGAATATTTATATTTCAAATGCTATTTACTTCCTCTTTGTTAAAATTTAAAAACCAATGCACATGAGGCCATAATGATTCATTATCATACATTAAATTTATATAATCAAATAAACTCAATAGCAATTATAGAAAGAGAAAAAAAAATCTTTATTAAAACTCGTAGGGATTGAAGGTCATAGTGAAAAAGATGCAATGTTTATTTCCCTTTAGAAAAAAATGAAAGTAACAAGTATTCTTCAATTATCGGGTAAATGAGTTTATTGACCTTTTAATTCCTTGCTATTTGTTCAATGAAAACAAAAATAAGCAATATGAATTACAAGTAATCAGTCTAGTTCGGGCATTTGCTTAAAATAGGTGAGCACACAACTATTCGTGAACGAGAAACAGTGATTAACAATTTTAAAATGGCCAAAACACAACGAAAAATCGCCTCTACTATCAATAGAAGTTATGCCACCATTCAAAACATTATTGAAAGTTTTAAAAACAAAAATAGAATAATAAGAAAAGCTAGTGTGAGTGCAAAACATTTTTTTAATGGTAACGATGAACGCTGAATTTTGCGCCAAATAACAAATATTCCAAAATGAAGTGCTCCAAAGTTGACAACATTAGTTAAAAAACATTTGTTCTTTAGAAAATATCAATACAACGGTAGAGTTGCATGGCAAAAACCTTATATCAGTGACAAAAATAAAAAGCTTCGAGTCAGTTTGCTAAGAATTATTTAACAAAAAACTCGGACTTCTGGAAAAGTGTTCTGTATTCGGATGAATCAAAATTTAATTTGTTTGGCCCTGATGGAAGAGGTTTCGTCTAGAGAAAGGCATATGAAGAGCGCCATGAAAAAATCTTCGCCCGACCCTCAAACTTGGAGGTTGTCTTGTCATGGTTTGGGGGTTTATTGCTGCCTCAGGGGTAGGAAATCTTCATTATATTGAGGGAACAATTGATAAACATTTATATTGTCACAACCTGAAATAATTTTCTTAAAGCAAGTGCAACCGAGCTTGGAATAATAAATAATTTTGCTTTTTATAGTGGTAACGATCCCAAGCTTTATTCTTATCTTGAAAGAGAATGGTGTATATATAATAGTCCCAAAACTATAAAAACAACTCCCGATAAAGACTTACCTAAAAAGTACTAAAATTTAAAATATTTTTGATTTTTTGGATGTTTTTAATTTTGCATACTTTTCATTGTGACCTTAGAAGTGTATATTTATTCATGGAGTTTTAGTTTAATTTTAGGATTTGCTCTCAAATACACTTTTAAGTTAAAAGAATAGACAATAGTTAAAAGTTTTAACTATTTTCTATTCTAGCCTAATTTTTATACTTTATTTTTGTAAACAAAGATTTTTTAAAATAAATTTTTGGCTTGGTGTAAAATAGATTTTTTAAAAAGTAAATTCCTTGCATCATTTTGACTGTGAACCACTGTATGTTTACTTGATTTTTTCATATTTCATATTTAGCCATTTCCTATTTTTAGGCGTAACGAGAGACAGTTAATTTCTCCATAAAAACAAAGGTACTTTATTGGAATACAAAAAAATGCCCCTTCTCATTTAAGCCCCCTCAAAACATTTTGATAATGATAAAGATTACCTTATATTAAAGAATGCTTGATTCTTATTAAACATGACGAGTTTTATCGAAATCGTAAAAGCTATGTTTAAGAAAATAGAAAAAAACGTAAAAATGGGAAAAAAGTCATGAAATAAAGTGCCCCCTTCGTTTGATCAATTTTGATGAAATTTTTGCTGTCTTATGCGGGCATATACATACATACATCAAATACCCAGTTTTATCAAAATCGTTTGAGCCCTGGGCACTGAGCAAGCGGGTACCCGAAAACAAAATTAAGCGCAGTAAGTTAATTGTCAGCAAAACACAATTGAGGATCATGCAACGTATAGGAAGCATCCGATTCGGTTGCAAGCAAAGGAATCTTGGTGAAGGATGCGGTCATTGCGCTCATCCCCTCTTTGAATATTAAGGGACTTAGACAACTAATTATCGGAGTCAAAGATTTCATATACGATCGCGGTTTCCTGAAAAAAAAAAAAAGTTTAGGTTTAGTAATCTAGTAAAATTAATTAATTCAACGGTTTATAAATACAAACATATTTCAGTAGGAATTTTTGAAATAAGGCATATACTCCCGGCGATATTTACTAAATTCGACTCGGTAGATTTCACCAACGATTACACTCCTAATCTAAATTTTCCGATCTCTGACATTGTTCAAACGAAACTTCGGATCTTACAATACCTCATATAAACTGGAGCCCGGTGACTGAGAAAAATAAAATAAAAATAAAAATAAAGGATCATTTGACAACTCACGAAAATGAATATCCGCTAATTATGTTCAATAATTTGGCACTGGTTTTTAGTGTCGTCTCCTTTTCGATGTTCATTTTTATTTCATTACGTTATCTTGTTTTGATAGGATAGACGAATGTAAGACCGCTAAATGGGTTTATTTCGGGGGTTCTACCCTATTAATGAAATCTAATTGAAATATTGTTTTCTCGTCCATATAATTATTTTCTATAAAAATTAATAATTCCTTCTAGATTAACAAAATTTTGGGCTCTAATATGTTTTTAGCTTCCCCCTTTATTTTAAATTTTACTTTGTTTAAAAGAGCGGCATGATTCTCTAATGCTAAAATATCACTAAATTACAATTTAATTCAATGCTTTACAAACATAATTAAAAACTTCCCTAACCTTTGTTAAAAATTCATAAACATCTTTGGAATCCCCATTAAAGTCTTGGATATGGTCACAATTAACATGGTTTACAATTAACAAAATAATTGAACTATTACTATTGCACTAATCTATCTTATGTATAATCTCTCATCTCTGACTACCGGAATCGGACTCCATGCTAGAGGGAAAATGAGGGGTATTTGTCGTATATTGTATATTGGGGTATTTGCCGGGGAAACATTGCTGACTTTATGAATAAACCTCTATTTGGCTACCATAAATGATGTTCAAAACATCGATGTTTTGCCTTCGATGTCGCATCTTTTGTGTGAGTACTTTACACACACTAGTTACCAAAATACGGAGCTATGGTGGTGATATATCAAGACCCATTGGGGAAATTGATATGACCACATTGAAAAGTGAGCGAAAACACTCACTAAGATTTGTTGTCATAAACGACTTTGATCATCCAGGTCCAAAGATGCCGTTGCTTTCATCCATGACAACTGAGGAATTAGGTTTTGTTGTTCTAGGGAATGGAGCTGAAGCTGAAGCAGTTCAGATGGCCTAGCTGGAAATGACGAGCCAAGCGGAAAATATGATGATTTCTTCAAAGAAGTGGGTTGCCTACAGGGCGAGTGCACGCTCAACAATGGATCAATGATCCAACTTTTCCGCCAGTAAAGCAAGCTCCTCGCCGCATACCTGTACCGCTCAGGAATGAACTTAAACTCAACCTGGAGGAAATGGAAAGGAACAACATCTTCGTAAAAGAAAAAGGCCCGAGTGAAAGGATTAGCAACATTGTGATTGTTAAGACCCCTAAAAAGTTAAGGATTTGCATAGATCCTCGAGATTTGAACCAAGCCTTAACCCTCCGTCGGGCGCGTTATCTATGAGATACACTTTTTAAAGAAAAATATTCACCAAATTGCCTTCATGAAGGTGGTGCTGTTGTGCTCCCAGTTATGTGTTCCACAGGTCTTTCTGTAAACCTCAGTAGGGCAATTGCATTGTACAGGGTTCTGTGATTTACTTGCCATTTTTAATCTTCTTAATACAACGCGCCCGTTCACGTAAGTTTTTTTAATCCCGTATTTCTTTTTTACTTTCACTTACCTATATATGAAATATATAGTAAGGGAAAGTATTGCGATCGTGAAAAATTCCGACTTCCGGTTTCCAACGGAAATACACGTTTTGGGGTCCCCTGAGTCCAAATGACCAAGTCCCGCGGAATGGTCTGTGTGTGTGTGAGTGTGAACAGACTAGCTCAAAAACTATAAACCGTACGCTCCTGAAATTAAGTATTTGGTGTATGAATATTCCCGCGATGTGACAGCAAAAATTTCATCAAAATTGGTGAAACGCAGGGGGCACTTTATTTCATAACTTTTTTTTCCAATTTTTACCTTTTTTTTATATATCATAAGTGGCTTTAATGATTTTCATTAAATTCGTTATGTTTAATGAAAATCAAGTCTTTTTTAATCCCTGATAAGCTTTATCATTATATGTTAAAATGTTCTGAGGGGGCTTAAAATGGGGAAGGGGCCTTTTTTGTTTTCCTATATTTGTTTTTGTTTATCTGGAGAAATTATCTCTCTCGTTTCGCCTAAAAATAATAAAGGGCTAAATATGAATATGAAAAAAATCAAGTAAATATATAAAGGAGAAAAAAAGAAAGATATTCCGTCAACTTATAGAACAAGTTGAGCCCTGCATGCGGAGTACGCCTTTAATGACAGACCTTTAACCTAATATTTGGATAGGACATAGATAATAAATAACTATGTCACTCAATAAATATATTTATTATATCCATCTTTCCTTTCTCTTCTTCTTCTTTTAGCAAGTGAGTGGTGAAAAAATTGTTTAATAAGTAATGACGAAGCATCTTCAAAGAAATGTTAATATTATAAAAAATTAAAGATATATGGGTCGTTTTAAAATTATAGGTTATTTTGATCTATACTTTTTTCAAGAAAAAAATCTCTTATTTTCGGCGGGATTTTTTCCTAAAGTGCCTCAATATCTGTCTCTTAACTAGCCCTAAAAGTACGCACACACTTCAATGGATATTTTGAGAAATAAAGGATTTTGAAACTTTTGAGAAACCCATCGTTTCTAGGGAGTTAGAAATGACACGTCAAATCAAACTTATAACTTTTATTTCAGTTTACGAAAATAACGAACAAAACAAGAATAATTACCTATGCATTAAAATAAAAAAAAAAGAAGAAAAACGAGATCTATTTACTAATTAAACAAAATCTTGAGAACCATGCATCATTCCAAACGCGTTAGTTTAATCTTCTGTAAGTTTATACCACGTTTTTTTCCATCTTCTTTTTCAGGGAGATATTTTGGATTTTATTCAGATCATCAAACAGGAATTCGTGGTATCCCAATAAATATTTTTCGCACTCGAAACAATTAAAGCAGCTCAATCGTCTCATGGCCAATCTGTGGGTGTCTTCTTTCCTAAGACCACTTGATGAACCTTCATAGTGCCGCGGAAGGATATCTTTTCCTGGTTATGGAGGGCTAGCTAAGAAAATTTTTAGGGTGTGAGGAAAAACTGGGTGACAAAAATAAAACCTATGAGATGTATGATTAAAGGATTTTATTTTCATAATCAACCCAGATATTATCGTACCGGAGGGTACACTGAGGGCAAAAATAATTTTTTCAATAATATATGCACTAAGTTAGGGTAGCATAAAAATATGAGATGTAAGAAACCTATAGGCGAGCGCAAGCGACGGTGCTGCTTCTTTCAGGAACTAGAGAAACGGGGATAGAAGCCGGGCCATTACCTGGGATTCATAGGGTTTTTAATTTATTTTTCCATAATTAAAACCCGATTGAGCAAAACATTATTTGAAAAATGTCTAATAGGTATTGCTCGGTCCCTCAGTGTTCAATTAGAAAATCAAAAGACGTGTAATTCCATTTATTTCCAAAAAATAAAAAGTTTCTTAAAGGGTGAATTGTAAAATTAAGAATAGATAAGCCTTTTTCGAAACATATGACGATATGTAGTCTTCATTTTAAAGAAAGTGACTATATTTATTCAGGTAAATATTAGCATTTGACATTTTATTATTCCAAAATGCTAGTTTTATGCAAATAACGTTGGGACCATAGTGTCATAGATTTGTTTTTCTTTTTTAATTTTCCCCATTTTTGTATTACATCCGTTGTGCTTAATTATTCCAAGTTTTCAATGCGCTGCCTGAAAGTTTTGACATATAAATAAATAATATGACAAAGAAACTAAGCTGCCTTAACAATGATTGTATGAATAGGTAATTAATGTTATTACTAACCGAAAAACGGAGAGTAAAGTTACAATGATGTGTTTGCATTTACCTGAACTACCAGCTTTACACGAAAGTTGCTTATTATTATTAATAAATTTGATTTCCACTTTTATTTGATGGGGCAGTCCTTTAAGATCGCTTGTTTGAAGGCACAAGGCTTGTAAAAGGACTGTTTTTTTTACTTATAGATATTATTCCACATGTAATTATGTGGTTTGCATCAAGGATAGCCTGCCCTTCAATTAATGGTCTCTTAAAATCACCAATTATCTCTATCACATCAACTACATTTATCCCCATTTCTTCCGACATTTTGTAAAACTACTAGCGCACCCTACAGTCGATTGCACCCGCCTATACCTTGTGACAGTTGTAGGGAGTGAGAATTGACGTAATTAACAATTTTTAACTATGTAACATATCAACTTTTTAGCCTCAGATTAGTTTGTCCATGTAGGGGCGAGGTTGTTTTTGTTGGTGAGTAAATTTGAATTTAAATGTTGGAGGGAATAAATCTCGAACTCTCCAAATTCTATTGGCCATTTTACCGATCCGCCATATTGTGATTCCTTGCTATACAATGTTTGGTTCTGTGCATGATGTACAGTTGAATACAATAAATTCTTATTAAAACCAGTGTTCTTGTTATTTATAATCTAAAAAAACCTTAACAGGTCATGGGCTCAGTGATACGTATATGCTGAAGTGATAAGTAGTGTTTGTATAATAAAAAAAAAAAGTGATTTAAAACTTAAAATAACCCTAAAATAGTGAAGATCGACTTTTGACACAGATTGTAAGTAAAATAATAACATTTTTATACAAAATGTCTTCAAATCAAGTAGATGATGTCTCACATATTGACAAATTGAGCGGTGTAGAAAATTTTCATCTGTGGAAACTACAAATTGACATAATTTTTCAATCTGCTGGTCTTGATGAGTTTGCCTTGGGACGATACAAAAGTAAAACCTGACTAATGACAAGGACAAAAAAGATTTCATTCAAAAGGATGCTCGTGCTAAAAAAGCGATTATTGCCTCGGTCAATAGAACTGTGTTGTGCCATATACTTCATTGCAAAACTTCCAAGGAAATGATGGATAAAATAATCAAGGTATATGATCGCCAAAATTAAGATTAGGTAAATGAACTTTTACAAAAATTTTATGGGCATAACTTTGATAGATCACAGGATATGGCTCACAATATCAGCAATATACAAAATATAGCTTTTCGCCTTACTGCACTAAAACAGATCATCACTGATGAGAAGATAATATCTAAAATACTGGCCATTTTACCTCCAGAATATTCAACCTTTCGTACAGCTTGGGGTTCTGTAACTAAGGCTGAACGCACAGTGGACAATCTAGTGACTAGACTCTTTGCGGAAGAAAATAATATCGAAAAATCTACAACCTATGAAAATGTTGCATTTCAAACTTTTAAACAGAAGAAGGACTACCAGAAGAAAAATCAAAAAATCTCAACCTGTTTTAGATGTAAGCAACAAGGACATTTTAAAAATTCCTGTCCAATGCAGAAACCAATAAATGATGCTTTAGAAAAATGCAGGTACTGCAAGAAGACCAATCACAAGTCGGAAAAATGTTTTTTTCGTGCTGAACACGAGAAAAGAGAAGTAAATGTTAAAGGTAAAGTTGCATTTTTAACTAAAATATCTAAAAATAACAATACGAATGAATTGAAAGTTTATGTAGATAGTGGGTCATCTTCTCATATGACAAATCAACCTTCTATTTTATCAAATTTTAAAACTGAATATGATGAAGTAAAAGTTGCAAAGAAAAATCAGTTCCTACCTACTACTGGTGTTGGAATTTTGGATGCCAAAGAATGTATCCTTAAAGATGATATACTAGCTCCATGTCTTGACAGCAACCTCATATCAGTTGGAGCTATAACTGAAAATGGTGGTCAAGTACTCTTTACCAAAGAAAAAGTTTTGATCTCCAAAAATGATCATGTTCTACAAGGGGAAAAACAAGCAAATGGTTTGTATGCTTTAAAGCTCACTCCACACGCTCCTGAACAACTAACATGTTTCCAAGTACAAAACTCAAGAAAGAAAGATGCTGTGTATTGGCATAGAACTTTGGGACAACTCAACTATAAAAATTTAAAACAACTTAACAAAGAAAATAATTTAGGAATAATAGAGACCGACTTCAGAATCGCTGAAAACACCTGTGAAATCTGTCTGAAGGCAAAACAGACTCGTTTTCCATTTTCTACAGAGCGCACCAGAGCAACTCGACCGCTAGAAATTATTCATACAGACATATGCCAAATAAAGAAACCTACATGGGATGGATATAGTTACATTTTAACATTCCAAGATGATTTTACATGTTTTAAACAAATTTATCTGTTGAAAAGAAAGTCCGATACAGCTGAAATTCTAAAACAATATGTAGCAGAAGTAGAGTCAAAATGGACTTTGCCTGTGTATAAAATACGTGCTGATAATGGAGGCGAATTTTGCAATGAAAACTTGTTGAATTGGGCAAAATCCAGAGGAACCATATTTGATTTCACATTACCACATACGCCTCAGTTAAATGCCAAAGCTGAACGACTCAACCGTTCATTAATGGATTAAACCAGAGCACTTCTTTATGACTCACATTTGCCTGCTGACATGTGGGGAGAATGTTCAAGAGTTGCATGTTATATATTAAATAGATGTGTAACACAAAGCCTTCCAGACTCAAAAACTCCGTACGAGATGTGGTTTGGTAAGAAACCCGACTACAATAAAATGCACCTTTTTGGATGTACAGCTTATGCTAAAAATCTTACAAGACTTCAGAAACTCGACAGTCGAAGTAAAAAGTATCGTCTTGTTGGTTACTCGCCAAATGGATACCGTTTATGGGATGAAAATTCTCGAAAGATTGTTTACTCTCGAGATGTAATTTTTGATGATCAGATTAGTGAGACTACGAATAATGAGACCAACTATGAGAAAATCACCATTACTCTGGAGATAGAAGAGATGCCTGAAGAATCCAAGGAAGAAGATACAGAATCATATACTCAAAACAACACAGAAGAATCGGATGACATCATTAATAACAGAAGATGAAACAGAAAGCGAATCCTCTATAACTGAAAACTACTTGAATGTGACCAATCATGAAAATGCCGAATCTGATGAAGAAGAGGAGGAAGCAGAATTTCTTCGTAGAGGACAACGTACTAGACGACCTCCTCAACATCTTCAAGATTATGTTCTGCTCACATACCAGGAAGCCATAGAAGGTCCGGATTCGAGTGAATGGAAAAAGGCCATCAACAGTGAAAAATCCTCACTTCAAAAAAATGATGTGTTTAAATTCATACCTGCCAAAGACATTAAGGATAAGAAAGTTCTAAGCAGCAGATGGGTATTTCGACAAAAAGAAAATGGGGATTTCAAAGCAAGGCTAGTTGCAAGAGAATGCGAACAGCGCGAAGGGGATTATTATGAAACCTTCAGCCCTGTTGTGAATACTAGCATACTTCGTTTCTTGCTTGCTTATGCAAAAGCGACTGATAAAACCATTATGACTTTTGATGTTTCCAGTGCTTTTTTGTATGGAAACTTATCTGAAGAACTATATATGAAACTCCCAGAAGGATTTGAGGAAGAACAAGGGAAGATTTGCCTGTTACAAAAATCGTTATATGGCCTAAAACAAGCTCCGATTAACTGGAACAAAACGTTAGTTGAGTTTTTGAAAAAGAAAGGGCTAAATCAGTTAATCTCAGACAGATCAGTTTTTAAAAACCAGGACAATTCACTTATCTTGGCCATTCATGTAGACGATGGACTTGTTATAGGAAAGAACCCTGATATTATCATGAAATTTTTAAAAGAACTAAAAATAAAATTCGACATCACCTTCGAAAAAGAGCCTAAAGTCTACCTCGGAATGGAACTTAAAAATGAAAAAGTGAACTTAGTTCTTCATCAACCTACATATGTCGACAAAATTCTCAGAGAATTCAATATGGAAGCTGCTAAAAGTGTCAGAACTCCTTCAACTCCAGGATCTATAGCTAACCAGACACCTGACAGAAAGTATCCATATCGTGAGTTTATTGTACCTATCAAGTCGAACCAGACCTGATGTTACCTTCGCTGTAAATCAAGTCTCAAGGAGCGTTGAAGACCCTACCGAAGGAGATGTTTTAAGACTAAAACGCATATTTAGATATCTACAAGGTACAAGAGATGTTGTCATAAAATATTCAAAAGACAAAGACTTCACACAAATTGATGCATATTGCGATTCTGACTTTGCCAATGATGAGAAAACTCGAAGAAGCACCGGAGGTTATATCATACTTTACTGTGGTGGAGCCATCTCGTGGTCAACTAAACGTCAGACGAATATTGCTACGAATACTGCTGAAGCTGAACTCATAAGTGCAAGTGAATGTGTAAAAGAAGCATTTTTTCTAAAGCAATTTTTTGAAGAGCTTACTAATAAACATTTAAATGTAAATTTGCATGTAGACAATCAATGCACTATTAAAAAGATTGAAAATGGATGTAGTGGAAAAAGGTCAAAACACATTGATATTAAGTATAAATTTACTGTTGAAAAAATTAAACAAAACAATTTTGTTGTTAAATACTGTCCATCTGAAAATCAGTTAGCAGATGCTTTTACTAAGTCATTGACTCCCATTGATTTTGAAAGATTAAGAAATAGATATTTGCATTTTAATACAAAAACAGAACTGTAAAACAATAGCATTAAGTTTTGTATTGCAATTTATTTGTATGTTTTCTCGATGTCAGATTCATGTTAGATTTTAAGATTGATTGATTACAAAATTTAAAATAATGTAACAAAACATTAGATTACTTAATTCTGTATTTTAATTGAAAGAATGGAACACCGACATTATTATATTATATCATTTGATTTTTGTTACATGATTAATACTGATTCAAATTTAAGGGGGAATGTTGGTGAGTAAATTTGAATTTGAATGTTGGAGGAAGTTCGAATCTCGAACTCTCCAAATTCTATTGGTCAGCCATTTTAACTATCCGCCATATTGTGATTCCTTACTATACAATGTTTGGTTCTGTGTATGATGTTCAGTTGAATACAATAAACTCTTATTAAAACCAGTGTTCTTGTTATTTATAATCTAAAAAAACCTTAACAGTTTTATCTCTCCAAAATTTTTAAACTTTCTATGACGAATAGTTTAGGCATAGAGGCCGTGTGACACAAAATAACCCATATTTTTGTAATGACCCATATCCATTTTATGTCTTTTATTTTGTCATTTTATTTATTTATTTATATTGGCTAATTTTTATAAAATATTTTTAGAATGTTTTTAACACTAAATAAAAGATGGTTTTTAAATATTGAATTTAAAAAAAAACATTTTATAAAAAAAATTAAACCGACTTCGAAACCTAGGAACCAGTAAAACTAAATTCACTGAAAAGTATGAAATAATTACCTTCTGATTTTTATGAATACACAGCAAAAGTTAAAATGACATAAAAAGTGGAAAAATGCAATAAGACGAACAATTTTATTTTAATTTGTACAAATACACACTAATTGTTAATAAAAATTATTAAATTAAAATATTAAATACTATGTTCAATACAACACAATATTTTCGGAGGCGGCGCAAAATAGAAATGACACATTACGTCATGACGTCATGAGAAGATTTTCATAATGTCTAGTGTTATAAATTTTAAATTTTGCGCCGCCTCCGATAAGATTGTGTTGTATTGAACATAGTATTTAATCTTTTAATTTAATAATTTTTATTAACAATTAGTGTGTATTTGTACAAATCAAAATAATATTATTCGTCTTATTGCATTTTTCCACTTTTTATGTCATTTTAACTTTTGCTGTGTATTCAAAAAAATCAGAAGGTAATTATTTCATACTTTTCAGTGAATTTAGTTTTACTGGTTCCTAGGTTTCGAAGTCGGTTTAATTTTTTTTATAAAATGTTTTTTAATTCATGCTTTTTAGTTGGAGAAGATAACAAATAATTTAAAAAAAATTTTCGAAATCTTTTTACGCTCTACCACTTTTGTCTTTGCCGGGCCTTTTTATTGTTATATATTATTACAATAAGATGTTACAAATAGTCTCAGATAGACATATAGTATATTGTGTATTAGCAACCCAATGTAGTTGGGCAGCATCTCTTTTATGATGAATAAAATGTTTCTCTTTATATATAAACAGTCACCTTTTCAATTTTATGAATACGCACAGAAAAGTGGGAAAGCGGTGCGTGTATTATACAACTTTCAACCTACTACCTACCATATAATTAAAAATGGTTTCTATTTTTTTAAAGATCAATGGTCAAAGATCAATTGGGAAGGGTATTTGCTAAATATTGTCGTCAGTACTTGTCATTTACATACATCATCAGTGTTCCGAGATGTGTTGAGTTCAATATACATAAATACACAAATCCGGCCATTCCAAGATGAAGTCACTGAACAGTCGAGATTTTGGCCGGTTTTCGACAAGATATCGTTAATGGAGAATCGATGGTAATATGACCTATAATACTCGTAAATTGGAATTATGATTGCTTGAATATCCTTCTGAAAACTATGGCGATATTATGCACTACTCCAAGAGGGACCGTTAATATTGCTTTATTTAAATCGATCGCTAGAAAAGTAATGATTAAAAAACATCATTGGATGGAAGTCTCAGCAAAAAAAGGGGCAGCCATAAAATTGATGGATATCAAAAAGACTGCCCCGCTAGGATAGAAGCAACAGGGTATGGTTAATTTATTATTACGAATGGTATTATTATTCTCGATACTACACTACTGATTTAATTCAAAAGGTTGAGTCAATTATGTTCGTAATCCCTTTTGGTGAATTTTTGACTAAATTTATTACCGAAGTACTATGAATTATATCCTTCGTAATAAAATATTATTCAGAAAATAAATTGCTAAACACTGTTGCTTCAATATTAGTGGCGTAGCATTTATGATATCAATCATTTTCATGGCTGCCAAATTTTTGCTGAGGGGACTTTCATACAATGAGGTTGTTTCCTGGGAGTTATCAAGTTTTATTTTGCACTTTTTATTGATGGATGAACATCCACAAAAGCCTCAATAGTTGCAGAAACAAAATTAAAAACCGATAATAGTAATCCGGATAGCATAACAGAAGTTTCACCCATGAAGAATCGACACAAGATCTTCGACAAGATATCCAACAGTGACTGAGTGTATCCAGAAGAAGACAGAGGTATATTGTTAAGTCAACTGAAAATGAGCTTTTCCAGGCTTTATTGTATTCCTTTTTAATCGGCATAGCGAGTGGCTACGATTTTAAATTTAAACGAACCTTCGGAAACTTGAAGAAGTCTTAAATTCTGCATTAAAACGGTTATCAATGCTCAGTCTTTCTTGGAATTCCACGAATTTTGTGGTCTTATGATTATGGTGTCCAACCGTCGATTAGATCTAAATTAAGAAGGTTTACTGTTATCGGTGAATATATATATCTATCTAATATTCATCCTAATATCGCTCCAGAAAACGATTATTGTACAGATTATTTAAATCTATTGTTGAAAAATTAGTTAAGGTTATGTATAGGATTCCAACAAGCACTTAAAACACATCGATAACCAACAGACTCCTCATGTTCTCCCCCCACTCTTTTGATTCTGAATTTGATTGGTTGGTTTTCCCAAGCAGTAAGACAATACTGAGATTTGTTAGTTTACAATTAGTTTTAATAGCTTGTTGGAGCATACCTTATGTTACATATGCCACATGTTTTTCAAATTAGTAAACATTTTGAGTGATAATTAAATGAAGAGTCCACGGAAGAAAGGGGGGATGTCATTTGGAGTGCTTTCCGAGAAAATTGAGTTTTTAGGTTTGGATCTTTAATTACTTAAGTATCGTTTATCATTTTTCTTCAATTTTTTTATATGTCCTTTTCCTTTTTGTTTTGCGTGTCAAAATAATAAATTGGACCGAAACAGACATAACAGGCTCTAAAAATAAAATGTTTTAGTAAAAAAAAACAATCTATACATAAAAGAAAGGGGGATAGTCCTGGACGCTCCCCCTTTCTTCCCTGTTTTATTGATGTAATGGTGATATTAATACACAATCCATATAACTTCTAACATGACACTCCCCCATTCTAGGTTTTTCCGCGAGGACATTCCCCCTTTCTTCTGAGTACGTGGTTCTTTCCATCGCTTGTAACCAACCGACTGTCAGTTTTTCTGACCATTTCTTTTCACCAACATATTCTAATCAACTAGATGAACAAATATATATATAACTACAATTCGGAAAAAATCGACTCTCCCCATTTCTTCCGTGGACTCTTCAAATAATTATTTTCATGTTTTTTCCCGATAACTTCTTAAATAAATTAAGAAACCAAAAAAGGTTTCAATGGGACCACCTTGGGAAAATACTCTACAAGATGCAAAAGGTTTCGTTCCAATAGGCGGGCGCAATCGAATATAGGGTGCGCTAGTAGTTTTGCAAAATGTCGGAAAGAACGGTGTTAGACATAGTTAATGTGATAGAGATAATTGGTAATTTTAAAAGACCATTAATTGAAGGGCTGGCTATCCTTGAGGCATAATTACATGTGGAATAATATCTAAAAATAAAAAAACAGTTATTTTACAAGCCTCGTGCCTTTAAACTAGCAATCTTAAAGGACTGCCCCATCAAATAAAAGTGGAAATCAAATCTATTAATAATAATAAGCAATTTTCTTGTCATTGTACGTGTAAAGCTGGTAGTTCTGGTAAATGCAAACACATCATTGTAACTTTACTCGACGTTTTTCGGTTAGTAATAACATTAATTATCTATTATGACAGCTTAGATTCTTTGTCATATTATTTGTCAAAACTTTCAGGCTTCGCATTGAAAACATGGAACAATTAAGCACAACGGATGTAATAGAAAAATGGGGAAAATAAAAAAAGAAAAACAAATCTATGACACTATGGTCTCAATGTTATTTGCATAAAACTAGCATTTTGGAATAATAAAATGTCAAATACTTATATTTACCTGGATAAATATAGTCTCTTTCTTTAAAATAAAGACTACATATCGTCATATGTTTTGAAACAGGCTTATCTATTCTTAATTTTACAATCCACTCTTTAAGAAGCTTTTTATTTTTTTGAAATAAAAGGGAATGACACGTCTTTTGATTTTCCAATTGAACACTGAGGGACCGAGCAATACCTACTAGATATTTTTCAAATGATTTTTTGCTCAATCGGGTTTTAATTATGGAAAAATAAATTAAAAACGCCAAAAAACCCTATGAATCCCAGGTAATGGCCCGGCTTTTATCCCCGTTTCTCTAGTTCCCGTAGCACCGTCGCAGAAGCAGCACCGTCGCTTGCGCCCGCCTATTGGTCCATCCATCTCTGAGTAATCGGTGAACATACATAGAAAAAAAAGAAAAAAAAGCACAAAAAAAAAAGTTACATACGTATAGACGTGCGCGCCGCCGCCGCCGGATGATTTTAACTGCGCCGAGCCGCCGCCGATAAAGGTGGCGCGCCGCATGTACAACACTCTCAGAGCAGGCTGTTTTTGTGCTTGGCGTTGATATTATTGGCAACAGAGTTTTTCTTTAAGGCCTATTTGCAGACCTTCATAAAACTACGAGAAAAATTGATCAGCGGATATGAAACGTTGTTAGGACATATCAAGTCATTCCTCAACCGCCGCATCGCAACAGCAAGCATTGGTTGCAACAAGTTGTTTCTATTTTTCTGTGGTATAATTACCCTAATCGGATTATTACCAGTCCTTGTTATTGTTTAAAGGACTTATAAAGAATCCCATTATTTCTTTTATCTTCATTCATTTCCCCCCTCAAAATATAGTAAAACTTTGATTTTATTTATTATTAATATTTTAACGACTGTTGCCACTTATTATGCTTTCTACTTAAACAATCTTTCTATTTCATCAGTGCTGTTGTATTCCATCTCAGTGATCCAGTTTGTTTCAGATGAATCCTATAATACTCCACCATTTAACCACTTCCCTTCTTTCCCCCACTTCCCTTTCCCCGCACATTGAATACCTGTTTGCTGAAATATCCACCTCCCCACATCCGTACTCTTTGGTTTCATCTACCTGCCTCCGAAAGTTACCTTTGATGAAACATTCGAAGCCATCATTCATATTCCAACATTGTTCTCTCCGGAGACCTCAACAACAATCTCCAGATACCTTCTCCTAACCAAGCCTATCTTTCAAATATCCTCTATTCCCTTAATTTATTTATAGTCCCTTACGACCCGACTCTTAACACCCAGCATTTCATCACTTGGCTTGTCTTTTATGATCGCGATTCCCTAAAAAACTCCTCGCCTTATCACAGCATCCGGTTCCTTTACAGTCTTCCTACGACCTCATAAAATTATATAACCTTCCCATCCTGCTGTATTCCCCTACAACTAAATCCTTTCGAAACCTTGATTCCCTATCACCTGCAATCCTAGCGCCTGATCCTGAGATGATCCAATGGGACCCCATATACACCTCAAACGCCATTGACTCCATGGTGGAAACCCTTACCACTTAACTTTATACCATCCTAGACCGTCACGCTCTTCTCAATTCAAGACAGTTAATCATCCTCGAGCACCCTGGCTAACACCTACGCTAAGGAATTTTATGAAACTAAGAGACGCAGCTAGAAGAAGATTTTAGGGCACCTGACTTTCTGAAGATTACCATCAAGTTCCTCCGAAATATATACCGCGCCAAATCCAACTACTTCCAGCAATCCTTATCCAGTACCCCCGACTCCAAAGCAAAATAGGTAATTCTCAGCAAACTGTCCATAGGTAAACCCACTCAAAACCAATCATTTCCATTTTCAGCCGATGCACTCAATTTGTCTCTAACATCTCCAATCTAAAGGTGTTCCTCTTTGTCCCCCACGCTTTTTTCTATCTGTATCAATGAACCTCCACCCATTGCTGTCAATACCATCTGTATGCCGATGACGCCCAGCTTTATCTCTCCTTTGCCCCGCTGATTCCTCCGACGATATCCTAAAATTATAGGAAGATATTGACAGAATATGTGCTTGGGCAAACCTCAACGAATTTACTCTGAACGCGAAGCAGACGAAAGCCACCTTGATTGGATCTCCCTTTCTCCTCAAATCAACTCCTGTCGCTCCAAATCTAGTCCTAAACAACTCATCTATCTCATTCCATAATTCTGTAAAAAACCTTGGCGTTACCTTCGATCAATCCCCCTCTTGGAAAACACATATCTCACAAATTTCCCGTCACACTATCTCTACCCGGAAACAGTTCAACCGTCCTCTCTCATCTCTCCCCACTTTGACTACGGCTGTACGGTGTACAGCGGACTGTCTGAGGCACTTGAAGCCAAACTTAAACGCCTAATGAAATATTCAATACGTTTTGTCTTTAGGATCCCAAGAGATACGCATATAACCCAGTACTATGCCGAGATGAAGTGGCTCTGCCAGTATGTACTGGCTTTCTTCTTATACTAGACCATCAGAACTCAACGACCCTCCTATATCTTACAGAGCCTACAATTTAAATCCTCCATCCAATCCCGCCAAACCAGATCCCGTACGTCCGATATATATCCTCCACCCCATCGAACTTATACATGAACAAATCCTTCATAATGCAAGCAACATCCCTCTGGAACTCTATTCTCTCCGTTATCCGACACGCTCCATTAACTTCCACTTTCAAATCACTCCTCTTCGAGATCCTATTCAACTTTCAATTCAACTGATCACTGAAGGAACACGATGGATCTTTAGAAGTACGAGGGGGGTAAAGAAAGTTCTAAGCCTGATATACATATATATAAAAATATATTTTCAACTTACATATTTTTATTTTTCAATATCGTCCCCCACAACAGCAACGCACTTATTCCACCGCTACCCTAACATCTGTAACTTTGAGAGCTGAGATCACCTCATCGTCTGACGAAAACACTCTCCCACACAAATGTTTTTCATATTAGGGAAGAGGTAGAAGTCTGGGGGGGCCAGCTCTGGCGAGTAGGGTGGGTGCGGGAGCAGCTTGGCCGTCTCCGTGGTAACTCTTGATTTGTGGAGGGGAACGTTGTCCTGCAGTAGCAGCGCACCTTTGGTGATCTTTCCTCGGCGTTTCTCTTTGATGGCCTCTCGCAGTTTCACGAGAAGATCTGCATAGTATTGCCCTGTTATTGTCATGCCATGCTGCAGAAAATCGACCTGCAAAACTCCTTCCGAGACTCACGTCACCCAGATCGGTCATCATCTTCGAGGTTTCCTCGGCCAGCTTTGAAGAGTGCGGTCCACCTTTTAATAGTGGCATACGATGGGGCAGAGTCCCACAAAGTTGCAAATATGTCTTCAAATATTTCCTTCGGCCCCATCCCATTTTTTACAAAATATTTTATCACTGCATGGTGCTCAAAATTAGACATTTTTAAATCAACCATAACTCACTACAGTCGGAAAGAAACTGACCTGAATTGAAAGGTGGAATTAGAGAGATAAGAACTTGTTATAAGTAAACAATGACCTTTAACCCCATTCAGCTTATCTGTTTTCATTTCAAAAACTAGTTATCTATGTCACAAGACTGTAAAGTATGTTTGTATGTTAAAGTGAAACTCCTTTAATGTACGGCCTTAACATTAAGAATCCAATTCAACAAATAAAATAATAAACGAGTACTCCCAGGTACGTCCGCAGGATTTCTTCTGGGGGGGGGGGCAGGCTGATAAAATTTTCGAAAGGGTCGAGGTATTCTGACCTTGTAAGGCTCAATTAATGGTACCACTACTGAAGTGCGGCTGATGGGGCAACCCTGCTTCGGGGCGTGGCCTAAGGCGCAGCGATCGCTCGGAGCCTTGCCGAACTGCCGCCCCCACCACCTTCCCCCCTTCGCAGATAAGGCTCCAGCTCGCTGTTCTGTCCCAGTTATTTTTCCTGCCATTTCCCTTCAGTAGTCGACTGTGACGTCATGTAATCGTCACCTCTCTATATCGACAATAAAGATCGACCGTGCTATTTTCGATACTAATACCTTAAGTTTGAAATTAAATATCTTTATACATACTTTCGATTTATTATATAATTTATATATTTTTAACTTTCCTGCTGAGAATTAAGCATCATAATATCATTTTACCGATCTTAAGCTCATTTACAGAGTTATATTTCTTATTATAAGTAAAACAGCTCAAATTAACTTTTCTTTTTTTTATTATATGGTTTATCACTATACCTCTTTATTTTTGCATCTTGCACTATACCTCTTTATTTATGCAACTTGCATATTGTAGGCCTACCTTTCAGAATTCTCATGGGTTTAGTCTTTTATGTATTAATAACCAGTTTATTATTTTGGCAATATTGCGCAAGGGTATTGATTTTGTTGTGCACCAGTTATTGAATGAACTATAATTGCAAGGTCATCCACAGACATGAGCAATAAAAAATATTTATGTTTGCCAATAACATAAAGTAGGTATATTAGTGATAACATTCAATGCAAGACGTGTTCCAAATCACTGATGAAGATAGGGAAGAAAAGGGGACTTAGCTTAATAATCTATTTTATTACTGCATAGTATAATTAAATGATGATAGTTTAAATTTATAATAATAAAAGTTGGAAAGAATAAAATTACAGGCTAATATTTTATTTTGAATAAGAATTCATTGATTTGTTAAATGCGTGTTCCATCAATAATGTAATGAAGCTTGTATTTATGAAAGTTGAAATGTAACTCTTTGAATTTGAAATAGAGAAAATCCCGTAGTATATGAAGTAAATAAGTCTTAATTTTATTAAAAACTTTCTATCGATTTCGGAATTACTGATAATTCTAAAAATGGTATGAAAGCTGAGGGCAATGATTTCAAAAGTCGGAGAATATGGACTCCTAAAAGGCCGTTACTTCAAACGTAGAAGTATATCGACTTAAAAGTAGCAAGTGAAAAATCGATGTGTCAATTGGAGAATTGGTAAGATGGCTTGTGACGTAAAAATGACGTGAACACTCAAACAAGACGCGCTGTTTTTAAAAAGGAGGAGAAATAGTGATAAGGTGGTGGGGGCATCAGCTGACGAGAATTTCCCCTCCGAAAGGGAGTGATAGCCACGCCACGAAGCAGGGTTGCCCCATCAGCCGCACTTCAGTAGTGGTACCCTGTCCCAGTTATTTTTCCCGCCATTTCCCTTCAGTAGTCGACTGTGACGTCATGTAATCGTCACCTCTCTATATCGACAATAAAGATCCACCGTGCTATTTTCGATACTAATACCTTAAGTTTGAAATTAAATATCTTTATACATACTTTCGATTTATTATATAATTTATATATTTTTAACTTTCCTGCTGAGAATTAAGCATCATAATATTATTTTACCGATCTTAAGCTCATTTACAGAGTTATTCTATCTTTAAAAGACAAAAATTTTTCCAATGGGAGGGGCTCCAGCCCCCAGAGCACCCCTCCCCCGGATCCGCCAATGACTACAGGAGACTCCCACTTATCCGTCCTCGTCGGAACGGATACATTGCCGTTTAAGCGAGAGAGCCGGTCATTCCGGAAAAGCGTAAAAAAAACAAAATAATAGGGTGTATAAAAAAAAATGACTGTTTTAGACAAAAAATTAATATATATTTTTTTTATACTTTACAATAAAATTAGTATTCAAAATATAACCCATTGTTATCTAATGTTGCTTGCCATCTTTCCGCCAGTTGCATGATCCCCTGCTGGTACCACTCTTTAGGATGGCTATCGAAGAATTCCTGCACCCCTGTTTCGACTTCTTCAAAGGTATCAAATTTTTTCCCTTTCAAGAAGTGGGCCATTGACCGAAACAAATAAAAATCTGATGGAGCAAGGTCTGGACTATATGGTGGGTGAGGAAGAAGTTCGATCCCATCAAGATTTTTTAATTTTTCCTTTGATTGCTGGGGCGTCAGCTCGTGCGGGACCAGTCTGCTGCTCCTTTTCACCTTCCCCATGCTGTGCAGATGGCGACACACAGTATCTTTCGACGCTCCGCACTCCCTGGCAAGGTCTCGAGTACTTGTGGCTGGATTTGAGTCTATAGCTTCCTGAAGAGCATCATCTATATCCAACGATGGTCGCCCTGACCCCTTCTTCCGTTCTAAGGTCGTATCTCCACTGTGAAATTTTTGGAACCAACGCCGCGAGGTACGCTCATCAAGGAGACCTTCTCCTTCAATTCTGTTGATTTCACGAGCCGCTTCAGCGGCAGAACACGATTTTTTCCTATAATGTCTCAAAATAACAAGAATTTCGTAAGACACCGTCATGTTGCTTCTCCAGCAAAAACTTGTGAACTGAGGTATTATTGAGTAAGTCCAGTGTTGATAAATAAAGTTGGATTAACATTCTAAAGAGTACAGGACTTGTTGATAAACAATAAAAAGGATTAACGTCTTTACAGTCCTTGGAATTCATGCATTTGACGAAACGGTCATTTTTTTTTATACACCCTATTATATTATTATAACTTCTATATTGCGATAAAACCCAAATACAACTCAATACCTATTTTACAAAGGCTATAAAGATATTATTTAAAGACAACTTTTTTGGGCCAATTTTATTTAGCAATTTACGAAAATTTACGCCATCAATCTATTCAGTTTTCAATCAAATCTTCGTTTAAACGCACCTTAATTTCATTTCGTCGGTCTTGTCGAAATATAGGAAGCTATTTCTTCTTAATTTCTTTTTTAATTTTTTTAATGAAATGAATGGAGGATAGGGATTTCGTTTCAAAATCAATTTAACTTCGAAGAGATTCGTTTTACTGGAGTTCGGTCAAATAATAAAAGACAAAAGCCTTTTTGCCTACATTTTAATTTATTTAAGATCTATCGAACCACAACCTAATACAAATTTTAACAACATTTTTGACCAGTAATTGAGAATATGACAAAGTTATAAATGCTTTTATTGATTTTAAAAAGAATATTTTATCTTTTACAGGGTCCGTCGGTTTATCCGAAGAATCGATTAATCAGGAACCGGTTCAGTGGGAGTATACTTTAACTGCTAATTGTGAGAGTGCAATTTTCCAACGCTAAACTTAAGTCTAAATCAGACGAAACAACATTTATAGAACCTAAGCACGACAGGACCTCTCGGCCCACTTGGCGAACTGTGGCGAATAATAAAGATATCATAAGCCATGTCAGATTCGAACTCGGGACCTTAAGCACAGCAGTCCACTGCCTTACCAGTGGGCTACCCCGCTCCCCTTAATGAAATTAACTGTTTCAAATAAACAGATTGTTACTAAACAACACACCACTAGTTCAGAGTCTAGGAAAGCTTTTCGACCTCTTTGGCCATTCTTTTTAGTTGAATATGTGAATGAACTGATTGTGGATTGTTTCTTGTTCTTTGAAAAGCTGTGACTTACTAATGGACTTTTTCACTAAAGTTGGAATAAATGATAAAATTCTACTCTTAGGAGAGGGAAATTTTTCTTTTTCATGCTGCCTATTGAAGCTTTTGAAAGAAAAATGCGGTATAACTGAATTTTCAAATTTCTATGCAACTTGTTTTCAAAATGATCTTTCTCCTTTTGCTGTGAATAATGTAAATTTTCTAAGAAATGAAGGTTATGCTTTTTCATTTTTAACCCCCTGTGTATTTTTTTAGAAATGATAACCTAACTAATTTAAAATTATTCTAGGCGCTGTAATATTCTTGGGGATAGATGCAACTAAACTTGAAGATGAGGCAAATTTGAAGTTTATTAAATTTAACAAAATTATTTTTAACTTCCCTCATGTTGGAGGAAAAATGAAAATTCATCTTAACCGTGCACTTCTATGCAATTTTTTTGTGAGCTGTTCTAATATTATATCAACAGATGGTGAAGTATTGGTTACATTATGTGCAGGACAAGGTGGCACACAGTTTGAAGGCATAAATCGTAGATGGGATGATACTTGGCAAATAGTTGAACAAGCTGCACATGGCGAATTTGTTTTGTCCTTTGTAGACTACTTTCCTCATATGATGTTTAAAGAGTATCTCCCTATTGGATATAGAGGAAGAGAACAAAAATTTTCTATCACCTCATCTGTCCTCCACGTGTTTAAAAAAATGGTTTTACCTGTATCACATATTAGTAATGATTACATTAATAAAATAATGAATTATCATGTTTTGGACAGTGATAATAGTATTGCAGTATCTTACGCCCACAAATTAGCTATTGAAAGAAATCCCTTAGAAAAACATAATAGTGCCCAGTATTTTATGGTTAAGAAACTGGAGGAATTAGTGTCTAACTATTTAACAAATACATTTAATATCTTTAATTTGCCTTATCATACTAAATTTAACTCAATGAAAGCTCCATGCATGTATAATGGATCACTATATTCATTACGTTCGAGTTTATTAGAAGTAATTCCTGCAATAAATGATTGCTTTATTGCAAAAGGGCTGATTTTCAAAAAAATCAGTTCAGATTTTAGTGAACTAAGTGCAAGTTGCCAAGTTGTTATCGGAGGTTCTGTTAAATTTTCTGTAATTAAAGATTTTATAGATTTTATTGAAAAATCATTCAATTTTGATGGAAGTTTATCTCTGAAACAATGTGATAATGGTTGCTTCTTCATAACTGAAAGTGATATAATGTCCTGTAGGAAACTGGTTTACTCAGATGTTTCTCATAATTCTATCATATTTGATATAGATTCTTTATGTTCCTATATTTTGAAAGTCTCTCATAAAGAACTTTGGATAGAACAGACTATCTTTGATGATGTTTCGTATAAATTAATTCTACCTAGTTTGTACCCTCTTGAGTTTTCTTTTGATGTTTCATTTGCCTCAAAAAATGATTTGGATGAAGAGGAATTTTTCTATGTATTGCATCATGCTCCTGATATGTTGATTGATTCAGTGGAATTTTTGAGCAGTTACCAACATCCCAATAATCTTGAAAAGTCTTACTGCTATAGGCTTAAGTATAAATCTTATAATACACCTCTTCATAGAAAGTTGGCGATACATATCCATCGTTATGTTGTTGGGAAACTTCTTGAAAGTACACTTCATGTCAAACTTCATTAATATAACATGATTAATGATAATATGATCTTACATTATCAATAACTAGTATGTTTATATTCATTTTATATAATATATTTTTTGTGTGTTTATCAATTTCATTATAACTGTTTTTGTTTTGTTTTTCAGCTTAATTCGCAATTTATTAACAAGATGGCAAGTAGGTATTACAAATGTAAATTATTCGACCGATATAGGGAAATTACCTTTAAGAAACATTAAAAAGAAAACAGAATCAATCAAGGTAAATATAATTTAAATTAACTTTGTGTACAAAACTCACTATTTCATGTTTTTAAATGTTACTACAAGAGGTAGAGAGACTAATTGTATTAGACTTTACTATTTTCCTAATTTGCTTTTGGTCATTAAGAACTGTTTAGCCAGAAAAAGTATATTAACCCTTGAATGGCTCTGGACGATATATCTCGGAAAAAAAAGACAGTCCCCACAAGAGACAAGATTTGGCGGGCTGCCAGTCCCCAGTAGCGAAAGACTGTATATCTTGCAACCGTTTCTCACTTATTTAACATCCCTAGCTTTACACGAGATAACTTGATGTGAATGAGGCTGCTAGGTTGCAGGGGTATCTATTGGGGAAATATTTGTTCAACCATTATTCATTGCACAACATAAATAGGGATGGTTGATCATAATCATGATGCGCCCGCACTGATTTTTTTTCTTTGTTGTATATTATCCCTCTATGATTTTAAACATTTAATACTACTTTTTAGGTTAAACCTGTGATTGATGTAAGAAAGATTAGAGCTGTAGGTGGTAAAGGAGGAGATGGCTGCATATCTTTGTTAAGACTTTGGAAAAATGATCATGCTGGCCCCGATGGTGGGGATGGAGGAAATGGAGGCCATGTATTAATTGAAGTATTTATTATTTATTTAATTTCTGAATTCAATTCAAAAACAAACATTACAATTTTTTTTTTTTTTTTTTTTTTTTTTTTTTTTTTTTTTTTTTTTTTTTTTTTGAGGCTTCCACTGGCATCAATAGTTTAAATCATTTAAATTCTGTTATGAAGGGGCAGAATGGAGAAAATGGATCCAACAAGGATTGTAATGGCAAAAATGCTCAACATACTATTGTAAAGGTAATTATGTTAATCATTAATTGTATAAATCTTCAATCAACAAATACTTACAAGTTCTCAATTCAGTTCTCAATTTTTAACACCAGAACCTTAGAAATATTGATTTTGTTTGTTAAAAAATGCTACTTTGTTACTGTACCTCTATTACTGCACCCCCATTCACTATCCATTGTCCAAAACTGAGCAAATTAGACCTAATTGAATTCACAATGATGCATCATATAAGGCAGCACCAGAATAATCATTAATAGATCTTTTTTTTTTTTTAAATAAAAGAGCCTATAAAGGTGTGTAAAAACTACTAACTGCATAACTTTAACACAAGGTTTTAATTTTGTTTCTACAATAAATGAAATTTAAAATTATTTATAGAAGTTCGTTTGTCTTAGGTGGTCACCGACCGAAGTTTCGGTTTCGTTTTCAGCCAGTTTCGGCCGAAAAACCTGGTTTTGGCCAAAAATTGTAAAATTGGGATTTGCAACGTAAATTACAAAGTCTTAAAATGTAATGAAAGCATTCTATTCATACAGAATTCTTTATGTTGTGTGTGAAGAATAGTATTTATTCTTTACCTTGAGCGTTAAGAACGTTTTTGTGCTTTTCATTATCTCCTTATTAATAATGAAATTTGAATTCTAAAAAAATAGGTTTATCACTAAATAAAATAATAAATTCTAAATACTTAAACTTAAATTAGTCGTTGGAGAAACCCAACATGTCCACATATTCAAATCAAAAGAGAAAAAAATATTTTAGTCAGTAACCTTGTTATAAAAAGGTGGCTCAAGTTGCATTAAATTATGGTAGTAGGTTTTGTTCTTTGTTATCGCATGGAATAAGACTCAGATGCAAAAACCAATTTTTTGACTTTGGCAGCCCATACTCCCACCAGATCACCAATAACACCCCATAAACTTTTTTCCGTTTTGACCACGAAGAAGAACATTTTCGACAAAAAAATTCTATACATTTTTAAACTAGATTGTATCCACTAAAATTTGAGACCGAAGCTGACTCAGTAGACTAAATAGCTTCTGATACAGCTTTACGTATTGAATAGGTCGTCATTTTTTATTCCATCGGCTGAATTACGGCAAAGATTTACTATTTTATTTATTCTTTAGATATGATCATATGTATTTTTATTTTATAAGTCTTATTTATATGTATGAATTTTTATTATTTTATTATATATATGAATTTTTATTTTATAAGTCTTATCACCACCCTTATTTTTTTTTAAATTTCCAATCAATGCAAATTTTGATCATGAAAAGTATTTTTGGTTGAAAAAATAAGCGGTTTTAATACAAAATTTTATGGTACCTAGATAATAAAAGGTAAAAAAATATTGAAAATAAAAGTGACCAACTTGGAAAAAAAAATATAAAAACAAAAACATACTTTTGTACAGTTATTTAGGAACTTTTTTATCAATAACGGATATTTCCACCTTCAATCACATCTCTTAAACGCTTTCCATTGATTCAAAGAGTTTAGTAATTGAATTCTAAGCAAAATCGTCCCACTCTTCAACAAGAGCTCTTTCCAGTTCTTCAAGGGTGGTAGGGCATGAGTTCCGTTATGGTATTCTTCGCTTAACTTGGTCCCAGACGTTTTCAATTGGATTCAAGTCAGGACTCCGGGGTGGTCACACCAAGTGCTGAATCCCAACGTCATTCAGGTAGTCATCGACAATTCGTGTAATGTACTGTAATTGACGAGTGATGTAAACCCAGTCTCCTAGCGACTTAATGCTGGCTGTATCCCTCTTTTACCAATGTCTCAGCCTTAACACAATTGTATCACTTACATGCCTTACTGGGGCCTCTGAAAAAAATTTAAAAACGTTTGCTAGTTGAGCGAATGAATAAAAGAAAAAGAATGGATGTCAAAACAATTTTTAAATTGTGCTAAATAATGCTACTGTAGGTGAAAAAGGGTTTATAAGAGTAATCAAAGCATTATTTATTGTTTATATTTACACTATTACCACCTAAATACCAATAGTTATTCAAAATTAAAATGGAAGATCATATATTTAATTTTAACTAAAAAATATTGAGTGGTGCGTTAATTTTGTCCACTAGTGTATATACATATGTAAATAAGTCGGTTTCGGTCCGAAATCAGGTCTATGGCCGAAATTCTGTTTCAGTTTTGGCTAAAATTTTGGTTTCGGTCGAACCCTAGTCAGTGGGAAAAGCAGTGAATTGAACCTATATTTGAACTTATCTAAATAAAGTTATATTCCATCTCGCAACATTTGCGAGATTCCAAACAAGTTAAAATCGTCTAGTTCATAATATAAGATCATCGCCTCCCAAAATAGCTAAAAGGAAACTTCATTTTAATTATAAAAAGTAAAACTTTATGAATAATTAATTATAAAAAAAAAATCTGAAATTAGGGTTGTCCTGTTCACTCTTAGTGATTTTTAAGCGTAAAATAAAAATATCAGTTCTTATTTCGACTGATGATCCCCAATATTACAGTTAGCATATCTGCATCATTTGCCGAATATTGGCAGCTGATAGCCTCATAGAAGATAACCTGACAAAACCAATAGAATGCTTTTTTGATAATATACATTTACACTAAGCTGTTGGCGATTAGCAAATACCAATTGTCAAGGAAAATTCCCAAAGTCTGTATCCACTGCCACATACAATTCACTATGTCAACAATTTTATGAACTCCATACTCTGGTAAGCAGAAAATATGCTATGATACACTGTTTACTTTTAGCACCAGATTTAACACTTTTAACTTCTCGTGACAAGTAAGAGATTAATTCTTTTCTTTTATTTCTACTTCTTCTTTCGCCATGGCAAAACTCAATGCTATTTCAATGGAGGCTTCATGTTTTTTCTTCCAGTCTTTATATTCTTTAATTTTACCATCCCATAAAACAGGCCGGTCATGGTACATATCAAGTAATATAATTACCTTTATTGGTCCTAATTTTTTATTTTTAAATCAAAATTTTATCTTGTCACTATATGAATTTTGAAGTTGAATGATGAACTGAGGCTGGTAAGGGGCAATAGTAAACATCCCACATTATCCTTTCCACTAGGCAACCTCTGTTCAGGTTGGCATGCCAATTGGCACAATAATGAGCCAAGAAGAGTGGATAAGCAAAGTGACATGCCAGAAATTTGGAATTGACAAGTGACAGACTAGTAGATTTTAAAGGCCTACAGTGACTTCTACGAAAGCACTGACCAAGAGACCAACTAAGTTAATTATTACTCCTGTACTGGAACGCTGTTGAAGCTGCCCACAAAATTTGCTTATTGCAGATTGCAATTTTCAAATTGTGTTACATTTATTTGTAGTTAATAAATAAATAGAAATAAATATTTACTTTTGCAGGTCCCTGTTGGAACAGTAGTAAAGTGTGATTCCACTGTTGTGGGTGATCTCAGTGAAAAAGGTTCCATGTTCATTCTTGCCAGGGGTGGTGCTGGAGGTAGAGGAAATAAATTTTTTGTTTCTGCCTCAAAACAAGCCCCTCTCGTTGCTGAATATGGAGCCAATGGGGAAGACCGGAGCTATACATTAGAACTTAAATCTGTGGCGAACTTTGGCTTGGTATTTATAATTATTTGTTCTTACTAGTTCTGAATGATTTTTAAAAGGCAACCCTTTTTCTGTATAACACAAATCCATTTGGCCCCAACTATTTAGGTATGCAATTTCTTACTTCAACAAAATTTTTGTTTTAAGTAACAAAATCCATAATTTGTTATTGGTTATGTTATACTTTGTTGATGTCAATATTTATATTTCAAACCACACTTTGTTGACGTTGATAAATTGATCTGAAAATAGTGACCAGATGCGTTGAAAATTGTTGTTGACATATTGAGATCAATTTCAACCCATGTCATATAGGCATTCATGCATTTAGAACATCATGTGAGTAGAATTCCTAATAATAACCCTTCGCCTAACACAAAGGCTAAGCAGTTAACCTTTCCGAGCTCTTGGTCAACTTTATCAAGAAATACTATATCTAATAATAAGGGTAATCCAACTTAAAAGTCAGCCAAATCCCCAAAAAACTGCCCTACTAATTTAATTAATTTTGGAATTCCAAATTCGTAAATCCAGAAGACTTCTAGATATCTTTTAGAAAAATGAATGAAACAATAGAAAATAGCAGGTTCTTTGATAATGCAAACAGAAACTCCTAAAACTCCTATATTAATAGGAATATAATGGGTAAAGTTGAAAATGTTATGAAGAATTCAGTATAAAAAATTGAGTTTAAGAAACCCAAGTTAGTATAAGGGTATCATTATTAAGTATAGTTTAGTTTACAAACTATAAGTCACAAAATAGACTTTAATTTTGAAATATTAACTGAAATTTCATAATAAATAATATATTATCGATCTTCCAGAGACTGCAAACAATTTTTGGACTCACTTAGAAAGCTTAAGATTTAAGATTTAATGTGCAAAGATGAAGAAGATCACTGAAACAAAGTTTTGGTGTATCAAGAAAATAATAATTTCTTCTTTCATAAATAAATTAAGGATAATAAAGGAAATTCATAAATAAAAAGTATGTTTCAACGAAATCTTAAAAATATGTTGACAACTCTTTTGCATGTCCAGTATGCTATTACTAGCTGCCCACAGTTTTCATGTAAAGGCTTACTATGCATTGTGTTGTGCAAGTTGTCAACATGTTTAAGAGCTTGTTGTAAAATACCTAAACTATTGATTTCAATAAAGAATTATTAAGTGACTCAACATGAGAAGAAATCATTCTACAGTCTTTGTTTTCTGAAAAATACCGAAGAGCTCAAAATTTGAAAATTTAGTTCAAATTTATTAACGGCAGTTATTAGAGAACCTCTCTATCGATTTCTTATATGTGTTTCATTGAAAAACTCAATTGTTTAGTATGAAACTAGATTACAATTTAAATAGTACTCTTATAAAAAACATGTATGTAAAAAAATTGAGCTAATCCCTTTCAAGTATGGATTCCCATGAGTAAGTGGAGCCAACCTGCGTTCTTGTTGCACCAATGTATGAAGTACAAACTACATTACCTACCCATTTTCCAACAGCATAAACTAAAACAATTGTCATTGGGCAAAACTGTTTTGTGTTCCATTTCCGGTAGCACTAGATTACATCATTTTTAAAAAATAACGCCTATTTTTAGTCATTTCCACTGTCCACGCATTTCCCAAATTCCTCCCAAGATTTCTTCTTGGCCTCTCTTATAGCATGTTTAACGTTGTTTCTAAACTTAACATACTCTTCCATTTCAGGAACATATTCTTAACATTTCAGTGGATTCCATTCCATCCAAGTTTCCAAGCCTTCCATACTTCTTTCTTTCTGTGGACCACTGCTTGGACTTCTTCGCTACACCATATGGTGCGTTTGAGTCTAGTGTTAATTCTTTTCACTCCACAGACAGATCTTGCTGTACGCCCTCTTTCATATAGTTCCAGATTTCTTCCACAGTTCCATTTTGGTCTAGCCCTTTTAATTTTGCTTCTAGACCTGTCTCATTTAGATCTGTGAAGAATAATTATTTCAACCATAATTATTTGCTGTTTAAAAACATGTAGTGCCTTTTATATGAGTACTATATGAGGTGTCAGTAAGAATGAGTAAATATTAGGAATAGAGTACATGGAGTTGGAGAGAGAAAATGAAAGCAAAAGAAATAGCACAATTCTTAAATCTTCTTCTTCTACTCGCACACCAGACGATTATAGCTGTTAGCCGACTCAACAAGCCTTTCCCATTGTGTTCTATCCTCTGCCGTGTTGATACTAATTCCCAGCTTTCAGAGGTCAGTACTGACATTATCTCGCCACCTTATTTTGGGTCTGCCTCTCGAACTCTTCCCATCTGGGTCATGAATGTATAATCTTTTGGCTGCACTTGCATGATACATCCTTACCCATGCCACAGCCATTTTAGCCGCTGAACCCTTACAAACATGGATACTGTCAGTTACTGATATATATGGTATATCTCTTTATTTGTTATTATACGCCACCTTCCTGACTCTAGTATTGGTCCAAAGATTTGTCTTAGGACTTGTCTTTCAAATCTATCAATTTTATCAGAAACATACTTATTTAACGTCCATGTCCCTCCCGCATTTGTTATTATCGGCCTAATTAGTGTCTTACACAGCCTTATCTTTGTGCTCCTGCTCAAAGGCCTGCTTCTTAATAGACATATCAGTGCAAAGTAAGCTTTGTTTCCTGACACTAATTTTGCTCTCATCTCATCTTCATTTGCTTCTTCATTGATAAGAGACTTGAGATAACTGAAACTATTCACCACCTCAAAGCTGTAGTCACTAATAACGCATATGCGCTGAGGATGCAAGGGTTTTTTCCTTCTTAGTGCCATGACCTTGATTTTCCCATCATTGACTTTGAGACCTACACGGCAAGCTTCAGCATCGAGCTTGATAAACTCCCCCTTCACGCTGATTAAGGATCTTCCAATGACCACATCTTTTCGTAATATGTAAATATACTATGTCTTAAATTAAAATTAATTTATCATAACTGTCAAGGTCATACCATCATACTAAAATCTAGAACCGTCATGAAGAAGTTTCATCATTACTTTGGGCAAATCGAAGTTTGTCTCAAAACATTTTTTGACCGTGATGTCATTCATCCCTACCGAATTGTATTTAACCAGCCCCCCCCCCCCCCCAAATTCAATAATAATTAAGTAGCACAATCTGAATTATTTTAACTAATCATGCCAAACTGATATAAAGTATCGTGTGCAATGCTACTAACTTGGATATTATTATAAATAATTTTATACCTTGTGGGTTAAATTGTTGGTACCCAGGAAAATCTGATAAAAGGGCTGATAACATTATTGAATTAGAGAAGTTGTGTGCTCCAGAACTAGAAACTCACCCATGAGTCACTAGTAAGTATGATAAGGGTCTTATGGATAATTCTTTTCTTTCTAATTTGTCAGTATCTTAAAGCTATAACCCAATGTTTAATCATTTAATCATCCTAATAATTTCATTAAATTCTTTATGCCTTTTTTTAGGTAGGACTTCCTAATGCTGGTAAAAGCACTTTATTACAAGCAATATCTCGGGCAAAACCAAAAGTTGCTTCTTATCCCTTCACCACATTGAAACCATATATAGGAATGGTCCACTACAGAGACTATGCCCAAATATCTGGTACTGTAACCAATAATATTTTATTTTTAATTATAAAATTTTTAAAAAAGGGGGGGAGGGGTGATGGGGGGAGAGAGAGAGGGAGAGGGAGAGGGAGAGGGAGAGGGAGAGAGGGAGAGGGAGAGGGAGAGGGAGAGGGAGAGGGAGAGGGAGAGGGAGAGGGAGAGGGAGAGGGAGAGAGAGAGAGAGAGAGAGAGAGAGAGAGAGAGAGAGAGAGAGAGAGGGAGAGGGAGAGAGGGAGAGATTGATTGATTGATTGATTCTTTATTGTCTTAGTGCCTTAGGCCCTTTCTTACAGACAAATATATGCATATGGCTATAGCAATGAATGAAACATAATTCATTTAATAAGATAAAGTAAAATGTAAAATCAAGATAAGAGCTTATAAATAAATCATAAACACAAAAATAATGACACATATCATTTTCACTGCCCTTCTTCATTTTTCCCATTTTTCCTTATATATATGGGAGTAAAGTAAAAATACACTTCTAAGGAAAAACTAATATATTAAACATTAAAAGTAAAAAAAGTAAAATGAAGAAAAAAAAAAATAATAATAATAAAAATAAAAAATAAAAAAACAAAAAGACAAAAAATTTAAAAATAATGATAGTGATAATTATCAATGAACGATGAATACAAATGGAAAAGGGGTTGAAGGAAGGGGATTGGGTAATTGGAAATGGATGGGATATGTTAAGGTGCACTCGACTGGCCCGCGTCCAAGAATTGTCGGAGACAAGCCTTGCGGAAGAAAGACGCCGATCTCACCTCTATCGGAAGCTTGTTGAGCTCTCTCGCTGCCGCGACGTGGAAGGCGTTCCTCATCATCTCTGTCCTGCATGCCGGTATCTGGAATCTGCCCTTCAGCCTCTCGCTATTTACTACTTTAAAACGATTGTGCAAGTCTTCGGGAGTTCCAGAGTCAAGGATTCTTCTTGCGACACACATCAGATTGAGCCTCCTATACTCCTTAGCTCGCAACCAGAATAATTCTTTTATGTACGGGCTAATGTGTTCATCTCTTTTAATACAAAAGATGAAACGTATTGCCGCGTTGAGCGCTCTCTGTATTCTGGCGTCTTCCGAGTTCGCAATGTCTAAGTACACAGTGTCGCAGTACCAAGCAATGGGGAGAATCAGTGCTGAGACTATCCTCTTCTTGGCTTCCACTGATAAGAAGCGTTTCCATCTCGTGAGGGAGTGCAGTACTCCGTGAACACTGCCCACAACAAGGCTAGCCTGGTCTCGCCATGTCATTGAGCAATTCACCACCAGCCCTAGATATCTAATCTATTCAGTTCTGGGTAGAACCTGATCTACAATCATCAGTGGACGTAGCAAAGCATACTTTTCAGCTTTAACAATAAGCTTAGGGCTACCGACTAGCATCCAATGAGATTTACCGCTATTGAGGCGAAGTCTGTTAGTTAAGGCCCACTGCTGAAGATCCCTGATGTCTTCATTTATTCACTCAATAGTCGAATTTACATCCTCTGGTGTACTAGAAGCCCAAATAACCACATCGTCTGCAAACATGTGGATCCTGGAGTACTTGAGGGACTTAACTATGTCGTCGATGTAGCCCAAGAAAAGCAACGGCCCAAGAACAGATCCCTGAGGAACGCCTGTAATGCAGTCCAGCCATCCAGAATGACTACTATAAGTTCTTATCTGCTGCCTTCGTCCCATCAGATATGACCTTAGCCACTGGAGTACCTGCTCCCCAACACCAAAGCTTCCGAATTTGCTTAACAATAGTTCATGATCGACAGAGTCGAAGGCCCTTTCGAAGTCAAGTGAAACGAATATTGTTAACATACGTTTATCCATGGCTTCTCGAATATCGGTCAAAACCGTATGTAATGCTGTGCATGTGCTTCGCCCCTGTCTAAAGCCTGATTGGTGTGTAGACAGAAGACTATTGCTTTCTAAAAATCCTCTCAAATCCCTCTCTACTATTCTCTCTAGGATCTTCGACAGTACGGGTAGGAGAGCAATAGGCCGGTATTCAGAAAGAGTCTTGGGCTTTGGTTTCTTAGGAATGGGCCTGATGATGGTGCGCTTCCAAGCTTCAGGGAAACTACATTGTCGCAGGGAAGCATTTAGGATATCTACCAGGACATGGGTGACTCCCAACCTCTCAATCATCGTCTTAGTCAGTCCATCTTCCCCCGCTACACCAGTCCTTACTCGTCTTAGGCTCCAAACCACATCATCTTCGGTGATCTCATCAAAGATAAGGTCATCCACCTCCTCATTAGTCGGCATTGGTTTGATTATCGCTCTTCCAGGGCCAAGAGGATGAGAAACGAAAAAACCATTTAATTCGTCCAAGGTGCAAACAACATCAACGTCATTTCCACTCACGTCAATGACTCTATGGTTTCTCAGCTCTTTCCAAACCTCACAGGGCGAGCATCTATCGAGACTGCTAGTTATGCATCTTCTTTTTGCATCGCGTATTGCCGTCTTTACTTTATTTCTGTAAAGCCTGTATTGTATAGAATCCTCTTCAGATCCGCTTCTTATAGACATCCAGAAGAAAAAGTCTCTTTTAGCCATAAGGGACCGGATACTTTCAGACATCCAAGGAGAGGGCTTTGTTCTTCGTCGTCTATATGTCCGCACCGGTGTATGTTTATCATAAAGTTCTGCCACCTTCCTACTGAACAATTCAACTTTGTCGTTGACATCAACACTATCAAATACATCTGTCCAGTCAATCGCCTGAATATCATTTTTAAAAACTTCCAGATCTATCTTCTTCAGGTTTCTGCTTTGTACAGGAGAAATATTGGGTAATGAAGGGCCTCTCTTGTATAAGACAAAGATGAGGGAGAGAGGGAGAGGGAGAGAGAGGGAGAGGGGGGGAGAGAGAGAGAGAGAGAGAGAGAGAGAGAGAGAGAGAGAGAGAGAGAGAGAGAGAGAGAGAGTGAGAGAGAGAGAGAGAGAGAGAGAGAGAGAGAGAGAGAGAGAGAGAGAGAGAGAGATTATTTATCTCTTGTAATACAAATATTTACAATTATATATATGCTCCGAGGCTCTTTTTTAGCCTCCTTGAGCAAAATTACATTATTTTACATCTCCAGCATTTGATATTACATTTTATTTACATGGTTTAAGAATAAATAAAAAATAAAAAGTACAATGAAGAATAAAAGAAAAGAAAAAATTGAGTCCTATAATCATTTTTACTATGAAACTAATTAACCTGTTCGCTGCGGAACAGTCCAAGGCTTAACCTTGAGTGTGTGCTACGGGGCTGCCGCTTGAGCAACCACCCAGTGCTGAGTTCTTTTTACTAGTTTTTCATCGCAAATTCATCATTTCCGATTTAAAAAAAAAAAAATTCATCCTCATTATATCCGGACTTTAGACCTTTGGACCACTGTTAGTGTCAGTGTGTTGCTTTTTTTTTTTTTTTTTTTTTTTAAATAATGTTCTTGTATGTGATACGTTTCAACGGCAAGCACGGCAATAAAAACAAAGGTACTTCATAAACATCACAGCAATTATTTTCTATTTTTGTGTTTACTACGAACTATACTGTGGGACTTGAACAGGTTGGCCTATGCCAAACCAGGTATAAGAAGGTCTGGCCACTCAGACCTGGCATAGAATGAAAAGGGGGTGCCTGCGCAACCTACTGGGTAATCAAAGAGTCCACAGATTGATTTAGAGACCGCTAGATGCCGTTTCAGCGGCACAGAAATATGTGCGAGTAGCAGAGGTTCAGAATCACAAATCTGTGATAGTAGCACTGGAGGCGCGCTCCCTTAAGCGCACAGATTTGTGTTAGTAGCACTAGAGGCATGCCTGCCCACCGCACATATCTGTGTTAGTAGCAGTTAAAGGGTTAAGAAAAACAAGTTTTAATGAAACATTTTCTTGTGGAAGTATAGTAGCAAATATAAAAAATTACTTCTTAAAGCATAAACAAACAAAAATTTACTTATCAATTTTTTCATTGCATAATATGTTTTATTTTTCAATTTAACTTAATATTTAAACTGCACTCGGCAGATATTAATTTATTGTTAATAGATAAACATGAGTCCTATAAAGCCTTTTTTTACGATAAAAATAATCAAACCTAAACAATGAATATGATTTAAGTTTGTAAAATAAATAAATAACATTTTCCTATCTGAATACATTAAAGAAACAATTAAGTATATATAGAAATACATTCAGATGAAAAAACATTAAAATTAAATTATCATCATATATTTTAATTAATCTAATCTTAATTTGTGGTTGACCACCATTTTAAATTATTTTTAAATAATTTATTTTTTGGAGAGAAAAGATTTGGCTCCGCCGGGAGTCGAACCCGGTTCTCCTGCGTTACATGCGAGGATGCTAACCACTACACCACAGAGCTCGGCTCAAGGCAGAGCAAATCATCATATATATTGCTTGAGCAACCACCCAGTGCTGAGTTCTTTTTGCTAGTTTTTCATCGCAAATTCGTCATTTCCGATTTAAAAAAAAAAAAAAAAAATCATCCTCATTATATCTGGAGTTAAGACCTTTGGACCATTGTTAGTGTCAATTTATTTTTTTTTATTTTTATTTATTTATTTATTTTTTTTTTTTTTTTTAAATAATGTTCTTGTGTGTGATACGTTTCAAAGCACGGCAATAAACACAAAGGTACTTCATAAACATCACAGCAATACATCGTTAATTTTCTATTTTTGTGTTTACTGCGAACTATACTGTGGGACTTGAACAGGTTGGCCTATGCCAAACCAGGTATAAAAAGGTCTGGCCACTCAGACCTGGCATAAAATGAAAAGGGGGTGCCTGTGCTACCTACTGGGTATTCAAAGAATCCACAGAGACCGCTAGATGCCGTTTCAGCAGCACAGAAATATGTGCGAGTAGCAGACGTTCAGAATCACAAATCTGTGATAGTAGCAATGGAGGCGCGCTCCCTTAAGAGCACAGATCTGTGTTAGTAGCAGTTAAAGGGTTAAGAGACAAGAAGGTTGAGGAACTCTATGTAATCATATGACAGGGTTGTAAATAATGTTAATATCAGAAACAGGAGCATGAGAAGGAAGGTGTAACATTAAGATGTATTTTATTTATTGATTTAACAAATGCATCTACCCACAGTAGGAGGTCATTAGCATGATATATTTTATATTATCTTTGAATATTGATAAAATATTTACATTTGTGTGTGTGTGTGTGTATTGTAATATAACTCCTGAAGGTTATTGAAGGTTAATTGAATATTAAGGATGATTAAAATTTAATAAGCTCGTACTCTCTCTATGGATGTCTCCACCATAGTGACCATATTATATTTTAACAAAGATAATCTTACCAGAGCAACACAGCCCTTCACTTGGATTGAATTGAATTGAAGCCCTTTGATGAAGTGAATCACCAAGGTAAAACCCAAGGGATAAGCATGGTCCTCGGTGATTTTAGGGCACTATCTAAGCATGAGAAAAGAGGGAGCCTGAACAGAGGGTCAACCAATGTTACAAGGTTAGGTCCGATGCACACGAACGACACTTTTCTGCGATGCGGACTATAAGCCAGGTCAGGGGTACCTGGATTACAATGGTAAATCCAGTCGGTCCATTGTACTCCAGGTACCCCTGACCTGGCTTATAGTCCGCATCGCAGAAAAGTGTCGTCCGTGTGCATCGGGCCTTATGGTGTAAGGAATGAAGGAATATCATTGTCAGAGCGACGCTACCCTCATACCTCGAAAAGTAAAGCTGGTTAAAGCAAGTTCCACAGGAGAAACGTGGGCCTTGACAGCTCTAGGGCTCGTGTGTGTGTGTGTGTGTGCGTGCGTGCGTGTGTGCGCGCGTGTGTGAAACTAATGAATAATAATAATGTGATGAAAAAAGTACCTGTATAGTTTTCAGTCTTCATGTCTTTGTAAATTAAGTAGTTCTTAATTTTGTTTGAACATGAGAAGTGATGTTTTAATTAATTGAATATATATAATTTTTTTTCACTGATTCACTCACACAAACGAGTATGTGTTTCTATTATGCCTGAATAACAATATAATGTTCATTAATATATATATATATTTTTTTTAGTTGCTGATTTACCTGGTTTAATTGAAGGTTCTCATCTTGGAAAAGGATTAGGTTTCCAATTTCTACGTCATACTGAACGATGTTCATGCCTCATAATAGTGTTAGACGTTACGAAAAATCCTCATGATACTTTTTTAATTCTAAAAGAAGAACTTTCTGCTTTTAAAAAGGATCTAATAAATAAAAAACAGCTTATTGTTTTAAATAAAATAGATCTTCCATATTCTGAGGTAAGGATTATAGAATAGATACAAGTTCTTGATATATAAATAATGATTATTAATTCATTATTTTGCTTTCTTCAGAAAAACATTGAAAATTTGATAAAAGAAGTTGGAGCTGAAAACGTAATAAAATTATCTGCTAAATATGGGCTCAATATTTCAGAATTTCTCAACAAGTTACGAAATACTTACGAAGAAAATTTCACTAATGATTAATATCTATCTTTTTCTAGAAAATTAAAAGCTGTATAAATATAAAATAGACGAATTTTAAAATATTGTCTATCAACATTCTATCCTAATACCTAGATAGATTAGTATTTTTATCTATTTATCTATCTATCTAATCTATCTATCTATCTATACATCCGAAGAAAATTTCACTAATGATTAATATCTATCTTTTTCTAGAAAATTAAAAGCTGTATAAATATAAAATAGACGAATTTTAAAATATTCTCTATCAACATTCTATCCTATTACCTAGATAGATTAGTATTTTTATCTATCTGTCTATCTAATCTATCTATCTATCTATCCATCCATCCATCCACCCATCCACCCGTACTGAGGGGGTAGATGGAACCCGGAAGAGGACATGTTCCAAATGTTCCGCGAAACGAAACATCATGCATGAAGGCGATGCAGGCTTCCTGAAGGATTGGTTCAGGTTGAAGGCGAGCTTCAAGTCGGTGAAATTGTTTAAGAGCCCGGTAATAAGATTCTCCTAGGTCAACTAATTTCAAAGGCAGCAGCGTAATGTAGCAACCAGAAGAGTCGCGGGTGACTGAGTTTCGGAAAAGATCCTTGCAAAGCTGTTCTTCAGCAGAGAATCTAGGGGGAATAGCAGAGACTTCCTCGAGATCCCAGAACTTTTGGAGATCTCTATTGAGTTGGAGATTGGTGAGAGTATTGAATGCTGTAGGGTTTCTTGGCGAGTGGGGACTATTGGAAGTGAAGCTTTAGAAATTGGCGTGATCAGGCGGAGGATTATGAGTGGCAGCGAGGAGGTGGGCGATACGTCTTTCCTTCATTGTCGATAACCTCATTTGCCCATGTGATACGGGGTTTGGTGGGGGGGGGGGCGACAACTACCCATGATACACCAGCCTAATACAGTTTCAAGGGCGATGGGTCCGCCCTGAGATACGGGAGCAATCCCTAGGATGATGGGGAGAATATCTATCCCGACCTTAGCTGGTTGACATAGAGATGGGTCGGCGAGAGGTAATTGAGTAATATATGGCCAGGGAGACAAATCTACATAGGATGTGGGAAGAGCATCAGTGATTTTCTTAATTACAAACAGTCGCACCCTAAATGGCGAAGAGTTCAGGACGTCTATAGAAGCGGTGTTATACCCCAGGCAGGAAATGTTTGAAGGTCCTGTAAGAACATTGACTCCGACGGGCGATGGTTTGATAGGTAGACCTAGGCGGGAGGCGGAATCGGCGGTAAAGAAACTTACCTGGCTACCGGAGTCAAGAAGGGCTTGAAGAAGCTTGGGTGGATAGATAGGATGTCGAACAGAGACCAGCGCAGTTGGAAGAAGGGCAGGAGAAAAATTCCCAAAAGAACCTAATAAAGTTAGGGGCATAAGTTTTGTAATTACATCAGAGGGCGGCGAGCAAAACTGGTGATGAGAACGGCGAAGAACCCTGGTGATCAGATTGTATGTCACTCCTACCCAATGAGCGGTGAACAGGGTAAGCAACGGTTATCGGCGAGCGTTAAAATTCTGGGCGAGTAGGAGGGGGAGCGGCGACGGCGGTAGCCAGTCAATGACCGCGACCGGCGGCCTCTAAAGTTAGTGATCGGCGAGCAGGAGAGGGTCCCCTTGAGGAATAATTGTGATAAGGGCGGAAGGACCCCCCCTAGAGGGTGATAAGAAATTGGGGCATTGAATTCAGAAGGTGGCAAATTTTCTCGAGGCCTCTGAACCGGTTTGATTGGCACCAAATGTTTGAGAGTGAATTAATATTAGTGATTACTAAACAAAAACAAAAAGGGGAATGAAATGAACGAAAGGAGAGAATAATAGGAAATAAAACTACACGGTTGCTGATAGACGAACAAAACATTAATTTATTATTAAAGAAAATAAAGATTAAAATAATTAACTTTAGTACACTGACAATAAAACAGAAAACAAATGAGAATGACAAGAAAACTTAAATAAACTAAGGAAAACAATATTGAATAATTTTAGAAATAAAAAAAAAGAAAATAGAACTTGACTACATAAAATTATTATGGCAATAATTACAACTAAGGCCATTATATTTACCCACATTAAAGAGCTCTAACAACATTAAATAGATGGCCAACGCATTGAAACATTTAAATGAATAATTAGATTTAGTTGTTTGGAAATAAATGGCGAACTTGGCAAGAGAAAAGTTTTGAAAGAAATATCTCCTTGGCGAAGCAACACTTTTATATCAACAGTCTCTCTGGCTAACAAAAACAATTAACAATCAGGGGATTGTAATATTTTCCATAACATAATCTCTTCGAATGTGAGCCACCGTTGCAACCTTTCATAGGTCGGATAAAAGTAAATTCGTACTCACAGTGGGTGGTGAAACCTCAGACTTGTATATCACCTTGCTGCCGGTCTTGTATGGTGATGGCGTGAAGATATAGGTCCTGAGAGATCCGGAGTCCATCAAGTCTGAAGGCAGAGTGAGAAGAGAGGTGGGGGTAAGCTGTGTGGCGGTTGTAGATTCACATCTGTTGCACTGCCATCAAGTCAAATGCCATATTGAATCGTGATATACTAGCTACAGCCACTCACATGGTGGAAAGGCGGGAGTCTTGGATAGGCAGGAATTTGAGCTAGATTTAAATTTGAAACTACAAAATATATTGAGAATGAACACATATGTTAAAGCTCCACCTCCCCCTCAAACCCCCAAATAAACTTTTAAGTTTCAATAGTTAATTTTTAGTTCTTTAACTTTTGATGGTAGTGATGGAACTCATTATACTTATATAAGAACGAGACTGACTTTAGATAAAACGAGACTTTAAAATTTAGAGAATAAAGATTTAAATTAATGTAATAATGTCATATGTTACATTTTGTCACTCCCTAGAACATTACTTTCTTTGAACTAATTAATTAGAAGATAAAAGATTTGAACATGCGGAGGACCTGGGTTCGATTCCCGGCCGTCGTCGAATCTTTTATCTTCTAATTAATTAGTTTAAAAACTATAACTTAATTGTTTAACTAACGATCAAGATTAAATAACATTACTTTCTTTGAAAATCATTACCTCGAAAACTATGTATATAAGTGTGTGCACACTTCACATCATTGGTAAGGAGCAAGTGACCATGCCATCTGCAACCAGAAACATAAGAAAAGATGACTTTGAAATTCCAAAAAAATGAAGTGCCAAATACCACCGAAATTGTAGAATCCACCCTTATATTATATGTATGTATGGGTCTGAATAAAATTTAATTGAACAAAAAAATTAACGATTTTTTGTTAGCGTTTACTAGTAATTGGTTAAAAGTTAAACAAACTTAAGCATTCCATTCCGTGGAGCCGTTCCAGCAATTTCAAACCATTCCTATCTATAAGCCCAAAAATATTTGTGATTTGCTTCTTGATCATTATTCAGAAGCCAGGTTTATCAGTAAAATCTATCATATTCTTTTGAAGAAAATAAAAAGGTCACTGTTTATTTTCATATCTATCGTGTTAGCATCACAAAAGTAATATAATAATTAATTTGATTTTGTTTGACAGGACTTAATAAAAAGGTAAACAAAATTCTAACTTCAGTCAATTCCAAACTGCATATTTTAACCAAGTCACTACTACCTTAATAATAATTTAATGAAAATTAAAGAGAGTGAAATATTCTCGTTGACAATTAAACATTTGGTTTTTAAGACACAGTACTCTTTTAACTTACTAAGGGCCTATTCACACTATCGTTTTCGCGCCCGCTCCACTCTCGCTCCGCTCCCGGTCCGCTCTCGCTCTACCCCATTCACACTAGCGCTCCGCTCACGGTCCGCTCTCCTAATGTCTTACCATATTCACACTATATAATTTTATACCGTTCACTTTTGAAAGGTTTAAGCTATTAAAGCCATTAATAATCGAAGTTGTCTGTATTTGGATTTTAATTAATGATTAACTTTCGGTTATTCAAGTATTCATTTATTCTTCAATTTTACGGCCAAAAAAAAAAAAATCAATTTTTTGTTTGTAGAAATAGCTGGTAAGTGTACTTTTCTTGATGAAGAAGATAATATTATCAAAAAATATAATAAGAAGAATATATTGCAACACAATGATAATTATTAATAATAATTATAAATTAATTTAATTAATGGTGAAGAAATAATTAAAATTTTTTTCGGAATGTATTCGAATACGCTTGACAATTTCAAGTTGAAATCGGTAAATGCTACAAATTTACCGATTGTGTTCTCTTCTTTTCCTGATTAATATTTTAATAATTTTTTGCTTTAATATATTTTTTTGTTAATGATCTGACATTTTTCATAATGTACTGCATTTTTATTCGTTTCAAATTAAATGTTATTTTATAATAGCAATGAGTATGTAGTCAATAAATAAATCTGTGACCGTTTTTTTACGAGTACATTAATTCATAGCAAAATATATCTCAAACATAACATGAATTTTTCAAGTCAAAAAACCGCGCGTAAAATTGATGAATAAATAAATACTTTAATAACTGAAAGTTAATTATTAATTAAAATCCAAATACAGATGGCTTCGATTATTAATGGCTTCAATCGTTAACTGTGTAAAATTATATAATGTGAATATGAAAAGACTTTAGGAGAGTGGAGCGGGAGCGGAGCGAGGCCGGACCTGTGCTAATATTGTGATTAAACTCTCTCTATTCCTCTTCAGAGTATTTTGCCAGTGAGACCGGACCGGGAGCGGAGCGCTAGTGTGAATGGGGTAGAGTGAGAGCGGACCGGGAGTGGAGCGAGACTGGAGCGGTACCGATAGTGGAATTCTCTGTCTATTTCTCTTTAGAATATTTGAGCGGACCGGGAGTGGAGCGATAGTGTGAATCCGCCCTTTTTATAGTTAGTTTCGGGCTTTTTACGTAACTGCTGCATGTGTACAATTCATTCATAAGCAATGCTTGATCATACTGTAAACATTTCATTAGGTTTAACAAAAAATATAGGCACACTAACCTTAAATATAAAAAAAGATGAATCGAGGGTTAACCCAACTTATGGTTTTTGAGATGATTTTCAATATTTGTATTTAAATTGGCAAGAATAAGCAAAAAATTTCATAGATATCTTCTTCTTTGTCTACCTCTTCATGCCATTTAGCATCGAGGAGCCTCAATCCAACGCAGCCATGCCTCCCGGTCCCTACTAAGCTGCTTCATTTCTTGGAGGGTTTTGCCTCTTTTCCCTCCTATCCGCTGTATATATTCCTGGTAGGAAATTCTGGGACGGCCTCGTGGCCTCCTCCCAGTGGGTTTCCCAGTGAGCTTCCATTACTTTCCTTGGATTTCTTTCATCATCCATTCGACAAACGTGGCCAAACCACTTTAACTGTCGATTTTCCAGAAAAGTCTTTACCTCCAGCTCCTCTCTTATCCGTTCATTCCTGATACGGTCCCTCCTGGTCTTTCCAGCGGCTCTCCTCAGGAATTTCATCTCAGCACTTGTCATTCGACTGGCTTGCTTGTCCAGCATAACCCAGCTTTCGCTTCCGTAGGTGAGAGTTGGGAGATATACAGACTTGTATATGTGCTTTTTAGTTTTCTTACTAATATTTCTGTGCCCCACTATGCTGTTGCATATAGGGTAATAGATCTGGTTAGCTTTGGATATCCTATTTGCTATTTCTGGGTCAATCTTCCCCATTTTGCTAATGATTGTCCCCAAATAGGTAAATTCATGTACAACTTCAAGCACTTCTCCATTACAAATAAGCTGGACGTTCTCTTGATCCTCTCTCGACATCACTAAGACCTTACTCTTGGAGGTATTTATCATCATCCCTTTACGGAGAAGCTCTTCCTGCCATTCCACAAGAGCTAGCTGCAGTTTATTTTTCGTATCTGCTATCAGTACGATATCATCGGCATACAGCAGACTTTGGACCATGACATTCCTCAAATTCCATTTCCTAATGACCGTCCAGGAAGTACGGCGTTTACAAATTTTATGTATTTCATCCATAAATATGATGAACAGGAGGGGACTCAGGCTGTCTCCCTGCCTTACACCTCTTTCTAAGGGAAAAGTGCTAGACTCTCTTCCATTGATCCTCACAACTCCTTTCGCTTCCTGGTAAGCTGATTTAATAGCTGCGATAAGATCTCCTGGAACATTCTTTTTCCTCAAAGCATCCCATATTTCTTTTCTAGGGACAGCGTCAAACGCTGCTTTAAGATCCAGAAAAGCCATATAGATGTTCTTGTCTCTGTCCCATGATTTCTTTGCAATGCTTCTTAATATGAAGATGTGGTCTTGAGTCTGCTTCCCTGGACGAAAGCCCGCTTGTTCCTCTTCTATTTGGTTCTCAACTATGAGCCTTAGTCTTCTTTCCAGAATTGAGGTGTATAGTTTGTAAGCCTCCGAAAGTAAGCTTATAGGCCTGTATTTTCGCACTCAGTGGATCTGCCTTTCTTTTGAATAGGGATAATAACACAACTCCCAATCTGAGGGGATTACCTTTGTGTCCCATATGTTTTGAAAGAGTTGCTGGAGAAACTTTATTCGTTCTTGCCCTCCGAATTTCAATAGTTCTGGTGCTATGCCATCCCTTCCTGCTGCTTTGCCTGTTTTAATTTTTTGGATGGCATTTTCTACCTCATCTTCCTCAATTATCTCTAGACTTTCGGAATTATTGTTTTCCGCAGAGTGTTTTCCTGGGTCATTAAACCCTTCTTCCGAGAAGTGTCCTTGGTAAAACTGCCTCCACCACTCAAGAATTTTTACTTCATCGGTGATGAAGTTTCCACTTGAGTCTTTGTCATTTCTTGCTGGCTTACTTCTTTTCCCCCGCAACTGTTTCACTTTACACCAGAATTTCTTTATACTCTCATGGTGGTCTTCATCAAGAGATTTTCCGAACCTTTCCCAAGATGCCTTTTTTGCTTGATTGACCACTCCTTTGCATTGATTTCTAGCCAAGTGATATTGGTTAAGCTTTTCAAGTGTTTTATCTTGAAGGTATGCTTTCCATGTTTTCTTCTTTAATTGAACAGCACTGCGTACTTCTTCATTCCACCACTCGGTGTGCTTTTGCTTGCTTGATACTCTGCGCATGCCGCAAACTTCCTTAGCTGTTTCCAGAATAGTTGTTTTTAATCGGCACCATTGCTGTTCGACATCACCCTCAAGACTCAAAGCTTCCAATCTTCCTTCCAATTTTTCGGTGTAGGAGGCTCTCTTTTCCAGGTCGTCTAGAGCTCTTACATTTAATGCTTGGTAGCCCTTTTGTTTAATTTTCCTTTTCTGAGGAACTTTTGTATCCGCTACTAGCAAGATGTGGTCACTGCCGATTTCCGCGCCTCTTATCACTTTAATGTCGACAAAATACTGTCTTATCTCACGGTCATATATGAAATAGTCGATGATGCTATTTCTTTCCAAGCTCGAGAAAGTTATTTTGTGTATCCTTTTGTGGGGGAAGGAGTTACCCACTAACATGTAACGGGTAGGTACTCTACACTATCCCGGTGGAAGACAGACCTACTTCAGGGACCTAGCAACCCTGCCACGCGAGCTCTTGATTTTCGCCTATTCCTATAGTCTGGGGGAATCATGTCCTTACCCTATCCTCTCATACCAATTACGATCCATTCCCTATCCTAATCCTACACCTTACCCTCCTCCTGGGGATTCAGGGAGCCAGTTGCCCCGAGGATACGGGGCCTCCATCGCCGGGCTAATAACCCGCATGGTAGTATAGCTTATTCAAAGTACACATACTAGCCTCGGATACGGACAGATCTCACGGAAACGACCTGGCGCTCATAGGGACATATGATTTGGAACATGGAACATCAAGACACTGACAGGGAAAGAGGTTGAGCTAGTGGAAGAAATGAAGACCTATAAGATGGACATACTTGGCATTAGTGAGGTGAAGAGAAAAGGAAGTGGAGAACTGAAGCTGGAGAGTGATTATGCCCTAATATATGCTGGAGTGCCTCAAGGAAGCTTCGCGAAGTAAGGAGTAGGTATAGCCATGACTCCTAGAATGTATAACCAACTAGAAGACTGGGAGCCAATCTCACCAAGAATCATTGCGGCAAATTTTTCACTGTATGTTGGGAAAGTTACTTTGGTGCAAGTATATGCAACCAACAGAGGACACAGGAATCATGGATAAAGAAGCTTTCTACTTAGACTTGCAGGGAGTAGTCAACAAATTTCATAGCTATGACAAACTTAATACTTTAAACTTTTTTTTTACTTTCACTTAACTATATATGAAATGTATAGTAAGGAAAGTATTGCGATCGTGAAAAATTTCGACTTCCGGTTTTCAACGGAAATGCACGTTTTGGGGTCCCCTGAGTCCAAATAACCAAGTCCCGCGAAATGGTCTGTGTGTGTGTGAGAACAGACAATCTCAAAAACTATAAATCGTATGAATATGCCAGCGATGTGACAGCAAAAATTTCATTAAAATTGGCCAAACGGAGGGGGTACTTTATTTAAAGAATTTTGTCTAATTTTTACGTTTTTTTTTAGATTTTCCCAAAAACGGCTCTAACGATTTTGATTAAACTTGATATTTGATGTGTATATGTGCCCCGGATATGACAGTCAAAATTGATCAATTGGAGGGGGCACTTTACTTCATAAATTTTGTCTCACTTTCACGTGTTTTTTTTATTTACTCAAAAACTGCTGGAATGATTTTGATCAGACTGGGTATTTGGTGTATGTATATGCTCACGATGTAACAGCCAAAATTTCATCAATCTTGGTCAAACGCAGGGGGCTCTTTATTTCATAACTTTTTTTTTCTAATATCTTAAAAACGGCTTTAATTATTTTGATTAAATTAATCATTTTACATCAAAATCAAGTCATCTTATTAATGGCAATTAAATAAATAAATAAATAAATAAATAAATCATAACTTTTTTTTTCTAATATCTTAAAAACGGCTTTAATTATTTTGATTAAATTAATCATTTTACATCAAAATCAAGTCATCTTATTAATGGCAATTAAATAAATTAATGGCAATTTGGTCCCCTGAGACCAATAAACCCAGTCCCGCGAAATGGTGTGTGTGCGCGTGTGTGTGTGTGTTTTGATGTATGTATTATCTCATTATGAGACAGCCAAAATTTCATCAATCTTGGTCAAACGCAGGGGCTCTTTATTTCATAACTTTTTTTTTTTTTTTTCCAATTTTTACATTTTTTTCTAAAATGACTTCTGGTTTTCAACGGAAATACACGTTTTGGGGTCCCCTGAGTCCAATTAACCAAGTACCGCGAAATGGTGTGTGTGTGAGTGTGTGTGTGTGTGTGTGTGGGTGTGTGTGTGCGCATGTGTGTGCGCGCGTGTGTGTGTGTGTGTGTGTGAGAGTGTGTGTGTGCTTGTGCGCGTGCGTCTGTGTGTGTGTGTGTGTGTGTGTGTGTGTGTGTGTGTGTGTGTGTGTGTCTCTGTGTGAGTGAGTGTGTGCGTGCGTGTGTGGGCTCTTTATTTCATAACTTTTTTTCTAATATCTCAAAAACGGCTTTAATGAATTTGATTAAATTAATCATTTTTAATCAAAATCAAGTCATCTTTTTTATATTATTTATAGAAATGGCAGTTAAAAAACATGCCAATTTCTAATCTAAGTAAGTTGGTAAGTGAAAGTTGTTTGCTGTGCTCATCGCACCAGATTTTTTAAATTTCAATGCGCGATCTTGCGAGACTTGTGCGAAAAATATAATTAAAATTTTTATCAGCAATTTTCGTGAATCTCATAACTGAAGCTCTGTCCTAACGAAAAAATGTTACTTAAAAATTCTAAACATATTACTATGTTTATCTATCTGAACATATTACTTACTAAGATTAGAAATCGATATGTTTTGATAATATGTAAACGCTATTCCTGAACTTCACACATTTTTCCACATTTATATGTTTGTACAAGTTTATCTCCATAAGTTATAGAGGATTTGTATTGCAAAACTTCAAAGTTCTCAGCACTTTTCGATTTATTATAGATTATTTCTTTTTTTAAGGGACCTAATTTCATCAATACTCGAGTTTTTTTTACTGGTTTCTTGTTTTATATTGTTAGTTGCTTTTTGTAAATATATAGTGTAGGTGAATTGATAGAAGGCATATTTCCGTCTCACCAAGTTAGTCTCTTAAGCCTTTCTGGAAATCGAGAACGATTACTGTTCCTCTAAAACCACTTTAAATTGCCTTCAGGAATTTATTATGGAACTAAAATTTCTAAACTCCAATATAATTAATTACAGATTATCTTATACCATATTTTTCCAGACCTTAAATGCTTTAAATAATTTTAGTATCCCATATTTACTCTCTAAACTAAAATACAAATTTTTATCGTTAAATAAAAGTTTTTATTTTTATAACCTGGGAAATGAAATTTTGGCTGTCACATTGCGGGCATATATCGTCTTCACCATGCTAAAGTAACAAATATGCATATGTTTTTAGTTGCACATTCGCTACTTTAGCATGGTGACGACGATATATTCATCAAATACCCAGTTTGATTAGAATAGTTACAGCAGTTTTTGAGTAAATAAAAAAAACATGTGAACATAAGAATGTTTATTAAATAAAGTACCCCCTCCGTTTCACCAATCTTGATGAAATTTTGGCTGTCATATCGCGGGAATATACATATATCAAATATCAAGTTTAATCAAAATCGTTAGAGCCGTTTTTGAGAAAATTGAAATAAACGTAAAAATTAGACGAAATTCTTAAAATAAAGTAGTACCCTCTCCGTTTGATCAATTTTGATGAAATTTTTGCTGTCACATCACGGGCATATTCATACACCAAATACCCAATTTCAGTTTTGTACGGCTTTTAGTTTTTGAGCTAATCTGTTCACACACACACATGGACACAGACCATTTCGCGGACTTGGTTATTTGGACTCAGGGGACCCAAAAGTGTATTTCCGTTGAAAACTGTAAGTCGAAATTTTTCACGATCGCAATACTTTTCCTTCCTATATATTTCACCACACCTACCTCCCCATTTTTGGCCTCATCACCGATAGTTAGCTTCTACCCTTAGAGCCATGTTTCCACTCGATTTTTTTTTTTTTTTTTTTTTTTTTTTTTTTTTTTTTTTTTTTTTTTTTAATATTTCGATTTAATTAGTCCTTTTTACTCTTTCTATTTAATTAGAAATTTTTGAGTGCCTAATAGTCCGTTAGGCACTTAGGTAGGGAAATTTCCACCCTTCCCCTGACAACCGCGACCAACTTTGTCAATGCGAGTGTACCACTAAGCAGTGATTTTCTGTGTCTCCAAAACAACACGCTCTACAATTCCGCTTGATCTGAAAAATACAGCGATAATTTTTTTTTTTTTACTGATCGAGATTTTCTGACAGTTAGAGGTTTATCCGGGGCCTAAGGGGATGTGACGCACAATATAAGATCTGTCAAGAAGATCTCAGTAGCCTATCCATCCCAACCCCGCTCTCACCTGCTCGTGGTAGGCCCTGCTGAACCGAGTAACTCAGTCCAAGGTTGCGGTATCCAATCCCTTCGGAGGACTGGGTCGGTGACTGACGAGAGATGGGGGTCCTGATGGGGCAGCTTCCAGGTAATGAAAGGTTTGGCTCATCAGCATGTAGTGGCACGGCAGCAGGTGTCACTTCAAGAGCAGCGGCGGAAGAACTACAATTAGTCAACGGCGGTGTTCATAGTCCCAGTTAGGTGGACCACTGCGAGCAGGCAGGAAAGGCTCGTCAGCCAAGGAGACGGCAACTTTCCTAGGGCACGGAAAGCTCGATAACAATCTCCCCGGTCCTCCAGGTTGGGGGTTTGAGTAGGGTTGGTAACCCAACTCAGTAAAACTTAACAGAAACCTCAACAAAGTATAGCCGGATGGAAATCAAGGTTACGACATAATGCACGTCTCAAGGAACTTAGATTTGGAACATGGAACACTTTGTCCTTATACAGACCTGGAGCACTACAGTTGCTCCTAGATCAACTTGAAACATATAGAATTGACATTGCCGCCATCCAAGAAATAAGATGGACGGGACAAGGGACCTTCAAAAAAAAGCACCACTCCATTTATTACAGCTGCCACGAACGACTTCACACCTATGGTACTGGGTTTGTAGTGTCCAAAAGACTCAACAAATTGGTAATAGATTTCAAACCTGTGAACTGTCGAATTTGCGCTATCCGTATAAAAGGAAGATTCTATAACTACAGCTTAGTCAGTGTACATGCGCCCACTGAACCTTCAGAAGACAATGATAAAGACCAGTTTTACGAAGATCTGGAAAAGTGCCTTGACGAATGCCCGTCTGCTGACATTAAAGTAATTTTAGGGGATTTCAATGCGCAATTGGGAAAAGAAGATATCTTTAGACCCGTAATTGGACCCCATAGCATTCATGATAACACCAATGATAATGGGCAAAGACTAATCAACTTTGCTGCCTCAAAAGGGCTAGTCGTAGGAAGCACCTTATTCCCACACAAGCGAATACACTTGGCTACCTGGAAGTCTAATGACGGAGTTACTACGAATCAAATAGATCACATATTAATGAGCGCTAGACATATAACAGGACTGATGGATGTTCGATCATATAGAGGCGCCAACTTTGATTCAGATCATTACCTGACAATGTGTAGAATTCGCGCAAGGATATCAGTAGCAAGAACACAAGTATCGCACCCACTCAGGAGATTCAATGTAGATAAACTGAAAGATGAAGACACATCAAAAACATTCTCCGAAAAAGTGGATGAGAGATTAAAGGGTGAGCATTCATCATCAGAAGATATCAACGTAAGGTGGGAAATATGTTCTAAGGCGCTATCTGAAGTTGCAGAGGAGGTAATAGGTTTTAAGGAAAGAGACAGAAGGGCGCCATGGTTTGACAATGAATGTCAGACAGTAACAGATGAGAAAAATAGAGCATATAAGTTGATGATTCAAAAAAAGTTCACACGAGGCTCTACAGAACAATACAAGGCTAAAAGAAAAATAGAAAAAAAGGTGCATAGACGTAAAAAGAGAGAGTGGCAGAATAAAGAAGTGAGGGAAATCGAACAACACAGGGACATGAACGAGGTGAGAAAATTCTACAGGAAGCTAAACGAAGGGAGGAAACTATTTCAACCAAAAACTAACATGTGTAGAGACACGGATGGCACCCTGCTTTCAGATAATAGAAGCGTCCTGAGGCGCTGGAGAAGCCACTTTAATAGCCTGCTTAATAGAGAGTCTGGAATTGCGCAGAGAGAAGCTAATAATGATGACAGAATTAATGAATCATGTGATTTAGAACCGCCAGATGAAGATGAGATCTTGATGGCAATTGATCGGTTAAAAAACAATAAAGCCCCAGGACATGATAATCTTCCAGCCGAACTATTTAAGCACGGAGGAAACGAACTGTTCAAGACACTAAGAGATATGATGTTAACGGTTTGGATAGAGGAAATTATGCCTAAGGACTGGAATATGACGGTGATTTGCCCCATTTTTAAGAAGGGAGACACCCTAGAATGCAGCAACTATAGAGGCATTTCCCTACTCCCCTGCATCTACAAAATTCTGTCGAATATTCTCTACCAGAAGTTATTGCCATATGCAGAGAATAAAATAGGAGTGTACCAGGCAGGGTTTAGAAAGAACAGGTCTACAATAGATCAAATATTCTCCCTCCGCATGATTCTGGAGAAGACTAGAGAATATAAGGTCCAAACACATCACCTCTTTATTGATTTTGAGGCTGCGTATGACAGTATCCTTAGACCTGCCCTCTTTGACACCCTTATTGAGATGGAAGTGCCCCCTAAGCTGGTCCGCCTGATAAAGATGACGATGGAAGGTGTACAGTGCATGATACGGATACAGGGTGACCTATCGGATCAATTCCATACAGAGCGAGGAGTCCGTCAAGGAGATAGTCTCGCCTGTTTACTATTTAACCTTGCATTGGATGAAGCGGTGCGCAACTCATGTATCCAAATAGGAGGAACCATCATAAATAAAAGTGTCCAGATTCTTGCGTACGCTGATGACATTGATCTGATAGGAAGATCCCTTGTTGCCGTTAAGGAAGCGTTCACCAGGCTGGAAAGATCTGCTTGTGAGGTGGGGCTAAAAGTAAATGAACAAAAAACAAAGTATATGTGTACCGAAGCTGAAGTTACTGACCTTGCTGTAGCAGGGTATACTTTTAAGGGGGTAGATAAGTTTGTATATCTGGGTAGCCAGGTAGACCGCTATAATGACGTGCACCAAGAAATTAAAAGAAGGATTGTAGCGGCTAATAGGTGCCTTTTTGGTTTGCACAAATATATGAGGAGCAAAATCTTTTCTCGTGCGTCTAAAATCAGGATATACAAAACCCTCATACGCCCTGTATTGCTTTACTCCTCGGAATGCTGGACCCTCTCGAAAAGCGACGAGATAAGTCTACTAAGGTTCGAAAGGAAGGTCCTAAGGAAGATCTTCGGACCTATCCATGAAGGGGGAATCTGGAGGCAAAGGACAAATCAAGAGTTAGACCAGCTTTTTAACGAATGTGATATAGTCTGGACCCTGAAGATTGGCAGACTTAGGTGGGCTGGTCATGTAGCGAGGATGGGTGAAGTGGAAACTCCGAGGAAGCTGATCGACGAGCGGATATATGGTACACGGAGAGTGGGCAGACCTAGGGCTAGATGGATGGATGGTATCTCAAATGATGCGAGGACGATTCTAAATCTAAGAGGAAACTGGAGAATGGCTGCGCAGAGAAGAGAGGAATGGCGTACGTTGTTAGAGGAGGCCAAGACCCACATAAGGGTTGTAGCGCCACGTAGGTAGGTAGGTAGGTTTATCCTCATCGTCAAATACCCAAGCTTTGTTTTGAGCCTTGGTCGTCACATCATAATAGTATAAGTTTCGTCACCAGTCACGATGCTGTTCACATAAGTCGAATGTCCCTTATCAAATAGTTTCAGCATCTTTGGGCACCAAGTCGCACGATGAGTCATTTGCTCTTCCGATGAGTCAATAGCTCTTCCGTTAAACTATGGGGCATCCAAAGACAACAAAGTTTTTTTAACTTTAAATTATCTTCAGAATTGAATGAATTGCTGGTGCATGAAGGCATGATGTCTCCTCTATCTGTTGATATATCACTCGATGGTCCTCACACTCAAGCATTTTCTTTACAGCAGAAATGTTTTCCTCTGCTACAGACATTCATGGCCTTCCTTCTCTCTCAGCGTCCTCCAGAGTGAAATTGCCCCTTTCGAATTCTCTGTACCATCTAAATATAGTCGTATGATGAGGACAATCATTATTCAATGCAATCTTCATTTCTTCTAAGCATTGATCTATGCTAAAACCAAGCACAAAATTATATGGCAAAACTGCCCTTACTTCACTACGTGACCACGATGCCATAATACGCACTTTAATCTGTCACTACTAATGAACAACTGAGCCCAGAGATGTGATACTGGTGACTAGTATGCAGGCATGGATAGGTCTGAACACGCAGTAACTTGCAGCCTCCTGGGTCTTTGTGTTAAGTTACATTGCAAAACATTTGTGGTACCCTTTGTATTACCATGTTATTACATTCAATCTGATCGAGGTACAAGAGGTAGGAGCTTCAGTTAGAGGACGGACAATACTGGAAGGACCCATTGGTCATCCCTTTTATGGTTCATTCCATCCAGTTCTCACTGTTCCTTGTAATATTTGTTATTTGTTTGATCCCTTTTAAAAAGTTGTTCATTTTTTTCGGATATGTATTGTGCGGTATTTATTCAATTATTACATATATATACGGCAGTGATCAAGCCTGCCTGCCTTGGCTGGGGTGGGGGATGCTGTAGCCCGGATGCGCTAGCTCTCTCTGGTTCTGAGCATCGTGCCAGCTGGTTGAGCTGTTAACAGCTCTTTGCAGTTTACATGTCTCTTAGAACTCCTTTCATTGGTAAATGATATCTTCGTACGCTGGTTTCGAAGTTAAGACTGTTTTCAAATACAGGCAACTCTGGTCCACCTAAATCTTTTTGTTTCCTATCCCTGGTTCTCCTTTCAGACAATAATCTTGTACAGGACGCAGTGAAGAGTGAAGATAAATTCTGTAAGTTCACTATACTTGTATTCATAATTACATTTTTATTTATATTGTTTGTAACGCCATATTTTCATGTGTTTTCGTACCTTTCAATTACAGTCCACATTTCTCTCGTTTTCTGAGTGCTACCGGAATTATTCGTATAAGTTTTGCCTTGATAATTTTATTACCATAACTTTCTTGTCCTTTATTTTATTTTTATTCAATGAAAAATGTTTTTATTTACAATTGCTGTGAAGCCTAAGTTACTACTTGACAGGTATATTAAAATATAATTGTAATACTTATTTTTAAAGGGATGCTACAACTCTCTAAAATCATACATTGATCACATTCTAACAAAATTCAATAGATTAGAATAATATATAAAAACACTGTAAATTTTAGGCTGTTTTATCACATATATTATTTACTTACAAGTACATTTTTAATATTTAAAGTCGTAGATTGTTGATAATTGGGATTACAAGATATGGATAGAATAATAAAAGTGAAAAAAAATAATGGTGCAAAAAATATATAGGGTAACTGTATCTAAGTTAGCAATGCTCCAATAGTTGACATTTTGTACAAAAATTGTGAATAATAAGATTCAGGGTTGATTATTTTGGTTCAAAATTTGGCGGTAATTTGCCTAAGTCATACTAGTTAGCTTTGCTTTCATCAGCATTAGTTTGATGAAAAATCAAGCTTATTTGTGAGAGGTTATTATAGCGAATTTTCTAGTGTCATGAAAACTAGGTTTCTGCTAACCAGTTTCATTGTGGAAGTCAAGTTAAATAAGCTTTTTAGGTGGTTAATTTGAGTTCAATTATGTTTTAATTACTTTTATGGTATTCATTAAGTTCATGAGAATCATTTGATATCCTTTTTTATATATTTATACAATGTTTTAGGGCTTAAATATAGGTGTCAACTATCAGAACAGAAATTAATCCTTAATTTCAATAGTTGACATCGATGTCAACTCACCGCCAAAATTAGCAAATAGGGTTCAATCTGGGTGTGGTTATGTAAGCCTGAGTCTGACTGGATGACAGGTGTCTTACTTTAAGAATTTATAGCTAGTGCGCTCTATCCATGGATAATTGAGAGCAATTGCATTGCCAATAACCCTCTTCCTGAATGAACTAGCGTCACATCTCACTCCCCCCACTTCCCAATTCTGCAAAGAACATGTGATACTAACTATTAGTCGCACTCTATCAAAATGTTACACATTTCATCCAACCAAAGAATGTGATCATCTTTAATTGTCTAAAATGGCACTGGAAGAGTGAAGTTCATTATTGGAGAGTCGAAAATCTAGCAAACTCAACATTAAAAAAACAAAATTTCTGGCCATTACTAATCTATATATCATACTCACTTAACTGGATGATCTCATTTTTCGTTTAAGTATGGTTTTTTTTTCTCATTTAAGCTTTTTATGCATAAAATAATTAAATTGTGGAAATTTTAATTTGTTTCCATAGTGAATTTACTAGTTCATAAATAAAAAAAAATATTAACTTTTATTGCTGTCCTTATTACCTATTAAACATCATAGGGAATCAAAACTTAATGTATGTGTCAACTTTAAAACCATAAATGTCAACTTTCCAAACCTTTGAATTTCGATGTCTCAACTATTGGTTCATTTTAGAAGTTTCTAATAAATAATTTTTTATAAAAACCATAAATACAGACTATAGGATATTGTATTCCCAGTTTTCTAGAGGGATTGGCCTAACTAAATTCATAGCAAAGATTATCCTAACATCAATATATTGGTAAACAGTGTCAATATAATTTTTTTTTCTTAAACTGTCAACTATTGGTACAGTTACCCTATAGTTTTAAAGTACAAAACAGGCTATGCTTTTTTCAATTCATTAATTAATTCAATAACAACTGACATGGTCGGGCGAAGTTTCTTATTATGCAAACAACATTTCTGAGATATTTCATATAATCCTTGAATGAATGCTTCATTGGCGGGTTCTAATCTTTTATCTACCAATAAACTAATGTCATCAACGTCATTAACATAAGTGAGCTGAAAAAAAAAAAATAATAAAATAAAAAAAAGTAATACAACTGTAATAATGGAAAAATTAAGTGGACATATTATTTATTGTAAATCATTAACAGTAACTCTACATTAGGATATTTCCAATTTTCCCAGATTTTCACTTAATAAGGGGCCCAAATAGAATAAGGGGGGGGCACCAAAGGTTGGAGGGGGTTCCGTGTCGCACTGTTTGATGTCCTCAAAAATATGTATCCACCAAGGACCCCCAGCCGGTCCCCTGAGTTCAAATAACCAAGTCCCGCAAATGTGTGTGTGTTTGTGACTAGCTGAGAAACATTTTCATGTACAAAACTGAATTTAGGTATTTGAGGTATTTACATGCCCACGATGTAACAGCAAAGATTTTGTCTAAATCGAGTGTGTTGTGCGAACCGCATTGGAGTTTGAGGAGGCCACAGAGGCTCGAAGTCATCCATTATTGTGGGATCTTTTAATTTTGGAACAATTTTTCTTAGGTTATCTGCTACTATGGTGCAGCCCAGTGCACGGTTGTGCACCTTAAGATGGGGCTGCACCGGAAGGATGGGGAAGGAGCAAATAATTAAAAATGTGAGGTTTTAGCCATTGCCAAGGATCAATGGCGCCCTCAACACTCTTGAAAAAGCCAGACTGTTTTCAACTCTGGGCCTAAAAAGTGGAACTGGCAAGAGAAGATGGATCCTGCCGACAAGGAAAAGACAGTGTTTACCACTGGGTCCGGGACTATAGCAGTTCACGGTTTTACCTTTTGGCCATAGCAAAGCTCCAGCAAACTTTGAAGGCCTGATGGAGAATATTCTAAGAGGTTTATCCTGGAAGATTTGCCTTGTATATCTCGATGAAATCATAGTGGTTGGCTGGACATTGGAGGAACACTTATCCAATCTAGAAGAGGTACTCATACTTTCGATGGCTCTACAGTCCTTGGAGAACTCTGGCCTGCTCTACAATGTTACGCCATTCTTCCCTGTCCAGAGCTGCTCTTCTCCACCTTCGGACGCCAAGTACTCCAAGAGGAGGTATGTATGTAAATGTAAAGAAGTTTGGGGACATTGCGAAGCCTCTGAGTAGATTGACTGAAGACCTTTCAGCTGGAATAACGAGTGTCAAGAAGCCTTCGATGCCTTGAAGGATCGGTTGTCCTTGGCACCAATATTGGGCTACCCATTTCCAGGAGGCAAAGTCGACACAGACGCCAGCGAAGATGGCAATGGCGGGGTTTTATCACAATTGCAGTTATTTCAAACTGGCCAATCACCGCCTGACCTGGCAAGAGATAACACAATTCTCAACTAATTTGAAGGCATACTGGGAACAATGGAACTCCCTTGTAATGGAGAACGACTTGCTCAAGAGAGTTGTTGTGAACGTTGACGGAAGTCTATCCAGGAAGCAGCTTGCGATACCGAGGGCCTGCGTGCTGAAGATACTTCTTCAGCTTCATGATGAAGTGTCAGGAGGACACCTGGGTGAAAACACTTCAGAAAGTAGGCGAGAGGTTCTACTGCTCTGACGATGTTCAGGGTTTTTAAGTATCCCAACGGAAAGCCTATGATCGTCCATTACAATCGCTTGCAGGGAACCACTATAAAGAAAAGGCGCAGCGGATTACTGGAGAGAACTTCTGTCACTTGGGAGCAGGCCAATGTGGAAAAGAAGATATCCAGGAGAAATGTCTCTAAAGAAGGGGCAGAGTAATGTGAAATAAAATATAAAAAATATGATTTAGAATAGTTCTAGACTTGTTGGAACGAACTAACAGTTGGAACAAACGGTCATAATGATCGTGACTACGATGTTCGAGTACCACCTATAACCTTCGAGGCTGTTCTTCTTATGACTAAATATAAGGAGCGATGGACTGGAGAGTTAGTTTTGTTCTGAAGCTCAAGTCAAATGGTTATTTTGGTGTTATGAAGTAGTAATTTCTGTAACCTGTCTAATTATTTGTGTTTTCATAATTTGTGTGGCATTATAAATTGTTATTTTCATTCAATAAAAATTGTTTAACCCACATAAGTGATACAATATTTTTTGTTTTCTATATTTATTATTTTAATTTTTTTTAAATATAATCTTATACTTCCTAATTTTTATTTCTTCCTTTGGTGCCAGTAGTAATATTCATTTCCCTCCTGTTTTTTACCACAGTAGATACGACAAAAAAGAGATGTTTATTTTTGGTACACTTAAAAAAGTACTAGAATTATTTAGAACGGTAACGGTTATGAATTGATTTCAACGCAATTCTGAGTGGGCCTATTTTGGACAAAGTGTATTAATTGTTTGTTTGACATTTTTGTATCATAATATTAAGTGAATATATCTATTTAAACCCCCAATGGTATAAGTATATTTTCTTTAAATAATTTATTTTTGAAGAGAAAAGATTTGGCTCCGCCGGGAATCGAACCCGGGTCTTCAGCGTGACATGCGCGGTATGCTGTCCATTAAACCACGGAGTCGCTTCCAAACGGTGCCAAATCCTTCCTCTTCACTGACACCTCTCCCAACAATCGCAAGTTTTGCGAGTATTTACGGGAGATGGACAATTTTTGTCCAATTTTGGGAATCTCTTAACTTTCGTCTATTTTTAAATTATTTCATACTAATTCAACCATGATTGTGGGTAACCACCTATTTTTTAAATTATTTTAAATAATTTATTTTTGAAGAGAAAAGATTTGGCCCCGCCGGGAATCGAACCCGGGTCTTCCGCGTGACATGCGCGGTATGCAGTCCATTAAATCCGGTATGCTGGCACCGTTTGGAAGTGACTCCGTGGTTTAATGGACAGCATACCGCGCATGTCACGCGGAAGACCCGGGTTCGATTCCCGGCGGAGTCAAATCTTTTCTCTTCAAAAATAAATTATTTAAAATAATTTAAAAAATAGGTGGTTACCCACAATCATGGTTGAATTAGTATATTTTCTTTATTTTACTTTCACTATATTTTCATCATCGCCTATTCATTTCTTCATTAGACAGTCATATACATAACATTATGGATCTCCGCTAATTTTTTACTCATTTAAACATGAATCATTTAAAAAAAGAACAAAAGCTGGAATGTAGGAGATTGTGAGGAGCATGAAGATACTAATTGGCAAAGAGTGTCACAATTCTGATTCTGTTGCTTTAAAAACTAAACATAACAAAATGATCAATTAAAATATGAAACTTACCAAATCGACTGTTTCCCGTTCTTCATCATATGGTGGAAGCCCAGTAATTATTTCTAAAACAAGCTGATAAAAAAGAAGACAATGTTTTAGTACTATATGAACTCTTCATTACTATTGTTTAATTATGAGTAGATTAATTTTTTTGTTTTGAGATATTTACAAAAATTATGTATACAACAGCCTCTAAAATACGAGGGGTGATCAAAAAGTTCCAGGACTGATTTTTTATTAATTTATTTAAAAAATCTACAGGCTATTGGACGTCGTCCCCTTCAAAGTACTCTCCTTGGGAAGCTATACATTTTTCCCAACGATGTTTCCACTGTGTGAAGGACTTTGAGAAATCATCTTGTGAAATGGTGTGTAGCTGCTCCAGCGATTTTTTTTTAATGTCATCTACGGACTCAAATCTCTTTCCCTTCATGGGTCTCTTAAGTTTTGGAAACAAGAAAAAGTCTGCAGGGGCAAGGTCAGGTGAATATGGAGGCTGGGGAATGACCGTCATTCCATTTTTGGTGCAGTAGTCGCGAATGAGCAGTGCGGAATGAACAGGCGCTTTGTCATGATGCAGCACCCACTCACCGCTCCGCCACAACTCTGGTCTCTTCCTCCTTATTGCCTCGCGCAAATTTCTCAGGGTTTGAAGATAACGAAAGCGGTTAATGGTCTCACCTCGTGGAAGAAATTCATGGTAAACAACACCCTTCCAGTCGAAAAAAACAGTAAGCATGACCTTGACGTTTGATTTGACCTGACGTGCTTTTTTGGGGGTTGGGGAGGATTTTGTCTTCCATTGTGATGACTGGACCTTCGTTTCCACGTCGTAGCCATAAACCCACGTTTCATCTCCAGTAATGACTTGTTTTAAGAAGTTTTCATTGTCATTTGCCATTTCAAGAAGTTCCTGACAAACTTGAACTCTGTGTTCTTTCTGCTGCTCAGTCAACAGTCTCGGAACAAACTTTGCAGCCACCCTTCTCATCTGCAAATTTTCTGTTAAAATCTGTTGACACGAACCAAATGAAATGTTCAATTCTTCAGCCATCTCACGAATGGTTAGTCGACGATTAGAACGCACGAGACTGTTCAATCTTGCAACATGATCGTCGTCAGTCGAAGTTGATGGGCGCCCTGAATGAGAATCATCTTCACACGATGTCCGGCCTTCCTTGAACCTTTTGTACCACTCATGACACCTTGACCGACTCAGACATTCATCACCGAAAGCCACTTGCAACATTTGAAAAGTTTCAGTAAACATTTTACCCAACTTCACACAAAACTTTACGCAAACGCGTTGCTCTTTCTTTACATTCATTTCACAAAATCGCCGAACACAAAAAACTTTTTTTTACGAAAACAGCAGTAACTTTGCAATGAAGAAGGTTATCAACAAACTGAATAAACAGCTGAGCTCAGGAAGAGTCACGCTAAACAATGCTGCCAACCGCACTGCTCTATGACACTCCATTGCCGCGCAATCTCAACAGTCCTGGAACTTTTTGATCACCCCTCGTATATAACCATTGGCTGCTACTAACTGATATACTAGTCTGAATCATTTAGCATCTGGCCATATTAAATAAGATGTTAGTTTGGGTATGGACAACCTTTGACATGTTGTAGATCAAACTTTGGTGTGCAAATACATTCGCATTTTTTGTGCATACTTTTTTGAATATACGTAAACTATTGTTGTTCTAATGAAGCTATACCGATACACACCGAAGTTATGATGTCCTTATTAATGTTAATCTTCCTCATTTAGAGTGAGTAAGTAGGGTAATATTTTTTAATTGGGTTTTTCTAAATATCTTGTGGGCTGGATAAAATCTTATAGCTACCAGTACCAGCTCCATCATTTTTTTTTTATCACAACTTACTAGATAGATATTATGCTTTTTTACAAAACATAATATATGATACAGAAAAAAATATGAGAATAGTTTGTGTATATACAAAATGGACGCAAGTCCGTCTGTTGCGATATTCGAAATTTATAAAAATCACAAAACTTTCACTTACCACCATTCTTTTTTTTACTTAAAAAAAAATAGAGATTTTTTTTTAAAGTAGCATACTTAAGTGCTACCGGAGAGAGAAAACTAAACTTTCTTTTGCAATGAAAATTGTTTTTTTATATTATTGGAAAGTGGGGTCAGTGATTCATACAGTGGTGTACTAGAACTTCGTACTTTATAGGGATTCGTTTGAATTTTTTTTAAATAAATATTATTTTAGCAGATTGTAGAAATAATAATCGAGTTTTATACTGAACAATAAATTCTTTTCTTCAAACGCTTCAAAGTCCACTTCTAACAATAAAATCTCTTTGAAATCCAATCTCTACAATAGGATGGTAAAAATAGAAGAGCCTTGTAAAAAAAAAAAAAAGAATAATTCCTCAATGCGTGCGGTGTCAAGAGTATGGCCATAGGAAAACCCTACTGCAACAGCCCTCCAAAATGCCAGAGAACGAAAACTCCTCATATACCAAGACCTGAGAAACTACGGCAACATTTGCATGCAACAGACCTTATCCCATCAATTACAGGGGTTACATAATGCTGAAGGAGCTCAGAAAAAGCCGCAGCATCCACAACATTCTCCAGAGGCCCCAGAAAGTGCAGACCCCACGACCACCGCCAACCTTCGACGAGTTTCCCGTTCTATCTCAGCCACAACAGCGTCAGCCACTTCAATCAGGCGCAAGACTGCAACAACAGAGGCAGCGACCAGCTTCAGCACCACAACAACAGAAGAGATTTAAAGGTATGAGTGGGAACACTATCCAACCAGCCCCTGCAATGCAAAATGGTTCAGATCTAATATTAAATTTGATTAATGGACTGAATAATCTCATCCAGCCCCTATTTGGTCTACTTTATCAACATTCAAGCTACCCTCACCTTGAGCCAACAATATTCTCCCTAACAAGACAACTGTGGGCTCCACGTCCATTATACTCTGGAATGCAAATGGACGGATTCAGCAAAGGACTGAATTGGACATATACAATTAGAAACCCATTGACATAGGGCTTATAACAGAAACACATCTGACACAACAATCTAAATTTTACATATGGGTTATAAAATCGTCCGGACGATACTGAACACGGTGGCACTGCCATACTCATCAGAGCAACACAAACACAACTCTTTACAAATACCCATGACACCTGACATTCAAGCTACAGCAATATCACTATTTACTAGTAATCACATAACTTTTGCTGCCCTCCGAGGTATGTCTTTACATCCGCAATGTTTGGTCTAAGTCTAAAGTGAGATATTATCTTGCAATTAGGTTTTACCTAGTTTTATTTGCCAGGTGACTTCTCAAGCTTCTGGGCAATGCCTAATATCTCCACAGTATTCATAGTAAATAATTATTTATTTATTTTATAAGTTATAGGCTAATGCACTTCTATTACTTCTCACAATTAAACCATGCTTTCAAATAGCTGTGTAACTAAAATAATGAAGACTTCACAAATATATACAGTAAAATCTGTCTAAAACGGAATGCCAAGGGTCAGTCCTTATTTTTCCGTTTTGACAGGTTTCCGTTTTAGACAGGTTATGCTGGAAAGTATGAAAAAAGGCATCTGTAACTATTATTTTGTTTAAGCAATTTAATAAAACTCCAGTTGTAAGATAAGCATTTATTAAATTAGAAAATACATAAATACGTTAAAAAAGAATAATAAAAAAATAAAATTTTTAAGATAAGCATTTATTAAAAATAAAAAATACATAAATACATTTAAAAAAATAAATAACGTTTTTAAGGTAAGCATTTATTAAAAATAGAAAATACGTAGAAAATAGTGATTTTATTATACATAGTTGTTTGTTGAGTAGATTTATAAAAATGTTTATATATTATTTCTTTAGCATCCTTCATTAAGTCCAACAATGCCGGGCAGTTTTTATTTGCTGCAAATTCTTCGAGGTCATTTACAGCGTTTAGCGCTTCATTAAAAGTTTTTATGTTCAATGGCCTTTCATTTTCTGGAACAGACTCAGCTTCGTCGTCGGAATCGGATCCTGCACTGACATTATTAACAGCTTTGATAACGTCTTCAAACACTGGGAGGTTATCGTTGAAGTGTAACATGTCTTCACTATCCACACTGAGGTTAGCTCTGCGGCATAGTTCAGACATCTCCTCATCATGGTCGATTGCATCAGGCACGTCCATTTGAATATCCCCGCTTGGAAACCCTGCCTTGATAAAACAATTTGTTACAGTAGCTGGAAGTATGCTCTTCACAGCTTTGCTAATAAAATAGACTGCGTCAAGAACATTAATTGTCCTACATAACTCTGCAACTTTCGAGCAATCGTTCAATTTTAAGATTAACTATTTTAGAAGTAATTTTCTGTAAAAGCATTTGAAGAATTGAATAACCCCTTGATCTAATGGTTGAGTAATTGATGTGGTATTAGCAGGAAACCAAACTAAGTTTATGTTTGATAAAGAAATATGCGGATGACAAGTAGCATTGTCTAAGAATAACAATATGTTTCTCTTCTGAATTTTCATTTTTTCATTGAACGTATGTAACCACTCTTCCATAATTGTACTTGTCATCCAGGCTTTTTTGTTAAATCTCCAATGAACTGGTAATGTATTCCTATCTAGGTGTCTAAAAGGTCTAGGATGGGCAGACTTACCAATGACGAGAGGTTTTTCAAATTCTCCTTCCATGTTGGCACAGAGAAAAACCGTCAACCTTTCCTTCGAGTTATTCCCACCACTACACATTTCACCTTTTATCACTAGGGACTTAGTTGGAAGCATTCTGTAAAAAAGCCCGGTTTCATCACCATTAAATATATTTTTTTTATCATAACCTTCTATGATTCTGTAAATCTTATCTTTCCATTCTCGGACAGTTTGAGTATCTACATCTTTTGATTCACCAGAAATTTTATTTAACACTATATTGTGCTTTTTTCTGAAGCTGTCAAGCCATCCAGATGATGCTTTAAAATCCACATTACCTATTTTTTGGGCTACTTCCAAAGCTTCTGCTTGAATTATGGGTCCAGAAATCGGCATTCCTCTCGCTCGGGCACTTACGAACCATTCCCAAACAGCTTCATTAATTTCTTCATTTGAGCCAACTTTTTTGACCCGTTTTGACTGGCCTGCTGTTCCACTTAACCATTGATCTTGAATTTTATTCTTATTTTAAATAGCTTCATAAACTTGTGTTTTCTTGATTTGATATTTTTCAGCTAAAAGTTTAACCGATGTTTTTTTCATTTCGTGCTCCTCAATCAGTTTCACTTTTTCATTGAGAGATAAAGTTTTGTTTTTACGAACTGACATCTCGAATTAGAAAAATTAATTTTGATAAAGGCACTACTCACAAGTGTATTGTTCAAAAGCTTTAAAAGGACTAAATAGGAGGATTGCCGGTAGAGCCATAGTAAGGAGGATTACTGGATCGGCATTCCTCATTAATGCTTCATTAATGCGACTAACAATTATTTTCCGTTTTATGAAAATTTTCGTACCGAAAAATGCTTTCCGTTTCCGGGTTAGACAGATTTCCAGCTTATGCAAGGTGGTTTCAGGTATAAATTCGATCCGTTCCGAGATAATTTTTCCATTTTGACAGAATTCTGTTTTATAAAGGTTCCGTTTTAGACAGATTTCATTGTATTCACAATTGACACTTAGAACACACTTATGACACACACAACCAACTATGCAAAATTTCCCTTTACCAGATATTAACCCTAAAAACTTCTTCAGAATATTTTCTAAATTAATAGTTAATATTTACAGGCATGAATAAGTCTAAAAAAATATTCTAAAAAATTATAAGGAGATTGGCTGGTAAGAGCAAAAGGGAAGTAGACTCTTCTTCAGATTAGGATCTTGTTAACAAGTTAAAAATATTTTTAAAAATCTCTACAAAAATGATTAATGATAATAATAATAAAGGCTGAATAAACCCTTTAATGATGAAGGATAATAATGAAAATAAGGAGGCCCTAATAATGATAACTATTTTAATAAATAAGTTTTCAAATCAGCCGAAGTCGACCCACGTCCTGAATAAAAAAAAAATGTAAAATGTATTCAGCATACCAGGCAGTGCAGGAGGTAGGCTGCACCACCAAGTTTATTCAACGCACAACTATTATGCAGCAAAAGGGTAAAGCATTAACTATAAAAAAAATATATATTGTATATATATTGAATACTAACCACTCCAAAACTAAAAACATCCCCTTTGACTGATATTTCTCCTTTAAATGCTTCAGGAGCCATATAAGCTGATGTACCCACAACTGTTGAAGTATACATGGTAACTTTACCAAATGGCTTTCCAGCTTTAACCAAACCAAAGTCACCAACCTAAAATGAAATGAACAAAGACATACAAATAAATAACTGAATGCCTGATGCTGGGTTTACTTCATGTTTCTATAATTACAAAAAATGTGGTGTGGTATGCGCATCACAAAATTTTCACTTACCTTCTCTCTTTTACTAAAAACATACATTTGAGTATTGAAAGTGGCGTAAATGCCATCGGCTAGAAAACAAAACTTCTTTTCAGAATGTCAATTACTTTGTTCATTATATTGGAAATTATTGTCAACTGTACTTCCTATAGTGAAGTTAAAAAAATGAAGTTGGCTCCATTCACCTTTGTTTTGGTTTTTGTATGAGGGTCATTTCAAAATTTTGGTCACATTTATGTCACAGAACAATAATTGGGCGAAATCACAGTTGAATCCATTTTGATAATTTTTTCCTGAAATCTATCTGTTTGAAAGCTTACTTATCATTAAACATTAATTGTGATTTATAATTTACGGCCCAGGAAAAAAAAATGCAAAATATTGATTTCTCACTCCCTAGTGATGTCACAACCCAGAGGTACTCCACAAGTTAGCTGAATATTGTGAAACTTCTGGGTGTAAGTCCATAAATCTAGGGTTTTTTAGAAAGGTTATTATGTCTAAGTCCAATATTCAACTGATGAATAAAAATTAATTAATTCAATTCACCTAATTAGTTCATTTCATGAGTGTCACTGGTGTTGATCCTCACTCCCTAGAAATTTTTTATAAGTTCCGCTAAACTGGAGGAACAGGGAAATTTTGTTTTTCCAACCTATACGATAACACTGCTTCAACATGGAGTACACATGATTTTTCCCGCTAAGGACAATCCCGAGACTAGGAAGTTAATTTGTGTTCAAGTTTTAAAACTCATAGGGTATTTTTATTCATCCTCACTTCCTAGTGAATAAGTTTTCCAATAAAGGTAAGTGGATTTTAATCATCCTTTTCACATTGATTGTAGTTTGATGGTAATTTGTGGAAAATATTTTTGAATAGCTTACTTACTTACTCTACTAACCGCCTGTGCCATTTAATGGTGGAAACCTCACTCCCTAGTCTCTCACTCCCTAGAAAGTCTTAAAATCTAGGGATCTAGGGAGTGAGGTTAACATCTAGTGATTGAGTGTTTTCAAGTTTTTACAATAAATTTATAATACAAAAAGTCTATCACTGTGCATTATTACTTTCCTTGCTCAAAAAAGAAGCGCAGCGAGGAGCTATTGCACAGAATGAAAAAGGTAAATGCTCAGGTCCGTCAAGATGTTATAAATTTTCTTGAGGATGACGAACATTCAAAATTGTGTCCAGGACAAAAGGAATGTATCACAAGAAATTAAGAAACAAAAAAGGATTTTATCAGGGTCCCTAAAAAAACTTCATGCTCTCTTCAGTAAGCAGGTAGATTACAATATAAGCTATACCACATTCACAAAATTAAAACCTTTCTGGGTCCAAGCGCTTAAAAGTTTGTGTAATATTTTATATTTTGATATTTTCTAACTGCTTCTTATTTTCTTAAAATAAAAATGTTAAAATAAAAAACTTTTCTCACTTCCTAGACACCTACCTCACTCCCTGGAATTATATTTTTTTCAATATGGCGTATGTATGGTTTGACTGGTAATTATGTATGCTCACATCAGTGACTTGCTCAGACAACCTTAAAGATTGATAAGGAGCAAAAAAACACACATATTATTCTTTTTTTTTTTTGTTTAATTTGATGCCTGAATGTGACCGAAATTTTGAAATTACCCATGAATTAAATTACACTACTTTAAATTAAATAATTAAAATATAATTATATATATTTTAAAACATATAAAATAAAAAAAATAATTAGTTTTTATATGTGTTTTTTTTAAATAAATCATTATTTAACATCTTTGCACTGAATTGAAAATTAAAAGAAGCAAAACAGTAAGTGATAAGCAATAAAATGACTGTATACAAATTTAAAAAAAACTGGTGCTGTGCACGCGTCACACAACTTTGACTTACCATCCCGCTTTCTTTGACTAAAATAAACATTATTTTTTTTAAATAGCTTAACCATGGGAAAAGGAACAAAAATATTCCTCAATGACAATTATTTTTTTTTATTTTATTGGAAAATATCGGCATCACTAATACAGTGTTGTACCAAAAATGAAGTTGGCCCCACTTACTCATGATTAGGGCCCGGATTTATATGTAATAAAAAAAGTAAAATATGTACATATATATGTAGTTATTTTTTTAACAATATGTAAGTAAAAGTGAAGAATATGTAAAATCAAAATCATTAAAAAATGCTTTAGTAATTATTTGAAATAGTTTAAGAAGTATATTTATTTAAAACTTAAATCAATATGAATAGGGCCAGGATTTTCATGTAATTACAAATGCCAAATATGTACTTATAAAAATTTATTGATTTCAATAAAAATATGCAAATGAGTAAAATAAACAGTGAATACCCATCTGAAAGGGTCCACACTCTCATATTTTTTCTTCAATACAATAAACTTTTTATTTTATAAATTAAAAATGTAAAAACTAAAACTTGTTATCCATCGTAAGGGTAACAATTTGAAACTAAATGCATTTTCAAAAGTAAAACTACGTCGATTGGGCCTCAGTATTGATTTAAATCTGCTAAATGACCGCTCGACGTCAACGGATGTAACTGGAGCGTTTCGGAAAGCTGCTATGTCAGAAGGATTCCAGTCAATTGAAAGTTTTGCTGTCACCTCCTTTCCACTTATCATGTCCGCAATCAGCAGCAAATCGTTCCAGCATGGATTTTTTTTAAGGGCATCTTGCGATCTCGTCTGGATTATTTTTCCTATTTCCCCTGAGACCTCTTCCATTTTGCGAATTGCTTCATTGACGACTTGTATATTTTTCAATAGAGTCACATTATGTGATTCAAGTTGCGTGATAGTGGAAGCGATGTAAGCGCAATTGCAGGAAATAAATGCCAGGTTATTTTTCAAATTCGGATTTTCCAACAATTTCTGAGCTTGCGAAATGGCTGAAGCTGAATCGCCATCCAACTTTGATATGACGTTCTTTATTTTTTCAAAATTCGTAACCTAGTACATACCAGCCTCCAACCAAGTTCCCCATCTGGTGACTACAGGTCGAGGAAGTAAAGGCAATTCAGGATAATTTTCTTTAAAAATTCCCACTCCGCTTGGGGCTTTTAAAAAAATCTTTTTAATAGTTGAAATCAAGGAATCTACCTCAGGAAAAGTATACCGAACTGATTCAGCCACAAGATGGAATGCGTGAGCGAGACATGTGACATGAAGCATTTTTGGAAAAATACTCTAAGATGCTTTCCTGCTTTGATCATGTACGGAGCTCCATCTGATAAAAACAAAAAGACTTTTTCGTGTTGTACACCATTTGGCCAAAGAAGATTCATGGAGTCATTGAAAAACCTTGCAATTGTTGCATGATTGCATTTTTCCAACTCCTGGCAATTTAAAAGAAATGGTTTTGTAGGAGAATCTGAGCAGAGACTTTCAACAATAATATTGGCAATGTATCGGCCTTCTACATCAGTTGTCTCGTCAACTGAAACCCAAATTGGCCCCTCTTTGATATTTTCTCGTATTTTTGCAAGAGTTTCTTGATATATATCTTGCAGGTAGTTTTTTCTCAAGGTGGATTCATCAGGCATTTTTTTTTTTCAATGTACTTTTCCAAAAAGTGTTTAAGACAGGGATTGTTTATTTTACCTAATGGGATGTCTGCCTGCACAAATGCTCGACACAAATCTGTATAAAAAGTTGACTTACTATTTTCGCTTGAGGTAGATGGTGTGATGAAACTTTGCTTTAATTTCGACCTTTTCACTTTGTTCCATTTATTTATTTATTTATTTATTTAACACCCTTCCCTGCCTTTCGGCAACACGGGTTTCGGCAACATTAACATATAACGCTCACGCGTACGTTAATGTTGCACAATTCTTCTTCCTCATTAGTCTCATTTTTTATTCTTCCTCTTCCATCCAGTTCTTCAATCCGGTGGCCTCCCGGGAGGAGGTCTCCTTCTACCTAGATTAAAGATTTCCGGACCCATCGCTGTTTTCCACCCGTACACAAAATCCTTGTAGTACGGGTAGTTATTCTCGGTGACTAGTTGAGGAAGATCAGTCTCCGACAGGACAAAAAGTCCAGTTTTCCTCAACAACCTGGCTCTTTGAGTCTCAAAGGCAGCGCAGTCTATAACGACATGTTCAGCAGTTTCTAAGACACCGCAGCTAGGGCATAGGGGATCGATATCCTTCCCAAAGCCATGAAGCTTAGCTCGAAAGGCCCCATGCCCTGTGAGAAACTGTGACACCCAATAGTCCGGGAGGACCCATTTCGCTTCAATACGAGACCGGACGGTGGGGAAGTACTTCCTTAAGGTAGCTCCTTTCGGAGTTGTCGTCCATCGCCGGTTCCATTCATCAAATGTGTCCTCCCGGATAATTTTTTTCCAATTAGAAGGGTCTTGGTCGACCTTCACTTTAATGTGTGTCGGGAGTCCTGCGGTGCCTTCCTTCTTTAATCTGTATCGATATATATCTTGTTGCAGTAGGAGGTCGAGAGGTACCGCCCCTGCTAATACCTGCGCCGCCTCATGAGACAGAGTCCGGTACGCTCTGGTGATCCGCAGCAGGGCCGTTCTCTGGATCGTCGCCAACCTGTTCCTTAAACGGTGTGAGATATTCAAAAACCACTTTGTTCCATTTGTGAGATCCTGTGGCAATGTGCTCTGGGTCACTTGGAATCGTTGTGTAGAATCGTTGTCACAACAAGTGCAATACAAAATGTCTCCATCACCCCTGAATGTTTCGTTTGGAAACTCGCGAATATATTTTAAAACTCATTCTTTGGTTTTTTTTGCGATTTTCCCCATTCCAATAAAATAATGTATAATAAATCGGAAAACTAAATTTTCAAATCATTTTTGGCAAGAGTAGCACGCACCTTACGGCTTAACAATAAACACTAAATAAGAAAAGGGCTTTGTTCTGGTTTTTTTTATAGAAAAAGTCAAGGGAGGTGGAATCTCGGAATTGTTTTGAAGGGTTCGGTTCTAAGAATCAATAACAGTTGCACTAGCCGGGTCCATTCAATTATTTTTTTTTTTTTTTGCTGCACTCATCATTCAATTTTTGTTGCAAACAAATATACAAATGAACAAATATGGAGATAAAATTCGCAAAATATGTAAAAAATATGTAAATTAAGTCAAATATGTAAACATATGTAAATTGAAATAGGCTTAATTTGATCCCAATTGTGCTAAAACATATAGAATGAGATAGTACCAGTTGATATCGGCCTCTGGAACAAATATGTATTTACATGGGAATCCTAGCCCTACTCATGATATTCCATACTTTCTTTGAATTTTTAGGGTATTAAGCAACCGAGCAAACAGCAATCGAGTTTTATGCTAATGATTGATTTTTTTGGACTATATCACAAATAGAAATCAATCAAAAGAGTTCATAACAAAAAATAATAAATTGGATCTAAATTTTCAAATTTAAAGCTTTTAAGTATTATTCAGAAAATGACGGTGATATTGTATTCTTCTGAGTATTCTGATAATCCATCATTTAAATCAATAGTTAAGAAAAAAGTGATTAGAGTAAATTTTATTCAATAAAGTTTAAGATTGTCATAGGTTTTTTCCTGATTGATAAAAATTTTGAGCAGCACACACTTCACCTTCTCTCACAACAATGCTGTCGGCTTCTCTCTAAATGGATTTGATTGTTTTGAAGAGCAAAACGTAATTAAAAAGATTGTTTTTAATTAAATTTAAGATATTTACAACAAATTGCCATAGAAACCAATAACATTAGTGGATAAAATAATCTTTAGTAGAAATTATTATTTTCTGTGGCATCAATATTTTGTTTTAGCGATTTACTACTTAATAAAGTAAATACTATTATTTTTTAACTTTTATGACACACCAACAATCCGCAAACCAATGATATTTTTCTTGATCATTTTTTATTACTTATCAAATCATTAAGTGAAAGTAATAAAAAAACTTAAAAATACTTTCTTGTAAAGCCTATTTATTTTTAATTAGAAGAAATAGGCATGATTACCTTAGGTATAAGGTTTTCATCTAGCAATACATTTGCGCTTTTCAAATCTCTATGGATAAGTGGTTTTTCCATTGAATGAAGATATTCTAATCCATTTGCAGTTCCTTGCATTATTTGAAATCTTTCTTGCCAACTTAAGACATTTCTGTTATTCTAAAATAAAAATTAAATTAAAACAAAGTACCAGACAAGAAAACATTAATAACCAAATCTAATATTGTCCTGAGCATACACCTATTATAAAAAGCTCTTTTTATATGTCTGGTAATTTAATTCTTGATGTAAGGTTTAGTGAAATATAACATTTTTTTTTTTTTTATCAAACCTACATTAACATTTTTTTTTTTTTTGTTTTATTTGTTTATATTTTTCAAAACTGCTTCGTTGCTTTTAATTATTCATTTATAAAATATATTGTAAGGGAAACTATTGTGATCGTGAAAAATGTAGACTATTTCTGGACATCTGGAGCAACTATTCTTTAAAAATCACCTGTCAGATTTGAAAATATATAGTACTTTCACAGGTAACGGACCTGAACGGTGAAAAGGCGGCAGTAGCTCGTGCGCATCCAGTCCTCTTCCACATCGTAGAATTTTTATATATGATAAAATTACACAATTTTAAAATATTATTTTAATTATTTTGAATGTATAGCTGGGTCTATGTGACTGCAAATATCTAATTCAAAGAAAAAATTATGTAATTTTTTTTTAACCTTTCGTTCTATAAAATAAGGAACTATTTAAAGAAAAAAGACATAATTATGATAAACAATAGTTAGTTAGTCACAGATTGCATATTATCTGAACCACACATAAACTGTTTACCTCGAAATTTGATAATAATGCTCATATTGTAGTAGTTGTGTTACAGACACTGGCTTGAGATCATTTAACTAATTTTGTGTAAATGACTTTAGGCAAAGTATTGATTATTTACAGCAATTCATGAATTAATAGTACATGTTCTAAAACTTATAGGAAGTTAATATGCTACTAACATGTCAGTTAAGAACATAGGGCATTTTCTCTTTTTCAGGGGAGAAAACACATTACGGCTTGTAGTAAATTAAAAACTTAATTTTCAAACATTTGTCCCTTATGCACCATATATTTCCTTCAGAAATCTATTATGGAACGGAAGTTTGTAAACTAATTATCAAATAAATTATTAAAGACTATCTTGTAATATTAATATGTTACAAGATAGTATTCGCTCCGTAAACGGCTTTAATTAATTTGAGCATCACCTATTTACTCTCTAAAGTACAATAAATTTTTTTATTGTTTAATAAAAGTTTTTATTTTCAATGATAATACGGGCATGCAAGTGAGATACTCCATCATGTCTGATTTTACATTCCTCAATTTAGTTGTTGATACTTTCATTTAGTTACCTTGGAAACAAATAACTTCCATTAAATATGTATGTTTCAAAATAATTTGACAACTCTTTCCCTCGAACAGAACGCCTTTACATAAAAACAGTGGACTGTCATCAAAGGCAGGGGTCACCTGTGGTGTAGTGGTTAGCATGGTAACCTACAATACTAAAGGTCGCAGGTTCGCAAGTATGGGTGGCCCAAGTATTTTTTAAAGGGTGTAAAGATGTAAAATGGAGGTCCCCAGCCTGTACGATGTCAGGTACTTCTTAAAGATCCATTATATCTTAATCCTAATTATACCGGGATAGGCAAAATTTAGGGCTCCCACTGTAGCATCATCCGATTAGCCTTAGTGGCATAAAGTGACATTACACAAATAAAAAAAAGACATCTTGTCGGATTTAACATTTTTCTTCTATATTTGTTTCTTGATTTTCTCATATTTCATATTTATTCATTTCTCATTTTTAGGCATAATGAGAGAAAGTTAATTTCTCCACATAAAGAAAATCGAAGGTACTTTGTAGGAAAACAAAAAAATTGCGTTCGTCATTTAGCCCCCCCCCCCCCCAGAACATTTTAATTATGATGGAACCTACCTGCTATTAAAGAATACATGATTCTCAATAAACATGACATGTTTAATTGAAATCATTAGTGCAGTTTATAAAAAAACCAATGTAAAATTAAGAAAATATTTATATATTTATGAAATAAAGAGCCCTGTCCGTTTGATCAATTTTTGCTGTCACATCGCGGGCATGTACATACATCAAATACCCAATTTGAGGTTCGTAAAATTTATCGTTTTTTAGCTATTCTGTACACACACACAGACAGACCATTTCACGGGACTTGGTTATTTGGACTCAGAGGACCCCAAAACGTGTATTTTTGTTGAAAACTGGAACTTGAAATTTTTCACGATCGAAATACTTTCCCTTGCTATTTATTTCATATATAGGTAAGTTAAAGTAAAAATTGATATAAAGGATTGAATAGAATATAACTAGATCAGACATTCTCTTCAGATAAAATTATTTCAAAAAATATATTTGTTTCAAAATAGTAACTTATTGATATAATTAGATGAGCATGGAATATTGAAAATAAAAAATTAAAAAATTGATGTGAAGGATTGAATAGAATATTTCTCGATAAGAAATGTTAAAAATTGAAATAATTCAATAATTTAAATACCTTAGCCTCCAGAGCATCTTGAAGGGATCCATTAGGCATAAAAGTATAAATAAGACAGTTGTATGGGCCATCAATCGAATAACCGATGACTGGAAGAATATTTTCATGAGTTACACCACCTAACAGCTTGATTTCAGTACCAAATTGATCACAGGACAATCCTGGATGTGTATAAAATGTGTTCATATTAGATCATGTTATGTAAAAATATAATAATTAGATATGAATCTTTAGATTTTGTCCCTACAGAGCGAGAAGCTTATTTTACAAGCAACCTACCTATTCCAGCCAGAATAGGGAAAAAATATCCATTTTCTGTTATTGTTCTTTGCCTTTAATTTAAGGCTATATGGTTGCCCGGGCAAGGAGAGAGAATGGGGGATTAAGGCGGAGTATTATTAAATGTCCCCCGAATCAGTGTTTTGAACAGGCTATCTTCTCGTTATAAATCTTATGTTGGTGATTAGGGGCTTCTCCTAATGTCCTAATGCATTAGCCCACTCGGCCATCCTGCGACTCTTTTCTGGCAGTGCCAGACAATCATGCTCATCATAGTATATAGCGCTACAAATGTTTTAAAAGAATATAAAAGGCTACTTTATTGTGGGAAATAATTCCTAAAATGATTCAATGGAGGAAGCCTTATAATTCATAGAAAACAGAAAATAAAAATGCTTAGTACAAATAAAAAAACAAATTATGAAATGAAAACATCATTTAGTCCTACCGAAATAATAAGAATCCTAATCATAGATGAATATATTGATACTTCATAAAATTCAATAACCTGGAATAACTGCCTCAGAATCATGTAGCCTCTTTACTGCAACTTTTCCTGAAGGCAAATTACACAAATATACACTTCCAAAACCTCCGGTTCCAATTTTTTTATTATCAGAGAAATCATCAGTTCCATTTCGTAGAGTTGTGTAACTCACTTGTTGAACAATTTCACCAGGATTTATTCTGTGATAAAGTGTACATATTCATTGTATTGCAAAATATTTCAATAAGTTCTTTATTTTATTATAATTAAAATTAATTAATGTCATTTATCATTTACATAATTTATTTGGTCACAGAAAATTAAATATTGGTTAATCAGCAAACTTTGGTAGACAAATAAATAATTAGTCTATAGGTTTAGTTGCATCAACTGTAATGGAGCAATCACCAGGACAATTTCCATATAAATCTCATTTATTGTTACATTGACGATGTTTTGGCCATACCCCCGAATTAATCAATTATACATTATTAAATAACAATAGTTAAAAAATCTTTTTCTTAAAGAAGGAAGCACACATCCAATAATTTAACAATTCACTGGCATACAATGTATTTCAATTAAATAGTTTATAAAATATAAGACTTATACTTAATCAAATTTATGGTTTGTTGTATTATATATAAATTACAACTGCACAATAACATGAAGGATAATATACATAAAGATTTAAAGACAGGGGTAGTATACAAGATTGATTGCCTTCATTGCCCAGGATCATATTATGGGGAAACAAGACTATATTTAAAAGACAGAATTGTACAACATAAAAGTAACACTAATAATTTGGAAAATCATAGTGAAAAACTGCCAAGCATTGCTTCACAACAAACCATAAATTTGATTTTGATGAGGTTTGTATTGTGCATAATGAAATAAACAACCAAAAAAGAAAATTGATGTAGGCGATTCATATTACCAAAAATATTAATAAGGCAGTTAATTTTAAAACAGATACTAAGAATCTAGGCAAATGTTATACAGAAATATTAAATAAAATATTGTAGTATATAATAATCTTGTTTTATTCGGTTATATGTTGTCTAATTTTTTTTTCTTTTGTCAGAATAATTTGCAATATAGAAATGTAAGTAAGGGAAAATTTATCAGATTGATAATTATATAGTCCTAGTTTATTTACCATAAGGGAGATATTAAGAAATATAAGGATTAATATAGGATTTGGGTGGCCAATGAATATTTACACAATTGAGTCTTTCGACATTCAACCGTCAAAGAGCCCTGATGATGACCTAACATTTGGGTCGAAACATCGGCTATAATAAAAAATATGTAAATCTCACATATTTGTATCGCTTATTTTGACCGCACCCCTAACCATTTCCTATTAATTGAGTCTTTCATTTTGAAGGATGAGGACACCAATAAATGGTTAAAAATGGTTTTTAATAAGGTTAATGAAAACAATTTTATAATGCTGGATAAATTAAATTGATCATCAGATTGAGGTTTTTACTTTATTGTATTTTATTTTAATAACTTAATTTTTTTGAAATTCTATTTTAAATGTTTTTGATTAATATATGAAATTTTCATGTGATACTAGTATAAGTCTTATAATTTATAAACGCTTTAATTTAAATATATCTTAAGCAAGTATGCCAGTGAATTGTTAAACTATTGGATGAGTGCTTCCTTCTTTAAGAAAAAGATGTTTTAACTATTGTTATTTAATAATGTATAATTGATTAAACCATTTTTAGACTGGAAACTGGTGGTATGGCCGAAACATCGTCAATGTAACAATAAATGAAATTTATATGGAAATTGTCCTGGTGTATGCTCCATTGCAGTTGATGCGACTAAACCTATATAATAATTACAAAATCCCAGGAGGTTAAGGCACCAATTATATATTGGAAATAATTAAGATAAATAATAAGATTAAACAGGATGACCCATCATAGCAAGACTGCATGTTACTGCCAGGGAACCGAGTTTTTTTTACCAAACAACCAGGGACATTTTGAAACCAACAGGTAACAACCTTAGAACATGGAAGCCATGATGATAGTTATTAAAATTTTAGGAATGGCAGCAAATTCATAGCCACGAACATGATGAACACTATAAAACAGGAAGATAGTATTCATCTTGACAGCACTGTCACACAGCAATACCAGGTGTGGCTATTAAATAACGAGACTGACGCTGTAAAACATTTTATTTTTATTTCATACATTTTTACTTATTATCACCTTCAATGTACAACCCTCCTCTATCCCTACAACGCTCCATGCGAATCTTCCATTGTTCGAAACAGTGCTGGAAGTCTTTTTCTGTCAGCTCCTTCAGGACGCGTGCCACTTTCTCTTTCACAGCTTCAACAGACTCAAATATTGTTCCTTTTAATGCAGATTTCACCTTAGGAAACAGATAGAAGTCGCACGGCGCAAGATCCGGCGAATAAGGCGGATGGTCTAACACTGGGATGCTGAATTTGGCTAGAAACCTCTTAACAGACAATGCAGAATGAGCTGGCGCATTGTCTTGGTGGAGAACCCATGACTTGTCCTTCCACAATTCAGGTCGTTTTTTCCTTATTCTTTCGCGGAGTTCAGCAAGAACGTGACGGTAGTAATGTTGATTAATCGTTTGACCTTCAGGAACCCAGTGAAGGTACACAATCCCATGAATATCGAAAAAAACAATCAACATTGCTTTGAATTTTTATCTTTGATTTTGGCCATCTTGAAAACGCTTAAACCACTCAAAAACACGTGCACGCGATAAACATTCATTGCCATACACTTCTTTCAATAAATTATAAGTTTCAGTAGCGGTTTTTCCAAGTTTCACATGAAATTTCACAACAATTCGTTGCTCTACTGTTACACTTAACATTTTTCCGGCGAAACAAAAAAACAACTCTAATGCGAACGAAGGCTACGGCTGTACTGATTTGTTTACAGAAGCGAGAGGCACTACATTCTAAAGAGAAGGCTTCACGATAACAGCTGTTGGTTGCTGGCGTTTGGCGCATGCGCACTTCTTCTGTAGCAGCGTCAGTCTCGTTATTTAATAGCCACACCTCGTATTTTACATGATCATGAGTGACAATTATGCTATGAGAAACTCATATAGCCAAACCTTCTTTATTGGTAGGAATTATGTTATAAATCATTGTTCTATATATTGTTGATTATTATTTAATTTGAAAATACATTAATTTAATTGTGAGGAGTGTAATTAATCTATGAATATCACCAAAAGGGCTAAGAATTTGAGGTTTACTGCAGAATACTTGTTTTTATTTTATATTAAAATCTTAATGCTATTAAAAAGAAAAAAAAAAAGATTCAAATAAAAGGGATAAAAAAAAAACTTCTTTATTGCCTTTTCTTTGTACAGTAAAAAACATTAACATCGCCTTTAAACATTATCTAGACTTTTTAATTGTTCCGGACTCCGAGGTCCGATTGTCAATAAAGAATCGCGTGAATCCTGTATCGACCTGTCCTGCGCCTATTATGTCTAGTTCCAATCCTTACCAAGATATAATGCCCTTGAGACGCTCATTTAATTCCCTTTTAATCAAAAGATAATGCTTTCGTCAAAGTATTCCCATCGGACCCCGACATCCAATATCGTCTGTGACTCATACTAGCAGTCAGACCCTGGGGACCGATACCGTCCAATTCAGGATACCCCTAAAATACGCTGCCGCACCTAACGTGTTAATGAAATTTGTCTAATTTTTACGCTTTTTTTTTCATTTTCTCAAAAATGGCTGTAACGATTTTGATTAAACTCGGTATTTGATGTATGTATATGCCCGCGATGTGACAGCCGAAATTTCATCAAAATTGGTCAAAAGGAGGGGGCACTTTATTTCATAACTTTTTTCCCATTTTTACGTTTTTTTTTTCAAAAATGGTTTTAACGATTTTGATCAAACTGGGTATTTAATGTATGTATATGGATCTGATATCACAGCAAAAATTTCATGAAAATTGAACTTTTTTTCTCTAAAAAGACAAATGATTTTATCAAATTCATCATCATTAATGAGAATCAAGTATTATTTAATATCAGGTAAGCTTTATCATTATTAAAATGTTCTGAAGGGGGCTTAAATGGGGAAGGGGGTTTTTTTGTTTTCCTATAAAGTACCTTTGATTTTGTTTATATGAAGAAATTAACTGTCTCTCGTTATGCCTAAAAATAAGAAATGGCTAAATATGTTATATGAAAAAATCAAGTAAACATATACAGGTGAAAAAAACAAAAACATTCCGTCAACATTGAGCCCATACATGCGCAGTACACCTTTAATGACAGATGATTGTTTATAATTAAAGATGTTCTCTTAATTTAATGGAAAGTATTTGTTTCATGGTAACTATATGAAGTTTTCAACAACTACACAGAGAATTATATAATCAGACGACTTGGAGTATTATGCTTGCATTGCTGAATTATCACAACTAAAAACTTTTATTTAATAATAACAAAATTTAGTGTACTTTAGAGAGCAAATACAAACGAAAATAAATAAATGAATGAGGAAAAAAGTGTGACTTTGAGGAATGCCATTTAACATATCTCGTCAATTTCTAATCTAACCAAGTTGGTAAGTGAAAGTTGTGTGTTGCACGCATTGCACCAGATTTTTAGTAATCAAGGTCATTTGTAGTGAGGATTTGACACTTGTCTTGTGTACTATCTTTTGGACATATTTTTATTTTTGGCTGTGTAATACACTCAGTGTTGCTATAGTTGGGCTATAGTGTTGCTATAGAGGGATAAAAATCCCTAAAAAGGGCAGATAAAGAACATATGATAAGGCTGATAAATGTTTCAACTGTGATTAAAAGAAGACTGTGGTCAGAAGGCTACTGGTAACTGCAATAGGAACAAGTAAAATGTCAAAACAAGGTTAACAGTCAGGTTAATGTTTGTAACTGTATAAAAAAAATGCAATATAGAAGCATTAGATCTATTATTATTTTATTTAATGCCTTTTCTACAGCCAAGATTTTAAAGAATTCTACTTTGCCAATGTAAATCTCAAAGCCTAGATTAATCAATGTATTACTTCTATTTCAGATGTGATTATCCTAGGAGCAACAAATGCAATTCATAAACTACAGAGTCACAAGTTTACAGAGCTGTAGCTTACAGCAATTTAAAAAGATATACTACTATTAATTCTATTCTATACTAGGTGGTATTTGGATGCCAATTTTTAAAGCATTGGGACAAAAATATAATTACACTTCTTTATTTGTCTCTGATAGTGGTGTAGTTTCTCCTTGGCATTCCGATCCCGAAGAAGAAAGAGGTGGAGCAGAAGGTTTAAGAATATCTTCAGATATAACAATAGGTGCAGCAGGACCACTGGTTGGTCTTGAAGGGAGTGCTTCTGGAATAAAGAAATCTATAATTATTTTAATTTAGATGCCATATATTTAAAATAATGGGGTGTCAAACCATGGAACATTTATGAGCATTTCAAAACCCATAGGGTAAAAAGAGTGGTACTACATCTGAACAGTGGCTCGGGAGCCTTTCAGTAAGTTGCACTTCACAGAAAGGCCAGGTCTTAACTGAGAGAACACTTTTGGGGATTTATGGCTTTTAAAAGTATTCAAATAAAGTTCCAATTTGTAAATGTAAATCGAGTTGTCATTAGTTTCTATATATAGCATGTAATTTGGGATGTTCTTATATAACAAATATTTTCTTTCAGAAGAAATGTCTCTCACCATTCCACTGTACTATGTTTTTGATACCCCCAGAGTTGGGCTCCGTATAAATAAACAAAATTTGAAATAAAATATTTTACTAAAATAAAATTAACCACCTGGTTTTGAAAAATTAACATACATATAAAAATTAAATACCTACCTACTGACAAAAATTCTTGTCAAACCATTCTGGAAATTCTTCTGCATGTGACATATTCACCAGGTTTGGCCCCATCCGATTACTACCTATTTGCATCGATGGGACACGCACTAGCTGAACAGTGCTTCAATTCTGATGAAGATTTATGAAATTGGTGAGGTGATTGGTTTGACTCAAAAGAGGAAGAATTCTTTTGGCAGGTAATCCACAAATTGCCTGAGAGATGGGAAAAATGCATAGACAGCGAAAGACAGTACTTTGAATAAAATAGTATGTATAATTTTTACACAATATTCTTGTTTTCTTTTTGAAAAATTCCGGTTTCGTATTTACACACCTGGTAAAGGTGGATCCAGGTCACATCCACACTCACTGTTCGTGTCAAAAGATAAATTGGATTTTGACCACATAGTGACAGACATACTTTGAACCAATCAATTCTTAATAATCGTAGCAGTGATGGGTGTGTAATATAATTAGAAAGGTATTTTCCAATACACCAACCATCTCTGCTTCTTCCTAAAACGGCCATCACTAACCATTACTAGGAAGTCTTCAATTCGGCTGATGTTTGGTATGATCACCTCCACTAGCCTTCCCAGCCGAAGTTCATTTTCTGACGATACTCATCTCACCTTGAAAAAACTACACCAATGTTTCACTGTGCTGTAGCAAGTAGGTAAGTCCCCATACACATTCCTTAAGTGTCATTAAAATGTCATAACACCTCTGAACTCAATATTACTCATTTTAATGATAATCTCATAATGATGAGAGTGAAAGAATTATAAATACTAGACAAGAGATAGAAGGGTTATAAAAATTTGTGTGAGTATAACTATTGATAAAATACGCAAAAGTCCTTTATCTTAACGCCCACCTTCATTGTTCGACCTAAAACTTATTAACCTCTCCTATATAAAGAATTAGTTGTGCCAAAAAAATTATGAAAAAATCTATAAATAGATATGTTGATGAAAACTCAAAAAGTTTCAACTGATGAGGAATAAATATATTATCGTAAAATCTTATTATTGTACATAAAGAAAAATGTATTAGAGTAGGTAAAGTTTATGTTTAGTGGAACAAGTGCATTAGTCATTCATTTCTTAATTTGTGCAGTTATTAAATTAACAGCCTTCTTTGGTTTAAAGTGTAAATTTCACAACTTCTAACTTTTAATCTAAAACATCACTCTATTACACTGCACACTTGCCTTCACATAATATGAAAACATAGCCATATGATTACAGATTAACATGAAATAATTATTTTTCTTAAACTTACGTTTTAGGAGGTTGACAGAAACATAATCAGCTGCGCGATAAAGTTCTGCCTTCACAAGAACATTTAGTAAATCAGAAATTTGTGGCCTTTTCCGACCACTTGTTCCCCATTCTTCTAAAAGTATCTCAGTTGATGAACGTTTTTGATTTTCAGAAGCTTTTTCTATTAAACTATAAACTGACTATAAATTGGTGAACAAGGTATATAATTTATACAAAGCAAGAACAAGAACAATTACAAAGTATATTATAATAAAACGCATAAATTACGTACTTGATATGCTCAACACTATATTTACTAGTTCCATTCTCAACATCTTTAATGTTAGCCATAAGTAATTTCCAGCTTTGTTCAACATCTAGAATTTGTGATAGCTCAAAAACTGTTTTGGCATTTAATTTTCTAATTTCCAGATCCCCTGTGGTATCAACTGCAGTTATTGAATTAATCATTATTCAAAAACTATAAAATTTATGAGTTAATTTATGAAGGATATTGTCATATCAGCACCAGGATTAAAATTTAAAAGGTTTAAAACTATGATCCATAATTCCTTTTTAAAAAAAAAAAGAAAATCAACAAATTAATAGTTGAAACCAATACCTTGTATTTGTAATTATAATATCGATATTGAAATTCAAGTATCGAATTCACGGTCGCAAGCGACGGTGCTGTTCTTTACTGGAACTTGAGGAACAAGGACAGAAGCCGGACCAGTACCCAGGATTCATAGGTTTTTTGGGAGTTTTTAATTTATTTGTCCATAATTAAAGCCCGATAGAGCAAAGAATTATTTGAAAAATGTCTAATAGGTATTGCTCGGACCCTCAGTGTTCAATCAGAAAATCAAAGGATGTGTAATTCCATTTTTTTTCCAAAAAATAAAAAGCTACTTAAAAGAGTGGATTGTAAAATTAATAATAGATAGGGTCAGGTGGGGTAATTGGGAATCAGGGGTAAATGGGAACAAGGGCCACTAGCGCTGAGGTGGGGGTCTGGAGAATTAAAGAGCTATAAAACTAGTAAGTTAATATCTCTATGAAGCGGTAGAATGAGTTCCCGCGTTTTCCAGTCATCAGCTTCCTGTTCACCGGTGACCTTATAAAAAGTGTAATTTCTTTTTTTGGAAAAACGATTTACCATCCTACAGTTAAGAGCTCATATTGACAATCGATCTCACAAGGAAAGTGTCCTTTAAGTTAATAATTGTAGCTTAGTATGTCAATTAATAGTATTTGTGGTGCTTTTGTCTTAGTTATTTTTTTACTACCACTACATTGATGTTCCCAATTACCCCTGAGATTTTTACTTCTGGGGTAATTGGGAACTAAATTTCAGACTTTTTTTCACATCCCTACAATAATAAGAACATTGTTTTTTCTAAAATAATGAAGTGTCCTGATAAATTGACTGTTCCACTGAACAAAAGGATGCCAAGGACATACATTAGGAAGAGGTCTCCACCCTCTTACACGATACAAGTGATCCATGCTATCAACAATACTCCCAACGGCAACTTGATGTATCTCGCAGCTGCTCCGAGTTTCGAAAACGGTTCTTTTCAACATTATCAAAGGTAGGAAGACTGATATTAGTAGGTTGGGTGCGGGGAGACTTATTTACTTGCCTAAAAAGGCGGAAGAAACCCTTCAACAGTGGTTGATAGCAAGGGCACAAAAGGGTGATCCTAGCTACAAAACAGTACTTGTCCAGGAGTACCCACCTTTTCTAGAAGCATCACCAAAAACACATCAGACTCAACCACATTACACATACCGCACTTTTTTTTCGACACCAACAGTTGATTTCGTAAAAATCTAGTGTAAAGCAAGATCATAACGACTTTTATAACAATAAAGAATGTTCCCAAAGATCGGCTGAAGTTATGCAATTTTGATATGGACAGATGTTCGCACCTGGTATAACAGAACCGCTGAGCGAAATTCGGAGAATTTAGGACAAACGGTAAAGATTTCTATGAAGAACAAACAAACAAATAAACAGAATTTCATCTTTATTTATATAGATTGTATTCGAAACAATCATATAATTTGTGAAATGTTATCTCTTGAGTTAAATTATTTTTTTAAACTTGAAGATTGTGAATTAAATACAAGTGAGTCAAAACTTCTGACTGGTACTGTAGGAGATAAACTACTAAAGAGTTGAGCAGGTTCAACATTAGCACGTGCAACACATTCAAGGGTACTTCGATTCCTCCAAATGTAACTTGAATTGAAGAATGTCTATTTAAGATATCATGACCTATTATAATGTCCGTACAAAGATAAGGATGCTAACTGTGACCCCATTGTATTCATGGTCCTGTAACCTAAGGTTTATCATTGGTTGATGCCATAACAACGTCTTCTATTTTACATGGAATTACTGGAATGTGGAGTTTGGAGACGGTAGCTTGGTTTATGAAGGTACTAGTGCTACCTGTATCTATCAAACCGTGAGAATTTGAGCCATTAGTCTTGACGGTAACAACAGCTTTACTTAGATTTGAAGGAAGAGAGGCTAAACAGTTAGTTGAATCAGTCGTACCACGGGGTGATACAGAAGATTTATTTTTAGTTTAACATACCTTCTGATAGTGACCCTTGATGCCACAGCCTCTACAGATAGCCTCCCTGGCTGGACAGATGAATCTACTGTTATTTGAAAACCGCAAAAGTAGCACTTTAGACTGACTGATGATACCGATTTAGGACCTGGTTGAGAGTATTTTTCGTTGGGGCTTGAAACTGGTTCTTTGTTTAATGAGACAGCGTTGATGGTCGATGGAATAAGGTATTCCTGGGATTGCTGTTCAGCGAGTTCCAAAGATCTAGCTTGGGTAACTGTTTCTTCTAGAGTTAATGAGTGATTTTCCAATAATCTTCGACGAATATGCGATGACCGCAACCCATCTATGAATGCATCTCTGTTTATTTCAGCGCTAACAGCTTTGAAATTGCATTCCTTAGCCAAACGTTTTAGAGAGTCAATGTAACTGTCAATAGTTTCACTAGGCTCCTGGCGTCGATTCTTGAGTTTATGTCGAATATTTCATTAACAGGTTTAATATACAGACCTTTTAAAATCGTAACAGCAGTTATATGTACCACATTCGTTAACATATTCGTACACTGAAGGAGAAATAAAGTTTGTTAAAACTTTGAGTCTATCTCATTCACGAACAACTGCACAAATTACAAAGTTTTGGAATGTACGAAACCAATGTTTCCATTCTAGTATGGCTCCTTCTTCATTAGGATTGATACTGAATCTTTCAGGGCGTAGATTGCAAAATCTAATTTCAATAAATTGTTGTAAAAGAGAATGATTATGAATCGGATGACATTATTAATAACGCAGAAGATGAAACAGAAAGCGAATCCTCGATAATTGAAAATTACTTGAATGAGACCAATCATGAAAATTCAGAATCTGCAGAAGAAGAGGAGGAAGCAGAATTCCTTCGTAGAGGACAACGTATTAGACAAACTCCTAAACATAATCAAGATTATGTTCTGCTCACATACCAGGAAGCCGTAGACGGTCCGGATTGAACTGAATGGAAGAAGGCCATCAACAGTGAAAAATCCTCACTCAGAAAAGATGATGTATTTAAATTCATACCTGCCAAAGACATTAAGGATAAGAAAGCAGCAGATGGGTATTTCGACAAAAAGAAAATGGTAATTTCAAAGCAAGGCTAGCTGCAAGAGGATGCGAACAGCGCGAAGGGGATTATTATGAAATCTTCAGCCCAGTTGTAAATACCAGCGTACCTCGTGTCGAACCTGCATAACATTCGCTTATGCTACAGCGACTGATAAAACAATTATGACTTTTGATGTTTCCAGCGCTTTTCTGTATGGAAATTTATCTGAAGAGCTGTATATGAAACTCCCAGAAGGATTTGAGGAAGAACAAGAAAATATTTGCCTTTTACGAAAATCGTAAAATGGCCTAAAACAAGCTCCGATTAACTGGAACAAATCTTTAGTTGACTTTTTGAAAAATAAATGGTTAAATCAGTCAATCTCAGACAGATCAGTTTTCAAAAACCAGGAAAATTCACTTATCTTGGCCATTCATAAAGACGATGGAATTGTTGTAGGAAAGAATCCTGATAGATGAGTATCATGAGATTTTTAAAGGAACTAATAATAAATTTCGACATCACCTTCGAAAAAGAGCCTAAAGTCTACCTCGGAATGGAACTTAAATATGAAAAAGTGAACTTAGTTCTTCATCAAGCTAAATATGTCGACAAAATTCTCAGAGAATTTAATATGGAAACTGCTAAAAGTGCCAGAACTCCAACTCCAGGATCTATTGTTAACCAGACACCTGACAGAAAGTATTCATAGCGTGAGGCTGTTGGAAGTTTATTGGACCTATCAAGTCGAACCAGACCTGACGTTACCTTCGCTGTCAATCAAGTTTCAAGTAGCGTTGAAGACCCCATCGAAGGAGACGTTTTAAGAGTAAAACGCATATTTAGATATCTTCAATGATTGAAAATGGATGTAGTGGGAAAAGGTCAAAACACATTGATATTAAATATAAATTTACTGTTGAAAAATTAAACAAATCAATTTTGTTGTTAAATCTGTCCATCCGGTTGGTTGGTTGGTTTTATTTAGAGGCGTAAAACCGTAGTCCTTTACACTGATTAGTACACCGCATGGAGAGCATCTTGGTGGTGGTTCCCTTTTGATGAGGTGCTCATGGGTGAACCTTGTGTGTCCGATCCGCAGGCGCGTCAAGACCAGCTCCTCGCGACGGCTGCTGCGAAAAGAACTATCCCATGCTTTCGCGCTATTTTTAATTACTCTCAATTTACTTGGCGCAGTTTCTTCCCACATCGTTTGCCATACTCGTATTATCGTATCTTTCAAGGGACGTGCCAGATCTGAGGGCGACAGCAGGGCACATCCTCGGCCAGGAAGGCTCTTAGCTTCTTTTGCTGCCTTGTCCGCAAGCTCGTTCCCGATGATGCCGGTATGCCCGGGCACCCATATAAAGTGGACATTTTTTCCTTATTCCCTGAGCATCGCTACTGTCCATCTGAAAATCAGTTAGCAGATGCTTTTACTAAGTCATTGACTCCCATTGATTTTGAAAGATTAAAAAATAAATTTTTGCATTTGAATAGGAAAACTGAACTGTAAAACAATAACAAAATTTTTGTATTTGCAATTTATTTGTATGTTTTCTTGTGAATTTTATGAATATTGCACTTATTTATATCTTCAAGATACAAAAGATACTGTCATAAAATATTCAAAAAAGACTTCACACAAATTGATGCATATTGCGATTCCGACTTTGCCAATGATGAGAAAACTGGAAGAAGAACCGGAGGTTATTTCATACTTTATTGCGGTGTAGCCATCTCGTTGTCAACTAAACATCCGATGAATATTGCTACAAATACTGCTGAAGCTCAACTCATAAGTGCAAGTGAATGTGTAAAAGAAGCATTTTTCTAAAGCAATTTTTCAAGAGCTTACTAATAAAAATTCAAATGTAAATTTGCATGTAGACAATCAAAGCACTATTAAAATGATTGAAAATCGATGTAGTGGGAAAAGGTCAAAACACATTGATATTAAGTAGTATAAGTATAAATTTACTGTTGAAAAAATTAAACAAAACAATTTTGTTGTTAAATACCGTCCATCTGAAAATCAGTTAGCAGATGCTTTTACTAAGCCATTGACTCCCATTGATTTTGAAAGATTAAAAAATATTTGCATTTGAATGGGAAAACTGAACTGTAAAACAATAACAATAAATTTTGTTTTTGCAATTTATTTGTGTTTCCTTCTGATTTTTATGAATATTTTAAAACTCGGTCAGATTCATGTTGGATTTTATTAAGATTGATTGATTACTAAATTTAAAATAATGTAACAAAACATTAGATTACTTAATTCTGTATTTTTAATTGAATGATACCGAATACCGGCATTATTATATTATACCATTTGATTTTTGACAGCGTTTTTTCGTAACATGATTAATACTGATTCAAATTTAAGGGGGAATGTTGGTGAGTAAATTTGAATTTAAATGTTGGAGGGAGTTCTAATCTCGAACAATCGAAATTCTAATGGTCAGCCATATTGCCTATCGGCCATATTGTTTTTCCTTACAATGTTTGGTTATGTGTACCATGTTTAGTTGAATATAATATACTCTTCTTAAAAATCAGTGTTTCTTGTTCTTAATAACTTAAAACCCTTAACAGAATACACAGCTACAGTTATGTGTGTGTCAAGGTAATCTGAAATGATTACATATATAGCTGATAGTTTATTCTCTTCTTTTAAATATATTAAGTAGCCAAATAATTCTTAGTAATTAAAACACTTTTTTGAAAGTACAAACTCAATACTGAGCGTTCAATAATTGTAATTTAAAACTCTGGATGTAAATTTAGTTAACAGGTAGTTGTTTTTTACGAGTATATTAAATACGAGTACTTAACTAAAACATCCATTATGACATTATTTATTGAGTAAAGACACCTTAAGTGACTATATCATGATTATTCTGGTCAGTCATTCAAGTTGAGACAAGAAATGAGCAAGCAGCAACATGTTCTTTTCAAGCATTCATGTCATTAGTCTCGCCTAAGATTTTCTTGTGTAAAAACCTTTGTCAATCAAGTTTCAGTTCCTTCTTTAAACTTAGTTTGTCAAATATACTCGTATTGTTACTTTAAGCTATTTTTCCATTAGCATTGGATTTGTTGCTTGTACTAAGTAGACGTGGAAAGATGCAAAATACTACAATGTTGCATTCCTTCGATAAAAGACAAGCATTCTGTAAAATATAAAAACTAATACTAAGAAATGTGACAGAATGGATGTATGATTTGTATCAAGAACTAGACAATGTTTCAAAGATTACATTTTAAGCATGAACCCATTGCTGTCCCATCCTAATTTTTATAACACTTATTAATGACAACCTTATCAACTCTACAGCACATTGTCAGATTTTTAAAAAGTGTGCATTTAACCATTTTTTTTGCGCGCAGGTAACCATTAGCTACTATCAACAATCACCATACTAACAATCGCTGGCAGCGATAATCAATAAAACAAATTCCAGGTTGGTGGTATTAATGAAGATAATAAAAAGGAAAATTTATCAGAAGAATTTATTAAGAAATAGTGTAGAAGGTAGTTCAATGCAATGTATTTAAGATCTAACAAAATCCAGGAATGCAAAAGTGTTCTAGTGAAGCCTAAACGTAATTTATTTTGTAGCTGTTATGATAAAGAAGATACACTACATTAATATTATTTTATTTAGTAAATAAATATTATTTGTTTTTAATAGTTTCTAATTTGACTCCTAAATTTTCGACGATTTGAAGCAAATCTTGCTGTAACTTCCGTGTGTTCTTGTGCTTTGTTCCATCGGTTAACTCCGTGATCTACAAAAAACACATTGTTTTTATATTATAGTTTATATTATTTATTATTAGTTTACATTTTAGCAATTAATATATATACAACTAATTAATATATATTAAACTCGCGCGGGTGGTTTAAAACCAATTGCGAATGAGGTTACGAGGTACAGTTTAGATATCGTGGCACTACAAGAAATCCGCTGGCCAGTGGAGGGCTCGTTAAGAGAAGGTAAGTAGACTAATTGGTATGGAGGGGGTCATTAGAAAAATTAACAACATTAATGAGATCAGTACCCTCTATCTCCAAGTTTTCGAAGAGAAGGTATTCTACATTCCTGGGTTCGAAGTCTCCCGTGATGTGCATAAATCCTCACTTGGACTATCTAAGAAATAGGGTGGCTCCAACTCTCCAAGAGGACTAAGCAGGATCGGAGGTGCCTTTTGAGGACTGAAATACGCAGCGATATTGACAATTTATAAAGGTGTAGTCCTTGGTATGCTGAGGTATGCGTCACCTGGCTGGAATAGGAATCTCTCGCACTGGCAGAAGAGCAGGTTGGCGACAATTCAACGGATGGCTCCTCTGCGAGTCACTAGGGCCTATAAGTCATTGTCTCATGAGGCGGCACAAGTCCTTTCGGGAGGAGTGCCTATCGACCTCCCCTTGCAGGAAGACATTTTTAGGCACCAAATGATGAGGGAAGGGTCGGCGGTCTTAACGGAGACCTTGCGTGCGAGGATCAATGAAGAACCACGGAGGTGGAAGAGCATCATTCATGAGTACACCCTTGACCAATGGAACCAGAGATGGTTAACGACGCCAAAGGGTGCTACACCGAGGAAATATTTCCCAACTGTGAGCTCAAGGTTAGCAGCAAAATGGGTAGTACCTGATTATTGGGCCCAACTACCAGAGTTGGGCAGTAGTTAACTACATTTTTAACTATTAAATACAAGTTAAGTAGTTGCATGGAACAACTACTAACTAGTAGTTGGTAGTTAGATATGTACAACTACTTTTTTCAACTACAATAAAAGTAGTTAGAGTTTTTAACTACCTACTACTAGTTAGAAGAAGTAGTTAAAATGTTTAACTACCAACTACTAGTTGTAGTTACAACTAAAAACCAGTCCTGAACTAATTTTCATGCTCTCCATTCTTTTTATTTACAATTCAATTGTTTGGTTTTCTCCTTCGATGGGCTCTTGTTCCATAACCAACCAATCAAACATAGAATCGAAGAAGTGAGGGAGGGGGGGGGGGGCATGACAGCCAGTCCAGGACTGCTTCTTGGAACAAACACACTAGAAAATAGTTTGAATTTCGCTTTCGTTCACATGGGGGTCCAATATTATGTTATCGGGGCCGGTGTTTTTGAAAAAAATATTCATTTTGTATTTTAGTGGGGGTGGGCATTGGAAAATAGTTAGATTTTCCGATTTCCTTCACAATATTATGTTATTGTGATCAATAACATAATATTGAATAACATAATAATAACATAATCAATAACATAATATTGAAATCGGGGTTCAATATTATGTTATCGAGGTCGTTGTTTTTGAAAAAAATATTCATTTTGCATTTTAATAGCGGGGGAGGGAGGGGGCGCACTTTAAAAAAGTTAGATTTTTGGAGGTTTTTTCACACAGGAGTTCAATATTTTCGAGGACTGTGTTCTTCAAAACAAATTTTCATATCGTATTTTAGTCGCGGGGGGTGGCGCACTAATATTGATAATGATTACCTTTTCGGATTTTTTTCACGTCAGGGTCTAATATAATGTTATCTAGGACAGACGAAAATGGGTGGCGGGATGGCCGAGTGTTTATTCGAAAATAATATTTATTTTGAATGTGATCAAATCATACTTTTTATATTTCTTTTTTATATTTTGTATGAGTATTTATCTTTAATTATGGGTTCATATAATTCTGTTTTTTGTTCCTCCCTTTCCTCGTCTTTTTTTAGGTTATACGGGGTTTCCCGAGCCAGGGGAGTGGGTGGGGGATTGATGCCGATTATTATTAAATGTTTCCTGGCACCGAGTTCTGGCTCCGATTGCTATCTTCGGGTTATCAATCATACGTTACCATGGGCAACGCGTATTTTCTAACGCGTTTGCCCACTCAGCTATCCTCTATCTGTTTGCTAAAATAATATGATTTAAATATTGCCAGGGTTTATTTGGGAATTATTTTTCATTTACCATTTTAAACATTAAATTGTTACATAAGATCAAATTCAAAATAAGTATTATTTTCGTATAAACTGTCCTAGACAACATAATATTAGACCCTGATGTGAAAAAAAAATCCGAAAAGGTATTCATTATCGATATTAGGCCCCGCCCCGCCACTAAAATACAATATGAAAATTTATTTTGAAGAACACCGTCCTCGATAATATTGGACCCCTGTGTGAAAAAACTCTGAAAATCTAACTTTTTTAAGTGCGCTCCCCCCTCCCACAGCTATTGAAATACAAAATATTTTTTTTTTCAAAAACAACGTCCCCGATAATATAATATTGGACCCCCGTGTGAAAGATATCGGAAAATCTATTTCCAAATGCGCCCCCACCCACCACTACAATACTATAAATGAATATTCTTTTCAGAAACCCCGTCCTTTGATAACATAATATTGGATCCCCGTGTGAAAGAAAAACGAAATTCAAACTATTTTCTAGTGCGCCCCTCACCCGCCATTAAAATACTAAAAATGAATATTCTTTTCAAAAACCCTATCCTTGATAACGTAATATTGGACCCCCGTGTGAAAGAAAAACGAAATTGAAACTATTTTCTAGTGCGCCCCCCCTCCTCCAATAAAATACAAAATGAATATTTTTTCAAAAACAACATCCCCGATAACTTGATAACTTAGTAATGGACCCCCGTTAGATAAAAATCGGAAAATGTTACTACTTTCAATATTAAAGAGCCCCCCACCCCTCACTAAAACTTTAAAATAAATATTAATGCTAATGGATACCTGGTCATGATATAATATGCTTAGGTAATGGGGTAGACCGGGGGAACATGAAGGAGTGGCTCACTAATATTCCGAAGTTAATAATATTTGGATAGTCATCACATTTCGATAGTAGTTATTAGTTAAATAATTGTAATTACCAACTACAGTTTGTAGTTAGTAGTTAACATATTCTAACTACTTTTTCTAACTTGTAGTTAGTAGTTGGAAAAATTTAACTACTAACTACAAGTTAAAAAATGTAGTTGCCAGCTGTTAACTAAAAACTACAAACTGTAGTTAGTAATTGTAACTACAATCAAACCAAAGTAGTTGTAGTTCGAAGTTAGTAGTTGTAACTACATTTTGCCCAACTCGGCCAACTACTCACTGGACATGGTGGTTTTCGTAGCAAGCTCTTCGAGTACGGAAAGAATATTGATCCCTTATGTCTTACCTGTGGAGTACCTGAGACCGCCGAACACATTGTCCTGGATTCTGCCGCCTATGAGACATTAAGGGCAAAAATGCTGAGGGAACCAGGTCTCTACTTTTTGGATGAGAGCAGATTCCCTCAGTTAATGACCCAAGAACTATCCGCACTTTAAGGCCTTCGTGAGTGGATGGAAAACAATTTCTGGTCCAACGCATTTCTCGTTGGGCAGGAGAGGAGGTCCTGCTGCAGGAAGACCACCAGATAGGGCAGCTGCAGAAGAGAATGGCGCTTAAATAAGAAGTGCAGGCTGTGTGCATAGCTCATGAAAAATGATGTTATTGTTTTACAGGCAGCAGTTGGTTGCTACCCAGAAATGGATGGCATCCAACTACTGCCAAAACCCCTATTGCCTCTTAGGCACGGTAGGGTTGGAAAGAAATAAACAAAAGTAAAGGTTCGAATTCTCCCTCAAGGTTCAAGAAAACGTGAAACCAGTTTACCATAGAGAATGAGAAGTGTCTTACGCTCTCATGAATCGTATAGAAAAAGAAGCCTCTTTAATCCTTGAAAGAGGCTGGAATTATGAAAATAGTCACCACCAGGGGGGGGGGGTACTCATATTCGTCGATCATATAATTGGCGTCAACGAACGGCTCGTAAACGATGCGTAAAAGATCCACGTATGAAAAGAGCCAGGTCAGAAAATCAACCATATCCTAAACAGCCTTTGCAATTCAAGATACTTCTACCGATTAGCTGGGACAAGGCGTACCTACATATTAAATTCGTCGAACCTTCAGCCGAAATTTAAACCATGAAACACGCAAAGCCGAAAAAACAAAATCAAGACTGCTCCTGCGTAATTAGTGCAAATAATCGACGAATTCTTGAAGTGTCAAAATGTGAGTACTACTTCGACGACATAGTTGGTCATGAGGAATCAAAAGAAAAATGCGTAGCCAATTTGAACGCCTTCCTCAGAAAGCTTCAAAAATTTGATCTGCACCTCAACCGTCAAAGTTGCGTCCTGTTTCAAAAAGAAATTGACTTCTTGGACCACGTTGTCAAGCATAACACTATAGCGAAAGCACCATCGAAAATTGCTACAATCGTATGTAGGTATGCCTGGACCTACAAACACTGAAGCGCTTCGACGATTTCTAGGCAGGGTTACATATTATATCCGCTTCATCAAAAACGCATCCATTCTCACAGCACCGTTACGCAATCTCTTAAAAAACAACAGAAAATTCAAATGGGCAGTTCTCATTCCATGTAATCCACTGCTACTATTTCTTTTATATGCGATGCAAATAAAAGAAACCTACAAACTGATGGTAACAATTGGATTTCCTTACTTTGATAAAATTAAAGTAATTAATTTATTTTGATATATCTGAGAATGATTTGGCAGATTTAATGATTTAATTTAATTAATCTCCCCTTCTCTGGAACATTATAATGGACGACATATTTAAGATAACGGATGAAGCTGAGATCATTGTGTTTGCAGATGATATCCTAGTGCTTTTTAAGTCAAAATACTTTTACCAGCTGCAAGCTCAGTGCAACGATGTTTTACGCAAACTGTCTACTTGGGCACACAATAAAAAATTGGCTTTTCAACCAGAAAAAACTAAATTCGTTATATTTTCGAGAAAATACCACATCCCTAACATGAATATCTTATTAAATGGAAAACATATTTGCCAAGTAAATCAAATAAAATATCTTGGAATAACAATAGACAGAAAATTAAATTGGACACCCCATATCACCAACCTCAAAAACAGATTATTAAAGATCGTTCACGGGCTCTCGAAAGCGGCAGCACTCAAATGGGGCTTGAATTCGGAAGTACTAACTACAATATACACTGCGGCTATTAGGCCAGCAATGACGTATGCCATAGAAATATGGCAAAACGGTCTTTCTTCCAAAAGAAACTTAAAAACACTCGAGTCCATACAAAGGTTAATAGCCATTAAAATCATTAAAGGTTATAGGACCATATCTTATGACGCGTCGTGTATACTCGCTAACATTACTCCGATTTCCATCTTATCTGAAGAAATAGCAAACTTCTTTAAAATAAGGGTGCTGAAACAAAATATTGCGGATTTCCCGATAACTGAAATTGACGAAAGGACTCCTTACGGATCTTGGATACACCCTAAAGATCTTACAAAGCCAGACGTGATAGATACTGAAAGGAAATCGCTTGTTAATATTTTTACAGACGGCAGCAAGGATCAAGACAAAGTAGGTGCAGCCATCGTAATATTCGAAAGGGACCGGTTGATTCACACAGGACGTTTTAAGCTCGGACCAAACTGTTCAAATAATCAAGCAGAACTATTTGCCCTTTTACAAGCCGTGTTATACATTCGAAATTCAGCTATTAAGACATATTGCATTCATACAGACAGCCAAACCACAATACGTAAATTAAATAACATAAGCATACATGAAAACCTTGTTGAGGAAATCAGGCGAGTGTTGATCTCTTGCTACTCCCAAGGCAATCTTATTTCCTTTAAATGGGTAAAAGCTCACGCTGGTATATTAGGAAACGAGCTAGCGGATGAAGCAGCTAAGGCTGCGGCAAGGGACACAGCTCTCCCCATTATCTTCAACAAGGCACCAATCAGCGCAATCAAACACATTTTAAGAACAACAACAAAACAGGCTTGGGACGAAAAATGGGCGACATCAACAAAAGGTCGATATACTTACGAATATATGCAAACATTAAACGACAGGGCTGAACTTAAAAAAATAACATACAAACTAACACAATTTTTGACAGGACATGGTGCAGCCAAAAGTTATCTGTTCAGGTTTAAGCTAACTGACGAGAAAATCTGTACCTGTGACGGACAAAGCGAACAAACCTACGACCACTTACTTTTTAATTGTTCCAAACTGGACAGGTACAGACATAAACTGGTCTCGGCAGTACTATTGAACGGCGACAAATGGCCGCCTTCAAAGAAGGATCTAATAGGGAAATATTTTCCAGAATTTGATGCATTTGTGGACCGGATTGACTTTTCTGAACTATGACACATGCATGCATATGATACATGCATCATATGCATTTACATATATTTTTACGTTTATTGTTTATTGTTTGTATTTTATATTTCTATGCATTGCTTGTTTATGTTATGTTATATATATGTTCACTCTTTTTATGTATGTATTTCATTGTTGTATTGTATTCTATTTTATATTCTATTAGGTATAAATTTTTCATTGTTAAATTTTTATATATGTAAGATATGACAAAAAGCTGTAGTAATTGATTTATGCATGTAGTTAAATACGCGTTATGTCGCAAGATGGCGCGCGTAGAAATAAAATCACTCATTACAGGGTTACTGTAATGAGAAAGAACAATGATTTAATTTTATCACCTGTTTTGGATATATATGTTAATGGGATAAGGAAGTTGTGAGTCAGTTTATATAATGTAATGATGTAATAAAAGGAGTTTTTGTTATAAAGTATCAAGTCCTTGATTAAATACATTATATTTGGCGACGAGGTGTTTGGAGACGTGTTCACTTGAAGATAAGTACTTACTTTTTATTTCTGTATTGTAGTATATTTTTGCAATGGCTTCCAGTTATGTGGGTCATTTGCGGGAATTCAAACTTGATAATGATTGGCCTATATTTAAAGGAAGACTAAGCAGCTACTTTACTTTAAATTCGATAGAAGATGAATATACTAAACGAGCCCTATTTCTTAATACTTGTGACGAGGCCGCATATAAATTAATTTTGAGTTTGTGTGTACCAAAAAAACCGGATGATTTAACATACTCGGAGCTTATCTCAAAGGTTGATAGACATTTTAAGAAATCAGATGCTGGATTTAGTGCGCGATATCGATTTTATAATTCACACCGAGAAAATACCGAATCGATTCCGGATTGGTTGGCTAGAGTTCAAAGTTTAGCGAGTCATTGTTTTTTTGAAGATCAAGAATTTAAAACTATGGTTAGGGATAGATTCATTTTGGGAATGGGAACAAACAAAATAATGGACAGGTTATTTGAAGAAGAGGTTACCTCACTAACCCTTGAAAAGGCTTTCGAAATTGCATTAAACAAAGAAGCTACCTCCTACTTGTACGATTTGGAAGAGGTTAGCTTGACAACTCGGGAAGATTGTCGTGCACAGCGAGTTAGGGTCTGGCCACACATGTCCGCACCGGATCCGCACCGTAGCAATAATACAGGTTATGTTCAGAATATTTTTAATTTAACTTACATATTACCTTTAGTTATGCCTAAAGTGGCCTGTGTCTGACATGCGTGGCTTGAACTTTAGGCATAACTAAAGTTAATATGTAAGTTAAATTAAAAATATTCTGAACATAACCTGTATTATTGCTACGGTGCGGATCCGGACAAGGACACCTCAGAAGAGTTTGTTTGAGGAAAGGAAAACCATTAAAGGTTAGTAGATCAACAAATTTCGTGGAAAATAAATCAATGAAAAATTATTATGATAGCGAGGATGGAGATACCAACTTTGTTTCAGAAAGGTCTTCTATTGAATGTTGCTGTTGGCTCGTTCAACGGCAAGGGTTACTCGAAGTACCAGAAGCCAAAAAATGAAGACCCGCTCTACAATGTTCATGTAGGTAAAGGGATTTCTTCTTTTGATATTCGAGTGTCAGTAGAAGGGGTATCAGTAATCTTTTCGGTAGATACGGGTTCATCTTTAACTTTGATGCCTAGAGTTATTTCGAAAAAAGTTTAACCACATAAAATTGCAGGAGACAAATAAATGTCTGGTCACGTACTGTGGTTCAACGTTTTATCCAATAGGTATATGTGAAGTAAGTGTTAAACTTAACGAAAAAGTTCTTGTGGATCAACCTTTATACATTGTAGATACTAAGGGTCCCCCACTCCTTGGTAGGGATTGGTTTTCGAGCTTAAACTTGAAATTTGACAATGGTAAAGTTTTAAGTAATTTTCAGGTACAGACGGTAGATTCAGCGAGATGCATAGAAGAATTAAAATCTAAGTACCCCACAGTTTTTACCGAGGAAATAGACAGGTTTAATAGGGGTCAAATCAGTATTAATTTGAAGCCAGATTCAAAACCGAAATTTGTTAGAGCGAGACCGTTACCTCATGCAATGAAACAATTGGTTGAAGCGGAGTTGGACCGATTAATGCAACAAGATCTTATTGAACCTGTAGACTATAGCCCATGGGGGTCACCTATTGTCCCAATATTAAAAAAAGGGGGGAAAAAGCAGTCCGGATTTGTGGGGATTATAAAACAACTATAAACCCATGTATTGAAATAGATCAACATCCATTACCCCGCATTGATTCCTTATTCGAAAATTTTCAGGGATGTGTCGTTTTTTGTAAATTAGATTTACGAAGTGCTTATCAACAGTTTGCGTTGGATAAAAAAAGTCAGGAACTGCTTACTATCACCACTCACAAAGGTTTGTTCCGTTGCAAAAGGTTGTGGTTTGGCGTAGCCAGTGCACCTGCAAAATTTCAGAAATGCATGGATAGTGTCTTGCAGTGGCTAGCGGGAACAGGCTGGTTTTTAGATGATATATGGTATTGGTAGGTGCGGCTGACAATGAGACGCTGCTTATACGGCTAGAAGAAGTCCTTAAACGATTACGAGATGTAGGGCTAACTTTAGCAGAAGAAAAATGTGAGTTTTTCAAATCATCGGTAATATATTTAGGGTTCAGAATCGACAAAGAAGGGCTACATTTAGCTGAAGATAAAATAAAGGCGATTGTCGATGCTCCACGTCCCACTTCTGTCAGTGAACTACAATCGTTTTTGGGATTTATCAACTATGTTATTCGGTTTATCCCCCATGCAACTAATTTATTACATCCGTTGTATCAGCAGCTGCATAAAAATTGCGTTTGGAACTGGAACAATGACTGTGAGGAATCCTTTAAGCGGTTGAAGCAGATTGTAGCGTCTCCTATAGTTTTAGCTCATTATAACCCTGACTTGGTTATAAAGGTCACCTCTACTACCTATACCCTCGAGGAGGCACGATTCGGTGTAGCTAGACAGCTTGTTTGTGATAATTATTCTTCTTTCTACTCCAAAGAATTTGTTTTATTTCTTAAGGGGAATGGCATTGAGCAAAAATCAGGCGCCCCGTATCATCCGGAAACCAATGGAGCAGCAGAGAACGCTGTCAAAACAGTAAAGCGTGCAATCCGAAGTTTAATATTATCGTCATCGTCAAAAGAAAAAGATTTATCAATTTTTTTGATGGACTACCGTAATTCCGTTCATTGTACAACAGGTAAAGCACCAGCTGAGCTCCTTCTCGGAAAACTATTGAGGACTCGATTGGATTTACTTCGCCCCGATCCGGTAAGTAATACTGTTCACAAAAACCAAGGCAAACAGGTTGAGTATGCCAGAGGATCAAGAAAGGTTAATTTTAGATTGAAGGACAAGGTGTGGGTAATGGACTTTAGGTGTCCTAGAAGAACTTGGAAGAAGGCGATAATTCAAGAAATGCTCGGACAGAGACGATTTCGCGTGTATGTGCCAGAATTGGACGGATTTTGGATTAGGCACGCAGATCAACTACGCGAGAGGAAGGAAGAAGAAGAGAATACAGATGTTATAGAAGACAAGATCAACTCGAGAAGACTACCAACCCCAAGGAATACAGATGTTATAGAAGACAAGATCAACTCGAGAAGACTACCAACCCCAAGGAATACAGATGTTATAGAAGACAAGATCAACTCGAGAAGACTACAAACCCCAATGGACATGGGACAGGCGAGTGAAAATGTTAGAGCTGATCCAGAGCCTCTAAGGTCGCCTCGGCCTGTTAGAAACTGTCGTCCACCTAGATGTTTAATTGAAGAAATTTGAATCAATATTTTCTTTTATATCTTATTTCCTTTTTTTTTTTTTTTTTTTTTTTTGAGGGGGAAAATTGTAATATTTTTGTATTTTTTTAATGATTTAATTTTATCACCTGTTTTGGATATATGGGTGATTCTCATTTGATTTGACCATTTAACTTTTTTAGAAATTGAATTTTGGGTTTAAAAAAATTCAATCTATATAAATAAAGTTGAAATTCTGTTTGTTTGTTTGTTTATTTGTTCTTTATAGAAATCCATACCGTTTGACCTAAATTCTCCAAATTTCGCTCAGTGGTTCTTTGATACCAGGTGCGAACACCTGTCCATATTAAAATTGCATAACTTCAGCCGATCTTCAGCTAATATTCATTATTCTCCAAATTTCGCTCAGTGGTTCTTTCAGACCAGGTGTGAACACCTGTTCATATTAAAATTGCATATCTTCAGCTGATATTCTTTATTGTTATAAAAATCATAATGATCTCACTTTACAATGATTTTTTTTTTTTTTTTTTTTTACGAAATCGACCGTTTCTTTATATACAGCTATAATCTATGTATATAAAGATGAAATTCTTACCGTTTGTTCTTAATTCTCCAAAATTCGCTCAGTGGTGCTTTGAGACCAGGTGCGAACACCTGTTCATATTAAAATTGCATAACATCAGCCGATCTCTGGGTATATTCTTTATTGTTATAATAATCGTTTTGATATCGCTTTACATTGGTTTTTACGAAATCGACAGTTTGAGTCGATAAAAGTCTCACTTAATAGATTTTAAAAATGAAATTCTCCGGGTGAAACCGGTATACACAGCTAGTTTATGAATAAAATTTGATCTGAATATCATCAATAAGATGTTCAAGAAAACTGACACACTGAACACAGTGTGTCAGTTAGTTCAGTATTAGTATTTTTTATTATTTTTTCTACTCAAAAATGAGTTTTGTGAGGAGCGTTTCTGTATTTTTGTTTATTTATTTTTTGTAATGTTTTTTTTTTCTATTCTCGCTCACTCTCGTCAGTCCATATCACAGCGTAAAAACTCATTTCTAAGGCATCGAATCTTATTTTTATTTTGTTGTACAATAATTACTAGGCTGGCGTCTATTCCTACTCCTTTACTTGCCAAGCTTAGTAGCCTATACTTTCTCGCTAGTTGACCTATGAATAAATCGTTCTGTCAAGGCTTAGGTTTTTTGTCGGATATTTGCAGCTCATTGATCATCTCGTTGTGAAATATATATGCTGCACAGTTTTTACTCAGTCCAGTGTCAAAGATTCACCCATAATTAATTCGTTCAGTGCTTTACATGTTGCTCAAATTTAAAGACTGAGAGGTATTTTCACAAGCTGAGTAGACTGAATATTTTTACAAGCTGCCGATTTGCTTATTTTCTTTCTCTTGGACAATATCTCTTTTTTATTAAGAATATATTTTACATTATGTCCCAAGTCTATTTTTTCTTTTCTCTATTGCTCCTTTCTACAGCTTGTTAAAATGGCTATACAAAAGAAATGAATCATGTAGGCATTTAAACATAACAATAACAACACATTCCCAGAATTGTTTTTCCGTCACGAGCGTTACGTAACACTCGTGACATTTTCACGAAAAATCTCTATTCTTTGCTAAACCAAGTGTCAGACATATATGAGAGGATGAACTCGAATAAATGTCCCTAACCAACATCTTTTACCGGTATCGTTCGGATATTTCAATGAACGCTGATCCATACAATTAACGTATCACTCGTGACAACTAATTTTTGTGGTATACATTATTTTGCATTGGATATCAAATAACTGCCTATTAGATACTTTCTTCACCAAGTTTGCACATCAACTGATAGCCGGTATTATAAACAAAGGTTATCATGGCCACTCCCAACATTTTCAAAGAACATTGTTGCCCAGAATAGCCGACAAAATTCGCCATGAATTTTTCTACTAACCTTGGGGACAGATTCATTTTCCTGATTTACATTCGAAGTATTAGAGGTAACTAAAAATATCATTCATAACTTGATACACCACCGTGTTACAACGAAATACCTAATTGTTCAAATTAATCAATTATCAGGGGTTCATTTCAGGGTGTGGTGAACTAAGCATAACCAGCTTGGGGACTGTAACACTCGTGACATTTTCAAACTTCACATTTTGATATTTTGTTTTTTATGATGCCTAGGTTCATTTAAATGTTACCATCGTTTTGTTATAACAGAAGACTATAAAACAAATATCCAAAAAAATTTTTTGGATATAAAAAAATATCTGAAAAATGAATGTTAAGTTCAGGGACACTAAATGGTCAATTCATATGAGAATCACCCATATATGTTAATGGGATAAGGAAGTTGTGAGTCAGTTTATATAATGTAATGATGCAATAAAAGAAGTTTTTGTTATAAAGTATCAAGTCCTTGATTAAATACATTATAGCAGAAAAAGGTTACAAAAACTGCTTCCAAAGACACCCTGCCAATGTCATACACACACATAGCGAAACAACATCTAAGGGTCTGGCCACTCATGTCCGCACCAGATCCGCACCGCAGTATTAATATAGGTTATGTTCAGAATATTTTTAATTTAATTTACATATTACCTTTAGTTATGCCTAAAGTTCAGGCCACACATGTCAGACACAGGCCACTTTAGGCATAACTAATGGTAATATGTAAGTTAAATTAAAAATATTCTGAACATAACCTATATTATTGCTGCGGTGCGGACATGTGTGGCCAGACCTTAATGCACATGTTATAGTTATATATTTTTGTTTACTTATTTTGTAAATATCTGTCCGTTATTATTCCTAGTAACAAGAATTTTTTAAATACAAAATACGAAAGGATTTAATAATCCAATTAAAGAGAAAAAAAGAATATGATTTCCCAAAACAAAAATTTCTATTTCCGTTAATATGTATATATATATATTTTTTTTTTTTTTTTTTTTTCGGTTGGCGTATTAGGCCTAATGAGACCTTTGGCCGCGCAGTGTGGTCTTTTTACATACATTTGTTTTGCTTGCGGGAGTACAGACAGCCTGGAGGGGGTAGCCCAAACCTCACGTTGCTGCAAGCCATGGGCACCATGGTACAGCGGCAGACTGCCCATAGCTCCATAACCCCCCATTGGGTTATAATAATCCCTTTGGGGCCAATTTGGCAGTGTCCTTCCCACCGATGGCGTCAGTTCTCTCGGGTTCAAGGACAGTGACAAACTGGTCTAGGTCCAAGGATTATGGTAGCTCAGAGTCAGCAGGCCCCGAGGACCTATATTTCTTTCCATGAAGCATACCGTCCCTGAACCAAACCTCCGGGCGGTTACTGACATCCTGGAAAACTACACCACGATTCTCGATGAGATACACGGGGAAGGTTCATCACTCCTACGCCCGGTCGGTGTGAGTCGCCTCCAGTAGGCTGCCGTCCTCACATACCCGGGGGTGGGGGTAGACTTGGACTGCGTGGTTTTTATTGGTGGGCGGTCACCCGAATGGAGCGGTCAACCATCCAAGTACTGACCACGATGGACGTTGCTTAACTTTGATTATCTATTGCAAGCGCCCTTGTCCACTCGGCCATCCCGGCCCATATATATATATATATATATATATATATATATATATATATATATATATATATATATATAAAACCTATCGTTGGAAAGCTTAGAAGTTAAGAAATAATAATATTCAGTTTACAATATGGTAATATATATGTATAATCTATCGTGAATGGTAATATATATGAACAATCTATCGTTGGGAAGCTTAGATGTTAAGAAATTACAATATTCAGTTTACAATATTGTAGGTCTCTGAAGCGAAATATTTTCGTACCAGGACAATAATAACTTCTACTTTCAGATTATTTAACACAAACTATTGGTTTTCGAGGTATTAATAGCGACTGTCTTATAATTAAATATAACATAAAGGATTACAAACAACATTTTTAATTTCGTTTTACAAAGATAACACAAAGAGAACGGTTAAGAGAGAAGACGCGAGAGAGCGTTGTCAGAGCAGGCGCTCAAGATGGTATCGATCGTAATAAAACATATGGCGATTCCAAATGGGTCAAAGGTAAGTTCCAACAAGCACTTAAAACACGATGGAAACTCTTTCGCATGCGCACTAGGCCTAACCGCTCGTTGTTAACTATAAAAGGCTTACAGTGCATTCGAAAAGGGTTTTCAAAGTGTTTTGAGAGCTTGAAAATTTAGTTCTCGTTTATTATCGGCCGATGTTATGAATTCTTTCTATCTACTCTTATTATATCGTCAAACAAATCACCGAAACTTAGCCGGACTTTTAATCCTTAACCGGAATAAAATCATTTTTTTATGTAAAAAAATGATTACAAGTAACAAAAGAACTGAAGTATTGATATAAAATATTGCTCTAATCTACACTCAGCGTCAAAATGTTAGACACACTTCAAAAATTTGTATCCCTACTTTACCCCATCTTTTCAAATTACCCCTAAAACAGTATTAAAATAAGCTATCACTCACCGGAAGTTAATCAGCAGCCTGTTTATATTTTGGTTATCAGGCCAAAGGTACCTACATTTTTTTACTTTCACTTACCTATATATGAAATATGTAGTAAGTGGAAGTATTGCGATCGTGAAAAATTTCGACTTCCGGTTTTCAACGGAAATACACGTTTTGGGGTCTCCTGAGTCCAAATAACCAAGTCCCGCGAAATGGTCTGTGTGTGTGTGTGTGTGTGTGAGAACAGACTAGCTCAAAAACTATAAATCGTACGAACCTCAAATTGGGTATTTGGCGTATGAATATGACCGCGATGTGACCGCAAAAATTTCATTAAAATTGGCCAAACGGAGGGGGTACTTTATTTAATAACTTTTTAAGTTTTTTTCGATTTTCTGAAAAACGGCTTTAACGATTTTGATTAAACTGAGTATTTGATCTATTTATATGCCCGAGATATGACTGTAAAAATTTCTTCAAAATTGATCAACCGGAGGGGGGACTTTACTTAATAAATTTTGTATCATTTTCACGTGTTTTTTTTTATTTACTCAAAAAACGGTTTTAACGATTTTGATCAAACTGGGTATTTGATGTATGTACGAGTATATGCCAAATATGCGATAGCCATTATTACATCAAAATTGATCAACCGGAGGGGGGACTTTACTTAATAAATTTTGTATCATTTTCACGTGTTTTTTTTTTTTTACTCAAAAAAGGTTTTAACGATTTTGATCAGACTGGGTATTTGATGTACGTATATGCCAAAGATGTGATAGCCAACATTTCATCAAAATTGGTCAAACTTTCATAATTTTTTTTCCAATTTTTACCTTCTTTTTTTTATGATCTCTAAAGCGGCTTTAACGATTTTTATCAAATTCGTCATGTTTAATGAAAATTAGGTGTTCTTTAATATCAGGTAAGCTTTATCATTATTAAAATGTTCTGAGTGGGCTTTTCTTTTTGGGGGGGGGCCTTTTTGTTTGTTTGTTTCTTCAAAGTCCCTTTTGTTTTTGTTTATATGGAGAAATTAACTGTCTCTCGTTACGCCTAAATATGAGATATGAAAAAAATAAAGAAAACATAAAGAGGGGAAAAAAAGAAAAATATTCAGTCAACTCATAAAACTCTTTGAGCCCACGCATGCGGAGTACGCCTTTAATGACAGACCATTGTTCATAATTAAAGCCGTTCTGTTCATTTGAGAAGTGGCAATTAACAAAACGCATTAATTTCTAATATAAGTAAGTTGGTAAGTGAAAGTTGTGTGTTGCACGCACGCACCAGATTTTTTATTTTTCAAATTAAAGTTAAGGCGCGTCAAAATGTAAGACATGCTCCTGGTAAAATTAAATAAAACTCATTTTAATACCTCTTGGCCTTCCAACCACCATTTATTAATTCAAAAATTCTGTTTAGTAATGAATCGTACAATTGTTTGATTGTTTATTGAGTTAATTGTTACTATGAAGCCAGAATTGCAGATTTCAAATCCTCAATTGTTTTGGACTGTCTTGACTCACAGCACACTCTTATTCAAAGAGTTTCCCAAACATTTTCGATAATGTTTAGGTCTGAGGAGATAGCAGGCCAGTCTAATTTAGCAATTTTGTTGCGAGTAAACCAGTCTTTATTAATTTTTACTGAACGTATTGGGGCGATATCTTGTTGGGAAACTGGTTAGTCTACAGACATGTCATTAAAAGTCAGCTTTTGTTCCTTTAACAACTTCTTATATTTAGCTGCGTTTACTCTTGATGAAACCAATACCAAATTTCCTTCCTTTTTTTAACCAATTGATGCCCATAAAACTTTTCCTCTTCCCATTTGAGGCCTTGATAAATTTTTTTCTTCTTTTCTTAAGTCCTGAAAATAATATGAAAATCCATCTGGCCCATCTAGTTTGAATTTTTTTTCATCACTAAAGATGACTTTCTGCCACTCCTTAGTCCAAGACATAGTTAAGAGTACAAGCAATCTGTGCTAATTTATGATGGGTACTCAAACTTGGCTTTCTTTATCAATTTTTTCTACCTATTGTTTATGACTTTTTTTTAATACTCTTTGGCCATTTCTTAGTTTTGTTTGAACTCCAGCTTCCTCAGCAATTGCTCTTGCTGTTTTCCAGGAGTTGGATGCGATTCGAAGAATATTCCGTTCCTCTCATTATGTCAAAGCAGGGGGCCTCCCGGTTGAACGGTGGGTTCCACATGTCTCACCGTGCCAAATGAACTTTGCGACCGATGAAAAACTCCGATTGATTTGGCGGGCTATTTCCCCTGGAGCTCATCCCGTCCTTGTGGAGTGAAAAAATCAAATGGCGCTTTTCTTCGGAGAAACACTTATTTTTTCCCAGAACACATGTTCTTTTTAGGCCTATTTTGAAATCAATTCAACATAGCAGTGAAGTAGAAATGGTATTGTAACGATTTCAACTCAAGAGGATAAAGAAATTAGTAAATAGCAACAAGTATATCATGTGTTTTGACGCATTTAAAATGCCAATATTTACTGATATTGAATTTTAATAAGCCTCAAGGTCTCAGAAGATTAGCCTCATTCCAATATCATAATATATACTTTAAACTGTGCTTAAAAAAAATAGCCTCAATAAAAAATAAAGAAAACAAGAAAAGTTTTCTTAATTTCAAATAATTTTTTCTTCCGCCTCCAATCCCATCTAAGATGATTAATTGTCCCATTTTTTTTTTCTTTTCTCAATTTTTTCTCTAAGTTACGATAATGTGCCTGGCTGGTGGCACTTACAGGATTCGCTACTTTCCAGTAGATGAATACGACCATATTATAAAAAGTTGTCATCAAGCAGCATTTGAAGAAATCGGCATAAAAAATAAAACATCAGATAAATACTGGAGGAATAGGGTAGCGGAGTTGGTAGAAGAAACCAGAAAAACATATCAAGCTCTCTACTAGAAATGTAATAATATTAAACGAATATAAGATATTAAACAATGAATTCAAAATAAAAAAGAGAAAAGCTATGAATCAGTATGGAAGAGAAATTGCCAGTTGATTGATAGTTGTATGTATGGACAGAAAAGAAGAGAGACGTGGGAGAGGCTTAAATCCGTGAAATCAACCTGTAAAGTTAAAGTTTTTGTTTTGAGATAACTTAAATTTTTGTTTTAAATTTTGTTTTTGAGATAACTTAAAGGAATTTAAGTTATCTCTCCTCAGAAGTGGATGGGCTACCTTTTAAAACTATGGGCAGAGGAAAGAACTATGTGTAAAGAGAACTTTGTTATAAAAGTCACTGAACACGTTTTTGCAGAGCAGGTATCGATGGCAGAAATGGAAGCCGCTCTAAAAGAAATGAAAAATCAAAAAGCGCCTGGACCAGGAAGCCTACCAATGGAGCTTGTCAAGTCAGGACCAACGTGTTTGAAGGAAACAATAGCTGATTTGTTCACACAGTGTATGAATCAAAGTGAAGCCCCTTCAGAATGGTTAACCGGTCACAGAACGCCTCTCCATTAAAAGGGAAACAAGAGTGATTGTTCGAACTATCGAGGTATCACTGTTTTAAGCAGTATGAGACGGCTCTATGGTCGAGTTTTGAAGAACAGATTGAAGGCGCAGGAAGTAGAACGGTGTATATCAGAGGGACAGGCTCGTTTTAGAACAGGAAGATCTTGTGCGGACATGTGTTCACCGTTACACAATTGCTGGAGAAGAAATTGACTTGCGGCCGTCAAGTTCACTTCGCTTTTATTGTTATTAAAGAAGGATACGATGCCGTTCCATTTAACTTCTATAGATGACATTGGAAAAAAAGGGAATCAGCAATCATGTTATTGTCACAATTAAAAGCTTATGTTGCGGAGCGGAAGCTAAGCTCAAAATAGGAAAATTGGTCACTGATTCGGAGTGCTCTCTTCAAGTATTTGGAAATTTACATAATAGAACCTTGAATAATTTACATAAGGGAAGGCTTGAGGCCGATATAAAGGAAAAGATTGCCAAGGAAAAGAAGGTTATCGGCATGATGAAATCCGTGTTGTGGAGCCCAAGTGTTTCGCTGGAACCCAAAAAGAGGATTTTTCATTACTTTTTTGAAGCTGTAACCCTTAATGGTTCGGAAATGTGGGTAATTGGACCAAGAGATGCAAAAAGGCTGCAGGCTTTAGAAATGGACTTTTGGAGAAGGAGTTGTCGCATTTCAAGAATTGAGCATGTGAACTGCCATCGTTAAAGCGGAAACGATAATTCACAAAATTGGCACCAAGCAGCTACATTGGCTTGGTCCTGTGAGAAGAATGGATGTGGCCAAAAATGGTGTTGGATTTTGTCTTGGAGAAAAGAAGGAAAAGAGGCCGCCCAAGGAAAACTTGGCTGCAAGTAATTGAAGAGGAGATGGCAGCAAGAGGCTTGGCGGGGGGAGATTGGGAAGACAGAGAGTACTAGCAACAAAATGTTTTGGGTCACGGCATATGACCGAAGATTGTAAAAAGCCGAAATTAAAAAAAAAAAAAATCTGGTGCGTGCCCGCAACTTAACACAACTTTCACTTACCTACTTACTTAGATTAAAAATAGATGTGTTTTGTTAATTGCCACATCTCATAGTCACACATTTTTTAATTATTAAATAAAAGATTTTACTTATGATGATTCGACAATGCAAGCATAATACTCCAAGTCGTCTGATTTTATATTTCTCTATGTAGTTGTTGAAAAATTCATTTAGTTACCCTGAAACAAAAAATTTCCATTAAATTAACAGAACGGATTTAATTATGAACAATGGTCTGTCATTAAAGGCGTACTCAGCATGCGTGGGCTCAACGTGTTTTATGAGTTAACGGAATATTTTTCTTTTTTTCTCCTCTATATGTTTACTTGATTTTTTTCATATTTCATATTTAGCCATTTCTTCTTTTTAGGCGTAACACAAGACAGTTCTATTTGCTATAATTTCTCCATTTAAACGAAAACAAAGGTACTTTATAGGAAAACAAAAAAAGGGCCCTTCCCCATTTAAGCCCCCTCAGAACATTTTAATAATGATAAAGGTTATCTGATATTAAAGAACACCTAAGTTTCATTACACATGACGAATTTGATCAAAATCATTATATCCGTTTTTGAGATAATCGAAAAAATAAGGTAAAAAAGTTATGAAATAAAGTGCCCCCTCCGTTTGACCAATTTTGATGAAATGTCGGCTGTCAGATCTTTGGCATATACATACATCAAATACCCAGTTTGATCAAAATCTTTAAAGTCGTTTTTGAGTAAATAAAAAAACACGTGAAAATGAGACAATTAAGTAAAGTGCCGCACGGTTTATAGTTTTTGAGTTAGTCTATTCACACACGCACACACAAACACACACGCACACACACACACACACACACACACACACACACACACACACACACACACACACACACACACACACACACACACCCAGACCATTTCGCGGGTCTTGGTTATTTCGACTCTGGGGACCCCAAAACGTGTATTTCCGTTGAAAACCGGAAGTCGAAATTTTTCACGATCGCAATACTTTCCCTTACTAGTGAAAGTAAAAATTTAATTTTTCATTTTATGAAAACATTTCAAATCAAATGTTGGGATGAACATTTTAAAATTTATTTGTTTTTGAGTTTGAAATACACCTTTAATTTATTTTTAATCTAACCAAACCATTGTCAAATGAGCAGTTTAACTGAGCGTCGTGGCTGTATTCAGTGCATGCACGAATAGTCACTAAAACCCAGACCTTGGTGGCTAACCTTTCCTAAGACAGATATCATTGAAACATCTGAAAAGTTTTTTATACTGCGGTATCCGACTTCGCTCTGGGAGCTGTGAGATAGGTAAAATGAAAGAATAACAGAAAAACAGACCAAAATTGATCATGATTAGATTAATAATATAGGAGTCATATGAAATGAAATATAGAAATGAAATGAAATATGAATATAGAAAAATTCATACCATCTTGAACATTTTCAATATTAGTGGTAAATTTCGAAATCTCAGAGTCTGCCCAGATAAGATTTAGGTATAAGAGACCCTACATGGGTTCTCTTAATGTGTTTTCTTCCCTATTCTCCCCCTGGATCGGGTGCTGAAAAATTATTTTGGCAGCAAATATGACTTGTTATGTACCGTTTTTTTATGGTTTTTATGAAACCGTTCTCGTGACCATGCAGTTAATAGTTAAAAAATTATACTAGAGTATAGTTGAAAAAATATTTTGCGGCTGTACGATGTCACAATATGACAGTCACATTTAAAAAAATGATTATTAGAATACATATATACTTTTTAAATAAGGCCAAATATCTAGGTACGCTTTGAATTATTCCGGATTTTTTAAAATCAGGAACTCCAGGAACAAATCAGTGGGTTGATGGTTTCGTATTTCAGAAGGGAGTGTTTTATCTTATTACTTATCATGAATCCTGGTCCAACTTGGTTTCGTTTTTGCCCACTGTTGATAAGAAGATAATCCTTCAGGCTAATCATCTCATTATCCTTCCATCGTATCTCCTGTAGTGCTGCTACATCTGTTGTACACCTTGCAAGTTCCTCCTCGAAGTTTCTACTTGCTGAGATCTGGAGGAGGCTTCTTGTATGTTTTTTTCGAGTTCACGCCTAGGTCTTCCCATTAAATCAATTCGGTTATTTCTTCGTATAGAGTTCATAACTATTGTTAGTTTTACAGGGTCGGGTTGCTAGCACGACGCCTATCCATCCACCAACCTGGAGGGCCAGGAGCTTTGTGATTGAGGTTCTCTTCCTCTAGGCGTGTTCCATTCACTTCGACTGAGGAGTCACGTCAAGCACATGCTAGTTTTGGTCTACCCCATGTATTTTATTTCCATGGTGCCATCCATATCTGGAAGACGTATCCGCCACCTGATGAAGCGCTCGATGGAGGACTAACAACCTCAAACGGTGGATAGGAGGTATAGGGCTACAAAATTTTCTTGATCGTACTTGGAGTCGTTTTTTGAGTTTTATCAACACGCACATTGTTTTCTTTGCTTTATAATATATGTTGATATTGGTTATTGCAAAATAATAGTATTCGCCTTTTAATTTTTCACTTAAAGTTAAAAGATTAAGGTCAAGATTTTTAATTATTTGTTTAACAGAATGTCAAACACAAGAGGTAAAGATAGATATATTAGTACGTATCAGAAAATAAAATCAATTAGTTACAGAATAAGGTTTGCGGTACCCGAAAAAGATTACACGAACATTATTTTTCGAAAAGTTGAAAATTTGTTTTTAAATGTTTAAAAATATTTTGACCTAAGTTAGCTGAATAACAATAATAAAACTGATATTTTCATAAAATAGTAGTAGATTACTAATATATCAATCACTAAAAGCGACTTTCGAATTAATCTACTTAAGAGTTTTTCTGTAAAAATGTACCTTCCTATAGACTTCTTTCAGTACATAATAATGTTCACACTCTTCTTCTTCAATGGCCGCTTCCAATTCCACAAATCTTATTTTTTCTTTCTCCTCTTCAGTTTTTGTTTTCTTCTTCATAAACATCCTAAATTTTATTCAGCTGATTATTTATCAGTTACCTATGTTGCGTTGTTTATGGACACTCAACTATTAAGGTCATTAGCGCCAGTTACTAAGGTATTGCGATTCAATCGATTAAACTAAGGTAACTACAGGAATAGAGCTACACAAAACTACCGTCAAACCGAGGGGATATTCAAAATAATTTTACAAGAGAAAATATATACTAAGTTAATTTTAATCGCATATACATTTGTAAATTTTGTTAACCTTAACCCCGGACCAATTGAGTCACTGAGGTCGAAGTTACTCAAGAAAACTGGTCTCTACTTAATCACGGAGAACGAGTTCCCTGAGTTGATGGCCGAACAAAACTACCCATATTACAAAGCATTAGTATATGGGTGAAACGATGTTCTCGGACAAGCTGTCTTCAACCTTGGAAGACCACAGCAAAGACCACCTGGCTGAGGCCTCTGAGGCCTTTAAAGAAGGACGAAGAAAATTGGAAATAGTGAAAAACGGGACGTAATGTCTTGGGACTACATGAGAACATGCTGGTGTTTTCATGTTGTCAACACCGGTGTTGCCGGGAGGCAAGGTAGGGTTATAAAAAATAATGGTGGATATAAAAATAAAATTAAAAGAAAATAAAACCCCATACCAATTTTTCCTTATTAAATATGCGGTTTTTACTGAATTTCTTACTAACTCAAAACCGCACGTGAATATAATTTTTCGTATTATCATTCACTGATGAAGCTCCTGAAAGAAAGAGACTACGACTGCTTCGAGGAGGTTTATTGTGTGGATACGGATTAAGGTCAGGTCATACATAGCTGCACGGTCATGTATCGGATCTGATTCAAATACGAAGGATAGATAGTAACGAGACGGTTGACCCGATGTTGGGCATGTGCGACCGGTTACTATCCATCGTAAATGAATCAGATCCCATACACGCCCGTGCTGCGGTGAGGTTATGTGTGAACAGACCTTTATGCCGATATTTTGGCGTTCCCGAAGACCGGAAAGTCGGCTTTCATTCTGGATAATGAAAGCCGTGAAATATAAGTCTAATGACCTCGATCAGGCGAGTAGGGTTGAGGAGGAAAAGAAAAATATATATGAAAAATGGGGAAGAGAGAAAGAGACTTCGACTGCTTCGTGGAGGTTTATTGTGTTGTTACGGATTAAGGTGAGATCACACATAACCGCCCATGCATATCTGCATGCATGCAAATGCATATGGGTCGTTTTAAAATTATAGGTTATTTTTATCTATACTTTTTTCAAGAAAAAAATCTTTCATTTTCGTCGAGAAAGCCTCTATATCGGTCTCTTAACTAGCCCTAAAAGCACGCTCACACTTCAGTGGATATTTTGGGAAATATAGGCTTTGAAACTTTTGAGAAACCCATCGTTTCTAGAGAGTTAGAAATAACACGTAAAAATAAAAAAATAAAATAAAATAAAAAATAAAAAAAGAGAAAAAGAATAAAAAAGAGATCTATTTACTAATTCAATAAAATTTTGAGAACCATACATTATTCCAAACGCGTTATTTTAATCTTCTGTAAATTTGTATCATTTTTTTTCCTTCTTGTTTTTCTGGGAGATATTTTGGAATTTATGCTGATCATCAAACAGGAATTCGTGGTATCCCAATAAATATTTTTCGTACTCGAAACAATTGAATTAGCTCAAGCGTCTCATGGCCATTCTGTGGGTGTCTTCTTTCCTATAGACCACTTGAAGAACCTTCATAGTGCCACGGAAGGAAGGGAGGTAAAATTTCCTTCATCGATGTAATATCTTGACCATTAACCAAGCTGATGTTTACATACTTTATATTACTTTGCAAAACTTCCACGAAGCGATGGAAGCTTTCAACATCTTTGCCTTGAGCAACTATTCGATCTGCCGTCCTTTTCAAGACACCTCCTACCCCATCAGGAGCGCCCTTCCCATGTCCAGCTTCCATGTAATTCCAAGTTGCGAGAGACAAATCCATAGATTGCTGAAGTGCTCGAGCAAAGAGGAAAAATATTGCTTTATTTCGATATTGTGTGGCAGGACTGTCGGTTAAAAAGTGAATAACACGGATTCTTGGGACTGCGCTTTATAATCTCTAGGATAGGCTGGAGGTGAGCCCAAACAGCCGCAGGACCGTGATCTAGACATAGATTGCACATAGATTGGGTCATCAAATTGCTGCATGCATGTTTTTTGTAATATATCTGAGATGTGTGGAGGGTGTACTGTTAACGACTTCCCCCGAAGTGAAATGATTGAATTTCGGAAGCATATTTCATTGCATAATTCTCACTAAAGTCGCAGTGAATCAATCCCTCGTTCTCCTTTAGTTTTGTCTTTAAAGATTTAATTGCCCGAAACTGATAAATAACATTGCCCTAGTGGAAGAGGAACTTCTTGAATTCAACTTCAAAAATATTTGTTGCCTCCATTGAAGAAACAGTGAACCTCTCCTTAAAAATATGTTTCACTATTCGAACTTTCTTGTTTTTATCTGTGCAACCATCAGTTTTTGTTACCCACTTATAATAGGTTATTTCAATATCTTTTTCAAAGGGCATAAAAGGAATCTGTAAGTTCTTACATTGACCGCAGTTTCTCTGTGGACATTCTACATTACTAATATCACATAAAATGTACCATGCGAATTCTTAAGCATGTGAATTATCGATAATTTTAGCTTTGAACAGAGCCGCTACAAGCAATTCAATGTTACAATGTTGTTTACACATGCAGGTGTCTCTATCTGAAACCTTAAGATGTACTACCCAAAAGGGCTTTAGTTAGCAAAAGGATGCATAGCTGATTTTATAATCAACTTGTTTTAAAAAATTTATATAACGATTTTTCAGAGAATCGACCAAAACTCTCTTCTGTTTTTTTTTTTTCTTGTGCTTGTTCACACAGTGCTTCTTCCCTGGCATAATTGAGAAACTTCATCTCCTTCAAAACACATAAGAAGGTCCTGTTTGACCATGCTGTTGATTTTTCTGACTCGTTCCTTCAGCTGCTTATTATTTGTTAGCAGGCGAACGTTATTAAACACCTTAGTGGATATAGTTCCAGAGATCAGAAAGTTGGTTGTATCGCCTCAAAATTCCTGCATTGCCTGCTAAAAATTTTCCGAATGCCCTCTTCTCACACCTACCGGATAGATGTTTGTAAGTTTCCGATAAATGATGCCTAATTGCTTCGCCAAAAATCAATTTCCGTCGTATCTCACTCTTGTCATCGCGTTTCAACACACTAGAAACAACTCTTCTTTGTGACGTCACATTAAAAATACTTCGCCGCTGCTGCCAGTGTTTTTGACTCCACATGTTTACTTGTTTCCTAAGAAATTCTAATTGTTTAGCCTTTTTATTTATTACTCGAACTAACTTTGACCGCTCTTATCAAATTTTTTTCCGCCCACTATTTATGCGACCGTCAGCTTGTTGATGTGGTGCAAAATAGCCTCGGTCGCTAGAAGAAGGAGTTTGCGCATTTAAATGCGTAGTATTCACTCTTTTTTTGTCGTAACTTCTTTTCGATTTGGCTCTCCATGATTTGCGTATCTTTTTTAACTCCTTTGGAGTCATTTCCTTCACTAAATTCACCTGTCTTTTTGCTTTTTTCACCTGATACTTCTTCCTTTATTTTTTTGCTTCAATGGCGGCCAAAACTGGATCACTCTTGATCCTTTCCCTCCTCTTCCTTGCATACTCTTTCCATTCCTCTTTTGATACTACCTTCTTGGTTGGAGCCATGCACTGCAGTAAGCGACAGGAGGTTTCCTGAAAAAAGTAACATGTTTACGAAATGATTTGAAAAGAAAAAACAATTTACCAAATCCAATTGTCTGCATTGTTCGATTTTTTTTTTAATTAATTAATTAATTTTCACCTCAGCACATTCCAGATTGCATGATGATAATATGAATAAACTTTATTTTGAATGCCCTTTTCGAACAAAGGACTTTGACCGAAAAGGGCTTGAATAGGTTATGACGAGGTGGTAGCGATATACTGGATAGTGAAACAATTTAGAGTAGGATATTAGAGAAAATATTAACATTAGGCTGGAACTGCTTTTGCAATTAGGTAAAAACGCCCCTCCTTGCGCCTCCTAGCTTACCGCTAGCGTACATAGGCGTCTTAGTCCAGCTTAAAACCAGAATAAATCCGAAAGTTTTGAAACTTTGCACACTAATTTGTAGGGCCCTAGTGATGAATATACCAAAAGTCCTCATGAATTGGAGGCGAGCTCTAGCGGCAATTAACGTAAATAGGGCACTTTTTTAGGATTTTCGTCAATATCTTGAGAACCGTTGGTCGAGAGGTAAAATTTTACTATTTACAAAATTGAAGCTTGTCAAATTTGCAACAAAAATGATTATATACATTTTCCTTGTATTCCCAACGGTTACCGAGTTAAAGGACAATAAAAGATAATGTTTTTCTAAAAAAAAGTCGAGAAGCGCACGATGGCCTGTAACTACCATAGTATTTCACCTAAATGTCATTGAAATTGTTTAAACATTATCGCTGGTTTTTAGTATTAATTAATAGGAAGATAATTATAGCGCAATAGGGCACAAGATAATTAACGAAAATGGAGCACTTTTTTGGGATTTTCGTCAATATCTCGAGAACCGTTGGTCGGAGGTAAAAGTTTACAATGTACAAAATTGAAGCGTATTAAATTTGCAACAAAAATGATTATATACATTTTTCTTTTATTCCCAACGGTTACCGAGTTACAGGACGATAAATGTTAGCGTATAAGGCATTTCTGGCAATATTCCACAATGTTGTATCAATATTTTGATTACCTAGGATCATTGAGGAGATAAAATTCAAAATCTTGTGAAAAAAGGACAAGATCTTTATTAAAATTACAGAACAACTACTAAGGTGGCCAGGCATACGCCTTTTTTTTATGTTCCGCCATTCCTTTTGAAATATGCAATCCTTGGGGACAAGGAAAACGTCAGGAATATTCCTTAATATCCGATCGCTTTTTACTTGAAAAAAAAATAATGTTAAATCTACTTTTTCAAGACCTTCGGAAGTCAGTAGAGCAACTACATGTTTCCTATAAAAATCTTTTAAGGAATCACTTTAAATAATACTCTAAAAAGTATTAAATCTATACTGCTCATTGTTAGTAATATTTTTTAACTATGGTGTTATTAATTCACTGATTTCTTTAGGGGGAGGGTGATATTTTAGATATTGGTCTGCATTTTTCAATATATATTCTTTATTACCACATTTAAAAATAGGAGTAACTGTACTGGTTTTCCAAAGTATAGGAAAAAAACTATAGTTTAATGACAAATTAAACAAGCAGTTGATTCATTTGACTAAATGATACCTGTATTCATGTAATAGTTTGAGTGAAATACCGCCAGTCTCTATAAAGAATTCAAGTTTTTCAAATAGCATTTTGAAAATATAAACTTTAACTACCCTTTTTAAAAATAAAAATAAAATAAAACCTTTAACTACACTTTATATGTGTACATACAAGTATACATACACTTTATTAATAATTTACACTTTATTAATATTATGACTATAGTTAACCTTGTCTTGCTTAAACTATACCGATTCCCAGCCCCCCCCTACAAATAGCAAATAATCCTAAAAAACTATTGTTATTTTATTATTATTATTTTGTGTTATATTATGTTTGATTAATTTTTTATTAAAACGAACCGCAAAATCTTAAGTAATTGATTACAATCGTTTATAATATATAATATAATATACAGGGTGTTTCGGAATTGCACGTCACTATTTTAGGTACGTGTTCTCTAACACAAAATAAACAAAAAAGTTCATATTAACATATATCTCAAACTCATTTATTAAACAGATATCAAAGGTTAAAGATTTATTATTTATTTACTGCATTAAGACTGACTGTACAACGTTTAACGTGTTTAATACGAAATAAAAGGTTTTAATCACCTGATAAACAAATGAACGATAAGCAATGACAGTAGTTGCTCATCTGTTTGTCTAGTTCTGTGTGTTTTAGTGTGAGTGAATCTTGTGACACAGTTCAATTTATGATTATCATGGGAGATACCACAAATTTATTCACTTTTGATGAACAAACAGACATGCTTTTAACTTATTGCGAGGTACATACAAACGGTGCTGCTGCTGTTCGAAGATATCGTGAAAAATTTCCTAACCGAAGAATACCAAATCGTAAAACGTTTGAGGCCATTGAAAGACGTCTTAGGGATAATGGTACGCTAAAACCTATACGAGTGAACGCCGGTCGACAACGATTTCGACGAACTGCAAACGTAGAAGAAGAAATACTCGATGCTGTTCAGTTATCTCCTACTACTAGTACCAGAAGATTGTCACGTCGTTTCGATGTTTCCTCTACCAGCGTATGGCGAACTTTACGCGAACAACAATTATATCCATTTCACGTATCAAGTAGGCAAGATTTGTTACCACAAGATTATAACAAGCGCAGAAATTTCTCCCAGTGGGTAATTCGACAATGCACACGAGATCCTAACTTCCTGAACTGCATTTTGGTTACTGATGAATCTTGCTTTACAAGAAACGGGATTCTTAATTTTCGAAATACCTATACTTGGGCCGAAGAAAACCCTCATACGACTGCTGTTGGACATTACCAACATACATTCTCTTTAAATGTCTGGTGTGGTCTTCTAAGCGACAAAATCATCGGCCCCTTCTTTTTGCCACCTAGGCTGTCAGGTATATCTTACTTGCATTTTTTGCAAAATAATCTGCATGATATTCTAGAAGATATTCCGCTAGGCATTAGGCAAAGGCTGTGGTTTATGCATGACGGTGCTCCAGCTCACTTTTCTCATAGTGTCACTGATTATTTAAATGCAACTTATGGAGACCGATGGGTTGGTCGAAACGGACCTGTTAAATGGCCACCACGATCTCCGGATTTAACGCCATTAGATTATTTTGTGTGGGGCTGGATGAAGTCTATGGTTTATTCTGCGGCAGTTGACACGCAAGAAGAGCTAAGAAATCGGATCGTGGAAGCCGCGGTAACTATCAACCACCATCCTGATGCAATACGAAGAGCCAGAGAAGCATGGATTCGTCGTGCTGAATGTTGCATTCAACAAAACGGAGGCGCCTTTGAACATTTACTCTAAATGTTGTAATAATAATAAATAAATAGTAATAATAAATCTTTAACCTTTGATATCTGTTTAATAAATGAGTTTGAGATACATGTTAATATGAACTTTTTTGTTTATTTTGTGTTAGAGAACACGTACCTAAAATAGTGCCGTGCAATTCCGAAACACCCTGTATAAGGTGTGATGATATAAACTTTATATTATCACACCTTGACAATGTCAACTTAAGGCATGACAAACAATCTTCAGAAAAACCATCATAATCGTTCAAGAAAACCCCCCAAAAACCATAAAATCTTTACTAATACTATTTTAAGTTTTGAATTAATTTTACAATAAACAGTAAATTAATGCGTTATTAGCAGGTCCAGCCCGGGATTTTCCCCTGTCCTTGTATATCCGATATCAACTTTTTGTCAACTATCGATAGTTTTAGTCGATAGTATCGAAACTATGGATAGTTTCCTAACCCTACTACTAATACATCTATACGGCAATTCTGAACACAAATTCAAAGAATCACAAAAAAAAAAAAAAAAAAAATTCAACAATAGAATTTGATTCATAATAAAGTACATCAATTACTGTGCAACAACAACAATAAAAATAAAACACCCAATCAATACCTAAATTTATATAAAATCAGAAAAAATAAAAATATAATAAACAATTTAATAAATAAATAATATATCACATAAATTAAATGAATGAATAATATACACATAGATGTCTCCTCAATAGTTATTGGTATAACTACTACCCTATATGAGGTGACGTATTATTCCCAGGAAGTCCAGGACTATAGTTTCTGACAACCTTCCGGTACGATAATATCTGGGTAGATTATGAAAATAAAATCCTTTAACCTATGAGATGTATTATAGGTTTTATTTTTGTCACACAGTTTTTCCACGCACCCTAAAAATTTTCTTAACTAACCCTCCACAACCAGGCAAAGATATATTTCACTGCCTGAAAAATATAAGGTAACGCACTTGTACATAGCTACCGGACTAACCTAGCTTTGTTTTCATTAGACTACATGCGTTGTTGAAGAAAATTTTTTGTGGTGGAATTCATTAGAGTATTTCTATAGTTCCTCACTTCCTACAAGAGTTTTGTAAATTAAGGTAAGTGTTTAATCTATTAATGATGGGCAGTTAATAGGAAATTCCCACCCTGGGAATCGGTATAGTTTAAGCAAGACAAGGTCAACTATAGTTTCTAAATATTCATAATGTGTAAATTATTAATAAAGTGTATGTATACTTGTATGTACACATATAAAGTGTAGTTAAAGGTTTTATTTTATTTTTATTTTTAAAAAGGGTAGTTAAAGTTTATATTTTCAAACTGCTATTTGAAAAACTTGAATTCTTTATAGAGACTGGCGGTATTTCACTCAAACTATTACATGAATACAGGTATCATTTAGTCAAATGTATCAACTGCTTGTTTAATTTGTCATTAAACTATAGTTTTTTTCCTATACTTTGGAAAACCAGTACAGTTACTCCTATTTTTAAATGTGGTAATAAAGAATATATATTGAAAAATGCAGACCAATATCTAAAATATCACCCTCCCCCCAAAGAAATCAGTGAATTAATAACACCATAGTTAAAAAATATTACTAACAATGAGCAGTATAGATTTAATACTTTTTAGAGTATTATTTAAAGTGATTCCTTAAAAGATTTTTATAGGAAACATGTAGTTGCTCTACTGACTTCCGAAGGTCTTGAAAAAGTAGATTTAACATTATTTTTTGTCAAGTAAAAAGCGATCGGATATTAAGGAATATTCCTGACGTTTTCCTTGTCCCCAAGGATTGCATATTTCAAAAGGAATGGCGGAACATAAAATTAAAAAGCTGTACGCCTGGCCACCTTAGTAGTGGTTCTGTAATTTTATTAAAATATAGCTTTAAACTATGAATAGGTTATCGATAGTTTCCCAACCCTAATTAGTAGTGACTTTATGTTTATACTTGGTAGAGTGAAGACGTACGGCTCTAGAGCTCCTGAGGATTAAGCACCAAACGAACAACAAAATATAAGTTTGATTTTCATTTTAATTATTCGAACAGAATTTTCTTATTAGAAGATTACTCCTTTCATTTTTTTTTTAGTCTTAAACCATTAGATTTTAATTTATAATAATCATGAAGGACTCTCTACCTGCAAAAAGAAAAAAAACGAACTTTAAAGGAAAATTAAAGGGAATAGTGAATGTAAGCCTAAAATGTGTATCAAATTTATTATTATTATTTATTATTGAACAGTGGACCGTAGTTAAGAGATCTAGAAGTAAACCACAGAGCCGAAGTACGATTAAAGAAAGAGTGGAAACTAGACAAATTCTAAACTACTATAATTTTTCACCGACTTCGAAAGAGGAGGTTACTCAATTCGCTACGTATGTGCCTTTTTTTTCTATTTTATATTTTATTTGATGTACCCCTACCTGGCCATTTGTGGCATACGGGGGGGGGGGGGGGGGGGAGGTTACTCTTTTTTAACCAACCTATTCTAACCATGGTGGGACGGTCGAGATTTATTCCGTGGGGCCTTTTTTTATTTTTTTTATTTATTTATTGGTCCTCCCCTTCCTCGCCTCGTAGGCGTTTGCGTTTGCCCACTCGGGCATCCCGCCACCCTTTTTTTTCTTTTTTTTTTTTTTTTCTATGTATGTCCACCGATTACTCAGAGTTGGGTGGACCAATTGGAACGAAACCTTTTGCATCTTGTAGAGTATTTTCCCAAGGTGGTCCCATTAAAACCTTTTTTGGGTTCTTAATTTATTTAATAGGTTATCGGGAAAAAACATGAAAATAATTATTCAATTATCGCTCAAAATATTTACTTATTGGAAAAACATATAGCATATGTAACATAAGGTATGCTCCAACAAGCTATTAAAACACGTTGATAACTAACAAACTGCTCGTGAACTTTCCTCATTTTTTAATTTAAAATTTGATTGGTTGATTTTAAGTAATGCTTAATATTGTTTTAATGCTCGATGAACCGGTTGGGAAGACCAACCAATCAAATTCAGAATCAAAAAAGTGGGGGAGTTTTAAGTGCTTATTGGAACAAACCTTAAACCTTACATTAAATAAATTGTCAACAATAGATTGAAATGAAGATATATAATATTAGTAGAATATAATATCGCTGTCGTTTTCAGAAAAATGAAACTTTTTTATGGTTCTGGCAAATTTATTGTAATTTCGACCCTGTTCCTGGAAAATTTTGCCAAGAAATAAAACTCAAGAACATTTTTCTGGATTATTTATAAGATTAATTTTATGGATTTAAGGAGATTAAAGCTTCTATTAAAACCGTAAATAGTAAAAAATCCGGTACTTGTCTAATATACGACCGCCACTCCAAAAAATCGATTCTTCGATTATCGAACAATTTCTATTGTAACATATGTTCATAGAATAACCTGTATTTTGTTATCTAAGGTTAATCTGTAATTTGTTATCTAATATTGTGGTCAATCTGTAAGGTTATTGTGGTCATCTTGTGGATCCATATTCATCATATTGTGGATCCATAATAATCAGTGATTCCTGGAAAGCATATAATAGCATATATATATTGAAGGATACGAACATTTTACAGTTAACCATAAATATAATTTTGTGGATCCTGTATCACTTCAACATACCCAAAATATCGAAAGGTTATGGGGCAATGTTAAATGGGGAAATAAGAAAAGACGAGGTACAAACAGAAAGTTCTTAAAATCCTATTTAGCCGAGTTTATGTGGAGAAAAAAAGTTGGAGAGGAAAAATGTTTATTTCAAACAATTTTACAAGATATATCTGATTTTCATGTATTTAATAATAATAATAATAATTAAATAAGTTTGTTTGGTTAAATCTTATTTTATTTTTAATTAATCAATTGCATTATCCATACGAAAACAAATAACCTAAGAAGGTTACACATACTATATTCGATTGTATGAAAGTAAATTATCAAAGTTAAAAAATCGATTTTTTGGAGTGGCGGTCGTATATTAGACAAGTACCAAAAATCCTAAATGTAGGTCTAAAGGACGCACAGTGGGACGAATCGCCAATCTAGGCGGAAATAGTTAACATCAACGAAATGAAAAAATCTTGTCGGTCTCTTGAAAACAATAGTCTAGCTAAGGCATTTACAAATTATTAATCACTTTAAGCAAGTATTAACAGAATAATGGGGGTTTGAATACGGTAGTTCCCTCATAATGCTTAGTCAGCGTATTTCCAAGTTATATTGTAAAATCAATAGAATTATAGAATGGATCGTGGTTTTTTGAAAAAGATTTATGCTAGGCAATAGAAGACGATTCAGAAATTAAGTTTATATAAGTTCTTGGTTCTTTAAATGTGGATATAATACAGAGTATCCTCCTTTCTTTTCAATAGTCGATAAGCTATATTTTTTTCTTATAAAAAAAGGGGTTACTAAAAATCTACACCGATCTACACCGAGATATTTATACGGAATATAGTCCACACTATATAGAAATAAAGTATTCCTTATGAACTGCTAATACCTGCTAATAAAGGTGTGCGCTTTTTTTTAAAGGTATAAACCTCTCATTGTTGAGAGCCTATATTTTTAATATTTTGAGGCAATACGGAGGTGCTAATGAAATTTATAGATATATAGTAAACCAGTTTCATTGGAATACACTACGGCAATCTCCGAAGCTAAGAAAAATCGAGATTCGATGACCATACGTACAACAATTAAAAGCAAATAGCAAGATTTTTTCCTTTCTAGGAATAAGAAAGAAATAAAGCATGAAAACAACAGTGTACCTTAGGTATCTACAAACCATTAATTCCTTAAAACAAATACCAACGGAATAACAAAAGAATAAACACGCCACACTCGTCACAATAAGTGAGATAATTTGAACATCTTATTGATGAAGCGGCAACATAGATCAGCGAATTTCATATTGTTTTGGAAAAAAATTTATAACACGGTATGGAAGACGATTCGGCTAGTAAGTTTATATTTATTTGGCTTTTTAAGTGTGATACACTTAAGGATACATAGTACCCTTCTTTATTTCCAGTAGTCAACTTAGTAAGCTACTTACTTTAAACTAATACTTATTAGTAAAAATGCGATAGCTAAAAATCCATAACGACTTAGATAAATAGACAGATATTTTCACAGAATACAATCAACATTATATAATGACAAATTTTTCATTACGCATTTCTTATTCCTGCTAATGTATGGTACGGTGTTTTTTTTTTTTTTCAGGTGTTAACGAGTCATTATTAAGATCCGATATTTTTAATATGTGGGAACAGCACGGTCGTATAGATGAAATGTATATTTCAGGTTTTCTTTTTACTTTCACTTACCTATATATGAAATATATAGTAAGTGGAAGTATTGCGATCGTCAAAATGTTCGACTTCCGGTTTTCAACGGAAATACACGTTTTGGGGTCCCCTGAGTCGAAATGACCAAGTCCCGCGAAATGGTCTGTGTGTGTGTGTGTCTGTGTGTGTGTGTGTGTGTGTGTGTGTGTGTATGTGAACAGACTAGCTCAAAAACTATAAACCGTGGGAACCTGAAATTGGGTATTTAGTGTAGGTATATGCCCGCGATGTGACAGCATAAATTTCATCAATATTACTTAAAGGGAGGGGGTACTTTACTTAATAACTTTTTAGGTTTTTTTCGATTTTCTCAAAAACGGCTCTAACGATTTTGATTAAACTGAGTATTTCATCTATTTATATGCCCGAGATATGACTGTAAAAATTTCATCAAAATTGATTAACCGGAGGGGCGACTTTACTTAATAAATTTTGTAACATTTTCACGTGTTTTTTTTATTTACTCTAAATCGGCTTTAACGATTTTGATCAAACTGGGTATTTGATGTATTTATATGCCCGAGATATGACTGTAAAAATTTCATCAAAATTGATTACCCGGAGGGGGGACTTTACTTAAAGAATTTTATCTAATGTTTACGTTTTTTTTTTTTTTTTCTCGAAAACGGCTCTAACGATTTTGATTAACCTTAGTATTTGATCTATTTATATGCCCGAGATATGTCTGTAAAAATTTCATCAAAATTGATCAACCGCAGGGGGCACCTTACTTAGTAAATTTTGTATAATTTTTGCGTGCTTTTTTTATTTACTCAAAAACGGCTTTCACGATTGTGACCAAACTGGGTATTTGATGTATGTATATGCCAAATATGTGATAGCCAACATTTCATCAAAATTGATCAACCGAAGGGGGGACTTTACTTAATAAATTTTGTATCATTTTCACGGGGTTTTTATTTACTCAAAAACGGCTTTAACGATTAATAAAAATAAGATATGAATGTAGAAAAAAGTGTGACTTTGGGAAATGATATTTAACAAAACACGTCAATTTCTTATCTAAGTAAGTTGGTAAGTGAAAGTTGTGTGTTGCGCGCACGCACCAGATTTTTTTCTTTCCTATCTAATTACCTCTCGTATAGGTAAATATTAAAAAGTCTTTATTTTGTGGTATAGTGGTGGGGGATCGACATCAGTAAGGAAAGATTGGGTACGATTACTCGACTCAAAACGAACAATAAATAGGTTCAGGGAACATACCAGGTCTAGAATGAATACCGTAAGATACCGGAAGATTATTCCGGTACGTCTGGAATCATCCTTTTCTTCAATATTTCCCGAATATCTGGGTTAATTCCAAGGACTAGGGAGCATCTGAAGGTACAAGTTTTAAGGGGTTCAATTTATTTTAGGATGGCAACGAGATTGGATGTAAGGCATTCTACCGTGTCGTCAATTGATTCATAGGAATAGATGGGTCCTATACAACGGGATAGTAGATCAAGGGATAGATTTATTTCATCTGCCGTCAGGTAATCTAGGTTTTTCCAAGGTTTTAGAATATAATATAAATAGGTTATTTATACTTTAGAAATAAAGTAGGATTCGAAAGATCATTGGAAATACGTACTAAGTCGTCGCTCACAGATTTTATGAGTATGATACTAGTTGTTGACAAAAGTCCTCGAAAATATGATCGATATCAGTAAGGAAAGATTGGGCATGATTACTCGACTCGAAACGAACAATAAATAGGTTCAGGGAACATACCAGATCTAAAATGAACTGTTTTTTTGGGAGAATTGGATAGAATATTTGTATTGAAGCCGCCGGATGTATGCATTCAGATGGATGGATTCAGATCCATCAGATTCAGATGATTCGGAATGAAAAACAATTTTTTTTACATTTCGATATTAGAATTTAATAAATAATTTTTTAAAAATGTATTTGACGTTATTTTACAGTTAATATGTTTTTTTTCTTTTTGAATAATTGAAAATTGAATAAAGAAATATAAATAGAATTACTCTATTATTTACAATTTATCTAAATAATTTTATATTGGTTTCTAATTTTTTTTTTTTTTTTTTTTTTTTTTTTTTTTTTTTTTTTTATTTGTCCATTGCCAAAAACCACTATTTTGACTTTTATTTATTAATTCATGCTTGAATGCAATTTTCTACAAACATTAACATAAAATAAGTTGCTTCCAGAATTATTTCCCCCTAGATTGGCGATTCGTCCCACTGTGCGACGGTTGGACACCATAATCATAAGACCACAAAATTCATGTAATTCCAAGAAAGGCCGAGCACCGATAACCCTTTTGAAAGCTGATTTTTAAGTTCCGGAAGGATCGTTTATATTTAAAATGGTGGCCATTATTGATTCAAATTAGATTTTGATTTCCGACTTCGATAGCGATTGTATTCCCATTAAAAAGGAATTCAATTCTTCCTGGAAAAGCTTATTTTCAGTTGATTTTGGGACTTTATGAAAGGATTAGGCACCTCTGTCTTCTTCCCGATACACTCGGTTACTGTTGGATATTAACATACAACTTAATGCGAATTCTTCATTCTGGTGTGAAAATTTTGTAATTTTATCCGCATTACTGTTACCGGTTTTTAATTTTGTTTCTGCAATTATTGAGGCGTATAAATGAAAAAGGCTGCAAGAGCCAAATTATTGATATCGAGAAAACAAAAAACTATTAGCTAAGCTTAAATGTGGTTCGAAAATCAAGAAAAAAATATTATGGATATGTCCAGTCATGAAATAAATACGCCCTGCTAATTTCAATATCATTTTCTTTCCCCTCCAATTCCATCTATGATGGTTAATTGTCTCATTTTAGTCTATGTGTAATTAATTGTCTCATTTTATTCTATGTGTAATTAATTGTCTCATTTTAGGCTACCCCGCAAGAATTGAAGCCAAAGTGTTTTGCAACTCAGTTTTTGAATTTGTGTTCCCTTCCCAACTGGAAAAACAATTAGGTCTTTTAAAAAAAACTTCATTTCTAGTCAAAGTAGAGAGGGTGTTAAACGTTTTACACAGCTTATGGTTTAAGCACTGCACTAGAGCTTCCTCTTTTCTGTGTGTATTCATAAAATTGAAAAGGTGACTTTTAAAATAGTTATCCGGAATATAACTGGTTGGGTTGTTTTTATTTCGCCACGGAATAAATCTCGTCCTTTCCATAGATAGAATAGTATGGTGTCACCTGAAAGGTGTCTATCGCCAAGAAAAGGGTACTGTATAAAAAATAAAAAAACGACTTCGAAAACCAGAAAACAGTACTAAATTCACATATAAAAAAAAAAGAACACTTTAAATTTTTTAGAAACCAACGTATGGCTTTCTACAAATTATCTCCCGCCTCTAAGAAGTATGAAATCAAAAACTTTTTATAAAAAAAATTAAACTGAAAACTAGGAACCAGTAAAAATAAATGCGGTAAAAAGTATGAAATAATTACCTTCGTCATTTAAAAGTTTTCCTCGACCGCTACACCGAAAAAAATGTACAAATCACTCATTTCGCCTTCGATTGCGATTTATCCGTAACCACGATTTTTGCGAGAAAATCAAAATGGTCGTAGAGGTTTCTTAATGGTGTCGATCTTTTTAGGTTTTCGAGGAGAACATTTTCGGTTATATACATTTTTTCGATTAACCCCTTCGTTTGCGAGTTGTAAGCGAAAAACTGCAATTCTCAGCGAACATTTTAAAATGGCAGTAGGGTTTTTTTTTTGTTTTTTTTTCAGGGGGAAGGCGTCATTTCTTCCAGTTTGTCGAGAACATTTTTGATTAAATACACTTTTCCGATTGCCGCCGTCGTTTGCGAGTTACAAGCAAAAACATGCGATTTCAGTCAATAGAATCAGTGCACTCGCTTTCTGCGACGTGTATTTATGTATGTGGCGTTTTCCAGGGTGCGCTCTTTAAGTGACATCTATGTCTGTCTAAAACAAACTCTCATACAGATGACCATATCGTAACTTCAAACATAGTATTCAAAGAGGTCCTGTAAAAACGTAAATACTATCTAAATACCTTAAACTTATGTTTCAAAAAATAAATAATCTACAATTTAAACACATCTATTTTTTACTTCAACCCCCACCTATGCCCATGACGCATTCAGTTCGCTCTATACGATACTAAATATACGGTGTGTACCTTAATTAAGTGGGATTTGAGTAGGTTAGTGTGCGAAAGTTTCGCACGGTTCAGATAGTCGATTCTTATTTACGATATATTCTGGAAAAACATGATCAGTCTGAAACTCGAGTATTATTTCTATAATCTCCTAATAATATATTGATATATAAAAAAGAATTCAAACGAATCTCTGGAAAGTACGAAGTTCTTGAGTAAATGGGACCAACTTCATTCTTGGAACACTACTGTGTTAATTACTGACCCCACTTTCCAATAATAAATAAAGCAATAGTCATTGCGAAAGAAAGTTTAGTGTTCCCTCGACGGTAGCACTTAAGTATGCCATTAAAAAAAATAAAAACAAAAAGAAAGATGGTAAGTGAAAGTTGTGTGATGCGCGCACCGCAAATGTTCTAAAATTCATTACTTTGTAAGATGTATTTTCTAATTTTCATTACTTTGTAAAAGTGTCCCATCCAATTCACTAATGTATGTCAATTTTTTGTTTAGTATAGCCTTTAAGTTAGGTCTATGAAATTCTTTATTTTCATTTGTTTTCACCATGAAATAAAACATTTGAGATATTAGTTAAAGATCATAAAAACCAATCAGATTTGAAAATAAGTGAAGCAGTCCCATAGAAAGCGTACATGAACGGTGAAAAGGCAGAGCGGCACGAGTCGAATTAAAGTTAAATTCTATCTTTGTTTGTTTATTTGTTTAACGTCACTTTATGCCACTAAGGCTAATCTGACGATGCTACAGTGGGAGTCCTAAATGTTGCCTATCCTGATATAATTAGGATAGGGATCTTTAACGAGTACCTGACATCGTACAGGCTCGGGACCTCCATTTTACGTCCTATCCGAGGGACGGCATGGCTAAGGATTTTTTACTCTCATTAATTTTTAATCGGCTAAGGATTTTTTACTCCCAGGCCATCGCTGGGCGCGAACTTGCGATCTTTAGTATTGAAATTCTATCTTTAAATGACAAGAAAATGTCCAAGGGGGGGGGGCTGGGAGCTCCCACTGCCCTCCCCCTGGACCTTTATAAATAGGCCAGAAAGTTTATTATTATCGACTGAACATGTCCAAAATTTTGTCTTGTACATACATCTAATTAATAGTACGGTGGAACATTCAAAATCGTCCTGAATTCAGATCAGAAAAAGAACGCCACTTTACTGAATGAAAGACAAGGAATAATAGTGTCAGGAAAACCTTTATTTATTAATAATACTCTAAGCATAATATGATTAATAATGAATTGTTAAATATCAATTCATTATAATTACCATGCGAAATATATTACAAGTAGATAGTAAAAAACAAAACAAGTATTAAGTAATTTAATTTTATAAGGGCAACACTGCCATATCAAAACCCGCCAAAGCATAGTGCTTTTTGGTTTTTTGGTTACAGTGTAATGATGGAGGGTTTAAGCAGGAAAATTGCAGAAATGAAACTGTCTATGGAAATAATTGATGGTTACAATGATAATGCTAAAGACTATTGTGAAAGCCTTTTGGAGAGGGTTAAGAATGCAAACATAAAGAAATATGAACTAGATTGCCTTTTAGACCAATATTATAGAGAAGTAGAAGAACAAGAGGTAAAAGGAATAGAACTATTTTATTATTATTATTAATATTTCTGGTATTCATCTGTCTAAAGATTATTATCTAAATTAATTGTTTTGCCTAATTAATAGGTTTAGCCTCCCATCTTAGTATTATTTAACAGAGTGACCAATTAATGTTTTATCCAAGAGCCTTTCATTAAACATTTATTTTTGTGATTAGAAATTTTAAAAGTAGAAAGGCAGATTTCATCAAGTAAATATTATTTCCCTTACAATTTTTATTTAGCTTTGAGAACTTGGAATCTTATTTTACTTTTTATTTCATAACTGTTTTTACCATTTTAATGTTGTTTTTTTTTTTATTTTCTCAAAAATTATTTTAACGATTTTGATTAAAATTGTCATGTTTAATGAGAATCACATATTCTTTCATATGAGGTAAGCTTTATCATTATTGAAACGTTCTGATGGGGCTTCAATGGGGAAGGGGCCTTTTACGTATTCTCATAAAGTACCTTTTTTTTTGTTTATATGGAGAAATTATCAGTCTCGTTTCGCCTAAAAATAGGAAATGGCTAAATATGAAATATGAAAAAAATCAAGTAAACATATCCAGGAGAAAAAAAGAAAAATATTCTTTCCACTCATAAAATCCATGTTGGGCCCACGCATGCATAGTACGCCTTAATGACAAGATTGTTTATAATTAAAGATCTTTTGTTCATTTAATGGAAATTATTTTTTTCATGGTAACTATATGAAGTTTTCAACTACTATCTAGAGAATTATAAAATCAGACGACTTGGATTATTAAGCTTGCATTGCCAAATTATCACAAGTAAAAACTTTTATTTAATATTAAAAAAAAGATTAGTGTGCTTTAAAGAGAAAATACAAACAAAAATAAGTAAGTGAATGTGGAAAAATGTGTGACTTTGAGAAATGGCATTTAACAAAACACGTCAAATTCTTATCTAAGTAAATTGGTAAATGAAAGTTGTGTGTTGCGCGCATCACACCAGATTTCTAAATTTCCGAATGTAACAGTATTCAACCAACTATTTTAGTATTCAATATTATATTTCTAGTGATATAATTTTTTAAGTGATATAATATTTTTGTTTGTCTGTACATTTTTTTATTTAGGCATTGATAAAACTATTGGAAGATAGAAAAGAGCGTTTAATGTCTCTTCAAAATAAAAGGATACCTAGGTGTTTATTGGTTGAAGAGTCTACATTATCGGTGAGTAAATATTTATATTCTTAATATGATGTAGGATTGATTCATATTGTAAAATATATTTGTTATATTTTTTTAATATATTGACTAGAATGGGGATAGCAATATTTGCAGTTTGTAATCAGGATAGTCATATAGTACTAATATACTCTGTTGGTAGATACAGTCAGTGAGTTTTCATACACTACATCTCTGTGTGTATCATCTGTGTATCTCTCTACATGTGTTCTGTTTTCGTGCACCATGATCTTTTGCACATCACCATATTCTATATCGCTTATTCTTCATTGCCAGTGATCAGTATTTTAAAAATTGCCTTTCCTTCATTTCGTGTGTTCAACATATCTCGGACACTAATACATTGGGGTCAAGTAAATTTCCTTTAGATGATGATGAGCCTCGAAGTCAAGCTTTTTCTTTTCCACTTGTTTCAAAGGCTTATCAATGCATATATGAAATATACCAGGGTAGTGGGATGGCCGAGTGGGCAAAGGCGTTAGATATAACACGTTTCCACGATCAACCAGACATGTAATTGAGAACCAGAAGAAAGCCAGTTCAAAACCCGAAGCTTGACTTAACTGTAGGGGCTAACTCAGGACAAAAGATTACTGGTATGACCCAACTATTGGATCATCTGCTCTGAACGTGTTAAGTAAAAAGTGAAAATATTCAATTATTGCTTGAGATTGCTTCCCATTTGTTGTCTAGAGAAAGGTTTCCAATTGCTGTCTCTTGTAATATGGTATCGAGCCTGGAGGCGTATCTAGAGCATGTTTCTTTTTCTTTCAATTTCATAGTGTTGTACTTCTTTCGCCTCTGTGCACGTTGGGTTTTTATCATAGACATGCGATCCCTTAGCTTAGCGATGACCAAGTAATGGCCAGAGTCGATGTTGGCTCTCCTACGAGTCCTCACATCCAATAAGTTGGATCGCTTGCGAGCTGAGATGAGTAGGTGATTGATTTGGTTAACTGTGGTGCCGTCCGGTGAGGTCCAGGTTCCTTTGTGAATGTTCTTGAGAGGGAACAGGGTCCCTCTGATAACCAAATCCCTGGAGGCTGTAAAGCTAACCAGTCTTAAACCATTATCGTTTGTGATCTCATGCAAGCTGTGCTGACATATTGTTGGAGAGTAGGCTGGCTCCTGGCCCACTTTAGCATTCAGATCCCCAGCTACAATCTTGATGTCATAACTGGGGCAGCGGTCGAATGTATCTTCTAGGAGCTCGTAGAATTCATCTTTTTCCTCCTCTTGTGATATTTCGGTGGGGGCATGGACACCAATGATTGAATAGTTCTTGAACTTTCCCCTAATTCTAAGCAGGCAAATACGTGGGCTCACTGGTTTAAAGTCGATGACATGTTGCCTATACTGTTTGTGGATAACAAATCCTGTGCCATATTGATGTAGTCTGTTATGGCAGCTGTAATAGATAGTGTGAGTTCTTTTGTCTAATATTCCACTTCCAGTCCACCGGATTTCCTGTAATACGGCAATATACATTGAGAAGTTGTTTTTTTTTCAGTTGTTTCAAAGTACCCCTTGCCCTGTTTCATTGTACCCAAAGGATGAGGCACAATGAAATAAAATTAATTTTTTGAAAAATAGTCGCTCACGGTCACAACATTATGTACAAAATAATGTTTAACGCATTTCTTACTTAAATTAGATCCTAAGGTAACAAAAAAATGAAAATGAAGTCTAACGTGGGGTGCAATGGTTAAAAGAAACTTTTGTGTTTCATTGTGCCCCACCCTCCCCTACCTTATTTATATACACACATATTTATGTATTTGATGTCCTCTAGAACATGCCTTATTCTGTTTAAGTTTCTAGGAACGTCCTTTGGTTGTATGATCATTGAAAATTAATATTTCATTGTTTATTACGATTAATTGATTTTACTTTTTTAAATTTTAGAATCAAAACCATATTATAAAAGAAATTACTAATATGGATATTTCATCACGTGAAAAGACTTGCTGTGAACCATATAAAATAAAAGAAAACATTAATGTAAGTAATGACATAAGGTAAAGACTATCATTATTAAAATTAAGAATCATAAAATTGATTTTCTTGTTTAGTGAAGTGGAAGTTTTAAAAATATAAAGTCATGTAGTTTATTAATGCTATTAAGATTTTAACTATTGAAGGTAGAAGTATCTCCATAAGTTTTCAGATTGTTTACCAGTTACTGCTTTTATTATTACAATGAAAGAAGATGGTTGACTGTAGAAGTGTTTGTAATGGAAATGATTGGGGTTGCGGTCAAATTAAGCAACACTATATGTGCAACAACTTATATTTATACATTATTGCACATATAGTGTAGTTTTATTTCACCGCACCCCTAACCATTTCCATTACATTTTCTTATTATAAAATCCAATTTTAGCTAATCTGTTCAATTTAATTATTGTTGTAATAGTTTTTAAAAGACTCAGAGAACACAGATGCATATGTTCTTAGTGGAAAACTTTTATTGTAAATTGTTTTTAGGGAAATCTTTAAAATCTGTAGTAATTTACAAAGACAATTTCTAATTAATATTCAAATAATATAGGAAGTCAAGTTAAAAAAACTTTAACTTTAACTTGATGTTTTACTTTTAGATAACTGTATTATATAAATTAAAGAATTGTTTACAGGATGTGGATATTAAAAAATAGAGCAGTGTTTTTTTTTTTTTATTTTGAATCATCTACCTCTGCCCTTCAATGAGAATATTTTTGGGCCAACATAGCATATTTATTTCTAATTATTTCCTGTGAGAGTAAAGAGGAATCATATTAAGTTTATTGTTAAATTTATTCTTGGCTATATCAGTTATTGAGTTAAAATTTTGATTACATTTTTTTATTATAATATCCCCTTTTAGCTAATCTGTTCTATTCGATTAAGGTTGTAATTAAATATTTTTAAAGGACTCAGAGAACACAGGTGCATGTTAATATTAATGAGATAATATAAATCTCAAGAACACCTATTTATTATTTTTTATTTATAGCCTTTTTTTGAACCTCTGGTGGTGAATAGTACTTTTACTGAAGGAACTCCATCTTTTGCTAATTCAACTTTTTTAAAAAGAGAACTTGTGAATGTGACACCTAAGCCGAGAAAAGACCTTGAAGTGTCCGTCAGCTTTGTTACCAATGAAGAGTTTTCTCAAATTCCAGGGTCAGTATTAAGATATTAACTATGAATCTACAAATTTAGTTCTTGTAACTAGGGTCCAGACTTTCATGTAAAATAAAATGAAATATGGATATACAAATGAAATTATTTTATGGATTACAAAAAGAACATCTTTAGTCCGCTAGGCAATTAGATAGTACAACTAAATATTTAATACAAACAAACGCCAGTTCATGTTCCATGGTGGCCCTAGATTTTATAATGGGAGTAAAATATCCTTGGCTACGCCGTCCCTCGGATAGGACGTAAAATGGATGTCAGCTACTCGTTAAAGATCCCTACCCTAATTATACCTGGATAGGCGAAATTTAGGACTCCCACTGTAACATCGTCCGATTAGCCTTAGTAGCATAAAGGGACGTTAAACAAGCAATATAAATAAACACACAAATACTTAATATAGATGATAGCATCAATACAAATAATTATTGTTTTTTATATGATTCTCATCTTTAGTCACTAGATATAATATCAATAAATATTGGTAATAGACCATTAACTAAGATATCACTAAAATAAATATACTTGTTTATAATAATTTACATATCACGCAATAATAATAATAATATTAATATGCCAATACAATAATTATATGTTTGTTAGTAAGTACAGATAATCAATGATAATAGAGAAATATCTGAGGTGTTTCTACAATAAGTAAGTTTATTATTCAAATACACACACATACCGACAGATACACGCAAACGTTCAAAACTCTCTCTATATGTGTGGATAAGAAATGGTTTTTAATTTTCTCGATTAAGCTCTCTTTAAACTTACTAAAAGAGTTTAACAAACCGTCTGAAAATTCTGTTTGGCACCCTATGACTGAAGCGATAGTTCGGCCTTGCGAGACCCAGTTTATCCCATGTTTTGACTGCTCCGTTCCCTATCTAGATTTTTTAATCTATCGAAGCAATGCTTTGGGAGTCTTTCTTCCGTGCAGAGTTTGGCCCTTAAGCTAATTATACCCTTAAAGATTCTCATTTGGATAGGTAAGGTACCTGTTTCCAGTTGTATTATGTAGCCAGGTTTTGATCTAGGCCAGGGCTTTAAAATATCTTAATTGAACCACTACTACTGTGTCCATGTACCGTAGGCTCCATATTTCTGCGGCATATAACAATGTTAAAGATACCATAGCATCGAGCAAAGTTATTTTGGTATTCCAGGAATCACTCTTAACTCCTTAACTCTAGCACTAATGATGGTAGATTTTTTACTGAAATGGTCAGCTACTTTTCAGAATTTACCATTTGCAGTGAATGGGACACCTAAGTATGTGTAGCATTTTGTATATGATGGATATGATTTATGGAATACCACAGCCTTTGATTTTGATATATTAAGAGGTAGCACATCGTTGTCACAGTACCGCTCCATTAGTCTCAACTCCATTTGTGCCCCTTTCGAGGAATGGCTTAGGAGTACAATATCATCTGCCAGGAGGATCTTCATTTCCTATCTGTGATAATCACTCACACCTACCGTTCCGTTGTTGTCGAAGAATTTTACTGTATCGGCAATGAATATTATGAAGAGTGCAGGACTGAGGCTATCTCCCTAAAGCAGACCTGACGTAATTTCAATTTCTTTGGAGGATCTGTTTCCAATATTAATGTGCATTTGTGCTTCCTGATATAGCGATTTAACCAGTCTAATCATTTTCCCTCCAATTCCTATTGAAAACATTTTCTCCAAGAGAAGTCATGATTCACTGAATGGAACACTTTTCTTAGATCAATGATAGTTGTGAACACATAACTCCCTTTGTGCCTTAGATTGATACTCACTCTAAGTGCCATTAGAGTAAAAATATGATCTATTCATCCTCTACCTGTTCTAAAACCGGCTTGCTCATCAGGGAGGAGATTCTCTGATTCTGGCCAGAGCATCAGCCTTCCCGTTAAAATAACTGTAAACAGCTTTGAAACAGTGATATTTCCCAGTAATTCTCAGTGTCATTCTGTCTCCTTTCTTGTATATGAGGTGAAGTTTTGATTTTGACCAGGTTTTTGGGAGCTGTTCATTATGTAATATCTGATTAAACATATTCATAATGTAGTGGATAGATTGTGGAGGTAGGTTTTTGAATACTTCGTTAACAATCATATCTACTCCAGGAGATTTATTGTTTTTCAAGTTCTTTATACACTTTTGGAGCTCTGCAACTGTTATTTCTGAATCTAAGAATGGATGGCTTACAGAAAGAAGTTGCAATTCTTGTGTATGTTTAGGTTCATAGTGTGTTTTATAAAACATGACCCAATCTCTCAATTTTATTTAAATTTTTTTTTGGTCAGATGATTTTAACATATTTACTGTTTTCCAGAATTTATGGCTATTTTTAATATTATCTAGATTATTGATGATAGGCTATATTATTTTTTCTCGTCAGACAATGTTTTTCTATAACTATTTTGTGTTTCAATATACTCCTTAAACATACTGATATTGTTATTTTTAATTAAACCTTGATAATTATTTTTTAGTGTTCGTTTTAGTTGTTCGCATTCCTAATCGTACCATTGTTTTTTGCACAAGAATGGTGTTTTTTTATTATTCTCTTCTTTCATCATTCCTGTGTAAAGCATACTTTAATAAACACATTCGAGAAAATTTTTGTATAGACCCTCATTGTTCTCACTGTTGAAATAAATTCTTTCTGATAAGGACATATATGCCCGAAAGTCTTGAGACTGGCCCTCCTCTTCGTTCGCTGTCCTCTTCAGGTTGGCTACTGGGATTCGACGAGTCGTGACACACGCCAGGTGATCGAGGAGTTCAGAGAGGACCATTACTGACATATCCTCAAATGGGAAACAGTGTTCGTTTATCCAGGTTTAATCAATAGTGCTTTGCCCTATACGTGACACAAAACTGTAACTTCCAGGTCAGTCACAGAAAGTACGTCCATTGCACAGAATTAAGCCCAGTGATTCCATCATCTCAACCAGAACCCTGCCACGTCTATTTACCTTAGTGTGGTTGCTTATCCTAGTTTCATAAAGATTAGTATTCATCAGGAGCTCTTCTGTAAAAAACTTGTGGATCTTCACCATCCTTGGAGGGAGTTGCAAAAAAATTCTAAAAAAATACAAGATATTTACAAGTGCCGTGTGGAAGATTTTAAGAACAATTTAGATCATTTATTTGATATAGGACATGCTGACGCTTTGGAATGATTGAAAATTGAAGAAGATAAAATATTTTTACAAAAACAAAGAGAACCAGAGTGTTTAGCGGATGTAGACAAAAAGTTAGCTGAAAAAGAAGAAAGGGCAAGACAAAGGAAATTGAATGAAGAGAAAAAAAGATGTGAGCAAATGTGTTTCGGAGGTTTATCGTCATCTGTTACTATGCAAGATTCTATTCAAACACAAGAACGTCACGATCAACTTACCAGCTCTGATGAAAGTTTTGAGGCATCCACCTCTCAAATGGTAAGTTCTCAAACTACTAAAAAAAGAGGAAGGAAAGACTTTATCACGCCTAAGTTAGTTGCAGCTTTAGACAGATGTCAATTAAGCCTAAGGGATTCTGTCTATATACTTCAGGCTGTAGTAGAAGCACTAGATCTTAGCTGTGATGATTTCCCGATAAACAAATCGTCTATTCAACGTTTTCTCACACAGCTTTTCTTGTTTAGGTTCCCCACGTGGCCATTAAAATCACCGTTTAAAACCAAACAACAGTTAGGGTAATTTTCCATTAAATGTGAGATTTTTCCATATAGTTTTTCCAGGTCTTCAATGTCGCAGTTAGGCGGGGAGGTAGACGTTTCCTAAAAGAATTGTAATGGTGTTGATTCTGATGTTGAGAAATATCCAATACCTGCTAGATTCTATTACATTTACTTTAGCTAGAAAATCTTTTCGAATGAGGGTCAGCAATCCTCCACTAGCTCTTCCAGTGATACTTCCATTTTAAACCCACTAATATTACAGAATAATAGTTTAATACTATGGTGGTTTGTTTGGTTGGTTGGTTTTGTTGAAGTTTTTTTTATCCTTATTTGACACCTGATGGATTCCGATTGTGTAGCCTGAGAGATTATTGTGTTTTGGAAAAAGTTGTCAGGAAGCATTATCAAATGAAAGACTTCTAGGTCGAAATTTAAATTTTTCCAAGCATCTGGCTATTTTTCTCTTTTTAATTGATCTATCTGTTGAATTCTCAGGTAATTACTATCCTCTACCAATTTTTTTATTAATGAATTTATTTCATTGATCCTTTAAAGATTGCCTCTCACCTTGAAGAATTTTTTTTATAAGTTGTGTTTTATCAAGAATTTTCAGTTTAGTGAGATATGAGTGGATCTTTCTACTTTCTTCTCTTTCTTCTGTGGTTTTGTCAAGGCTAATGTTGATATTTTTATAATACGTCTCTATTTATGAAGATTTCTTTTTTAATCAGGTTATTATTCAAACAGAGAAGGACGATCCCTATCCAAGTCTAAAACAATTGTTTACTGCGTGGTCAGGAAATGAAACATTAACATTTTGAAAAATATCTTTAAATTTATCTAAAACAGTTTCGTTTTCAGTAAAAGGGATTTTATGTATTAGGAAATTATTTTTTCTCATTTATTGTTTTAAAAACAATAACTCGTTTTTTCCAGATGTCTAATTTTATCTTCTAGAATGACACATTTGTTTTTATTGTATCAACCTCTTTTATGAATTCTCTAATGTGGTATTTATTTCTTTGATAGCTTTCATAATATTATCATTTGTGCAAACCAATTTCTTTAAATAAATCTTATTTTTTGTTTTTAAATAGATATGTGTCAAGAGCGACACTCACTCTGTAATATTTTAGGGCTGACTGAGGTAAAGCCTAATCAATGTGAAGATCGATAAGACGGCAGTGGGGAGATAGTCATGCGCAATGAGTAATAGATAATAGACTCAACTGTCTTAATCGACTAACTACGAATCTTTAGAATTTCTTTCTTCGATTGTAGCTCCTCGCCGAAATCGAACTGCTAACTGAAACTTCACAATAGTAACAAGTTGATTTCACTCTCGTGTAATGTCAAGTCTGAGCTCATTCGATGCATTAACACTAGTTTTATTTATTGATAATCTCGGACACGATGTGCACTCCCTGACGACCATTAATGGACTCCCGTTAGGAACCAAATGTTGCTTCGCTATTTTACTGCCAGGGGCAATTACAATGGACAAACTAGACCTGTTAAGTTTATTGTTCGGCGAGGAGCTACAATCGAAGAAAGAAATTCCAAAGATTCGTAGTTAGTCGATAAAGACAGTTGAGTCTATTATCTATTGCTCATTGCGCATGACTATCTCCCCACTGCCATCTTATCGATCTTCACATTGATTAGGCTTTACCTCAGTCAACCCTAAAATATTACAGAGTGAGTGTCGCTCTTGACACATATCTATTTAAAAACAAAAAATAAGATTTATTTAAAGAAATTGGTTTGCACAAATGATAATATTATGAAAGCTATCAAAGAAATAAATACCACATTAGAGAATTCATAAAGAGGTTGATACAATAAAAACAAATGTGTCAATCTAGAAGATAAAATTAGACATCTGGAAAAAACGAGTTATTGTAAGTTACGGTTAAGTTTATTGATCAATCTTTGGATAAAAATGTTGTAGTTGACTTATTAAACAGTTAGTAAGAATAATAATCATCACTGGTGTAGTATAATAATTATCCTAAGGTGATCCTTCCAAAAGCAGAGCAACCTTTGGTTCCAAACTTCATTCCAAAAATTTAATCCTGTCAATAGCTTAGCTGGTCCAAAACTTAGGGAAAATTAGGATTAATAAAACTATTATTCTTCCAACGGTGCGAAATGTGGCCCATGCCATTGAGGGATGAGCAATGGCTTAGGGTTTTTGAAAATAAAGTACTATATAGAATATTTGGACTCAAGAGGGATGAACTAACTAGAGAATTTAAAGGCTTACACAATGCCGAACAGAGTGAAGTGTAAATATAATTGACGTGATAGTAGCGAGGGAAATAAAATGGGTGTGTAAAATTGCTGAACTTAGTAGTGAATGAATTCTGGAAAGATTATTAAGCGTGGTACCAAATGGGAAACGTACGAGTGGTAGGCGGAGACAGAGATGGGTGGATTGCGTTAAGGCAGATCTGTCGAAGTTGGGTCTGAATGGCAGTCGGTGGATTGAGGTATGCAGGGAGCGAGTTGTGGCCAGCTTCGAACCTTCGGGTTCGTTAAGTCTTCAATAATAATTAATTAAATTATTATATTTAATTGCAATTATTTGTTTCCGTGGTAACTAAATGAAGTTTTCAACAACTAAATAGAGAATTATAAAATCAGACCTGATGGAGTATTATACTTTAATTGCGGTGTTTAAAGTACGAACAAATATAATACAAGATAATCTTTAATTAATGAAGTTTTAGTTTACACACTTTAGTTCCATTATAGATTTCTGAATGCAGTATTAAGTGGTTTTAGAGGAACAGTAATCGTTCTTGGTTCCGAAAAGGCATAAAGGCTAACATTTTAAAATTAAGTTTTAATTTACACTGAGCCGTAAATACCCCTCCATTCACCTTCAAATAAATATCGATCGATTCACCTTCATGACATATTTACAAAAAGCAACTTGCAGTAAAAAAATAACTTGACTGTTGATGAAATTAGGATTTTTTCAGGACCCTTAAAAAAAAGAAATAAACAATAATGAATTGGAAAGTACTAAGTTATAATAGATACAAACAAAAAAAATCTGGTGCGAGCTCGCAACACACAACTTTCACTTACCAACTTACTTAGATTAGAAATTAATGCATTTTGTTAATTGCCACTTCTCTAATGAACAGAACGGCTTTAATTATGAACAATGGTCTGTAATTAAAGGCGTACTCCGCATGCGTGGGCTCAACGAGTTTTATGAGTTTACTGAATATTTTTCTTTTTTTATCCTCTTTATGTTTTCTTTATTTTTATCATATCTCATATTTAGCCATTTCTTATTTTTAGGCGTAATGAGAGACAGTTAATTTCTCCATGTAAACAAAAACAAAGGGACTTTATAAGAAAGAAAGAAACAAACAAAAAAGCCCCCCCCCCCCAAAAAAAAAAAACCCTCAGAACATTTTAATAATGATAAAGCTTACCTGATATTAAAGAAAACCTAATTTTCATTAAACATGACGAATTTGATAAAAATCGTTAAAGCCGTTTTTGAGATAATCGAAAAAAAATCATGAAATAAAGTGCCCCCTCAGTTGGACCAATTTTGATGAAATGTTGGCTTTTACATATTTGGTCTATACATACATAAAATACCCAGTTTCTTCAAAATCGTTAAAGCCGTTTTTGAGTAAATAAAAAATATGTACACGTGAAATTGGTACAATATTTATTAAGTAAAATCCCCCCTCCGGTTGATCAATTTTGATGAAATTTTTACAGTCGTATCCCGGGCATATACATACATCATATACCCAGTTTGATCAAAGTCGTTAAAGCCGTTTTTGAGTAAATAAAAAAAAAAACGTGAAAATTATACAAAATTTATTAAGTAAAGTCCCCCCTCCGGTTAATCAATTTTGATGAAATTTGTACAGTCATATTTCGGGCATATAAATAGATCAAATACTCAGTTTAATCAAAATCGTTAGAGCCGTTTTTGAGAAAATCGAAAAAAACGTAAAAAGTTATTAAATAAAAGTACCCCCTCCCTTTGAGCTATTTTGATGAAATTTTTGCTGTCACATCGCGGGCATATACCTACACTAAATACCCAATTTCAGGTTCCCACGATTTATAGTTTTTGAGCTAGTCTGTTCACACACACACACACACACACACGCACGCACGCACACACACACACACAGACCATTTCGCGGGACTTGGTTATTTCGACTCAGGGGGTCCCAAAACGTGTATTTCCGTTGAAAACCGGAGGTCGAAAATTTTCACGATCGCAATACTTCCACTTACTATATATTTCATATATAGGTAAGTGAAAGTAATAAGTAAATGAATGTGGAAAAATGTATGAATTTGAGGAATGGCATTACATATTTATCAAAACGTGTTGATTTCTAATCTAAATAAGTTGGTAAGTGAAGTCGTATGTTGTGTGCATCGTACAAGATTTTTTCAATACAGATTGGACCAGAAAAATAAATGAATATAGCATATATTAGGATTTCTACCTCAATTTGGTGCCACTTTAATTATTAACATGATATATAGACAAATTCTAACGCATGGATGACCTCGCTAATTTTTCTAGATTGGCTGAAAAATTGGTATAAAGAATTGCAATGCCAAGGTAAATTCATAATCCTTATTTTAGACAATTGTGCCGCCCATCCATACTCAGAGGATTTAAAGAATATCAAACTCGAATTTTGCCACCCAACACAACATCATTGACAAAGCCATTGGATATGGAAATTATCAAAAACCTTAAAACTAAGTTCAGAGCCAAGCTTGTTAATTTAATTTTATTTAGAGAAAATTGAAGAAAATGTGTTAAACTCAACCTCAACAGTCAAAGAAGTAAGCAGTAAAGTTAATATTCTTTAATCCATACACTTCATTGCAGACAGCTGGAATGAAATTGATAGCGAAACGATAAGGAATTGTTTCGCTCATTGCAATTTTAAATTGACTGCAGATAGTTTAGAAGAAAATCCAGAAAATGTGGCTGACATTTTGATAGAGGCAGGGGTACAAAATGAGGAGGAATTCAACAATTTAGACCATGATCTAACTTGTTGCGACGGTCAGGAAAATACTAATGAAGGTATCGTCGATGCAATTAACGAAGACAATAAAGAAACGGAAAATTCCGACAGCGTCGAAGAATCGGAGACCATGCCTGTTTTCCTTCCAGAAGCACGAAATTGTATAGAAAAGTTAAGACGCTTTTTCTTACAAAAAGGAAATGAGGAAAGTCCTTTTTGTAATAAAGGCCTTAAATAAGTGCGCTAATTATTTAACTTTGACTCATAAGTCCACAAATAAAGTGAGACAATGCACACTTGATTCTTTCCTGTTAAAAAAAAAAAATTGTAAAAAGATTTTCTTAATCATTTCTTATTTCAAAATTTTTTCTCTATAACTACAATTTATTATAAACTAGCTGTATATCCCGGTTTCACCCGGGGAATTTCATTTTTCTAATAAACGTGAACAAATTTAAAGTGAAATAATAACGATTTTTATAACAATAAAGAATATACCCAGAGACTGGCTGAAGTTATGAAATTTTAATATGGACAGGTGTTCGCACCTAGTAAGAAAGATCCACTGAGCGAAATTTGGGGAATTTAGGACAAACGGTATGGAGTTTTATTAAGAAAAAACAAACTAACAGAAATTCATCTTCGAGCTGTATAACCCGGTTTGATCGGGGAATTTCATTTTTCTAATGAAACGGTTGATTTCGTAAAAAACCATTGTAAAGTGAGTTCATTACGATTTCTATAACAATAAAGACTATCAGCTGAAGATCGGCTGAAGTTATGCAATTTTAATATGGACAGGTGTTCGCACCTGGTATGAAAGAACTACTGGCGAAATTTGGAGAATTTAGGAAAAACGGTATGGATTTCTATAAAAAACAAACAAACAAACAGAAATATTGGCCTGCAGTTTCAGCTTCTCGCAAATCGGCTTGCCTAAGCCTTTGTGGCGCAAAGCGGGCCTCGTATTCCTGGGCAGACTCAGTTTCCCGCGATTCTGCCTCTATAAGCCTCTGTTGTTCAATCCTAATTTGATGTTCGTCGAGAGTTTCAGCTGCTCGTATTTGACGTTGTTTTTAGCTTTTGAGCTCACTACTCCTATTGAAGCTCGCTTCTTAGGAGGCATTTATAAAAAATAAATTCACCATAAATGTAAATAAACGTATTGTAATTTAAAAAAAAAAAAAAAACATATGGTTTAAAAATCCCAGAACTCGACGCCTACCAAGGGACGGTCTTACCGGGCCTTGTTGGCCTCTTCAAAATGTATAAAATGATATTTTAGGCTGTTTTTCGACTCAAACGGTCGATTTCGTAAAAAAAAACCCATTGTAAAGCGAGATCATGACGATTTTTTTAACAATAAAGAATATACCATGAGATTGGCTGAAGTTATGCAATTTTAATATGGACAGGTGTTCGCACCTGGTATCAAAGAACCACTAAGCGAAATTTGGAGAATTTAGGACAAACGGTATGGATTTCTATAAAGAACAAACAAACAGAATTTCAACTTTATTTATAAGATATATAAACACCTATTTTAATCTATGTCATTTTGTACATTTTAACACACCTAGTTAATAAAAATACATATTTTAACAGTGAAATTAAATGTTTTATTTAGACACAATCATTAAATTAATTAAAAAGGATACATACGCCAAATTCAACCGTTAACGTGGGTCCCCACAATTATGTCCAATTTATGGCATCAATCACATTACTTGTACAGAGGCCCATTGATTTCAGCATTTTTTCTTAACATTTACGTGTGGATATATGATCTCCGGTTTACTGGGACTTCCGCTTTATTGGGATAAATCAAATTTTCCCTTTATGACCCAATAAAACGGAGTTGACTGTAAATACGAGGTATGTTAAAAAAATAACGAGAATTTTCAGTTTTTGAAAAGAATATTTATTTATTTATTTGTTTGCATTGATGTTGTCGCCTTCAAAATAGTCGCCATTAGAGAAAATGCACTTCTGCCAGCGCTTCTTCCAATCCCCAAAACACTTCTCAAACTCGATCTTTGAGATAGCCTTTAGTTCTTTCAGCGACGCGCTTTTAATATCATCTATGGCCCTTTAAGGTTCTCTTTATTTTTGGAAAAAGAAAAAGGCACACGGAGCCATGCCTGGCGAAGATGGAGGCTGGGGCTTCGCTGCAATATTGTTTTTGGCCAAAAATTGACGAACAAGCTATGAAGTGTGAACAGGTGCACTATCGTGATGCAAAAGCCATGAACTGTTTTTCCACAAATGTCATGACATGATCCAATCGATTGATTGTGCGATCGTTCATAACCGTTTTGTTAACTTTTTCCACCTTTTCATCGTTTGTTGATGTGCTGTGGCGTCCAGAGCATTTGTCATCTTCAAAGTCTTCACGGCCTTCTTTGAAACGCTTTTACGACTCGTAAACATTTGCTTTCTCATAGCAGACTCACCATAGTCCTTTATTAACATTTCACACACTTTATTCCATTTGTATGAAAAATTTGATACAAATTCTTTGATCCATCACCGAGTCCATACAAACACATCTAACCTTAGTGTCTGTAACAGACAAAGTCAACAATGAAAACTGCTGAAAGTTATCATACTTCAGGGGCATGTATACCTACTTAATAAAATTTCTTTATTTGACAATCACGCTCCAAGCCTGCAAAATTAAAAAATTCTCGATATTTTTTTAACATTCCTCATATTTCACTTAGTCTTTTACATTATTCAAAAATAAGGAAGCATAATTTAAAAAAATAAAATAAAAAAATTATTAAATTGGTTTTACAGCAAATAATTTTTCTATATTAAAATTTTGAAACTATTAATAACTAACTAATTTTATCACTATTTTGTTAATAGTGAAGTGTATATTTGGTTCAGGATAAGTTAGTTAATTAATTACCTCATCTTAACAATAAAACAGTTAACCAAATTTACCTACATATTCATACTATAACGATTAGTTTTTAAAATTTATATTTTTTAGATTTTATAATGATTAAATTGTCGAGTTTTTTGGTTATTACATGGGAAAAATTTTTATATTTTTTAAAATTTACCTTTTATTTTATTTTATGATTTTAATGCTTTGTTTCAGTTATATGAGGGGCCGTGTCACCATGGATAATATCAATGAATTTATCAATATTTTCAATGTAACACTTACAAAAAAATATGAATTGCTAAAGAAGTCAAAAAAAAATAAAAGTAAATCTGAGCTGGAGCAATGTTTGCTGTGGAAAGAACAGGAAATTGGGGAATTAAAAGGTACTAATTTATATTTATAAAGTGGTTCATATACGGTCAATATTATTGTACAATAATTTGAGTTGTGCAATTCAATTGATCATGAGTGAACAGTATTGAAGGTTTGTGCAGCCAGAAAATATTGCGCCGCCTGTTGGCATTATTCTGCCAAATTCGAGCTTTCGGCGTCCAGTGCCATATCAATTTAATTAATGTTAATGGGGCAACTGTCAATTATTGTGTAATCTATATTGTACAATAATATTGACCGTCTATAAGTCTTTATAATTATTTATTTAACATTCCTCTATTAACACATTCAGTAAGGAGCTACCCACTGCTGGGTCGCTAATTATCTAGAGGTGGCTCCTGGTACTCCTGGTGGTGGTACTGAACATGCTAAATTTGTTTATGCTTATTAGTTCCAATAAAGGAAAATAAAGTTGTAGGATTTTCTTTAATGAAGGAGCTCTTCCGTGTTTAATATTTATTTATTATTTTTTTCGGGAAAAAAATAATAAATAAATAAATAATCCAATCTTAAATTGTGGCTGACCACCAATTTTAAATTATTTTTAAATAATTTATTTTTTGAAGAGAAAAGATTTGGCTCCGCCGGGAGTCGAACCCGGGTCTCCTGCGTTACATGCGAGGATGCTAACCGCTACACCACAGAGCTCGGCTCAAGGCAGAGCAAATCCTTCCTCTTCACTGATACCTACTCCCCCTATCTATGGTAGATAGGGGGATAGATAGATAGATAGATGAGATAGATAAGATAGGGGGAGTAGGTATCAGTGAAGAGGAAGGATTTGCTCTGCCTTGAGCCGAGCTCTGTGGTGTAGCGGTTAGCATCCTCGCATGTAACGCAGGAGACCCGGGTTCGACTCCCGGCGGAGCCAAATCTTTTCTCTTCAAAAAATAAATTATTTAAAAATAAATAAATATTAAACACGGAAGAGCTCCTTCATTAAAGAAAATCCTACAATTTACAGCACTCTTCCCCTCTAAGTGAGGAAAAGGATCCTTAGCAGAAAATAAAGTTATAATTATGAAGCGACGTTTACAAGGTTTAATCAATGTAAAAAAATTCATAACAAAAATTACAATGTTACAAACTAGAAAATAGGTATCAGTTTAGGGGGGAAGGGAAATAAAAGAGGCCTAGTATTTAATCAGTGTTTAGGTTTTATCCACTCTAAGGCCTCAGCCACATCGGCGCACCGACCCTAGCCCCTCGCACCAAGCAAAAAAAATGAACACATTTGACACAATTGAAGCTTCTATTCTTTTAGCCTCGCACCATCGCACCACTGGCTTCACGGCCCTGTCATTTATCGAAATATTTTTATATATGCGTGGTTCTAGAACAACCTATCCTAATTTCATTTCTTTGATTGTTTACATTAGTATATACTTAACTGATATTTAAGATCGCACAGCTTTTTCTAATAACAAAATATGAAATTAATGATTTTACGTAAATAATATTTTGCATTGAATAAATAATTTGTTATTTTGATTCTACTAAATTTAATTGTTTAATTAATGTAAAAGATACACAGATTATTAATAAATAAGGCTTTATGACTATAATATAAATTAAAATCCAGAATTATTTTGCATCAGCGTGGTTTACGGCACGGATATTTAGCGAACATTTGTATAAATGTATGTCTTGTTTTAGAACAACCATCCTAATTTCTTTAATTGTTTATATAATTATATACTTAACTGATATTTAAAATCGTACAGTTTTTTCTAATAACATAGAATATGAAATTATTGATCTTACCTGAATAATTTGCATTTGTCCCAATTACTTATTTTGATTCAACTAAATTTAACTGTTTAATTAATTGTAAAAGGTACAAGGATTGTAACTAAATTGGGCTTTATGGCTATAATATGAATTCCAATGATATAAATATAGAATAAAATTATAAAATTGTATAATATAAAATCCAGAATTATTTTGCACCAGCGGGGCACTGACATTTATCGACATATTCATGTTTATATTTTAGTATTTTTAAGACAACCCATTCCCATTTAATTGCTTCAATTCTTTACATAATTATGTACTAACTGATTTTTAAATGGTAGAACTTAAATATTAATTAGCATTAATGTTAATATTTTTTCTACCACATTTGATTATTTAAAGTTTTATAAATTATAGAATGGTTTCAACTTAATTTGGTTTCTTAGCTATAATATAAATTGAAACCTACAATAATTCCTTACCAGTGGGCTTTACAGCATAATCATTTATCAAAACTTTTTTTACTTTCACTTACCTATATATGAAATATATAGTAAGTGGAAGTATTGCGATCGTGAAAAATTTCGACTTCCGGTTTTCAACGGAAATACACGTTTTGGGGTCCCCTGAGTCCAATTAACCAAGTCCCGCGAAATGGTCTGTGTGTGTGTGTGTGTGTGTGTGTGTGTGTCTGTGTGTGTGTGTGTGTGTGTGTGAACAGACTAGCTCAAAAACTATAAACCGTGCGAACCTGAAATTGGGTATTTAGTGTATAGATATGCCCGCGATGTGACAGCAAAAATTTCACCAAATTTGCTTAAAGGGAGGGGGTACTTTATTTAATAACTTTTTACGTTTTTATCGATTTTCTCAAAAACGGCTCTAACGATTTTGATTAAACTGAGTATTTTATCTATTTATATGCCCGAGATATGACTGTAAAAATTTCATCAAAATTGATCAACCGGAGGGGACACTTTACTTAATAAATTTTGTATCATTTTCACATATTTTTTTTATTTACTCAAAAAACGGTTTTAACGATTTTTATCAAACTTGGTATTTGATGTATTTATATGCCAAAGATGTGATAACCAACATTTCATCACAATTGATCAACCGGAGGGGGGACTTTACTTAATAATTTTTGTATCATTTTCACGTGTTTTTTTTTATTTACTCTAAAACGGTTTTAACGATTTTGATCAAACTTGGTATTTGATGTATATATATGCCCGAGATATGACTGTAAAAATTTCATCAAAATTGATCTACGGGAGGGGGGACTTTACTTAATAAATTTTGTATCATTTTCACGGGTTTTTTTTTATTTACTCAAAAACGACTTTAACGATTAACAAAAATAAGATATGAATGTAGGAAAATGTGTGACTTTGGGAAATGATATTTAGCAAAACACGTCAAATTCTAATCTAAGTAAGTTGGTAAGTGAAAGTTGTGTGTTGCGCGCACGCACCAGATTTTTTGTGTGTATTTTTAAAACCTATCCTAATTTAATATCTTTAATGGATTATACAATTGTTTAATTATTTATTAAAAGGTACAAGGATTGCTACTAAATTAGGCTTTATAAATTTAATATACTTAAAAATCATGAATTATTTTGAACCAGCGGGCTTTACGGCACCGTCATTTATCAAACATTTGTTCATTTGTGTATTTTTAAAACCTATCCTAATTTAATTTCTTGAATTATTCATATAATTATTTAATTCTTTGCAAAAGATGCACTGATTAATACAAATTTGGGCTATATAGATATAAATTGAAATCCAGAATTATTTTGCACCTGCGGGCTTTACGGTGCCGTCATTTATCATATTTTATTAACAATCTAACAGAAAAAGTTGAAAAATTAATTCCAGATTCTTATATTGCGAAAGCACAGTCCACATTTCTTAAAAACATGAAAGAAAATTTTACAGTTGATTCTGCAATAGTTTTAATAGATTTCAGTGAAAACTATTCTTTTACCATACAGGATGAAGCACAGGGTTACCAATGAACCTGCAATACATGCACTGTCCATCCTGTAATGATTCATCTACAAGTTGAGCAAGGGAAAAACTGACTACTCCTTATGTGTGATCTCCAATGATCTAAAGCATGATGTTGCGATGGTTTATGAAACGCAATCCATTTTGATTAAGTTTCTTAGAGATAACTTTCCTCACATTCAAAAAGTACATTACTATACAGACGGATGTGCTGCTCAGTACAAGAACAAATTCAACTTTATAAATCTTTGCCACCATGAACAAGATTTTGTAATTAAAGCTGAGTGGTCTTTTTACGCAATGAGTCACGGAAAGTCAGAGTATGATGGAATCGGAGGTACTGGCAAGCTGTTAATTCAAAAGGAAAGTTTACAGAGGCCATTGCAAAATCAAATAACCACATCAGAAGAGCTTTTTACATTTTGTAAATCACAGATCTACAAATTAAATGTCTCTTTGGTTTTAAAAGAAACAGTAGATTTAGCCAGGCAAAAACTTGAAGCCCGTTTTCAAGATTTACATACTCTTCCTGGCACAAGATCGTTTCACAATTTTAAGCCTCTTGATTCATGTGGTACTGTGGAAGCAAGCCATATCAGTGAAGATGTATATCCCGCTTTGACACATTCATTGACTACCGGTACACTAAATCTAACTCTTATTGAGGAGACTGACTTATTTCCTGGACGCTATGTGGCATATAAATATGACCATTTATGGTACTTTGGAGTCATAACTTCAACTGACATAGAAGAGGGAGACGTGACAGTGAAGTTTTTTCACCCAAATGGACCTTCTCCTTCCTTATCGTGGCCAAGAACGGAGGACTCTTGCTCAGTGCCTCTACCTCATGTTTCAGCTGTTGTTGAGTAACCCTCCCATGACAACTTCTGGTAGAACCTACCACTTTGACACTGAATGTATGTTGTCAATTGAAAAGAAAATTACCGAGATTGATAAATCATCAAGAAGAAAAAATAGAGCAAGAAACTGAAGAATTGAAAGAACTTTAAGTCTAGAGTTAAAAAATCAGGAATGTCCAATGAAGAACACTTCATTTATATTTTATATTCCAGTTATTGTATTCTTATGTTACTTCTTCATATAGGCTTATAAAATGGTTTTGCAAAAAAAGGTTACCCTGTCTGTTGTAACAAAATAAATCAAATGTTTTAAAATAAATTATTTAAGTGACCATACTAATATTTTAGCTGTAACAGGTTTTCTTAAGTTACAAGAAATAATTCATAGTTTTTCAGCAGTTCACACTATAAAATAAACACTATTTTATGTGCAAGGAATTAAATATGCATACCGTTGTTGTATTTTTTGACAAAATCAAGTTTTTCAGAAAAATATTAGTTTTTAAATGTGAAGCAATAAAAAAGCCATTAATTTTATTGTTGGATATGATGGAAAAAATCTTGGAGATAATTTTTAAAAAAAAATTTTTTGGTTATCTTTAACCCTCAGGTTATATTCCGGAAGATATGATTTTTTTTCTGAGAAAATAAACGTACTGTCTGTGGCCTCGGGTGAGGCCCGGCCAGCATTTTAGTAAAAACTGTAAAGGGTTGTAATACGAAACCGATAGAGATAAGTCAATAAAACTTTCACAAAAATCTGAGACCTTGCGTGTTTTGCCCTGGTTGAGTTGATATGGAATGACCCCTATTCTAATTTAATATCTTTAAATAATTATATAATTATTTACTTTACCGGCATTTAAAATCTTATTTAACAACTTTTTTAAATAACACAATAAACGATATTAATGATTACTTATTTAAATATTAATTTGCATCATCTTAATTTTTTTTTTTTTTTTTTTTATAAAATTGGGTTTTATAGCTACAATATAAATTGAAACCCAATATTATATCCATGACAGTAATAATTGTAATAATTTAATAGTATTAATTTTTTCATTTCTGAAAAGACTTGGATAGTATAAATTGGTACTCATTTAATTTAATTTATTATGTTATAATATTAATATTATGTTTTATAATATTAAATATTTATGAAAGATGAAATGACTTTGAATCTAGCCCAATATCTCCGTCAGATAATGTTTCGCCTGCACTTCATGATGTTTTTATATATCTATGGAGAGGTGCAGTTTCCCTTTAAAGGTGAAATTGGTGCTAGGTGCAGTGCCCCGTTGTGGACAGGCCTGGGATGGGGGGCGAGGGCTAGGGGCGGTGCGATGGTGCCAAGGATTAGCGAGGGCTAAGGTCTGTGCGCCAATGTGGCCGAGGCCTAAGGCTTTCTTTATTGCTGCAGACAAGTTAAGATGGCTGGTAAATAAGTAAGGCTCCATATTAATAATCAATTTATTTTTAATCTCCATAATAAATTAATTTTTAAAAAATTCACAGTACTGCATACCTTGAATTTCTCCAATATATAAGTTTCCGATCATGCCCTAACCGATTGTGAGAGTTGCTGATCTTCAGTTCAACTCCACCGAGAGTTATTAAATATATTTATCCCTAATCATCCCTATATCTTTAACAAAAGGTAAGGTTTGGAATAACATTTCAAAAAAAAAAATAAAAAATAATTAAACAGCTATAAAAGTTAATTTATGATAATGCAATCGTCAATGGAAAAAGTACAAATTACTTAATAACATGATTATAATTTTATTAATAACGAAAATATTTCGACTATAATTTCAAAAATTCAAACATTTATTTATCACTTTCTTCAATCTGATAATCGTTTGTTATTTTGTAATTTGTACTTTTTCCTTTAACAATAGCATTATCATAAATTAACTTTTATGGTTGTTTAATTATTTTTTTTTTTTTTTTGGAAGTACAAAAGGTGAAGGGATGGTTAGGTATAAATTAAATATTTAATAGTTGAAAAATAATTTTCATATCATTGAGACAAGAAAAATAATTTAATTAATGTTTAAACTAAAACAAAATTGACATTGGTTAAGATATCTCACTAATTGGACAAATAGTCCACTCACCCATATTATTCGCAAAAATTGTGACATCGTGGGGTAAGGGGGTCAGACAATAGATTGACTTGACCGGAATATGTGCCTGGTGGCTCAAGTGGCATGAGCACCATACAGATGATACGGGCTCTAATCTGGCCCAATGCCAATCTTTTCTCTTCATATACAAAATATTTAATAATTTTAAAGAAGATGTTCAGATCAATTTTTAGAATCATATCATTATTTTTTTGATCAATTCTTACTTAGTTACCAGATTTATTAACTTTAAAGCAGAGCAACTTATACAAATTTGTTGACAATGAAGCTGCTGGCTAAGGCTAAGGTTACATGTATGGTTAAAGTCCAGTTGGAACACTCTGAGAAAATTTTAACCCTCAGAGGTGTGCGACGTGGAAATAGCCTCACTTCGTGGTTTTAATGTGAATCTCTGTTGCATGAAGAGCAGAACTCAGGGGTTTAAAGTAACAATGAATTTAATTGTATACCAATATTGAAGAGTCGAGAAGGCTAGATTAAACAGTTGATTGAATTTCAAACTTTGTTGATGGTGATCCTTAATATATAAGAATACCTTGATGCCCCTCATTGCACCAAGTGTCAGGGCTATGAACACACCAAAGCCATATATACAGCCGATGCTGTAGTCTGCATCTAGTATGCAGCTAATGGCCATTTAACGAAAGGCTGATCCAATAAAGAGGCAAATGCAGACCTCAACTTCTTATGCTGGGACTAATTATGTGAGGGCAGGTCCCCCCTCCCCTCCATGACTAATGAAAGACAAGGCGGGGAGCCGTAAGTGCTCTATGGACTTGACATGTTGCAAAGAGATGGCAAAGAGGACCTTCTATGAATAAGATTAACATCCTCCAACTTAACATGGGCCATTGATGAGTTGTAGCTGACGAACTTCATACTCTTTGTTAACGCAATGACTTCATGGCTGTCCAGGAACCGACCTGCTGTGGGAACATGGTCAGGGATTGGGTCTCATGTTGAGATTTATAGCTCTAAGCAGAGGAGAGAGGAGGCCTAGAGCTGCCATTATGATTAACCACCCAAACCTCAACGTGATGGATATGAGACAATATTCTATAGCAGATAGTGTCGCATGCCATATTAAGTGGGGTAGTATTTATTTCACTCTAGTTTCAGCATATCTGCCTTGGAGATTATCACTACCTGAAACAGGTTATAATATGTTCAGATACCAAATCTTGGGACACGGTCTGGGGTTCCAATCCAACAAACGGAAGAGGTGCTAAACTAAACTCGGGGAATTTACTGTAAGGTATCAGCTAGTCTTAGTTAATGATACCTCTGCCATCTCTACATTCTATGGGATACAGATGGAACTCTTGCAGGACACATTGTCAAATGTTTCCTCAGATCCAAAACAAGTTCTGACCTCAAAGCTGTGGTGTTTAGTCTGGCACTAGACATAAGAAGTTTCCACGGTATCAAAGACCGTAATTTAACCCTTAGGAACTACTGGATTGGTTTCTGATGCATGCTGGAGGAAGAAGATTGGGAAGAAGGAGAATCGGGGAGAGCAGGTGATATGGATTTCAAAGTTTCTTTAGTCAACCATGCCATCTGTGATGTCGCTGAAAACTCCCTCCCACATCAGAAAGCAAGGGCTTTACCTATCCCATGGTGGATGCTGGGCTTAACCACAAAGAAGATAAAGCTCTATAAAATTCGGCGGTCGTGCCATAAGTGCACAAGAAGGGCGATATGACGATATGACAAGAAGGGTACTCTACCTAAGAATGAGTATGAGTCCAAAGCTAAGTTGTACTGATGAGGTGCATTCAAAGAAGCATCGGGCATGGAATGAGTTCATCGTAAAGGTGCCTACTAATAATCCCTGGGGCTGACCTCCCTACAGCCAATGGCAGTCCTGATTGTTGCTGTTGCTGAGGCAGACATATACCCTAGAAGAGTCAGCTAGCCTCTTCATACAAGTAAGCTATCCCAGGGATGATCAGGTCAACAATTTTTTGTGAGACACTTCACAGCATTACCTCCTGGCACAGACTTTGGCTCATGAGACAAACATGAGTCAATCGATCTCCGGATTGCTGTGGATATGCAGAAAACTAGTCATGCTGCAGGACTTGATGCCATAGATACGGCAATCTCGAAGAACAGTATCCCCTGCATCGAAGATTGGTAATTATGAATATTCAATGATTGCCTTGATAGGGGTATTTTCCAAGGATGTAGAAGATCCCTGATCTGAGATTGCTCTATAAGGGAGGAGGCAGGGATAAGCATCTCCCCAAGTCCTACAGACTTACATGTCTCCTCCCTGTGATGAGCAAGGTCTCGGATAATCTCATCTTAACAAGCCTAAAACTGGTTCTGATGAGGGCTTTACATCAGTGTGTTCTTTTTTTCAATAGTAATAGGAATCAAGTTTTTTTTTATATACATAGATTTTAAGTGGAAGCAGTGCCCATTTTGATTCTGAAGTCTAAATTTTCGATATTTAAAAAAAATTGGGATCAGTTCTTGGGTCAGCGCTATGGAAGCTATTTTTTTACGAGTTGCTGGGGGGTACTCAAATTTGAGCGATTGCCTGCAATGCTTACGTTGATGGCCTTGCCACTATTGTGACATCTTAACAGCTGAGCAGGAATAAAAGATGCAGAAAGATGTGCCAACCTGGGAAGCCAATGGTGTGGGACAATGAAATTAAAAATGGCCATGGCGAAGACTCAAGCCATCCTCCTCCTAAAAGGGAAGACAGATAGAGCACACTCTTTACATCTCAGTATAGAAGGCACCAGAATACATCCAAGTGAGGTGGTCACTTACCTCAGCGTAAGGTTTGGAATACGCTTTAATTTGGTAAGAAGTCAATGGACCGGCAGTTTTCAACCACGGAAGGTGGGGACCACCACCGGACAGAGGGCTACCCACTGAATAGAAGGCAGCATCAAAGAATAAAAGAAGTAATGAAAACTATCAAGATGAAATGTTTTAGGCAAGATACAAACACTAGGTAGCATTCTTATGTTGCCAAGACCTGTGTTGCCGAAAGGCAAGGTAGGGAGGACATAAAAATAAATAAAATAAAACATTAATTTTTTTAATTATTAGGATTACTAGGGGTTCAAAATATCAAAACAATTTAGTAATAGATCATTTCAGAATGTTTTGAACATTTGTATCCATATGTCATCAATGGCATTCTAATCCCTTTATGTTATTCCTCTGTGTATGTTTGTGAATTTATGTTTTTTACTATAAAAAAAAGATATGTTTGAAGTTATTTATAGCTTATAGTCATTGCTGCACTTAAGTTTCATCTGATTTTCATTAATTTTTTTGTTCAGGAACCTATTTCTGTAATGCAGAAGATCTGGACAAACTTGGCAACATTAAAATAGGAAACAAAAAATATCTCAATATTATTACCATGCTTCGACACATTAAACGGATAAAAGAAGTTCGAAATATGAAAATTATATATTATGTTGCTTGTTTTTAAGATCTATTTGTATTATATATTATTATTATTATTTATGTTATGAATTTATCTTTATATTTAAAAAATGTAAATTTGTTTATTGCTGTTTTTTATGTAATTTATACAAATGTAATAAAGTTTATATACCTGGTGTTTTATATTATTGCCAGAGAAAAAGTTGTGGAGCATATCTTCTTGCAGGAAATGTCCTGTTTGTAACTCTTTAACCCCCTGAAATAATGCTGTTCAAATTTTCTGGTACACATGCCCCCACATTTATGCTGACACCCCATGTTTATTTTTAAGGGCAAAACAATTCAAAGCAAATCATGCATATCTAAGCATGTTCATACTGATGGCATATTTCTTGTTTCCCATAAAAATCATATTTAAGTATCTTTTTGGATTCCCCCATATTGTTTTATATCATTCGGTTAGTAATTTTATGGAAATAATACTAGTTAATAACATATTGATATTGAGGTGGATTAGTGTCTAATTGGAAATGTTGATTTTGGAAATAGCATTGATTTTAAGGTTAGGTTCAGATATCTATCATGTATATTATAGCTTGCCTCATATATCCTGGTTGGCTCTATAAGGTAAGGTACTTATTATGTAAATAATATTGATTTTATGATGAGGGATCGATTTATTACAACTTTCATGCTATTAATGATACTGGAATTGACTAAGGTTATTTAGGGTACAGATTATAAAAATATCACTTGATATGATTACTAGCTCAGGTATCCATCCATTACAACTTATCTTATATAAACGGTATTTGGGTTTACTATTAAGTTTTCAGTGTCTTGAGATGATATTGATGTTAAGGTTCCCAATCTTTATATCGCGTAATTTGTTATTAATCAATACCTGAATGCTTAATCTGAAAATCATATTTTTGTTATCAGTAAACTTACATCTTTTGTATCGCCTAAATTATAATAAATCGATTCCTGAGCATAAAATTGATATTGTCACGTGGAAGATGTCCATTGAACCTAGGAGACCCTGAGAGAGAGGGGGAACTCCTAGAAGAGGCTGGCCCAGGAGAGAGTGGGGCGGTCTGGCAGAGTCTGAGGCAGTCAGTCTGAGAGGGGCAGCCAGAGACAGTCAGCAGTCTGGAGCGGAGGCTGGGTCTGTGAGGGGCAGTCTAAGTCTGGGACAGGCAGAGTGAGCCTGGAGCATAGTGGGACCCGAAGTAGTCAAGTACCCCCAAGTGATTTATGAGTTATGGTACCCCCCCTTTTTGTAGTTGGGACTTGTAAGATTATTTTTGTACAAAATACATGATGTAAATAGTACGAAGTTTGATTAATTACCACACAACCCTTGCCCAAAGATCCCTGTGTCACATTGGACTGGGTAGACTTAAGAATAGGGGTGACAATATTTTCAATATTAGCGCTCTTAGGAATAGAATTAAAAAGTTTAATCACTGCACCCCTCCCGACCTGTGGTGGTGAAGAGATGAATCTATACGGTGCCCTTAGGCACAGCCCCTAGCCCTCGCTAATCCCGTGCACCCTCGCACCGCCCCTCACCCCCAGGCCTGTCCACAACGGGGCACCCCACCTTGCGCAAATGAAAGGGCCATGAAGCCTGGTGGTGCGATGGTGGGAGGCTAAAAGAATATAGAAGCTTCAATTGTTGGATTTGGTGCGGTGCGATGGGCGAGGTGCAATGTGCCGACATGGCCAGCCCCATTGGAAACGCTTGTTCATTTTTTTACGTGGTGCTAGGGTCGGTGCGCCAACGTGGCCGTGGCCTTACTCTATGGAATAAACTAATGTTTCCTCTGTTTTTTTTATTTGTTACAATAAATTTTAAATCCATATTAAGCTGTTTGAAATAGCAATTGTAGATGTAAAATTAATTATTGAGTGCTTAGATGCTCAATAGGGTAAAAGTAAATAAAAAAACAGGTGTTGTTATCTATTTAAATATCCACCTGGGTCAAAACATGGCAAAAACAATTCTTTATTAATTTAAATCAGTGAGAACCACTAATAAGTCAATCCATTTTCAGAGCATTTTATTGTGTAGTTTTAACTAACTGATCGCAGCCGGGAAGACAATAAAGCGTCTTAAAGAGATTAGTGAAACTCACCAAAAGTTCAGAGCTTGCTTTTTTTACTCTTAAAAATACCCTATTAATTTAAAATGACAGTTTGTTTTTTAAAATTCTAAATAGGAGTTAAAACACTAAATTAGTTTGTAATAGTCCACCAAAAAGAATTAAAAACAAATATCTAATGTTGAAAATCAACTTTCAAAGCTGAAACTAAATGTGATTAATTTCTTTGTTTACAAAACGGCAAAAGGCAGTTAACACTCAATAATGGCATACTTTAGAGAAGTGACATTTTGGGTGGAGATGGGTTGAGCACACCTTGGTAGATAAATCACTGTGCTAAGGATTTTAGTGAATTCTAAATGTAGTCGAGATGGCTGCTTATTCACAATATGTATGTTTTTACTTTTGTATATCTTTCTCAGAAGTGTTACATTTACATAATTCTTTTGCACACCCAATAGTATTGATATTCTAAACCTCTTATTCGCTTTCTTCAATCTGATAAATTTATTTTTAAGTCAAAGTGTAACTGTAAATTAAGGGCTAAAATAAGATTATAAAAAATAGGAATTGTGAATGGGTGTGTTATGGATGCTTTAATAATTTCAATATTAGAGAATAGGTTTGGGATAAGTTTTTTTGTCAGTATATTTTTCGGTTCTAATTGATTGAAGCCATGAGGTGTTTTTTGTGGCAAGGATATTCTTGTCATAAGAAATAAAGTTCTGTTTAAATATAATATGTCGAATGAATGATTGAGAGATAATGAGTGTTCAGAAAGTTTTGAAACCATGAAGAAATAGAATATTGGCGTTGGATGATCCTGAGTTATGGTTTGGAGAAATACAAGGTTTGTGATAGACGAGTTGAGAGCGATGTGTAGGAGGAACTTGGTCTTTTTGAAGAGTGTATGATTTAGAAAGTTTGCTCAGAGATGTGATGGTGATGTGTAAGTATGTGATTTTCGAGCGTAAAGATTTGTGAATTTCGTTAGAAAATTTGGGGATGAGTGGTAGAAATATATATATATATATATATATATATATATATATATATATATATATATATATATGTAGAGAGAGAGGATATATTGGGTTATGAAGAAGCATTGGGGGTTGTTATATTGGAGGGGGTGGGCGGAGTTTTATTTTCCCTTGGAACAACCTTCAATTGCCTTGTCGGATATGCAGACGATATTGATAGATCTTGTAGCGGCATAACCGTTCGACTGCGATTTTCGAAATCGATCGAGCAGCCAGTAATCGATCATTTGAATTGTGGCTCGAATGGACAGTGCCTGCTCTGCCTTGTTGCTGCTCGGTAATTTTTCAGGTTTTCAGGTTATCCCAAGATACCAATTACCAACTACTTGCATGGATGTTGATACTTGGTGAGGTATACCGGCTAACACTGCTCGTAAATACTAGTATTAGAATAAAGGCTGTTATCACTATTATCTTCATTGCTGTTTTGGAATAAGGTTATGATAACCAAGAAATTATTTTTGTGCTGCATTTAATTGGACAACTTTTACGTAGTTATCAAGTCATTGTTAACGTGAGTTTTTTTTTTCCTTTTCCTTTGGTTGTGTTCTTATTTAACCCTTGTAAATAAAGAAGAAATTTATTTTACGAAAATAATTTATTTATTTAATTTTCCCTTTTTGAACACGCTTTAGTTTGTTAAGAGCCTTCTAATTTTCTTATCAAAACATCTTAACAATCTGAACAGCTATCAGAGAAGCATTTGAAGCAGCTGCAAGAAGACTTGGTTTTTAAGTCAATAAAAGAAAAACCCAAGTACATGAGAGTTGATGATGAGGTGGATCAAAGCGCTCCATTCAAATTAGGACCTTTTAAGTTTGAGAGTTGAAAGGTTCTATACATAGGCGTTGATGACTTTAAATGTTTTACGCCTTAAAGCTTCTATACATTGGAAGTCAGAAAATGTGGGGATGTATGGTAGAAAGATATATGTGTTTTATAATTTTTTTTTCTTTCTTTACCTCATACAGTAACCCTGTATGAGAGCTGTTTATTTTTTAATGTGTACATGCTCCATGCAATAGGCATAATACAGTTACAACAGGGAATGCAGAAGTACAATACAAAACATAAGTACAGAATTAATTGGGTATTTATGGAAAAACAAAACAAGAAAATACAAAATGTGGAGTACAAAAAATGTAATTCCTAACATGAGATATAACACAAAAATATATTTTACATAAGGAGGGGCCGGGATGGCCGAGTGGACAGGTAATCAAAGTTAAGCAACGTCGAGCATGGTTAGTACTTGGATGGGTGACCGCTTCATTCGGGTGACCACCCGCCAATGAACCCCACGCAGTCCAAGCCTACCCCCCACCCCCGGGTATATGAGGCCCGTCAGCCTACTGGAGGCAACTCACACCGACCGGGCGTAGGAGTGATGTACCTTCCCCGTGTATCCCATCGAGAATCGTGGTATGGTTTTCCAGGATATGAGTAACCGCCCAGAGGTTTGGTACAAGGACGGTATGCTTCAGGGATAGAAGTATAGGTCCTCGGGGCCCGGTGACTCTGGGCTACTTCAATCCTTGGACCTAGACCAGTTTGTCACTGTCCTTGAAACCGAGAGAACTGACGCCATCGGTGGGAAGGACACTGCCAAATCAGCCCCAATGGGATTGGTATGGAGCTATGAGCAGTATGCCGCTGCACCATGGTGACCATGGCTTGCAGCAACGTGAGGTTGGGCTAGCCCCTCCAGGCTGTCTGTGCTCCCGCAAGCAACACAAATGTCTGTAAGAAGACCACACTGTGCGGCCAAAGGTCTCATTAGGCCTAATGCGTCAACCGAAAAAAAAAATTACCTAAAACATAACACAAAAAGTTCTTTTGGGATGAAAAAAAAAAAAAAAAAATCAGAAAAGAAAAAAACAATAAAGTAAGCTGAATGAAAATAAAAACAAAATGTCCGACTTTTCAATTCCTTGTTATAATTCTTATAAATGTCCTTTTCATTTAACGGCCAGCTGTCTCCTTTTAGAAGGATGCTTCTTATTAGATTGTATCTTTTATTGTCAAAAATTGGGCAGTCGTATAGGAAGTGATGAAATGTTTGTGAAGTTTGTTCGTCAGGTGAAATTGTTTTATGTAAGATTTGCTTTGTCCGTGTTCAGTTAAAAATTGTGCCAGTGTGTAGTGCGAAATTTTAATTTTGTCATAGTTAGTAAGTTTGATTTCTGGAATTAATTTATAGAGGGGTCTGCCTTTTGTTGTTTGTTGCCATTGTATGTTTCAAGTATTTATGTTTTCAGCCAAAATATGTTTTTTAATAAAAGATAGATTTTTAACCATTTAATAAAAGGGGGATTTTGTCGTAGGTTATGGGGAAGAGACTATTACACGAGGCAGATTTTGCTAGGCGGTCCGCTGCTTCGTTTCCTGCGCTCCACAGTTTCGATTAGTATAAGCTAGGTGGACAAAAGTCATGATTGAAATTCTAAAAATTGATATTCTAATAATGTAAACAATACACCAATACGTGGCATTCTAATATTTGTTTATGTCTCACACACTCCACCTAGTTAGTAATAGGGTCCAAAGGTGTAAAATCGTGGTGTAATTGAATAAATCAGTTGAATTCCAGGCATCACCTTAATCATAAAAAATACAGTGTTCCTAAATTTGTATTGATTGGTTGTTAAGGATTAATATGTCTTGGACTAGTGAGTGCTAATTTACTCTAATACAGTAAATTTATCTGTTAATCAAACCACAATAACAAAATGTTTTTGAGATGATTGCAGGATTTTTTCATCGTTTTGAAACTTCCAAATGATGTTAATGACTTGTACCCTTTTGTACCCGGGCTGATTTTTCTGTATATCGTAGGGGCACCTTTCAGCTTAATAATAATTTGTATCATAGCCTGCACACTCGAGTACAACATTCTTTTTTTTTAGTACTTTCTTTCCGAAATGGATATTATTTTAATAATCGTTGAACCACTCTATGGGAGAAAAATCTCTTTTCTCTTTAAGTTTCTTTCGTCCAAACATAATTTTAAAACCATACTGAGGACTGAGGATGAGGTTGTCTAACTATGCCTCCAAAATTTCTCATAAATGGGTTGCTGCAGGAAAATCAAAGCAGCATTTTTTGACTCAACGCCAACTTCCACTATGAGGAAGGATTTCAAGGAACCACTATGATCCCCGGAAAAATTGTTTAAGACATGACATTCCTTTGAAGAATGCTAAGTAATTAAGTTGAAATGAAGCATTAGCCTGTTACATGGACTCTGAGCCTACAGCGCATTCCTACAAGCAGACTAGGATGCGGTCTATGTAGGCAGGACATGACTTCTTGCCATTACCGTCTAAGAAAATCTTTTACTAACAGGTATTTAAGAAAATGGCATTTCATTTTTCCCCCTCTGGATTTCTTAGCAGTGCCTGTTTTAGTATTGTAACAACAAACTTAAAAAACAACAGTATTCATTAATGCAAACTTTTTATTAACCTCTCACACGAGATTAAGTACATATCAATTTATAACATTAACTAACATATATCTTTTTTTATTTTATTTTTTATATAACCTCCCATCTCGAACAATGTAGCCACATATAACATCTTTCCTCTTTTCAATATTTTAGTCTAACTGGCACCCTCCTGGACCGTTGAGGTCTTGACGCTGGTGGGACCAAGTTCATTGATGACTTAGCCCCATCTTCATTGAACGACGCCGAGCGAAGATGCACTCTATTCCGCCTGACTACTCTGCCAGCATCGAGGTCCTCTACTATGTATGATCGTGGTGTTCCGTGTTTTCGAAGAATTCTTCCTCGATGCCTCTTGAGGGCGTGAACATCAGTTGTCGAGTTATTGAGGACTGCAAACTGGTTGCTGGTTGTTATGGAAGTTTGAGTAGTTTGAGATTCTATATTGCTGGATGCAGGTAAACTGCGGGTTTCTGGGGTCTCTAATTTTTGTTTAGATTTTCCTTTTTTCTTTTTTTTTCTTATTAGGGGAGTTGCCAGCTGATCCTGGAGCAGCATTACGTTGGCGCTTTTGGAGTGTTCTTCTTGAAAGATATTGCGAATCGGTTTCGCTTATTTCGGAGACTTCTTCATCCGTGTCCATGACCGATAATTTTTCCGTGGACATTTTGGAGATAAAAAATTAAAAAAATAATAATATTAAAATTAAAATTTAACTTCTAGAATATTTACAATATGTACATAAGTTTAAACAAAATGAAAACATAACTGTTGATTTAATTTGAAAAAGGAAAAAAAAAAAAAAAAAAAATCTGGAATTGAACTGCTGACGATATGAATCAGCGGGAACAAGGCTCCTAGCGCCTAGCCCACTGCGATACGGGAGATCAGATAAGAACTAGTCCTGCGCAATGTTAGCTTGAGGCCTGTAGCAAGCAAGCAAGCCAGCTGCTAGCCACGTGGTGGTCCCGCGAGCACTATTTATCACTGTAACTGTTGTTTGCTCTCACTCACCTCACAAAGAGTAACATGAAATTTTTCACCAGCAACAAAAACCACTTTATACAAACTTTTGCTGCAAAACGAACTCTAATACTACTGTTGTAAAGAAATAATCACAGAGCTAAGTGAGGTTACATTATTAGTAGCGGCCATGACACTCAGGAAATTAACAGCAAGCAAGCTTAAATATAAATAATATCTTTATTATATTAGATATTATGTATAGAGATAGAGTAGCATAGCAGTAGTAAGAAAATAAAATAAAGGTAAAAGAGCATGTCAATTCGCCGCCAGGCCCCCCGGCACCCGGGATGACATGCAGATGTGGGACAAAAGAGATATTAGAAAAAACGGTAAAAAATACTCATAGTCGTCCAGCCCTGTCTGGCGGAGGTAAGCAGTACTAGTAAACAAGTACGAAATAACAGGTACGGTGGGAAATACTGGATCGGATCTGAACAAGTACGAAATACTCGATCTGGTCTAAAATACTCAATCTGATATGAACAAGTACGAAATAACAGGTACGGTGTGAAATACTCGATCAGATGTCAACAAGTACGAAATACTCGTACTCGATCTGGGGTGAACAAGTACGAAATAACAGGTCCAAAATACTCGTAGAGGTCCAGCGCTGCCTGGCGACGATACGCATTACTAGTGAAGAAGTACGAAATAACAGGTCCGGTGTAAAATACTCGATCTGATGTCAACAAGTACGAAATACTCGTACTCGATCTGGCCCGAAATACTCGATCTTGTGTGAACAAGTACGAAATAACAGGTCCAAAATACTCGTAGTGGTCCAGCGCTGCCTGGCGGCGATATGCAGTACTAGTGAAGAAGTACGAAATAACAGGTATAAAATACTCATAGTGGTCCAGCGCTGCCTTGCGGCGATACGCAGTACTAGTGAAGAAGTAGGATGTAACAGGTCTGGTGTGAAATAAGAGATGTGAGATAACAGATATTTGTTATCAGGTACAAAATACTCATAAACTAGTCTTGACCCCGCGTGGCGGCCAGTAGATTAGTCTATATAGGCGGGCGCAATCGACTATAGGGTGCGCTAGTAGCATTTTGAAAATGTCGGAAAGAACGGGGATAGACTTAGTTGATATAATAGAGATAGTTGGTAATTTTAAGAGACCATTAATTGAAGGGCAGGCTATTCTTGATGCAAACCACATAATAACATGTGGAATAATATCTAGAAGTAAAAAAAATCTGGTGCGTGCGCGCAACACACAACTTTCACTTACCAACTTACTTAGATTAGAACAAGTACGATTTGTACGATTAATTGCCACTTCTCAAAGTTATACATTTTTCCACTTTCATTTCTTATTTTTGTTTTCAATTGCTCAAAAAAAAAAAAAAAAACTAATTTCTTTTATTATTAAATAAAAGTTTTTACTTGTGATAATTCGGCAATGGAAGCATAATACTCCAAGTCGTCTGATTTTATAATTCTCTATGTACTTGTGGAATATTTCATTTAGTTCCTATGAAACAAATAATTTTCATTAAATGAACAGAACATCTTTAATTATAACGCATTGGTTTGTCATTAAAGGCGTACGGCGCATGCGTAAGATCAAGGTGTTTTATGAGTTGACGGAATTTTTTTCTTTTTTTCTCCTGTATATGTTTACTTGATTTTCTTCATATATCATATATAGCCATTTCTTATTTTTAGTCGTGATGAGAGACACTTAATTTCTCAATATAAACTAAAACAAAGTTACTTTATAAGAAAACAAAAAAGGTCCCTTCCCCATTTAAGCCCCCTCAGAAAATTTTAATACTGATAAAACTTACCTGATATTATTGAACACCTAATTTATATTAAACATGACGAATTTTATTAAAATCAAAAAAAAAAAAAAAAGCCGTTTTTGAGATAATCGAAAAAAAGGTAAAAATTGGAAAAAAGTTATGAAATAAAGTGCTCCCTCCGTTTGACCAATTTTGATGAAATTTTGGCTATCACATCTTTGGCATATACATACGTCAAATACCCAGTTTGATCAAAATCTTTAAAGCCGTTTTTGAGTAAATAAAAAAAACACATAAAAATGATTATTACAAAATTTATTAAGTATAGTCCCCCCTCCGGTTGATCAATTTTGATGAAATTTTTACAGTCATATCTCGGGCATATTAATACATCAATTACTTAGTTTAATCAAAATCGTTAGAGCCGTTTTTGAGAAAATCGAAAAAAACGTAAAAAGTTATTAAATAAAGTACCCCCACCCTTTGACCAATTTTGATGAAATTTTTGCTGTCACATCGCGGGCATATACATACACTAAATAGCCAATTTCAGGTTCGCACGGTTAATAGTTTTTGAGCTAGTCTGTTCACACACACACACACACACAGACACACACACACACACACACACACACACACACACACACAGACCATTTCGCGGGACTTGGTTATTTCGACTCAGGGGACCCTAAAACGTGTATTTCCGTTGAAAACCGGAAGTCGAAATTTTTCACGATCGCAATACTTCCACTTACTATATATTTCATATATAGGTAAGTGAAAGTAAAAACAGTTATTTTACAAGCCTTGTGCCTTCAAACTAGCAATTTTAAAGGACTGCCCCATCAAATAAAAGTGGAAATCAAATTTATTAATAATAATAAGCAATTTTCTTGTCATTGTAAGTGTAAAGCTGGTAGTTCTGGTAAATGCAAACACATCATTGTAACTTTACGTTTTTCGGTTAGTAATAACATTAATTACCTATTCATACCATCATTGTTATGACAGCTTAGATTCTTTGTCATATTATTTATTTATTTGTCAAAACTTTCAGGCTTCGCATTGAAAACTTGGAACAATTAAGCACAACGGATGTAAGACAAAAATGGGGAAAATTAAAAAAGAAAAACAAATATGACACCATGGTCCCAATGTTATTTGCATAAAACCAACATTTTGGAATAATAAAATGTCAAATACTAATATTTACCTGGATAAACATAGTCACTTTCTTTAAAATGAAGACTAAAAATATCGTCATATGTTTCGAAACAGGCTTATCTATTCTTAATTTTACAATCCACTCTTTAAGAAGCTTTTTATTTTTTGGAAACAAATGGAATGACACATCTTTAGATTTTTTTTAAGAACACTGAGGGACCGAGCAATACCTATTAGACATTTTTCCAATAATTTTTTGCTCGATCGGGTTTTAATTATGGAAAAATAAATTAAAAACGGCAAAAAACCCTATGAATCCCAGGTAATCGCACGGCTTCTATCCCCGTTTCTCTAGTTCCTTCTAGTTCCTCAAAGAAGCAGCACCGTCGCTTGCGCTCGCCTATCGTTTGGCATATAAGTCGTACCTGTTATTTTTGAAAATCGATAACAGGTACAAAGTTGAGTTTGCACATACCTGTTACAAAATAACAGGTCCAGTATTTCCGAACCATCACTAATCAGCACTATCATTCGGCGGAATCCTCGGCCATAATCTATGATATCCGATCAAAATTATCTTTGCACAGCTAAGCTCTCAAAAATAACTTTATTCTGGGGCTAAATCCCTGTACAGATAAGCACATATAAAACTAGATATATGACCATCATGGTATTGAGGGTTCCTTATGTTGTCTATTAAAATTTTGTTGTCAGTTGAAATTTTGAAAAAAATAGGAGAGAAGTTTGAATATTGTAAACTGTATTCAATGGCCTTTAAAACAGCTAATTTTTCAGCTTGGTTGTTTGAGCAATTGGTCCCCAGTCGAAATTGTTGGTTATGTTGCATACCGTCTACTGTTAAGGTGAATGCGCAACCAGTTTTTGCCCGTATTTGCTGTCGTCTATGTAAACTTCTTGTGTTTGTAAGTTTTTAGTATGAGTATCTTCTAAGCATTGAATTAATCTTGAATGTATAGTTTGAATGTATTGCGGGATGTAGCCAATTTTGCATGTCGGTATCTAATTCAATATTTTCGGTTTTGAAGTGTTTGTAATCGTGCCCTTGTTTTGTTATTTTGTGAATGATAGATAATTGTTGGATTTTGTATTCTATTCGCGGCCTAATGCGCATAATGCGATGCCTGAAAGTTTTGACAAATAAATAAATAATATGACAAAGAAACTAAGCTGTCATGAAAATGACAGCTGTCATAACAATAACAATGATTGTATGAATAGGTAATTAATGTTATTACTAACCGAGAAACGTAAAGTTACAAGGATGTGTTTGCATTTACCAGAACTACCAGCTTTACGCGTATAATTACAAGCAAATTGCTTATTATTATTATTAATAAATTTAATTTCCACTTTTATTTGATGGGGCAGTCATTTAAGATCGCTTGTTTGAAGGCACAAGGCTTGTAAAATAACTGTTTTTTTACTTCTAGATATTATTTCACATGTAATTATGTGGTTTGCATCAAGGATAGCCTGCCCTTCAATTAATCGTCTTTTAAAATTACCAGTTATCCCTATCACATGAACTATGTCTATCCCCGTTCCTTCCGACATTTTGCAAAACTACTAGCGCACGCTATAGTTGATTGTGCCCGCGAATTGGGGTAATTACAAGCAGCTTCATAGCCCCTTTTTGAGAGTGCGTTGTTTTTAGTGTCTTCTTTATTGTATCGTCAATGAGATTTTTCCAATTCAATTTTTTGTCAAATATGAGTCCTAAGTATATGAAGTTCCACTTTTGTGTTGTTCATTTGAATGTTTAGATCGGGAATTCGACGTTTTTTAGATAAAACAATGTAATTCGATTTTTGAACATTAAAGTCTAGTTTGTTTGTCTTAGCCCATTTGTCTAGATTTGTCAGCTTATGGTTTGTTGTTTGTTCCATATCAGAAAATATTTTGGTGATTGTCATCACTAGACCCCGGATTTGTATGCAATTGCATGTTTTTTCTGCTTGAAGTTTTTCAATGTTTGATCGCAGATCTATACGGACCATGTCAAATGTGACGTATATTCCAAATTTGATTTTGCATATTTTTGCATATCTGGGTGATAAATGCATATGTTTGCATATTTGAATAAAAATCGTAATTTGGGAAATTTTTTCTTATATTTTATAAATTACGTTTTCAAAAACTTTAATATTGCAGTGATATTTGTCAAAACAAGAAAGCAAGGGCTTTTGTTTTCTTAGTATCTGGTGAGTTGTTGGTCTTTTGATGGAAGACTTGGGAGTTCTGGAAACCTCTTCCTACAGTATAGATTTGATTATCCTTCTACATTGAAAACCAAGTCAGTACAGTTCCGTTTAGCCTAGGGGAAACGTAGTTATTACCATGCGAAAAGTTTCATCTTCTTTGAAGCAAAAAAAATTAAGTGAATGGATCGCACCATTTAACTCCGAACATCAAGTGTTCACGTCAGACGGATAAATTGTGTTTGGTAACGCGTGTGGAAAGCAAATTATGTTCTTTTTTTAAATTTAATTCGTTATCCTAAAAATATTAATTAATCTTAATGGGGTTTCAAGTTCCCATGTAAATGCTGTAAAGTCAAAATTTTCTACACAAATTTTATTGCTGGCTACTTCTAAACCCACAAAAGATAATTTTTTTGAAGATTTGTGTTTCGCAATTCCCGATGAGAGTACATTGCGTAAAAATTATCCGTCAGAATGCTATAATAACACCATGGAAAACATAAAGAATACTGTTCAGCAAAATTACATATACCTTGTAGATGATGAAACCACTGATGCTAGAGGCATTTATATAGCAAATTTATTAGTGGCTGTTTTAAGTACAGGCGGTCCAGGACCGCTATTTTTACTGGCATCAAAGCACCTAGAAAAAACGAACGCTGAAACAATTATTCGTTTCGTTAATGACAGTATGAAACTGCTATTGTCAGATGCTGGGTTTGAGATGACCGTGCTACTTCTAGTGACTGACGCAGCACCATATATGACCAAAGCTGCAAAAAACCTAAGTGTGTTTTACAGTAACATGATACTCGTCACCTGTGTGGCACACGCACTAAATCGTTTCACTTAAAAAATAATAGGAACATTTTCAGTCGTTAATGAGCTGATAAGCAACGGCAAGAAAATGTTTTTGAAAGCTCCCAGCCGTGTAATTATTTACAGAGAAGAGATGGACGACATACCGTAACCTCCAGTCCCTGTTGTTACTCGCTGGGGAACTTGGCTAAACGCAGCCCTGTTTTATGCTAAACATTTGACAAGTACTCTACCGTTGTGGAAAAAATAGCAGAAAAGGACCTAGATGCACTGAGCGTCCTTAGAAGGGGGCAGATTTTTAATGGCTTGGCTTTTATTTCATGCCATTTATCATTTTTATCAGAGGCTATAACAAAATTAGAAACAAGAAACATGTCTCTTACTGACAGTTTTCAATTAATAAATGATATAAGTGACAAGGTCAACAAAATCCCAGGTCAAGTGGGAACCATCTTAAAAAAAAAAGTTAAGTGAAATATTTTCAAAAAATACTGATCAAGTATTACGTGACATAAATAAAATTTTAGGTGATAAATCTGTAAAAATTGAAAAATTCACAGACCCTGAACTTATTTCGGCGTTTAAGTTCGCACCATTGACTTCGGCAGACGTGGAAAGATCATTTTCTGTTTATAAGAGTATTTTAAGTGATCGGAGGCACAGTTTTTCAGAAAATAATTTAGAAATATATTTGGTTATATTTATTCTTTTAAACTTTAATAATTCACAGTTACGTTATTTTATTATGTTAAAGAAAAATTACTGATTTTTTTAATTCTAATTAATTTTTACAACAAAATTGCTTTTCTATTTTATGAATTACCTTTTTTCGTTGCTGTAATGTACAGAAAAACTTATTCTTACCAATCATACTTGAAATTAAAAGAAATTTAATTGCATATTTTGTGGCATATTTCCCACTTTTTTCTTGCATATTATATGGCATATTTGAGGAGTTTTTAATGCATATAAATCCGGGGTCTAGTCATCACTAATATGTCCTCCTAAATTTTGTTGAATGCCTATCAATTATATGTACTGGCACTTTATAAACTAAATAGCAGGAATGTTCAATTATGTTTTCTTCTATCCTTTCTTTATATTACCTCCTTATATCCTCATTATTTTATTTGTCTCTACTCCACTTGCTTGATTGCTTTAAGCACCTATTGGTGTGTAAATTATCCTGGAAACAGTCTTATATGAAAATATGACTCATCATTGAGTATGATCTCACAATATTGACTACATTAAAATGCATGCAAGGAACCAGTTGTTGAAAATCGGGTTATTGATCAAAAACGAGAAGTCCGAAAAACGCGATCACACCGTCAACGAATAAGCCCGGCACAGTTCACAAACTTGACATGACGGCAAATGTCCATAAATACAGTTAAAAACGGCCTGGGCCCATAACCTGTTGAAAATCGGGTTATTGATCAAAAACTAAAGGCCAATTTTAAAACAAATAACTGTATTGAGTAAATTAATACAAGTACATATACAAGTGACTGACCACGCGCCCGTGAACTCTAAACAATACAATATGGCTACTCTCTGGTTTTCACAGTCCTAGATAATAGGCGGCAACTTTACAGTGTTGCCAAGAAACAGTAAACTTCTGAGTCACTAAATAATTATCACAAAATAGTAAATAATAATAATTAATACAATATAAATTTAGAAATAATAATTAATATCCAACACTCCTCCTTAATTATTATTGTCCTTTAAAAACTTAACACCTAAGAAAGAGCGAAAAGTTTCAAATTTAATTTTATACAAAGGTTTTGTTAAAATGTCACTAATTTGTTTGTCTGAGCTAATGATTATATACATAACAAAATATTTTTTTAAACTCTGGACCTCGGAGGTAAACTGCACTATGTCATTTTAATCAACTTTCCAGTAGAGCAGTTTGAATGCGGTTGCAACCATTTTATGTTCTATAATAAACTATATTTCAACAAGCAACTGCCTTGCTTTGCTGCCTCCGAGGTCCAGAACTGTTCTAACAAATAATGATACCTGACTCTAACATGTTTTGTACGCCTTAATGCTTTTGCATCACTCTTTTCAATCATAAATAAAGCACTTTTATTGTCAATGAAAAATGGTGTCAACTCCTTATAAATACCAATCTCCTGATAAAGATGAACGATCCATACAAGCTCCTTTAAGGCTTCACACGCTGCAATAAACTCCGCTTCAGCTGTGGAAAGAGCAGTGCAATTTTGTTTTCTTGATGCCCAAGCAACAGCTCCTCCTGACGTCATAATTGGGTAGCCGCTAGTAGATTTTCTTGTACTGAGATCACCAGCAAAATCAGCATCCGAGTACATCTGTAGTTCGCTTCCTTTTTCATACTGCAAACCATAATCCGAGGTCCCTTTTAAGTACTTGAATATTCTTTTCAGTCGCTTCCAATGATCAATAGTCGGGTTCTCCATGAATCTACTAAGATAGTTAACCGAAAAAGCAAGGTCAGGTCGAGTCACATTCGATAAGTACAGTAGACTTCCTATTGCCTCTTGATATGGTTTATTTTTCGCACAGTCTTGATTTGTTTCTTCTTGATGGGGTTCCATAGGGGTCGTCACGGGGTCACATTGTTCCATCTTAAATCTTGATAGTATCTTCCAGGCATAAGCAGGTTGACTTACAAAAATTGAGTCGCTTCCACGTAGAATCTGCATTCCTAAATAATTTTTGGCTTCACCAAAAGTAATGTCGAACCTTTTATTCAATTTTTTTTAATAGTTTCATAATATCAGTTTTTGACTCTCCGAGAATTAGTCCATCATCCACATATAAACAGAGAATAATTGTGTCTTCACCAGGGTTAACATACACACACTCGTCGGCAGCACAAGAAACAAATCCTTCACTTGATAAAAACTCTGAGAATGTTGAGTTCCAATTTCGAGGGGCTTGCTTTAAACCGTAGAGACTCTTCTGTAGTTTGCATACCTTTTCTGTTCCATCTTGAAAGCCTTCGGGTTGCAGCATATACAGCTCTTCATTTAACTCTCCATTTAAGAACGCGGTTTTAACGTCAAACTGATAAAGCAAGTAACTCTTCTTAACTGCCAAAGCCAATAAAAATCGTATGCTTTCATAGCTGGCTACAGGGCTGAATGTCTCAGTAAAGTCAACGCCTTGTTTTTGCTCAAAACCTCTCACTACGAGCCTGGCTTTCTTCTTTTCTCCGTTGTCAGAACATTTCTTCCTAAAAACCCACTTGCATGTAAGAGGTTTCTTTTCCATAGGTAAATCTACTAAAGTCCAGGTAGCGTTTTTCCGCATTGCACTTTTCCATCCTGGATCGCTGACAGCCTCAGCAAGAGTAATGTCTTCAGAGTCACAGAAATTAGCTGCAGCCTCATAATCCTGAAAATGAGTTGGCCTCTTGATGTCTTCCCATTTTCTTAGGTTATAACGATATACCGGTTTTTTCCACGATCCGTTGCAGTTGTGTTTCAGTGTCGTCAAAACCATGGAAAGATTCATTATCTTCTTCAGTTGTCTGATTTTCTTCGGGATCTGGTTCCTCTTCGGTAGTTACATCTTCTTCAAATAAGGACTTAAAAATAATAGGAAGACCTTTAAAGTCGCCAATGCAAGGCTTAAAAATTAAATCTCTTACTAGTTCAATTTTTCTATCAGAGGGATAATATATTCTGTAGGCTTTGGAATCTTCTGGGTATCCTACAAAAATACCTTTCTTACTTTTTGGATCCCATTTTGTTCTTTTCTGTTTTGGAATATGAGCAAATACTTCAGAACCAAAAATTTTAAGGAATTTTAAGTCATCAAATTTCACCATAGTTCCCACGGTGTCTTGTTATCTATGGAACTAGTACCTGAAATGTTAAGAAGAAACACTGCTGTGTTAATTGCTTCTGCCCTAAGGTTTTTGTCAAGTTTTTTGGCATACATCATGGTCCGAGCACTCTCAACTACTGTTCTCATTTCGCGCTCGATTTTCCCATTTTGGCGAGGTTGATACGGAGCAGATGTTTGATGGCGAATACCTAATTTGTCTAGTAGTCGTTTGACATCTGACTTTTTAAATTCAGTCCCACAATCGGTGCGTAATGTTTTTATTTGCTTGCCCGTATCTCGCTTAGCTAATGCTATGTAGTCTTCCAATTTTGATGCAATGTCTTCTTTGTTTTTCAAAAAATATACATAATATATACAAAATTGTAAATAATAATAATTAATACAATATAAATTTAGAAATAATACATAAAATAATAATTAATATCCAACACCAGTACAATGCCAATTTGAGTAAATATTACATTTCATGAGTGCCATGTATTGAGTGAAATATTGTAGTCATCACTATCAGGTTTCTGGATGCAGCAAAAATTATCATGCTCATTTCATTTTCATTTGTTTTATTGTGCAAACTGTTTTCCATCTATGGTAGGCCAAAAGTTACTTCATTTTTTTTTCCCAACCTGAGCATTAAAGACTCTCAGCACTATTTTCTTATAAGAGGAAGGACAGCAAGCCAATGCTTTCTACAGCTCAACATATAATCTTCTCCCGGACATTTACGGGGGCATTTCTTTCCTCTTAGGCTTAATTTGCATAGCCTAGCTTCTGCTAAATGACGCCACGCCAGAACATTTTCTTCTAACTCAAATAAGGTGTTCTTCTTTATCATTTCTTATTTATAATAATTTGTTTTACCAATATTTTTGTTTTCTTTAAGCCAATTGATTACATCATCATCATCATCATGGATCACTAGTGGTTTTAATTTGTCCAGTGGAAGTTCGGCGTTTTTTGAGTAACATAAAGATATAGGAACAAACCTTAATAAAGAATGATTCCTACATCTATATAGAAGATTGATATTTCTGCAGATGGAGAAATATAAGGTGTTTAAATGAGGCCAGGAAGGAACCTTGAGAAAGTAAGGAGTAAGGAATGAACAATAAAGGATTGTGTGGCATGAACAATAAAGGATTTATCAAATTAGGTGGATGTCTCGGGAGACCAAGAATTAATCTCATGCAATGTTTCATTAATTTTATAATTCTCATCTTTAACCCGCCACACACCAAGGATCCTTAATCTAAGCGGAGAAGAATAATAGAGGAGACTTAAAGACGATGGATACTTCAAGGGAAAATCTTGGAATTTAGGAAATTTTCCAGTTATTTGGGATAAGTTATGATTCCAGGTGAGATGTTGATTTTTAGGTATTTATGGAGTATTGGAACTGGATTGGAGTGTTAATGATGTAAATTAGTGGATAGTAAGGAAGTGCATTAAGGAAAGGTTTTGAGCCTTCGTTTTCACTCGATTCAGGCACACTTGGTTTTAAGTAGCCCAGTTGGATATCTTTGGTCAAAAAAACCGGAAGACAACTTTACACCTCGTTAACTCATCTTCAGGAACTGCTTCCTTTAGCTAAATGCTTTCTTAAAAATCCAATTATTTTCCTTGGGGTATCAAATATATTTTTTGCTGTTGATACGAAGCAAATTCTATTCAATAAATTTATTAAATTGTAAATTTAATTATTTTTATTAATATTCTGACATGTTCAGCGAGAGCTGAAGACATCCCCCCTCCCCTACCCACTCCACCTGACCACGCCCCCTCGTGCGCTAGCCAATGGGAACACAGACTTCGCCCCCGACGGACAGAGATGGGCAAATTGTATCTGCAGATACAGATATCGGATACTGTAACTGTGAAAAGTACTCATTAGAGCAGATACAGATAGTATCCGTATCCGTACGGACGGATTCCAAAGGATCCGAGTACTTCTCGTATCCGTCAGCTTCGGATACAGTGACTACTCGTATCTGTCAGCACGGATACCCGAGTATCTGTGAGTACTTCGGTATTTAGTTATTTTTTTACGGATACTATTTCGGATATTTCTACTTCTGGGGCTGGGATTGTTTGTTTGTTTGTTATGGCTTAGAGGCGTAAAACCCTCAGGTCATCAACGCCTATAGATTACATTTATTCCTAGACTTAAGAAATAGACAGAAATGAACAACCAAAAAGTAGAGTAATGGAAAAATAAATAAATAAATAAAAGAAAATAAATAAATAATAATAATTAAAGATAAAGTAATATAAGTATGTTGTATTAGAATAAAATAGTTATAAAAGATTATAAAGAACTTTATAATTTAGAAATCAGCCGGTTCTCTTTTAGAAATCTCAACATTAATTTTACTGAGGCTTCGTTATCACCAAGACAAGCTGTCAAATTTGGGGCTAATCCGATTTTTCTGATTAACGGCACAAAGTGAGAGCATTGTTCAAAAATATGCTTGACCGACAGAGTAGACTGGCAAAATTGACAAGTCGGGGGTGGTTCTTTAGTGAAAAGGTGGGAATGCGTGAGCGCCGAATGTCCGATTCTTAAGCGGGTCAGGGCAACCTCATATCTTCGGCTGCTGCGGCAGGATGTAGACCACGGTTGCACTAAATTTTTTATTAGTTTTAATTTGCTGGGAGGGCTTTCGTCCCAAATTAACTGCCATTTGTCTGATATTTCCTTCTTTAGTGGTCTACTAAGATCTGATGGGGTTAGGACGACGGAGCCTCTTCCAGGCATCGTGAGTGCATCTCTGGCAGCCCGATCGGCGAGCTCATTGCCCACAATACCCATATGGCTCGGGATCCAAACAAAGTACACTAAATTACCCTGGTCTACGAGTGAAGAAAGAAATGATTGTATTTTTATGACTGTCGGATGTCTCGGATACATAATGGTAATACTTTTTAATGCGCTTAAGGAATCAGACAGTATTATGATATTCTTTTGGTGTATAGACATACAGAACTTTAGGGCTGAAGCTATTGCAAATAATTCGGCGGTGTAAATTGAGCATAATTTATTTAATTTAAATTTATGGGTTGAATGGTTGGTGACAAACGAGGAAGCAGTAGAGTGTTCAGATTTGGACCCATCTGTATAGATCAAGAAGCGGTCTGGAATATTTTCAATGATTCGATGTAGTTTTGCTTTATATTCACAAGGTGTGGTGTTATCTTTGTGGGCATGTGAGAGACTTAAAATTGTTTTCGGTGGTTGAAGTGTCCAAGGTGGAATTTCGGTTTCGGGTTTGGGTATGGTAACTGCTTTGAGTTTTGAAATATCGGAAGAAAATCTTTGTGCTAGAGGTGGGGTAGAATTAGTTTTTTGTCGAAAGATCGTAGAGTATTTTGATTGGAAAATGTATTTGTATGTTGGATGACCAGATTGTAGATATAGCTTAGAAAAATAGTTTATCGCGAGTTTTTGTCTTCGAAGCATTAGGGGAGGAATACCGGCTTCCGAACAGATGCTAAGGGTAGGACTCGTTCGAAATGCACCGGTTGCAATCCTGATACCGGCGTGATGGACTGTATCCAGTTTAGCTAAGGTTCGTTGACGCGCAGAGCCGTAAACGAAAGACCCATAGTCTAATTTAGAACAAACCAAAGTCCGATATAGTTTCAGCATGGTGTACCTGTCTGATCCCCAAGATGTGCCACAAAGAAAACGAAGAATGTTTAATTTTCTGGTGACGGCTATCTTAAGTGTCGAAATATGTGGATCCCAACTTAATTTCCGATCAAATGTTAAACCTAAAAATTTATGAGAATTTGAGTATGGTATCGAAAAATTTCCAAGGCGTAGTTCGGGAGACGTAGGAGTAGTTCTTTTGCGATTAAAATGAACACATACGGTTTTTTCTATGGAGATTTGTAGACCAGTAGCTATGGAACAGTTGTTAATTCTGTGGATGGCTTCTTGTAATTTATAACGCGCGGAGTCAATACTGTCGGATCGGCAGACAATCGCCAGGTCATCAGCAAATAACAACGGTATAACCCCTCTTGGCAAGTTCAGTCCCAGATCATTAATAGCAAGTGAGAACAGTGTTGGGCTGAGGACGCATCCCTGTGGCACACCGCTAAGTTGTTCTTTATCCTGGGAGAGTTCGCAACCGATTCGGACCCTATAGCGACGATTCGCGAGAAATTCCTTAATGAACCGATATAATTGTCCAGTAATGCCCACCGATATTAGTTTGCGGAGTATAGCTTTATGGTTTATGGAGTCAAATGCTTTCATTATATCAAAGAAAACCGCGATAGTTTGTTGACTGTTGACAAAACCATATTGAATTTCGGCCTCCAATGCTACCAAATGATCTATTGTTGACCTTCCCTTACGAAATCCAGCTTGGAATGGCTGAATAAGACCATATTTTTCTATTGTCCATAATAACCTTTTATTCACCATCCTCTCAATTATTTTACAAAGGCAACTTGTCAGAAAAATAGGACGGTAGCTATTAGGTAGCCGCTTATCTTTCCCGTTCTTTAATATCGGTATTACTACTGAATTTCGCCAGCTATTCGGTAGTTTGCCTATAGACCAGATATAATTATAATAATTAAGAAGCCATTGTAAGGTGCCGCGTGGAAGATTGTTTATCATGCTATAGTGAATGTTATCGGGGCCTGGTGAGGACCCTTTTACTGCATTTAGAACATTTTCAAGCTCCCACATTGTGAATGGAACATTATAGGGGGCCACCATATCGTCATTTAAATTCCGAGTTTCTCCTTCTTCATATTCGATAAGCGAGTTTTGGTCGTGAGAGTTATAAATTTCGGAGTAAAAATGGGCAAATTCATTTGAAACGGACAAAGGATCGTCTGAGAGTTGACCGTTAACCAGGAGGGTATATCGGGTATAAGAGGTTTTATTTGTTATTTTGCGCACCTTATTCCAAACCTCAGCTGAAGGAGTCGAGGCGCTAATGGAGCTTAAAAATTTTTTCCACGATTCCTTTTTGTGTTGATTGAATATTCTCCTACATAAAGCGCGGTGTTTTTTGTATTCAACAAAGTTTTCAGTTGTCATACACCTTTGAAATTTTTTGTAGGCCTTGCGACGATTTTTAAGTGCCTTCTTACATGTGTCGTTAAACCACGGGACAGGGGGTCTCTTCGGTATTCCTTTAGTCGTTGGGATTGATGCATTAGCTGCCTCTATTATTATATTGATATTGATTCGCATCCCTCTTCTACACCCAGCTACCTTGGAGGAGTTAGAGGTGGGGAGGCCAAGGAGCTGAAGAGGGGCCAATTCGCCTTATCTAAAATCCATTTAGGTTTGGTTCGATATGTCGGGTTCATGTTAGTGATTTTAATGAGTATCGGGAAATGATCACTCCCATAAAGATCTGGGAGGACATTCCAGTCAATTGCGCTATACAGGGTCGAAGTACACAGGGAAAGATCAATAGCAGAAAAAGATTTATAACTTGAACTATGGAAAGTTGGTTCCCCAGAGTTAAGAATGAATAAGCCGGAGTCATCAATAAAATTTTCTATTGATCTACCACGTTGGTTAGTATACTGTGAGCCCCATAAAGAATTGTGACTATTTAGGTCTCCAATAAAAAGAACAGGTTGAGGTAGTTGATGGTATATATCAAGTAGATGCTGCGAGTCTACAGGGCTATCATGTGCGAGATAAATGTTGCAGATAGAAAAAGTAAAACCTAGGTGAACACAGACTGCTACAACTTGAAGGTCAGAGTTGATGTTTATTTGTTCAGAAAAAATGGATTCGTGTACGGCAATTAATACTCCACGGGAACTTTGAATGACATTAGGACCATCTTTTCGGTAAATTTTGAAATTTTTTATAGTGATATCATGACTTGCTGAAAGATGTGTCTCCTGAAGAGCTATGCAAAACGGGTTTATGTCATTAATTAGGATTTTCAAATCATTGTAGTGAGTCTTTAACCCATTGCAGTTCCATTGGAGTAACGCCATTTAACATTTAAAAGAAAAATAATTCATCGGTGCAATTATTGAGAACATAAACATTGATTGGAAGACGTTAGTTTCTTTATTAGAGACTTGTTTCATTGGTATTATTTTTGAAGAGATTATGAATGAAATAAAGGTGATAAAATCGGAAAGCCGAAAAAGGTTTTTACAGTCTATTATATTGTAAGTATTTATGATGATAGTGACTTTAATCTTATGAATTTTGATGTATGCTGTGGATTTTGATAAATTAATTTGTGTACCAGGATCTAAAGTTGTGCTGAATGTATTAATTTCTGTGTAATCGAGTGGAATTGAGTGTAAGAGTAAAAAATACGAGTTATTAGAATAAGGAGTTTTAAAGAAACATACAAATATATAAATATAGTTGGATGCAGACATACATTTATACTTATTAAAGAAGGAAAGATTATAATATAACGAATAAGAGAAGTTAGATAAATAGATAGTCATGTGTGTAATTTCAGTAATTATATTTTTACTTTTTATTTTCAGTAGTATCTTTTGTAATTTTCCCTCTTTTATTATAAGATACCTCGGTAAATCCATTATTTTCCTCCGGAGGATCGACTTCTATGAGTTCGACGTCGGATGTCTTTTTGGTTATCGCGGCTGAAGTCGTAGAAGTCGTTGGTTCAGAGGGTGTAGGAATAGGAGGGGGAAGAGAGGAAGGAGGGGGAAGAGAGGAAGGAGGGGGAAGAGAAGAAGGAGGGGGAAGAGGGGAAGAGGAGGTCGGGCGGTGGGGGGTTGCAGGCGGAAGAGGTGCCGAAGCGCTCGTGGTGGCCGATCTCGTCACCATCGGGCGGTAGTTCGTAGGCTGAGTAGGTGGAGGGGATGGGACTTTTGTGGTTTGTGATGTGCGATCAACTGGGGCTTTGAAATTAAATACGAAATCTGTTTGGGTTCCTGTTTCTTGGGTCTTAATTGTTCGTTGTGATTTTGCTATTTCAGAATATAACTTATTGAAAGTTTGAGGGTTTTCGAGTTTATAAATATTTCTAGCTTCATTAAAAGGCACTTTTTTTGTAAACTGAATTGTTTTAATGCGTTTATTCATTATGAATATGGGGCATGCGCGGTCAAGGCTGTTGTGTTCTCCTCCGCAATTAATACATTTTGGAGTTTTAATACATTTGCCGTCGGTGTGTTTTTCGTCACCACACTGCGAGCAGATTGTTTTAGAACTAGTACATTTAATTGTGGGATGAGAAAATTTTAGACATTTATAACACCTAATGGGATTGGGAACGTAATTTTGAACCTTAATACTTTGATAACCTATTTTAATTATTTCTGGTGGAAACGGTGTAGGGAATGTCACTATATATGAATTAGTTAGAATTTCGTTACTATTTGATTTTATTTTAATCCTTTGTATATCTTTAATTTTTCCGTTTAATTCTGATAGTATTTCTTCTTTACTGAGGAACTGTAAGTCGTAACATCTTATCACCCCCTTACTATAATTTAAAGTCGAATGCGGTTTTACAGATACATTAAATTGGTCTGCAAATTTTTTACATTCAAGCATTTTTTTACTCTGTTTACTATCAATTGTTTCAATGAGTAATGACCCATCTCTTAATTTTTTTATCATTTTAACCTCTCCGATTAATCCCGTGATAAACTTATTGATTAAAAATGGCGACACTTTCTGAAACCCTTCTTCTCCTTCTCTATTAATTAAAATAAAAGAGGGTACGATTTCTGAAATTTCATTCAGATTTATTGGGTCGGGAGGAGTTCTCATCCGACCTCTTTTTCTTTTTGTGTTCGAGCTAAAAAAAGGATCGACCATATTTTAAACTATTTAACTTAGTTTGAACAAAATAAAATGTGAAAAAGAAATGATAAGCCAAAAAATAAATAATCAAGAAAGGAAAAACAAAAAATACAAGCAAGAAATTAAATTAGAATGAAATAACTAAAACTATCTTATCTGTTGAAGGTAGCTTCTTATTCCTCAGGAGTTCACACGATAGAGCCTCTCTCCTTGGAATTCTATAGCTAACTGAGAAGTCCAAAAGTTCTTTTTTAAAACAAAACGCACGAAAGAACTTAACTAAACATCATGAATTTACAAAAAGAACATTCCAATAAACATAACCTTTTTCACGATACTAATCATAACACGATCACCATGTGTCCATGGGGGCTGGGATTGTTTATAATTCTATTATTATTCTAATATTCTATTAAAATTATAAAAAAATTATTAGTATTAAGCCGTCAACATTGTATCGTTTCGAAATAAGGGTGCAATATCCAAAGCATTAATTTTGACAAAAAGTAATAATTTGAAAAAAAAAGATAGGAATACTCCATTGTGAAAATTGTTTTCTTTTTTTATCTTTTCGGATTTTTAAAATTGTAAACTACTGTGATGATAATAGTGGCTTAGAATTGGAAAATAATACCGATTTTAAAATTCGATGCTGGGGGGGGAGGACATTTTATTAACTTTCCGTTTTCTTCGAGAAGAGTCTTTATGGTAACGGGGGAGCAGATTTCGAAAATATTTACAATTTTAAAATTTGGTGCAAGGTTACTACGCAATTTTTTTTAACTTCTTATTATTTCGTTGTGAGGGTCTATATTACTTGCACATAAATTTTATTATAGTACGTTTTGTTATAATCAAAATATAAAGAAACACACAATACGAGTACATATGAACTAAAACATTCCTATCTAAAATGGAGACGCTATAAATCAAAAAGAATCAGGAACAGTTTATTTGAGATGCAATTCACAAACTATTTCAATTTTTTTAAAAATAAATTAAATTATATGGAAAAACATTTATACTATCTTACCTTTTTATAATTTATTCAACTTTTTATCTTTTTAACTTAGGAAACTTTGTCATTGTCGCATAGGAAATACGCATAGGCTGGTAACAACAAGAAGTAACAAAATAATGGAAACCAAATCAAACTGATGGTGTGTTAAAAAGGACATGGGTACTTTATTAAGATAATCATATAAAAGATAGTGAAATTAAAAATAAATATTTCAATGATAAAAAAACTCCTGTTTTCATTTCTGAGTAAAGAGTATTGCAGAGACTAGGGCAAAAATATGAGGGTAGAGGTAGGAGAAGTTAATTTGCCGACTTCAAAGGGTTTACTGCCGGGAAACCCAACCCTTTTGAAGTGAAAGAGTACACAATGATCAGGTGTAAAATTAAGATAAGGAATTGTTAAACTAGCAATATACAATAGATGGTACAGTATACAAATACTGGACCTCTGTGTGAAAGAACTCCGAAAATCTAACTTCTTTATAGTGCCCCCCCCCCCCTCTCGACCCCTATTAAAATACAAAATAAATATTTTTTTCAAAAACAACGTCCCCGATAACATAATATTGGACCTCTGTGTGAAAGAACTCCGAAAATCTAACTTCTTTATAGTGACCCCCCCCCCCCCACCCCTCTCCACCCCTATTAAAATACAAAATGAATATATTTTTCAAAAATACCGTCCATAACATAGTAATGGGCACCCGTTTAAAAGAAATTCGAAAATGTTACCGTTTTCAATATTATAGGCCCCCCCACTCGAACTTTAAAATAAATATTAATGTTAATGGATACCTGGTCATGATATAATATGCTTAGGTAAACATGAAGAAGTGGTTGAATTTGACTTGGAAATGCTATCAAAAGCTTACAATCAATCTCTCTTACAAAACAATAGACCTTCATTTGAAAGATATCCATATATTGAAGTTTAAATTTTTGGAGAGGTAACCGCAACACATCCTATAAATTTATAATAGAATTTTTTTCAAAATCTACGACTGCATTAATATATGATCGAACATCATAAAAAAAAAAATGAGAAGTTACAGATCTCTCAAAAGTAGCAAGTCCCCCTCCAACCAAATTTAAAAAATGTAACTATTTTCAAAATCTGCTCCCCCGTTACCATAAAGACTCTTCTCGAAGAAAACGGAAAGTTAAAAATCTGGTGCGTGCGCGCAACACACAACTTTCACTTACCAACTTACTTAGATAAGAAATTGACGTGTTTTGTTAAATATCATTTCCCAAAGTCACACATTTTTCTACATTCATATCTTATTTTTATTAATCGTTAAAGCCGTTTTTGAGTAAATAAAAAACCCCGTGAAAATGATACAAAATTTATTAAGTAAAGTCCCCCCTTCGGTTGATCAATTTTGATGAAATTTTTACAGACATATCTCGGGCATATAAATAGATCAAATACCCAGTTTGGTCACAATCGTGAAAGCCGTTTTTGAGTAAATAAAAAAAGCACGTAAAAATGGTACAAAATTTACTAAGTAAAGTGCCCCCTGCGGTTGATCAATTTTGATGAAATTTTTACAGTCATATCTCGGGCATATAAATACATCAAATACCCAGTTTGATCAAAATCGTTAAAGCCGATTTAGAGTAAATAAAAAAAACACGTGAAAATGTTACCAAATTTAGTAAGTAAAGTCCCCCCTCCGGTTAATCAATTTTGATGAAATTTTTACAGTCATATCTCGGGCATATAAATAGATGAAATACTCAGTTTAATCAAAATCGTTAGAGCCGTTTTTGAGAAAATCGAAAAAAACCTAAAAAGTTATTAAGTAAAGTACCCCCTCCCTGTAAGCAATTTTGATGAAATTTATGCTGTCACATCGCGGGCATATACCTACACTAAATACCCAATTTCAGGATCGCACGGTTTATAGTTTTTGAGCTAGTCTGTTCACACACACACACACACACACACACACAGACCATTTCGCGGGACTTGGTCATTTCGACTCAGGGGACCCCAAAACGTGTATTTCCGTTGAAAACCGGAAGTCGAATTTTTTCACGATCGCAATACTTCCACTTACTATATTTCATATATAGGTAAGTGAAAGTAAAAAAATGTCCTACCCCAGCATCGAATATTAAAATCGGTAGTATTTTCCAATTCTAAGCCACTGTTATCATCACAGTAGTTTACAATTTTAAAAATCTGGTGCGTGCGCGCAACACACAACTTTCACTTACCAACTTACTTAGATTAGAAATTGACGTGTTTTGCTAAATATCATTTCCCAAAGTCACACATTTTTCTACATTCATATCTTATTTTTGTTAATCGTTAAAGCCGTTTTTGAGTAAATAAAAAAAAACCCGTGAAAATGATACAAAATTTATTAAGTAAAGTCCCCCCTCCCGTAGATCAATTTTGATGAAAGTTTTACAGTCGTATCTCGGGCATATAAATACATTAAATACCAAGTTTGATCAAAATCGTTAAAACCGTTTTTGAGTAAATAAAAAAAAACACGTGAAAATGATACAAAATTTATTAAGTAAAGTCCCCCCTCCGGTTGATCAATTGTGATGAAATGTTGGTTATCACATCTTTGGCATATAAATACATCAAATGCCAAGTTTGATCAAAATCGTTAAAACCGTTTTTGAGTAAATAAAAAAAACATGTGAAAATGATTCAAAATTTACTAAGTAAAGTCCCCCCTCCGGTTGATCAATGTTGAATTTTGATTTATTAAGCTAGTCGAGGACAGAAAATAGATTTTATTCTATCTACAAAATATTTTGTTTGCTTTGTTTTTATATCTGTTTTTAAGGTTTAAAATTAAATCTATTCTCAGTTGGAGGATTACTATTGTATTGATTTTTAGTTATGTTCATAGTTAAGTTATTATTCTAATTATGTACCTAAGTATGTTATTTATTGTACTTATTATTTTTTTTTTTTTTTTTACACGTGATGTTCTTTTGTTTATTTTTTAAATGATATTTTTCTTCTTCTATTTTCAATATTTTTTTAGCCTTGGAAAGAAGGCTGTTACTTTATTTTATTTTATGATTATGTTAATATGCCAACTCCCTCTGTATAGTCTCTGACTGATAACAGATGTAAATAAATAAATAAGATTACCGAAACCTGCCTAAAACCGTTCATCCCTTCCTCCCAGATTTCCCTCACCAACTACATATTTTTACGCCATGACAGGTCTTATCTTACGGGAGTTGGTGTCGGGTTATACATCCATGAAAACCCCAAGGCCAAAGTCCCCGTTCAGTCTCCTTTTTATGACCTTCCTCATTTAGAATATATGTTTGTTGAAATCTTGTCCATTTCCTCTTCCTTATTATTTGCCATAGTCTGTAGACCTCCTGGTGTTCCTTCTACAGCTTCTTTAAATCTTCCCTCATCAATCTTGTATCAAGTATCCTAACATCATCATCACCGGAGATTTCAATGTTAATATGCTCTCAGATTCTACAGAGAAGTCCTATCTAACCGACCTCCTTTATTCCCTCAACTGTTACCTAGTTCCTTATTCTCCAAGACTCCCCCGAGAAGTCCTATCTAACCGACCTCCTTTATTCCATCAACCTTTACCAAGCTCCTTATTCTCCAACACATCACACACAATATTCCGATACATGGCTGGACCTTTGTATCTCTGATTCTCCAACCAAAATCATCTCTTCTTCGCAATGCGTTTTTTCATCACATGACCTCATCAAGATTTCTTACGACCTACACGTCAAACGTTTACTCCCAAAATGATATCATTCCGCAATTTAGACCTCCTCTCCTATCAATCCCTTCAATCCGACCTTGATTCCGTTCAATGGAATATCATATATTCCTATGAATCAATCAATCGTATGGTTTCCATCTTGAACTAAAATTTAAATTCCATTTTGGATATCCATGCTCCACTGAAAACCCGAAATTTACGTCATCCTGCTGCACCTTGGCTGACTCCTGAAATAAAGGATTTGATGAAAAAAAGGGAAGCTGCAAGACGCAAATTTCAGTGAAGCCGTTTGGCAGCTGATTATGCGTCCCTCAAAATACTTGGTGTGAAATGTGACCCAATCCTAACTCCTAAATCCCTTAACTTCCACAATGCTCTTTCCAATGCCACCACCCTAAAAGCAAATTACTCCAACAATTATCCCTACCAGGTTCCAATAACCCTGGTTCCCTTCAGCTCACACCAGATGGATCTCAATAACCATTTTTCATCCTTCGCCTCTAATTCATCCCATCATGCTGATATTAATAAACATAATTTTAATTCCGAAATTTTTTTTGTTCTCCCATTACCTACGATGACCTACTTACTGCAATCCTAAAATCCCACAGCAACGATTATGGCCCTAATTAAAACCCTGTGTCCCATAACTTATTCCTGTCCTTTATCATATCCACAACTTTTCTTTAAAAACTCCATATTCCCTTCTTCCTGGAAAACCGCTCAAGTCTGACCGTTAAACAAAACGGCAAATCCTCCCTGAATGAATGATTTCTCTTTTTTCAAACCTCTCAAAACCGTTAGAATGCCTCGTTCAAAATTAATTATCAAACTTCCTAAAAGAACGTTCCCTCATTAATCCACTCCAATCGGGCTTCCGATCTGGCTACGCAACTCAATATGCTCTCCTAAAAATTACCTATGCCAATAACCCAAATGTCCATCGAACACCAAAAAATAGCTATCCTCATCCTTCCTGACTTCTCCAAAGAATTTGATACACTTGACCACAATATTCATCTTACCAAATTGTAAAAGCTCCATTTATCAAGCAGCGCCTTACATTGGTTTAAATCCTTTCTTTCAGACGCAGTTCGCAGTCATTCCAGGCCAACCTCCATCCAGGACACTTCCCTCTCCTATGATGTCATGCAGGGTTCCTCTCCATCCCTCTCTCTGTTCACCATTTATATCAACGACCTTCCTCTTCTGATCCATCACTCCCAATATCACATCTATGCAGATGATTTCCAAATATACCTGTCCTTCCAGTTATTAGTTATCGTCAGCGACAAAAAAAGCTTCAGGATGATTTAATTCAAATCAGTCTCTGGGTAGAGGCTGGTGTAAAACAAGGTGAAGCTGAATGCAGAGAAAACTAAAACAATTTTAATAGGCTCCTATTAAAAAAAAACAACCAAGAAAATAGAATCTGACAAAAATCTTCATGCGAGATGCTTTGCAAGGGTACAGCTATTTGTATTCATTGGAATTCTCTTCGTTATACATTTTGTATTTGATTTAAAATTATTCCAATTCATGGGACATTTCATGAATAAATAAACAATGCAATCAAATAAAAATTATATTAAGGAAAGATAAAATAAATTGATGTAATATTACTTATACCATTAGTGTATGTGTAACATTGTTCATATTTATCTTTTTAGGTACCATGTACTATATATTCATATGGTATATATGAAAACTTCTACTCAAAAATGATATTCCTATCAGTAAATAATATTTTAATCTTAAAATTGTTAACATCTATTTTATGGAGAAAAAAAAGTTTCATGTTGAACCAGAATGTTCAATGACTATATAATAAGAAATACAGAAAAAACAAAACAATTTAAGTTGGGCTGTATCACAAATCTATCTAAAATATTTTAGGAAAATAAATGTATGACTTTTCCTAAAACTAAATTAACAGGAACACAATATGGAAGTGACTTAACAATTTATTAAATAATTATCAACATTCAATCTTCAATAAATCAACAAATTTAGTACAAACAATAAGATCTTTCAACTTCATAAATTTAATTACTTCAAAAAGTTCATTGTAACCAGCCTATTCTTTGAGCACTTGAACATAGCATAATTATCTATTATAAACATTCAATTTGGTTATATAATTATCATGCAACATATTATCAAATAATTTATTTTTTAACGATTTAGCTTAAAACAACTATTCTGGACTAATTCATCCAAGGATTTTTAAATAAAAGAGCTCTAAATTTTTTTTTGAAATTAACAGGAAATTAATACATTAAGAAAGAATATAATTCAAATTAAACATTTTGTACTGCTTTCTTGGGATGAATAACTTATGAAAATAAGATCAGAAACTGTTAACCTAGTTTGTTTGTGGTACTATTGATTCCGAAAAAAAGAACCTTAATGGCAAATACTAATTATTTCGTTTTGATTGAAATTATGTATAATTCATTTATATACCTCTAATCTCTCAATATAATAACAATTTTGGACAACACAGAAAGTCTGGAGATATAAAATAAATTCCCAATGAAGTAGTCAAATATACTGAAAATTTTCACTTATTTAAAAAATTGATTGTCAAAAGAAATGTTGGTATTAATCTAAAATGATTACTGAATAAATACATATATTATTATTTCACATTGACTTATTTTCATAGACAATCACTTCTAGGTACATGCTAGTTCAACTTATAACTAATTACAGGCTGAATATTAAATAAATTAAATAAAAAAGACAATAGATCATACAGTAAATAGCATCAAAGGTATATCTTTAAACTAAGAATCTATGTCAAACAAAAGGGAAAACCCTTGGCGAGCTTAAATTTTAATAAAGATAATATGTTGGTTTTAATAAAAATTATTGTTTCCTTTAATTTTTCCTTTACTTTTTTTTAAATAAAAAAAGCGAAGTTATTGTTTCTATAATACATAAAAATCTTTATGAAGATTTAAGACAGTATTGTCTGCTAATATTATACAAATACACAAAATACATTATAAAACATTTCAAAGGTATGAGGACAATAAAAATATACAAAATCCGCAGCTATATTTTAAGATTAACACTTAGTTGAAATAATTTTAAATAAGTAAGTAATCTACTGGAATCACTTACTGAACAATTTCTTGGTATATACTGATTTCCTTAATACAATTTCAAGAGCATGAATATGTAATCTTAATTGCTGAAAATGTTTCAGGAAGGATGACTTATTAAAATATAAGGATTTATAGAGGTTGATAAATTAAATATTCTGCTTGTTTCCTAATTACTGTATGATAAGGGATGATAGAATTTTTTTTATTGCATTGGATTGAAGTTTGGACTCATGATTAATTGAAAATGCAATTCCAGCAGAATACACACAAAAAAAAAAAAAAAAAAAATACTGAGTAACTATAATGCTAATCTATCATAATGAATGATAGAGGAAGATGAGCATAAAATACATGAGTTACTTCAGAAATAAAATGTATATCACCATGGCTTAGACTTTTTTTCTTAACAAAAGCCTTCAATATTGATTCTAACTTAAATTCACTGCTAATTATGGTTGAGGTAAATATAATTAAAATTAAATTTCAATTATTCAATTTTGTAAAAGGGCATATTAAATTAGACCTACAAGATATATGACACTAATATCATACCTAGTGACTAATTAAAAATTTAAATCTCCAAAATGAGACAGAGAAGGCCGTGAATATCACATCTAGACAGTTAGATGTAAAACAAAAAATAACATTGGAAGGGTTTAATGGCAAGTCACTTATTACCACATGAATTACAGGCCCTAGGACTTATAAGAAAATCTCAGCCTACGACCAATTTATGTGTGTATATATAAGTTAATCTTTTTGAACAGTCAGACCTCCATTGAGACAACAGGCTTTGGCTCTCGCAGAGGAAAATCATTAAGAAATATCACACATTAAAAATGAGAGATCAAAGTATCGGGGGCAAGTAAACCTCCACGGAAGGTTGCTGGTGAGGCCTAGCAGCTGCGCTCGCGCTTCTCCTCACTTCTCGTCCTCTCAGCCAGTCGTGTCTCAGTGCTTTTTCAGGACTCATCCTCTTCCGAGAATCCCAACTGCAAAGATAAACATTGAGCTATAAATTTTTCAATAATATTATTGATTAATCTAAAATAATCAAATAGAAATCTTCAAGTGACAAAATAAATCTTTGGTGCTATGTGATTCTTGCAGATTTAAATAAGCACATTAAAAGCTATGTATTAATATCACAACATATCAGTAGAGCAATTAAGTAAAACGGATTTACCTTTACCTAACTAATGCCTCCTTTTAGGGGAATCATTAGCCCATCTAAGTTTTAAGGAAAATTACCCTCAAAGTGTTGATATAATCTTTTAATGTTAGAGATTTCATATGGACCATTTCTGATGTTTTTGATTGGAAAAAAATAAAACATTGTGATGTATGTTTTTAGATACTCCATTTATTTATTTGTTACTATTGGCATCTAGTTTTTTTAATAACACCTGTTTTTAAGTTATTTTCAGAGAAATCGACCAAATTTTTTTTTCTATTGATTGGCTTTGTATTAAAAAACAAATTTTACATTGGAAACTCACATTAGGACGCCTAATGAGGGCCAAAAATGACCAAAACAAACCAGCTTTGCATATAATAATAAGAAAACGCCTTCATTTTTTTTTTTTTTTTTAATATAACTATTAAATTGTTTACTCGAATATCCCTTCTCTTCACAGGGTGTCACAATAGGAGACCAAAAATAATTTGGACTCATATCATTCAAAGGAAAACAAAAAAATCCCTGCTGCCATTGCCAAAACTTATAGTTATCATACCCCGGTCAAAACTTAAAAAAAATATTTTATTTTTTTGACATCACGGGCGTCACCGCGGGGGGGGGGGGGCAGGGGGGCCCTGTCCCTCAATATTTTGGCTGGAGGGGACTGCCCCCCCCAATATTTTGGCAGGAGAGGACCAAATGTAAAAAATTATATAAATATGCGATTTTACAAATTTAATCAAGTTTAACTAAAATATTAGTTAATTACAGCACACTATTGATTCTCCATCAAATACTCTATTTTCACAAAGTGGTGCAGTGTCACATTTCTATAAGCATTGCCAGGCGTATAGTATATAGTATATTTGATGAATTATATATTTTTTATTTCAGTTTGAAGTTTTGTTTTATGGATTCTGTAACAAAGTTGTATTCCCGGAATTGATCTCTATTTCTTTTTTAAACCAAGCAGCTTGATCCTACTTTCCATCAATTCAATGAAGCTCATAGAAGTTGATAGGAAGCCATGAAATTAGTGGGATCATCATAAGAAGGAGAACTTGGATAAAATTCAATTAAAAAATTTTGACCCTCATCCTTTCACAGACCATTTCGCGGGACTTGGTCATTTGAACTCAGGTATTTCCGTTGAAAACCGGAAGTCGAAATTTTTCACGATCTTAATACTTTCCCTTACTATATATTTCATATATAGGGCGTAATAATCGCGATATTTATCGCCCTAAAACCCCTATCCTATCCTATTTCATATATAGGTAAGTGAAAGTAAACATTGTATTGCCCTCAATTCGCCTTCCTTGAATGCTCGCTTCTTTCTTCGGTGGACTCTCTTTTCCTCTCTTCTTTTTGAGCGATAATCCTCCACAGTCCCCCTTGTTCGCCTATGAAGCATTTGTCTGTAAGCTGCATTCTTGAGGTCAGTGGCAACCCGACACACGTCATCAAACCATGACTTAGCTCTTGTTCTGTCCTCCCATCCTACTTCTTCTGCACTCTGAGACACTGCATCAGCAATGTAGCTCCACCTATTGTCAAGTGTACAGTCTTCACGCAGAATACAATTTCTTAGTTTTTGGTTGAGCTGTGTAGAATAGGATAGCTGGACACCCTCCTCTTTTAGCTTCTCGATTCGAACATCTAACAGGTTAGATTTGCACTTTGAGCTCATAACGAAGTGGTCAATCTGATTGACTGTGACTGCATCTGGCGATACCCAAGTTCCTTTGTGCTTCGCTTAATGAGGGAACATAGTTCCACCGATGATTAAGTCCCGTGCTGCTGCAAAGCTTACCAATCGCTCACCATTGTCATTCATGACTTCATGAAGGCTATGTTTATCAATGGTGGGTTGGTAACATTGTTCCTGGCCAACTTTTGCATTAAAGTCTCCCGCTACGACCATCACATCATGCTTGGAGCATTGATCCATGGATCTTTCAAGGAGAGCATAGAATTCGTCTTTATCCTCTTCTGGGGATGTTTCAGTTGGGGCATGGACACTAAATGCAGAGTAATTCCGGAACCTTCCTCTAAAGCGTAGGTAGCATATGCGTGGACTGATAGCCTTGAAATCTCTTGCCAACAACGAATCCTGTTCCGAACTGGTGGTGTTTCTCATGGCAGCTATGGTAAAACTGTGTGTCCTCTCTTCTCTATAACACCATTGCCTGTCCAACGTATCTCCTGGATCGCAACCAAGTCTATTGCATAAGTGTCCAGTTGTTCGAGGAGCACTTTCAATGCTCCGGGTCGATAGAGACTGAGCGTGTTCCACAGTCCAAATTTAAAATCATTCCGGCGTCTGCTGATTCTTTTTCTTTTATTAGGGTTTGTGTAAGGCACATGAACAGGTAGAGACTGGAGCCCCCCCCGAATCCGATCGGGGAGATTAATTTGGTCAATACCTACCATGTTACGTACTGGAGTAACTGTTAAGCTTCTTTACAAACAAACAAGGATTCAGGAACTTTAACGATGCCAGGAACTTTTTTAAGATGATAAATGCCTGCAGGAAACCGTTTAAGACTAAGCTTTCTATCTACAAGAGCCAAGACGGGCAGCTTATTAATGATAAGCCAAATATTCTGGACGGATGGCGCCAGCACTTCCAGCAACTGCTTAATCCCCAAGGGAATGATGAAGAAGCCACTGTGAACGAGGTTGATGAGGTAAATCTCGAGCCCCCGGATGAGGATGAGATATCCTCGGCCATAGAGAAGCTCAAGAACAATAAAGCTCCTGGTTACGACAATCTCAATGCGGAGCTATTCAAAAACGGTGGGATGGAGCTGGAGAAGGAGATCCAGGAATTGCTTCTGTGCATTTGGCTTGACGAGAGGATCCCTAAAGTCTGGCACCAATCAGTAATAGTTCTGATTCACAAGAAAGGAGACCCTCTAGAATGCAGGAACTATAGAGGAATATCTTTTATTACCGGTGGTGTATAAGATATTATCTAATGTGCTGTTCCAACGTCTCCTTCCATTTGCAGAGGGAACCCTAGGATCCTATCAGTGCGGATTCCGTAAAGGGATGTCAACGTCTGACCAGCTGTTCACCTTGAGGCAAATTTTAGAAAAAGGACGGGAGTACAAGATACAGACACACCATCTATTCATCGATTTTAGGAACGCTTATGATAGTGTTAACAGGGGGCAACTGTATACAGCTTTAGAATCGCTGAATATCCCTAAGAAGCTTATTAGAATGTGCCAAGCGACAATGGATGGTGGAAACTGTCGAGTTAGAGTACAGAATGAGTACTCCACTGCATTCCCAGTGACAGTTGGCGTTAGACAAGGTGATGCATTAGCCTGCCTCCTCTTTAACCTGGTGCTGGAGAAAGCTGTGAGAGCATCCGGCATACAAACATCAAGCACTATCTTCAACAGGAGTGTGCAGCTGTTGGGGTATGCGGATGATTTGGATATTGTCGGAAGGTCCAAAAAAGCAGTTGAGGAGGCCTTTGTACGTCTGGAAGCAGAAGCAAGAAGATTAGGATTGCTGGTAAATGAAGGTAAGACCAAGTACATGGTTACGGATCAACCTGCAGTTCCTGGAGAGAGCGTGAAATTCGGGGAATTTCATGGGTGAAGCATGGACCATGACAAGGAGCGATATGCAGACGATCCTCACGTTTGAGAGACGTGTCCTCCGGAGTATCTATGGGGGAGTGCAGGAGGGCAGAGTCTGGAGACGGAGAACCAACAGAGAAGTGGCTCACCTTTACAAGGATGTGGATGCCGTGACCTTCATCAGGCAGGGTAGGCTCCGCTGGGCGGGCCACATTATAAGAATGGAGGACTCTGCCATCCCCAAGAAGGTCCTAGGAGAGGTACTGCATGGGACGAGAAGTCGCGGAAGACCGAAGCTGAGGTGGTTGGACGGAGTGTCACACGATGCCAGAGAGCTCCTTGGATCTCGAAACTGGAAAGCGGCCGCACTTGACCGGAACAACTGGCGGAAACTGATTGAAGAGGCCTCGACTCGCTAGCGGGTTGTTGAGCAGAAGAAGAAGAAGAAGAAAGTAAACATTTATTTTTAAAATATTTTGTAAAATAGTTATCGACTTTAAAACAAAAAAAAAATTATTGATCTGTGAAAAATATAAATGAATAAATTCTATTATTTCTTTATAATAAGCCTATATCAATGGCTTTGTCTATCCGTGGACATGGATGGAATTTTCACCATTTCCTTCGACAAAGAAGTAGTAGGTACGTACAGGCTTTGTGCAGCTCTCAAATTGGCAACGCTCCTACTCCTGGATGAGACGTCAAAGCGGAAGGCTCAGATATATTTAATTTATAACACAATATATTTAATCAATCTAACTATATATTCAATAAATTAATATCTAACAATATATTATAATATATTTATAAATTAAAATCTAACAATATATTCAGTAAATTATTGAAGAAATTTTTTAAAGAAAAATAACGTAGGTACTATACTATCAAACAATTTAAAAAAAAAAAAAAGTTTCTAAATACTACATCAGCTACGCAAAATGTGCTGCATACAAATCAATAAAATTATTATCACTTTTACAATATTACTTATATATTGATTTATATATATATGATACTACACATCAAGTTACTTTTATAATTATTATAGAGGAGTATATAGAGGCAATGCTGTCAGCCCTCCTGATAGGCATTTCAGTAGCTGCCGAGTGATAAGCGACACCTTGCACCCAGATTTCTATCATCATCCACCTTCCCAAAAAACCTCTGGAAGATCATTTATTTTCAAAACAATTGAGAAAATGGCAGCAGTATTTGAAAGTCACCCTCCGAGCAACCGAATTTTGCTGATTGGTTTTCATTTTTAATCTGCCGAACTATGCTCGATTCGATTGTCGCTCTAATATATAATTTGTTTGAAAACTTGAACGAATGTTGAAAACTACCAACTCTGATTTGTTACATGATTTTAAAAGAGGAGCGTTTGATGTGAGATGTACGAGCGGAATCCTGGCACAAGCTCTCGTCGATTTAATTTTGTAGCAAACAATCAATGGGGATGCAGTCAATTCCTTGATTGGGCATTAGTAATTTCTTAATATTATTTTTTTGCTATACAACGCAGGGCCATGATCCACAACATGAGATCGAAAATTACATCGAAAGTGATTGAAGAAGTAGGAATAACTCGCGCAGACGCTTTCAAATCGTCAAAGAGTAGAATTTAAAAATATCGTACAGCTGATGCCAAGGTTTTTGACACGATAAAATAGAATTTAAATCCTTTCAATAGTGCCATGGACTTGCATGCAGCTTATTTCACATTGCGATGGAAAGAGCTGAATCTTTTGCATTAGCTGATGATCTTTTGAACACTAAAAAATTTGGCAGAGAGGATAAAATTCTGTTTATGAAAGAATGTGAGGGATGGCGAATCAAGATTTTTGAAACATTGAAGCAATGTAAGATTATGTTTTTCACTTCAGAGAGCATGAAAAAAGTGCAGAAGGAAGTGAGCAGGCTTTGGTTTTTAACCAGGTCTTTTTAGGAAAGGGACGTATTCGGGCGTTTTTATTGGCTTTAGAATTGGGGAAAAAATGAACATAGCTGCCTGGGTTACTTATCCTCTTGCGCCAGTTCCTCCAGCCTTTGCTAAATACTGCCTTGATCAATATACAACAGGGCCCTTGGAAGACTGTTAATATCAAAAGTACCACCCATATAGAGGATATCGATGGTTTCTATTTCTTACATACCATATTTCTATTTCTTACCATCGGTGCATCTTTGCCACAAAGTTTTGGCTTCAGAAAATATGGTATTTATCAGATATTTTTCTTCCTAAATTTAAGATTGTACGTGTGAAAAACGCAATGCAGATGATATTTCCTACATTAACATAGGACCGGATCAAGCTAGATGGACTAATTTTGGGACAATCTTACTAGGTCTGCAAGTTTAAAATGTCGTTTTAATTCCAATAGAATGCGCTCTTAGCCTATTGAAGGATTTGCTTATCTCTAAACGCTATTTTGTTTGTTAGTCATTTGTTTACAAAAGTCAGTTGTTTTTAAGTCGTTTACGTGGACGTATCATACCTTTCTTTGGTGTTAAAAATGTCTAATTTTAAGCCAAATAAAGAGCATTTGCGATATGTCATGATTTTCTTATTCAATCAAAAGAAAAAGGCATCTGAATGTCATCGAATTCTTGTTGAGACTTATGGCGATCTTGCTCCAACCGTCAAGACATGTGAAGGTTGGTTTCAAAGTTTCAAACGTGGTGATTTTGATGTTACTGATAAAAAACGAGAAAATCGACCAAAAAAGTTTGAGGACGTCGAATTGCAATCTTTATTAGACGAAGACAATACCCAAACCCAACAAATGATGGCAGAACAGTTGAATGTCACTAGGCAAGCCATTTCCGATCGCCTGAGAGCTATGGGAAAAATTCAAAAGGTTGGAAAATGGGTTCCACATGAATTGGACGAACGACAGATGGAAAAACAAAAAACTGTGTGCGAAATGCTGCTTTTACGCCACGAAAGAAAGGGTTTTTTGCATCGAGTTGTAACTGGCGATAAAAAATGGATTTATTTTCAGAATCCCAAACGAATAAAATCATGGGTAACGCCAGGACAACCATCCACATCGAGTGCAAGACCGGATCGTTTTGGGAAGAAGACAATGCTGTGTGTGTGGTGGGATCAGAAGGGAAACCCGGCGAAACAGTCAATACCGACCGCTACCGACAACAAATGATCAATATGAGTCACGCATTGATCGAAAAACGCCCAGAATGGGCTCACAGGCACGCCAAAGTCATTCTTCAGCATGATAACGCTCCTGCACATTCAGCCAGATTGACTAAGGAAACGATTTCTTCGCTTGGTTGGGAACTCCTACCCCACCCGCCGTATTCACCTGACCTGGCGCCTTCCGATTATCATCTCTTCTCATCGATGGGACACTCATTGGCTGAGCAACACTTTAACAATTTGGAGGATGTAAGAAAATGGCTCGATGAATGGATTTCAAATAAAGATGAAGCATTCTTTTGGAATGGTATCCATAAATTGCCCGAGAGATGGACAAAATGTGTAGAAAGCGAGGGCCAGTACTTTGAATAAAATATATTATTCTTTTTTATTAAATTACTGTGTATATATTTTAAGAAATAAACGACATTTTAAACTTGCAGACCTGGTACTGCACCATTAGTTATAAAAATAATTTCCATTATACTCCAAAATACATTGGTAATTCTTTTTCCAATGAACAGAACACCTTTACTTACAAACAATGTTCTGTCATGAAAGGCTTACTGCGCATATGTGGGTTCAACGTGCTTTATGAATCGTCGGAATATTTTTCTTTTTTTCTCAGGTATGTGTTTATTCGATTTTTTGGATATTTCAATGAGAAACAGTTAATTTCTCCATATAAACTAATTAAAGGTACTTTATAGGAAAGCATAAATTTTTCCTTCACCATTTAAGTCCCCTCAGAACAATTCTATGATGATAAAAACCTACCCGACTCTCATTTAACATGACGAGTTTAATCAAAATCATTATGAGCCGTGTTTGAGAAAATTGAAAAAAAAAAGTATGAAATAAAGTACCTCCTACATTTGATCAATTCTGATGAAATTTTAGCTGTCACGTTATGAGCATTTACTAAATCAAATACCCAAATTCAGGTTTGTACGGTTTATAGTTATAGTTTTTGAGCTGGACTGTTCACACACACGCACGCACGCACGCACGCACGCACGCACGCACGCACGCACGCACGCACGCACGCACGCACGCACGCACGCACGCACGCACGCACGCACGCACGCACGCACGCACGCACGCACGCACGCACGCACGCACGCACGCACGCACGCACGCACGCACGCACGCACGCACGCACGCACGCACGCACGCACGCACACACACACACACAAATCATTTTGCGGGACTTGTTATTATTAGGGATTCAAGTGCCACCAAAACGTGTATTTTCCACTAGAAGTCAAAATTTTCTACAATCGCAATACTTACCCTTACTATATATGAAAATAAGCGTTTCCCATGGCAACGTCTGTTTGGTAACATGAAGATAGAAAGTTCAAAACCTGGAGCCAGGGGAAAATATTTAATTAATCTCGGCATCAATCCCCCACCCTCTCCCCTGGCCCAGGAAACCCCGTATAGCCTAAAGGGGAGGAACAAAAAAAAAGAAAAAAAAAAAAATTTCATATTTAAATTCAAGTGAAAGTAGAAAGCTATTTTCAGTAAAAAAAACAAGCTACCGGTAACAAAAACTCTATTGATAAAATTAGGGTTTTTTTTTAGGTCCCTTTAAAAAAATAAATAAGCAATAATGAATCGAAAAGTACTCTGAACTTTCAAATTTTGCAATAAAAATTATATTATACTATAAATTAAAAGAATAAATAAAAGAATAAAAGAATATAAGCAAAGCTAATATTGCTAAAAAAAAAAAAAAAAAAAAAAAAAAAAAAAAAAAAAAAAAAAACATACCAAAGACACTGAGATATGAAGTCAACAAACAGTTTGTCGTTAGATCGAATGGCAGATGCTAGGTCCCTAGACCCAGGTTTTCTTTTTCGACCTTTACTATTGGTAAGACTTCTTGGGTAACCTCGAGAATCTGAAAAAAAAATCGGAATAGGGTATAAAAAATCATGAATTATTGAATATCATGCAAATGGCAAATGTATTTTTCCAAGATTTTCTGTAGTTTAACACGTTCACGCTAGCATGTACCACAGGTGACCCGCACCAGACTGCCACATCGGACACCTTAGGTAACCACAAAACTTTGCACGACCATGTATAACGAGGTAGGATTATATTGTTTATTTTATTATTGTTGCATTGTCAATGCTGCATAATGCCCTTGAATAACTCCCGTCTAATAAAGCAAAAATCATTAAGTTCAGCCACCAATAGGCGAGGAGCAGGAAATACAGTCCCAGCCTGAACGTGTTAAAAAAAAATCTGGTGCGTGCGCGCAACACACAACTTTCACTTACCAACTTACTTAGATTAGAAATTGACGTGTTTTGCTAAATATCATTTCCCAAAGCCACACATTTTTCTACATTCATATCTTATTTTTGTTAATCGTTAAAGCCGTTTTTGAGTAAATAAAAAACCCGTGAAAATGATACAAAATTTATTAAGTATAGTCCCCCCTTCGGTTGATCAATTTTGTTGAAATGTTGGCTATCACATATTTGGCATATACATACATCAAATACCCAGTTTGATCAAAATCTTTAAAGCCGTTTTTGAGTAAATAAAAAAAACACGTGAAAATGATACAAAATTTATTGAGTAAAGTCCCCCCTCCGGTTAATCAATTTTGATGAAATTTTAACAGTCATATCTCGGTAATATACATACATCAAATACCCAATTTTATCAAAATCGTTAAAGCCGATTTAGAGTAAATAAAAAAAACACGTGAAAATGATACAAAATTTATTAAGTAAAGTCCCCCCTCCGGTTAATCAATTTTGATGAAATTTTAACAGTCATATCTCTGGCATATTAATACATCAAATACTCAATTTAATCAAAATCGTTAGAGCCGTTTTTGAGAAAATCGAAAAAAACCTAAAAAGTTATTAAATAAAGTACCCCCTCCCTTTGAGCAATTTTGATGAAATTTTTGCTGTCACATCGCGGGCATATACATACACTAAATACCCAATTTCAGGTTCGCACGGTTTATAGTTTTTGAGCTAGTCTGTTCACACACACACACACAGACACACACACACACACACACACAGACCATTTCGCGGGACTTGGTTAATTGGACTCAGGGGACCCCAAAACGTGTATTTCCGTTGAAAACCGGAAGTCGAAATTTTTCACGATCGCAATACTTCCACTTACTATATATTTCATATATAGGTAAGTGAAAGTAAAAAACCTGTACCACTGCAACCCATAAAGGGTCTTGGGTTCAGTGCTATGTAAGGAAGAGCACTGTTTCTTGGTCAGCGGTCGTGCAAGGAGGTGATTTGACCGTGATCACGCTCAACCGCCAGGTTCTTTCCCCTTAATTTTTCAATTAAGGGTACCCACTTTATTGAGGCTGGGTTTGCCCCAGGAGGGTCTCTCGGCCCACGATACGAACTGTGGCGAATAATAAAGATATCATAAGCCATGTCGGATTCGAACTCGGGACCTTAAGCACAGCAGTCCACTGCTGAACGTGTTAAACAAGCTGTAAATTTAAGGAAGGTCATTAGAAATGAATTACATAGTTTCTTTTTGCTGTTTTTTCTATACATCCTGTTAAATTGTTATATTTAAGTTAGTTAATGCAAGATCGTGAAAGACATATTGCTTATTGTTATTTTTCTTAAAAATTGTATTTATTGGTAATTTTTTTTTTTTAAATACATCAAATAAATGTGAACATAATAAATAAGAATGACATGAATAGACTGTATAGCACTCGAATATTAGTTCTTAATTAGAACTAGCGCCATCTTCATTTAAGACCGTCTCTGTGAATTATCAGGAATAGAGGTAAACAAGAAGTTAGGATGAGCTAGAAGTAAGCAATGAAAGGATAGGTATCTGAGTTTGGCCAAGTTTGTGATATTAAAGACATTTAAACAATGAAACATAAATTTACCAAAAAAGAGCCTCTTTCTAGATGCTTTGAGAATGATCTCTTCTGGTGGTAAGCCAAGTACTTCCATAATACAAGCCAGCTGTTCCGCTTCATTTTCACCAGGGAAAAGAGGGTAGCCAGTATAGAGCTCAGCCAAAATACAACCTAATAACAATAATTAACATTAACAACAATAGAATAAATGAAACATATTAAACATAATTATAAATAGTTTGAAAAAAATTACTCACCAAGGCTCCACATGTCTATAGGTGTTCCATAAGGGAGTCCTAAGAGAACTTCTGGACTACGATAAAATCGAGATTGAATGTATGTATAAACTCGCTGATCAGCATAACACGAGCTGCCAAAGTCAATCACCTTAATTGAAGTACTGCCTCGTTCTTTTAGCAATATATTTTCCTGAAGTAAAAAGGTATATTAATAAAAGGTGGTGGTACAGAATCATTTATAAGTGCCTAAGATAGAGGGCTAGTAAAAAATATTAGATCCTTGAAAGTTATACTAAATTTTCAGTTTAAATTTTTAAAAATGAGAAAGATATTGAAAAAGGTTTTCGTACTACTTCTGAACAGCGGCTCCTGGGCCGTTCAGAAAGGTGCCCTTCACAGTAAGGCTCAATCTCAACTGAAAAGGACTCTTTTGGGGGTTTATTTACCTCTGAAGAGTGAGCGGGAGTTTTAAGCTAGAATTAAATAAAGCTAATGATGCCCTTTTTAACTGAAAAAGATGCAATGGGAGTTATGATTTATTTTTTGGATTCTCCATGAAATAAATTTCAACCCCCCAAACTGGATCTGAACACGTGCCACTAGACTCGATAAAGCTAAAGAAGCCAATGCTTTAATAAATTTAGTAATCAAACTTAAAATGAATGAAAGTTCTTGACCGGCTTTCATTAACATTTTTGTACTTATTTCAACATTTCTATAGTTTCCGAGTGCTCACCAAGCAAAACCTAATCATCGTCATATCAGAGCAAGGGTATATTTCTTCCCAAATTAAAACCCTTTCAGGTCAGTGTCACCTCCCTAATGGCATATTCCAGTGCTAAATTAAATAAAACTGGTGATAGAAAATCACCTTGTTTCAAACCAGAAAAATAAAAATACCGATTTTAATTTTATGAGTTAAAATTGAAAATTTTAACATTTCGATTGAACCTTTATTTATTTAACATTTTGGTCTCATATATATTTTTACTAAGTTTACTAACTGTTTTGGTATTCCCTGCTTGACAAGAATATTTACAACTTTTGGCGGTTGATTGAATCATATGCCTTTTTTAAACAGCTGATGTACTGTATCATTACAATATAATTTTTTCCCTAATATTTGAAGGAGGGAGAATGTTTGGTCTATGTTGAACAGTTCCGTCTGAATCCACATTGATTTCCTCGGCGTATTCAGTGATCGACTAGTATGAATTAACATAAATATTTTATAACAAACCTGAAGGAGTGAGATTCAGCGATAGTTATTGCAATCCATTTTTGATCCCTTTTTGTGAATAGGAATAAGAATAGATTATTTCCACTCTTCGGGTATTTTTTCCTGTACCCACCCTTCTTAGAAAAAGTTGCATTTTAGAGATCCCAGCCTATCCGCATACCTTGATTAGTTCACTAGGAATATTATTTGTTGCTGCTGCTTTATGTGATTTTAATTTTCGAATGGCTATTTCAACTTCCTCTTTACTCGGTTCTAGTATTAATGGTTCAGCCCTCTGATATTCCAAAGGAGAATATAAACTATTATTTTCCGTATTTAAAACATTATTGAAATTTGGTTGGTCCAAGATATGGTTATTTTCATCCTTAATTCCAGTCGTAGCCGGCCAACCAACTTCATCGTCACTATCTTCGGTGGGTGCATGTATGTTTATCAATGCGATTTTAATAAATCACCGCCACTGAAATATAGCCACAGATAACCTATTTCCGTAAATATGAATGCCGCTCAATGCAGAAAGTAACCTTTTTCTAATCAGAAAACCAGTGCCTAAACAATAGTTTATGCTCCCTTCGTATCACAAAGTGTACTTACTTTCCCTTAACAAACTCTCCTCTTGCCAGCGAATCTCTTGCAGCTTGTTTTAGGATTATTTAAAAAGGGGTGCATTATCATGAGGAATTTAATATAAAGCATACTCTGAATGGGCGTAGATACAAACGGAATGAGTTCCACTTCCAAAATGGCTATTATCAGCAGTGGGAAGCTATGGAAAGGAAAATTGACCCGATAGTTGCTGTTGGCGGGTATAGCTACGGAAAGTACAGATGCCCAATATATCATTTTGGCAGACAGCAAAGAGTTGAAAAGTAGGACCCAATGTCGAATAACATGAAAATTTTAATAACAGAACCTTATTACTGATATGCTACGCACAAAAAGAGAGACTGTAATAAATATTAAAAACTATGCTTACAGGTTTGAGATCACAATGAATTATATTTTCTCTAGCAAGAAGACGAAGACAATGCACGAGTGACTGTGCAAACTTCCTGATAAGTACTAAACTGAAACCCTGATAGTTGTTCTTCTTGATTAGTTCATAAAGATTTAAGCTGGAACACATACAAAATTATTAGAGTTGAAATGTGTAAAAAAACTTAATCTTATTCTGATGATTCTAAATTAAGGAAAAGTTGAGTTGTTTCAGTTCATAGATTTAAAATTTAAAGAAGTAACTGAAGTAACTTGGTTAAAATGTTTTAAAAATAAGTGAAAGTAATAATAACAAAAGAAAATATTCTTGAGAAATTCTGTTGAATTAATAATCATTGATAAAATGAAATGAACATTTTTAAAATTAAGTTGATGAGCTTACTTCATTAATTCAAATGCAATGCATAAGTGATTCCTAAAGTAAAAATAGTCTAGCATATGAACGACATTGTGACTGGCATCCTGATCCTTCTTTCTCAAATGATCAAGAATCCTCACCTCTATGAGGGCTTGATGATGGAATCTTTTCTTATTTCTGCAACAAAATTGAAAAAATAATTATTCTTTTTCCTATAATTTTCTCTCTGGGATTTACTTATCATTGTTTGTGTAAATAGATTATTTTAAAAATTTAATATATATATATTCAGCTTAAATAGTTTAAAATTATAGTAATCATTACCTAATAATTTTTATGGCTACATGCTGGTTGGTTTTGTGATCAAGGGCCCTGATAACTTGTCCAAAACTTCCTTTACCGATAACTTCAAGGATTTCGTAACGATAACAAATGTGATCATGCAAGATCTGTAAAGTAGCAATAATCAATCAAATAAATCAGGAAAAGACGGCAAGTAGCTTTTTAAAGAGGTCACTTTTGTTACCTTATAATAGCTGCCATTATCATCATCAAATCCACAATTTTGTAAAAGACTTTCATTTCCATGAATTTTACAAGCATCCAGGCCAAGATACCATATTTCATCATAGTCTTGTATTTCATTTCTCTCATATTCACTCAAACGACTTCCATAATATTTCACAGCCTCTGAAAAACAATTAATTTTTCTTTTTAGAATGATATATGCTTCTCTTAAAATTAAATAAAACTAATATAATGATCCATGAAAGTAAAAAAAATTTACCATGAGGTGTAAGAGGAAGAAGTCTTCCATGGGGATCATACTTAGGGACCGTTGGGCTTGGCGGAAGACTGTTGTTGTTATTAGTATTATTATTGTGTATTGTTGAGTTATTGTTGAGGGAAGGATTACCAGCTGGCGGCAACTGCGCTCTAATCAGCTTCTTCAAAGCCGGGAGCTACAATTCAAGTTTAACAGCATTATGTTCATTTAAGAATTTGTCTTCCTATATCTTAAAATATACATCCATAACTCTTAAAATATATCCATCCCACACCCCCAGGGCTAAAATAAAAAGATCCCCAGATTCTGGGGAACAGTCAGAAATAATAGAAAAGATTAAAAATCCTATTCTATCCTACAATGGTTTTTTCAAAGATTTTTGCATAAAATTTTCTTTTCAGTATGTATAAACCAAAATAAAATTGAGAATGATTGGTGAATTGCTTATCAGTTGCATAATTACATTGTTACAGTTACCTCTTGGGCAGAGCTCTTAGCTGGCATTGCATTGCTGATCTTATTCGAGCTAGGCAGCCCCTTAGTAATCCCGTTATACCTGGACAGTGCTGTCTTGCTCGTATGTACAGGGCTCTAAAAATACAATTCATAACAAATTAATCATGGCAATATTGATGACCATTATTTTTTTATTAAAAGAAATATAACTATAAAAGAATATATAAAATATATTAAAATTCTAGCTAAGAACAAAAATCCAGTACAAACAGAATATCAAGGATATTGGGTTTACTAGTTAGAAAGGATGTTGAAATTGTATACATAAGAAGAAAAGATATGCTTTTCTGAAAAATTATTAAATGAGCCTAGGATAGTCAGAATATCGACCCCTCCCCCTCTCCCTCCCCGCGGTCATAAGAATTTTACCAGCCTGCTCCCTCATAGACAAAATCCTGCCAACACCCTTTCTGGAAATAAAAGTTTCAGATAAATATCTTCACAGTAAAAGTAGGCATACTTGATCATTACTGCTAATTATCTGCACTGTTGCAAGAGCTTATTCATAAAAGAAATTTATTCTATCATAGTAAATTTATTCTGTTATCATGCATTTAATAAAATATTTATAAAATACACAAGGCAGTTCATAAACATTTATGAGTAGAGTCCGTCTGCCAAGGTTTACATGAAAATATAACTGACGTTAAAGAAAGTGAGGTAAAACTTTTAAGTTATAATATAGCTGGATTAAAGAATAAAATTTGTAAGTTGGAATTTTTTAGTTTTGTAAAAGAATATGATATTTTTTGTATGTTTGAGACCTTTATAATTGAAAAGGATTTTTTGAATTATGAACATTTCTTTAAGGGATATGAACTAAGTTGGGTTAGTGCCTCAAAAGAATCTAAATACGGTAGAGCTAGAGGGGGGGCAGTGTTTGGTATTAAATCGCATTTATTATATGAAGGATTTAGTTTTCAACAGATTGAAAATATTAATGTAATAATATACATAGCGAAGAATATTCGTACTTGTATAATACCAGTTTATGTTACTATAGACTATTGGAGACAGGAGTTTATGAATATTAGAAATTTATTTGAGAACTATTGTTTTAGTAATTTTGTTTTGATCGGGGACTGTAATGTAAGAATCGGTGAAAATCAAAATTTTCCAGATGAAATGTTTAGTAATAAATTTAACATCAGTTCTTCGAGAAAATCGAAAGACATTGTGACAAATTCCAAGGGGTTATTCTTCCTCGAACTATGCGCGGACTATAATTTGATTATTTTAAACGGTAGGACGGAAGGCGATCCAAATGGAGAATGGACATATATAGGAGGCAATGGTAGTTCGGTGATAGATTTTTGCGCTGTCTCATATGGGTTTCTTGAATTTATTAAAGATTTTAAAATTAAACCGGAAATTTTTAGTGACCATATGCCGTTAAATTTGTCGCTTAATATAGAAGGATCGAAAAGTGTTGAAACACTACCGCTGTTACCTAAATTAAAATGGACTACGTTTGATTGTACGGAATTTCTAAGTAAAATAGCTAAAATTGATTTAAAGGTTCCAGATGAACCCCAAAAAGCTGTTGATTATTTTATTGCTGTTATTAAAAATGCTGCCTACCTTGGGAAATCCAATAAAAAGAATAAAAATCAATTTAAAGAAAAATGGTTTGATTTCCAATGCGTGAAACTAAGAGAAAAAGCATTCGCTCTATTAAATCTTTACAGAAACAGTAAGTGCAATTACATCAGAAAACTTTATATAAACAAAAATAAGGAGTATAAAGAGCTATGTAATTCAAAAAAACGCGAATTTTATATGGGATTAGCAGATAAGTTTAAAAATGTGAAAGATTCCAAGGGTTTTTGGGACTTGGTAAATATGATGAAAAAAAAGAAATTCATTGCAAGTTCGGATATTAGAACTGAGCAGTGGCTTGAGTATTTTAATAGTTTGTTAAACCCATCCGTTATAGCTCCAAAAATGTTATATGTCTCACCATACATTGTAAAAGAAATATAACTATAAAAGAATATATAAAATATATTAAAATTCTAGCTAAGAACAAAAATCCAGTACAAACAGAATATCAAGGATATTGGGTTTACTAGTTAGAAAGGATGTTGAAATTGTATACATAAGAAGAAAAGATATGCTTTTCTGAAAAATTATTAAATGAGCCTAGGATAGTCAGAATATCGACCCCTCCCCCTCTCCCTCCCCGCGGTCATAAGAATTTTACCAGCCTGCTCCCTCATAGACAAAATCCTGCCAACACCCTTTCTGGAAATAAAAGTTTCAGATAAATATCTTCACAGTAAAAGTAGGCATACTTGATCATTACTGCTAATTATCTGCACTGTTGCAAGAGCTTATTCATAAAAGAAATTTATTCTATCATAGTAAATTTATTCTGTTATCATGCATTTAATAAAATATTTCATAATTAAAGTGTTTTTATATTCAGAAAAGAGGAAACATGAATAAAAATAACAAGGAAAACTGATTAAAAAGTAATCCTACATCATAACATCCTTATAATACATAAGAAAGGGCACTAATACAAAAATTGTACCTTCACTGTCATTTGCCTATGCAAGTTTCTGCCAAACTTTAAAAGAACAATATTTTTTCATTACGTATACTTTTTACCTTGTTTTTTTATTATCAACCAGATTATTTTTGTAACATTTAAATAGAAGTGTCGGCTCTCTTATGCTACCACAGAAGATATTTCAAAGATCTTTGAATAAATGGAATTTTTTTTAAGAAAAAATAAGATGAAAGTTGATAGGTAAATTCAAAATCACTAATTGAGATAGTCAATTATAACAAATAGTTTACCACACTTTTATTTACAAAAATTATAGATATTCTAGAGGAATTAGAATAACAAAGGTGGAAACAAACCCTCTCATAAAATAGTTGTTGATAAAATGCATTTAAAAAATAATTTATTTAAAAAACAAATTAACGTTAGAAAGGAGTAAGATTACAAAAGTAGTTTTGGACTGTTCATTTTCTAAAGACTGAAAAAAATAAAAATCTGGTGCGGTGCGCATATCACACAACTATCATTTACCACCAAAGGCGTCCGCATGATTTCGTCTAAGGGGGAGGGCAGACTGGTAAAATTTTTGTCTATGTGAGGCAGGCTGGTGAAATTCTTGTACCTGGGGGAAGGTTTTGAAGTATTCTGATCTTGTAAGGCTCAATTAAGCTTTCAGATATAACTTATTGGTATTTGGCCGAGATAGCCGAGCATGAGTAAGTGTAAGTGTGTAAGTAAGCGATGTGCCGGATGGGCGACCATCCCCGTTGTTAAGTAATTAAGATCACGGTAAACTAACAGCGAGTGGTGGGTAGTAAAAACTAGGTCAAGGATAAGTGAGAAAATCTAATGAAGAATTTCGATATGATATGGAGGGCGAGTAGTCTAAGGAAAATGTACATTTTATCTTGCAAATGGTCGGGTAAAATATTAAATCTTTCTTAACGGTAAGAAAGGCAAGCGTGGAGAAACCGAACTTTTTAAGAATATAGTTTTTCCTTACACTAAAAAATTAGGCATCAATTTTGTATTTTGCATGTATTTTCTTTAAAACAAAAGAGTATGTATACAATTACGCATATAATAACAATTTTGAAATTGGAATGGGTTAAGCCGTATAGTCGAAGCTGCCATAAAACATGGAAATAGTTTCAGCAGTAATTAATTTACTATTTTAGCGGACAAATTAATTAGGCTGGAAAGAGAGAAACACTTCATTCATGAAAGGAATGCTGAATTGAAGGAATTGCTCTGGACACAGCATAATGTACATGTATCTTAAACTATTTGTAAGATCTGATTGTAATAATAACATTCACGCATGTATAAAAGTTCATACTTATAAAAAAAAAATGAAAAATATTTCTTCTTTTTATTTTCCTCCATTTTCTCCTTTACCCCTTTCTCTCTTAAATTAATAAAAATACACTACTAATAGATTCATACGGCAATAATGAATACTAATTCAAATAACCACATAAAACATATAAATAATAGCATTAAATTATAATAAAATATATCAATAACAACTACAATAAAAAAAACCAATCAACAACTAAATAACATATAACATCAGAAATAAATATATGAATAACGCATATTCAGTCTTTAGTCTCCTCAACAGCCTTTAGTCTTGCTACAATCGCATATGTGTGATGTATTATTCCCAAGGAGTTTAGGACTATACTTTCCGCCAACCTCGCTACGTCCTTTATGTCGACACCAAGATCCTCCATGAAGTTCCTAGTTGACCTAAGTATAGTTCCGCGGGCTCCGAACCAAAGGCCTCTCACGTAGAAATCTCTCCCGTAGGGAAGGATAAAGGAACCCCTCTTTAAGAAAAGGAATGCACTTTTCATAAATTTTTCTCTTTTCCTCCTCAACCTGACTCGCCTGATCAAGGTCATTAGATTCATATCTCTCATGGTGGGAAACGGAATGATCCAGTCTTCGGGAATGCCACAATATCGGCTTGGACCGATATTCTCGATCTACCCAGACATTCTCACATTTCTCAATTATATTCTGAGAAAGATTTTCTTTTTCTGAATCCCGACGACAATACCTCTTTGATACGAAGCAGGTGAAGATTCTCTCTTTCAGGAGCTTCATCAATGCATGCTTGACTCGTTGGTGACGGCGTGTTATCAGGAGCGAATTGTTGGGATATTTCCCCAGCGCGAGTGGTGGTGTTTCAGGCTCTCTGTTGCATTTGCGACAGAGGGACCCAATTTCTCTGGCCTTCCCGCTGACACCTGGGACTCCGCGCAGAAGTACATATTGATGTTCAGTTTTAGGGCAGGGACCATTCGGACCCCGAAAGTATTTGCTTTTCGTACATATACGTGTTAGATTTCGGGGTGTCTTTAAAATTACGGGACAGAAAACGAACTATACTTAAATCCAGTGAAAACCAATGCAATCCTTATTGGTTCCAAAATAACCTTTGTTATTATCCACTATAATATATCAATAGCAATTCTATTCTCTGTGAAAAAAACTCGGAGTCACCTTTGATCATTATCCCCCCTAGAATCACCAAGTATCCCAAATTACACGAAAAGCCAACCCAGTCCTAAAACAGCTCCTAAGATTACGTGTATGTTTCTCCCGAAGTATTCGTCATCTAGATTCCTCTCTCATTCTTCCCCACTTCGATTACGGATGCTTAGAATATGGAGGGCTGTTTGGTGAACTAGAGATAAGATTAAAAATATTAATGAACTGTCTTATCAGATTTATTCTCGATCTACCCAGACATTCTCACATTTCTCAATTATATTCTGAGAACGATTTTCTTTTTCTGAATCCCGGCGCCAATACCTCTATGATACCTTCCTATTTCAATCCTTTAGAACACAACATCCATCTATATCATCGACCATACACATCGGTCGTCCATCCACCATCTAAACACAAGATCTCAATCCTCAGATCTGTACATTCCTAACCGTAGAACCGCCTCCTTTGAGCGATCCTTTTCCGTAAGTGCAACTCATCTTTGGAATTCCACACTTAACTCCAATCGCAGCGCTTCCTCCTTAGCCTCATTTAAACACCATTTATTTTTGCACCTCCTAGGCAATGAATCTTCCGTGTAAATCCAATATTTAGATCTGTGTATAAAGAGTTATAATTATTTCCATGTTATTATCCTATCAGCAATTTATATTTTCGTTCTACTGTTCTATTCTTAGTCAGACAATTAATAATTAATAGTGTATAGAATCTGTTATTATTTTAGTGAACTACACTTTAAAGATTATCCGATAAGATATAGATTCGTCTAATAGTTTTGGTTCTTTCATTGCTAGAAAAATTCAAGTTAGGAGTGATGACGCCTCCCACATGTGGACGGTAGGGCTCGACTCGGGATCCGATGGCTGAATGTAAATATTGTACATAAGTGTGAATGCATTTATATAGATTTTTTTTTCTAGGTATTTATTTATTTTTTCTTTTCCCTTTCATATTTCCATATTTGGTTATTCTTTAGTTGTTTGTGTATGAATGGATATCTATGTCACTAATACTGAATGCCCTAGAGCGTGGCAGATTGTATTATTTCTTTTCAAGCAAGCAGGGATGTGCCATGTAAATTAAATCAAGTCTTAACGTGTCGTGCAAACAAAGCTATTCATGCAGTAAAAAAGAACGGGGATATTTTTAAGGATCGCAAAACAGATTTTCGAAGAAAGGTTTACATGGTAGCCCGCGCAAAATATTTAACTTGGGTGAAAGAATTTATGCATTTTTACTTTCACTTACCTATATGTAATATATAGTTAGGGGAATTAGTGCAGTCGTGAAAAATTTCGAATTCTTGTTTCCACACGTTTTGAGGTCCTCATGATCCATATAACCCAGTCCGGTAATAAGTTCTGTGCGTATGTGTTGCAAAGATTTCTTAAAAATTGTGTGAACGGAAGGGACACTTTATCCCAACGTTCATTTATTTTTCTCAAAATAGGCTCCAACGATTTTTCAGGTTTAATCAAATGAAGTCAACGATTTCAATTTTATATTTATATTATTGTTAATTTCAGTTTAATTTTACCCTACTCCCTCTCCGGTTGCACTTCTTCTACTGGCACAACAGACGCGTATAACTGTCCTTAGCCAGCTCAACAACACATTGTGTTCTATTCTCTGCCATGATTATTCTATACTGATTCCCAGCTTTCGGAGGTCACTACTGACATAATCTCGCCATCTTATTTTGGGTCTGCCTCTGGAGCGCTTCCCATCTGGGTCATGAATATGCAGGGTGTCCCGAATTTAAATGGCAAAACTTGAGGAACTTATGGGGGATCGAAAAACTAAGACAAAAAGTCCTTTAGAGATTTGCTCGTTTTTGCTTAGTTTTGGAGAAAATCGCAAAAAAAGAAACAAAACAAAAATGTTATAGGTAGCGATTATCACCTTTCAAAGTTCGTCAGGATAAGCAGTGAGATATGTAAACACTTAATGTTATCCTTTACATTATTTTATTTGTTTAGATTTTGGCTTCCTTCTAGGATTATAATTCCTAAATCAGTCTTCAGTCAGTTACTCAGATATTTTTGTGTGAATAGCATCAGCCACAATGCCGCGTACATATTCTAATGTTGAATACGCTAATATGATTTTTGTGTATGGTTTCTGTAACGGTAATGCTTTAGAGTCGGTGCGGGAGTATGCGCGCCGATTTCCAAATAGAAGAGTGCCTAATCGGCGAGTCTTTTAGTTAACTTTTAATAGAATACGAGAGACTGGGTCATTCTTAATACGTAATGAAGGCGACCAATTCCAGGCAGCAATAAGAGCAGATTATCGGAGAAGAAATTGTGTCCAACGCCACTTCGATAACAATCCTGAGACTAGCATCCGAAGAGCATCTGCTGCATTAGGAATATCGCGGCAAGCAATATGGCGAACTTTGAAAGGTGATAATCGCTACCCATACCATCTTCAAAAAGTTCAGAATTTATTACCTCAAGATTATGTCAAGAGATTGAATTTTAGTAACTGGTTTCTTGAAAAAATTCGCGATGATAATTTATTTTCATTAAAAATTATATGGACCGATGAAACTACCTTGCTTCATAAAGGGCATCCCTGTCAACAGTGGTATTCGGCTTCGAAATCTATGAACAGCATCCAAATTGATTTTCCGAATTATCTCATTTTCTCAGATATCTGCCTAATAGAAAAGATATGGTCTATCGTCGATCTGTTATGTCTAAAACCTGCCTGATTTCTCCGATTTCATTTTCTTCGCAAGGCACAACCCTTCTCTATCTCCCGTTGCCCTTATGTATGTCATTTTCAAAAAATTAACTTGTCTAAGTCAAAGAAAGAAGGGTGGTAAGCGCATATTTTGTGATGTGCGAACTGCACCAGTTTTTTTTCTATTATTACCTTTAAATTGGCATCTCACAGACTTAGGTATTGGTTTAGCCCCCTTGTTCAATCCGATATGTGATTCTTTCACATCACGTTCATTAGGGTTGATTAAAATGAATGGATGTATTTTGAAAATAAGACTTCATATTTATCCCTTAAATACTTTATGTCGCAAGTCTTCTCATGTTCGGTAACCTGCATCCTTGTGCCGGTTTACTGGGAGTTCAGGCCTGACTTCCAAAGGTATTTGGTTGTAACCTGGTTTTTATGGTATCGACCGTACCATTTTAATATGCCCGTACCATTTTGGTTGCCACTCTTCAAGTATGACTCTCCATCTATATACCTCCAATACATATCTGTACCTCCAAGTCCTGGAGAAATCTTTGATTTCTGATAATAACCCTCTTAGAAAACTATGAACGAAAATTAATTTTTATTTTACGCTTGGGTGACTTATTGTCATTATGTAGATCATTGTTCTAACTGGAAGTACCACCTTCCTATAATTACCTGCTAATGTTAATTCTGGGAATCAAGAATGGTTATGTTGGAAAGTGAAGTTCTTAGGCATATAACCATTAGACCACTGGGGAGCACTGCGAAGTTTTACGATATCAACTCTTATCGTTTATTTCGAAATAATGAACTATGAGGCTGAGGTGAAGAAGAAGGGACCACATAGACACTGTAACAATAAGAAGAATGATAGAGACGAGTGCAGTGACCCTCCGCTAGGCGAACAAAGTAGAAAGTGATGGTTCTAACAGTACCGCTGACTTAAGATCTCTTCCCATCCACGCTCTTCATGTTGACAAACAGTGGCTCTACCCAACCTTAACCTCTAAACATTATACCTCTATTTTATTTATAAGGTCCGATGACTAGAATAGAAAAGGCTGATTAAAATGCATCTAACTAATGATTTGGTCCATTTCAACCAATTGGTCCAATAACCATTTCAATAACTGGATCAAGGGCTTTATACTAAACTTATGAGGGAATTATAGGCATTGACTGTAATTTGCTTCAAATAAAGTTAATACTAATTGAAAAACGTTTGAATTAAAAATAATATACTGGATAACTCAATTAAAAGAAACTTTAATCCAAACTCCTTGAACATTGTGAACAAATTATGTACATGGCACAGAATATGTTAAAGCTCATGCTGGAAGGCTGTTGTGAGGTTTTCATCTCATGTTTACTACAGAATTTGAATGAATTTTTCTTCTTTTGGGATGTTGAATCATTTTGAAAAGGGAAGTACGAAAATAATGTGGAAGGATTCTGGAAATACTTATCTTGTATAATGAACATGCAATATTTTAGCAAGTGAGCTCAGGTTGGCCTTTCACACAAGATTCAAGTGAATAGTTTTCAACAACTTATGGTTCCACGGCTAGTCAACCTAGGCAGACGATAAGATAATCTTTTCTTAGGAGGTGAGTTACATATATAAAACCTTCATATACAGTCGACGGCTGTAATTAGCGCGATTCTAAAAAAATAACTAACAGGTGATATATTTTTATATCAGATTCCGAATATCATTCAGGGTGAGCCTCTGCTTTTGGCGTCCAATCTCAAACCAAATCGGAGTCCGAGAAGAGTCGCGAACTGCTACTGGATAGTTGTTTTTGTTATTTTTATTTTAAGTATCTTTCTTTTTCTAAAAACGAAGAGAAAGAAATAAAGTGAGGTGATGAGGATGTTCACCAACACAGGATCCAGCAAAATAATGGGTATAAACTGAGACTGAAAATTGATAATATGGGTATAAACAAAGACCAGGAGCTCAGATAGCAGCTTGCTGAGTTGGGTCATTTTTTTTCTAAATTAAACACCGGCGTACAGCTTCAGACTTGAAAGTACAAGTCGATCGTCCTTGTAACTAAACAAAACACTTGAAGCTGGCTGTCAATAATGCCCTCAATATAGATACCTCTTTGTACCATTCACAATACGCTCCGAAGTGACGTCGAAAAGGCGTCACAGGTCAAATGATGAAAAATATGGAATGTATTTCAAACAATTTCTCATGAAAATTTGTTGTTTTATTTATTGATTATGTTGCTAATTATGTTGATGGATCTTTATGAAAGTTTTTGACAACTATATAAAGCTTATTTACTGATTGAAAAGAACTGTAAGTACAACATCAGAAACCCTGATCAGAAAAAAGGTTACACTAAGTGCGTTATGTTCTGATTTGACCGGAGCATTTTGAAGCTATTTTATAGATTCTAAAGACGCTAAATTTCTTTAAAAAACTTAATGACTTATACCGACGATATCATTTCTTGATAGAAAAAGTAATGCCCATATCGGATATTTTTTCCTTTGGGTATTCTTAGGCTTGTGTAGAAAATCTAGAGTTATACTAAACTATTTTAACAGGATTTTGTATTTTGATGTTGAATGTCTAAAAGAATCAGTTGCATTAATATGTACAGTAACGCCGGTTCTACATGATCCTAGGAACGTTGGACACGCTTGATGGTTCGAACCCAAGAGTAGCCCTAGATCGAACTTTTAAGCATCGCAGGTTGAATTTCGACCATTGGCGTCGCCAAGGGGGGGGGGGGGTCATCTGCCCCCTAGAAAATATCAGGAAAAAATGCTAAACATTTATTAAATTCTTATTCTTATAGTTGTATAAAAAATATTTTAAGAATAAGTTTTATTTGAAAAATTAATTGAGCCTTACATAGTCAGAGTTACAAGCCTTCACCCTTGACGAAATTCTGTGGGCGACCCTATGGTAGCCTCTAACATTCGTGTTCGAGGATATCCTACCCGATGTTGGTATTTGCGTCCATAATCAAAGGAATGCTTCCAACGTTTTGAGTCGAGTAGGTTCGACGGTGGGAGGGTGATTGTTGCTGCTACATAGTTCATTCATTTTTTTAAGTTCAAAATTCAAAACATTTGACACGATCTAACGTTAAATTAAAATCAAGGCAGTCCGCCATTAACATATTTTAAAGTGTTTAATGTTGAGAGGTACAATCATATAGATCAGGTTTAACAAGCGGGGGATCTGCCATAGGCCAAGCAATTCATTGGTCATTTCATCCAATGGCATCATCGGTACGAGGAATTACAACATATTAGTCACCCATTCGGCTAAATTTCGCATATTTGTTATTTTGTTCCAACAGTGTTGTTTTTCAAACGAATACCCATATAATATCAACCATCAAATAATATTTCTATAAAAGTTCATTAGATTAAAGATGACTCAATCCATTTCCAGAGCAGAATGTAGGGCAACCTGACTCAGAGGTGCCTAACGAAACAGGCGTGCAGAAGATGGCGCAACAGAATACTGAGGATTTCACTTTTACATAACTGATAAGGACCAGCGGCCGAACAAGATCAATGCAACGGCCACAGCAACCTATTGGCGCTACCCCTTCTGTCCCGGGACGCGTTGCCTCATCAAGGTCCCTATCAACAGGGGTCCTACTGCTGGTACAAAATTTTCATGTGTCGAAAACCTCTGTCTTTCTGAAACTAACATCAGATCCAAAACTTATCAGAGCAAAAAGCATAAAAAACAGAACTTCGACAGTTGCCCGTCAAGAAAAATGTTACTAGAACTCTATAAACTTCTAATATGGCTTCATTGGACTTAGTCCGACACCATTTTCTCTATGATTTTTTTCGTTTTGAAGGCGTTTTCCGTCTAATTATTCGGAAACACGTCCTTTTGTGGATATACATTTTTTTATAGATACTCTTTCCCAAATAGAATAAGTTAAAAACGCGAACTGAAATGCGAAAATAAAATTGTCTTACATTAAATTTAGGAAATTCAAACGAACCCCTGGAAAGTTTGGAGTGGAGTAAATGGGGCCAATTTCATTCTTGGTACACCACTGTATGAATCACTCACCCCACTTTTCAATAAAAAAAGCACTAGTATGCAATTTTCAAAAAATTGTATATTTTCAGTCAAATAAGAAGGGTGGTAAGTGAAAGTTATGATGCGCGCACCACTCCGGATTTTTTTGTCTGAGAAAGCTCATTTATAAAAAAGGTAAAAATATGTAAGATGAATTAAACTACAGTGTGCGATTCCCTATTTGTTTAAAATGTAACAGCTTGAGAGCAGGCAAGCAAACCAATAGAATTCCTCTCATATATCCTCAGGGTCAAAAGATTTAGTATGCATATGTCAATTTTGAAATGGGTTTTCATAAACGTTTCCAAAATTTAAGTAAGATACTTTTGATAACTTCGGTTTACATTTTTAGACATATCCAGCGTTGTAAGTTAATGCTGCCGAACGCAAGACAGCTGGGAAGGTTATCAAATAATAAAAAAAAAAAATACATTTTTTATTTTCTTAGAAAAATTCATTTTTTTTTTTTTTGTGGTTTATTTCAATAATAAATCATCACATTAATATATTATTATTGTAAACCATTTTAACACGAAATGGCCCGCAAGGACCACGCGAATATCATTTCAGTTTTCTCTTCACACCCCCTGCCTTCCTCTTCTTCCAATAATCTCTCATTCTCCTGGGTTGTTCCCTTCGCTCTTCCTCAGTCCATTTTCTCCCTCGTCACTCCTCCTACCCGCAAGAACACGAACTCCTTTCAGTTTTTCCCTGAAAAGCTCTCTATCCAAGCAATGTTTATCTGTGATTTTTAGCCTGTCCAGTTCCTCTTTTATTTGTTTAATATACCCCCCCCCCATACTTTTATAGTTGCAGACTGTCAAAAATTTTCTTGTTCTGTCTCTTACTATGTAGAATTTAAGTCTTCTGGTCCAGACGATAGTTTCCAAATCTTCCAAATTCATGTATATTTCTTTATCAGATGTACGTATGTATGTACCCCTCTTGCGTCATCTTGGGTCCGTGAATCCTCCTTAGAATATTCCTCTCAATCTTCAGGATTTTCTCAAGGCTCGGAAGGTTGACTGTTTCCATACCAAACAGTATTACAGGTCTTACTACTGCACAATAATACCTTATTTTTGCATTTGAGGACAAATTTTTCTTGTTATAAACATTTCTAGTAGCGAAGTTTAGTCTTTCCAGTTTGGCTATTCTTTCTTCTATGGATGCCCTAGACGTCCCGTTACTACATATTATCTCGCCTAGGTATTTAAACTTTTTTGTCACTTTTATTTTCCCGTATTTTGTGTCCAATATTTTCTTGTTGAAGTTGGGATCCGTTGTTTATTATAAATCATTTAATAATAATACGGAATAATCATCTATGTTGAACAACGAAAATCTTTGCTTTAAGATTTTTTTATTAATTAAATTAGTTTACAGCTATGAGCCAATTTATAATTATGAAAACAATACATAAAATACTGTAATTATTTATCCCGGTGAGTTCTGAGACACTAACTAGACCCGTTCCACTATAGGTTAAATTTGAAATCATTAGCAAAGGTGACAATTAAAATACTTTACTTTTGGTTCTAAGTATTTTATTTTTGTGCTAACAAGAGTTGAATTTTTCCAACCCTTGATTTTTCCAAGGGTGACAATCTATATGGAATCGGTTACAATTCAAATAAAAACGGTTACGACTGAGTTGTAAGGGATTACATTTGATTTGGAATAGGTTACATATGAATTGGAAAGGGTTCCTTGTGACTTGGAAAGTGTTACATTTGAATTGGAAAGGGTTCCATGTTGGTTTTAGTTGACTTGGAAAAGGTTCATATAGTCTTGGAAATGCTGTATTTGGTATGACAAAAGCGATAGAAGTAAACACTACGCTATTTCAAAAAATTTAACTCTAAGTTCAGTTTTCTCAAAATACGGTGTTTTGGCACTTTGACGTTAAACCTTCCATATAAAAAAAGAGTATTTATTATTTTTTTGTATAAAAAACATTTTATAAAAAAATATTAAACCGACTTCGAAACCTAGGAACCAGTAAAAATAAATTCACTGAAAAGTATGAAATAATTACCTTCTGATTTTTATGAATACACAGCAAAATTGAAAATGGTATAAAAAGTGGAAAAGTGCAATAAGACGAATATTATTATTTTGATTTGTACAAATACACACTAATTGTTAATAAAAATTATTAAATTTAAATATTAAATACTATGTTCAATACAACACAATCTTTTCGGAGGCGGCGCAAAATATAAATAACATGTTACTGATACAATTCCATTAGTAGGCATTGAAATCAATAGCTGGGAAGAGAAGATCTATTTAGAAGATTTTCATAATGTCTAGTGTAAGAAATTTTAAATTTTGCGCCGCCTCCGAAAAGATTGTGTTGTATTGAACATAGTATTTAATATTTAAATTTAATAATTTTTATTAACAATTAGCGTGTATTTGTACAAATCAAAATAAAATTATTCGTCTTATTGCACTTTTCCACTTTTTATACCATTTTCAATTTTGCTGTGTATTCATAAAAATCAGAAGGTAATTATTTCATACTTTTCAGTGAATTTATTTTTACTGGTTCCTAGGTTTCGAAGTCGGTTTAATATTTTTTTATAAAATGTTTTTTATTTAACAATTTTTAGTTGGAGAAGATAACAAATGTAGAAAACCGTACGTTGGTTTAAAAATTTCGTTGGTAATTGGTCGTTGATAAAATAAACGTTGGTTTAAAAATTTCGAAATCTTTTTACGCTCTACGTCTTTTCCAGGTCTTTTTATTATACAATAATTGTATAAAATTATTATGAAATACACTTTACCTTTTCAATTTTATGAATACACACAGAAAAGTGGGAAAGCGGTGCGTGTATTATACAACTTTCAACACACTACGTTTTATGATTATAAATGGATTTTTTTGTTTTTTTTTAAAGATCAATGTTCAATTGGAAAGGGAACACATAAAATGTTTTTCCACAATGACAATATTTTTCCTTTGCTAAATGTCGTCAGTACTTGTCAATAACGTAGAGAATCCGAGATGTGTCGAGTTAAATATACATAAATACATAAATCCGGCCATTCCAAGATGAAGTAGATAAGTCACTGAACAGTCGAGATTTTGGCCGGGTTCAGACAAGATATCGTTAATGGAGAATCGATGAGGATGCTAATATGACCTATAGTAAATTTGAAAGTAATTTTTAAATTTTGATTGCTTGAATGTCCTTCTGAAAACTATGGCGATATTAAACACGACTTCATTGGATAGAAGTCCCTGCAAAAAAGAGGCAACCATAAAATTTATCGATATCATAAAAGACTGCCCCGCTAGGATAGAAGCAACAGGGTTTGGGACTCACATATGATTAATTTATTATTACGAAGGATATTATTATTCTCCGTATTAGACTACTGACTTAATTCCAAAGGTTGATTCAATTATGTTCGTAATTCCTTTCGATGAATTTTTGACTAAATTTATTACCGAAGTACTATGAATTATATCCTTCGTAATAAAACATTATTCAGAAAATAAATTGCTAAACAATGTTGCTTCAATTCTAGTGGCGTAGCATTTATCATCATTTTTAACAATCATTTCCATGACTGCCAAATGTTTGCTGAGGGGACTTTCATACAATGAGATTGTTTTCGGGAAGTAATCAAGTTTTATTTTGTAGTTTTTATTGATGGATGAACACCAGCAAAAGCCTCGATAGTCGTAGAAACAAATTTAAAAACCGATACTAGTAATCCGGATAACATAACAGAAGTGTCACCCATAAAGGATCGGCACAAGACCCGGCAAGATATTCAACAGTAACCGAGTGTATCCGGAAGAAGACAGAGGTATCTGAATCCTTTATTAAGTCAACTGAAAATGAGCTTTTCCAGGAATTATTGTATTCTTTTGTAATGTGCATAGTCAATAAAAGATAGAAATCAAAATCTAATTTAAATCAATAATAGCTACGATTTTAAATTTAAACGATCCTTCGGGAGCTTGAAGGAGTCTTAAATTCTGCTTTAAAACGATTACCAATACTCAGCCTTTCTTGGAATTCCACGAATTTTGTTGTCTTATGATTAAGGTATCCAACCGTTGATTAGATCTAAATTAAGAAGGTTTACTGTTATCGGTGAATATACATCTATCTAATATTTATGCTAATATCGCTAAAGAAAACGACAGCGATATTTATATCTTCATTTAAATCTAATGTTGAAAAATTAGTTAAGGTTATGTATAGGTTTGTTCCAACAAGCACGTAAAACACATCGATGACTAACAGACTGCTCATGCTCTCCCCCCACTCTTTTGATTCTGAATTTGATTGGTTGGTTTTTCCCATTTGATTCATCCAGCAGTAATACAATATTTGGATTTGTTAGGTATCAATTAGTTTTAATAGCTTGTTGGAGCATACCTTATGTTATATATGCCATATGTTTTTCCAATAAGTAAACAATTTGAGCGATAATTAAATAATTATTTTCATGTTTTTTCCCGATAACTTCTTAAATAAATTAGGAGCCCCAAAAAGGTTTAAATGGGACCACCTTGGGAAAATACTCTACAAGATGCAAAAGGTTTCGTTCCAATTGGTCCACCCATCTCTGAGTAATCGGTGAACATACATAGAAAAAAAAAAAAAATAAAAAAGGCACAAAAAAAAAAGTCACATACGTATCGAATTGAGTAACCTCCTCTTTCGTTCGAAGTCGGTTAAAAAAACTTTCTAAAAGTTAAAAATGATCATAATTTAGAGACAATTAATTGTTAATAATTATAAATGATAACATAAAACTGATCGCTTGGTGAATTTGTATTGAACTGATTAAATTGAAGTATGCCTAATATTTTGGAGCTATGATAAAAGTACCAAAGAAGTACATACGTGTTTGTTTAACCCTTTGCGGGCCAATGCCGACTTAGGACCGGCATAAACAAGTTCTTCATACGGTCCGCAAGTGTCTATTCGTCACCAGTCCTACCGGTCCTTTGACGAGCTGGGACCGGCAAACATATTTAACACTAGAGGTCCTAGGCCGGTTTCTCACCGACATCGAATTACTGTCCCTCTAGACATTTGCCAAGTCCTCCTAGGCATAATTTGAACACAAAGCACTATTCTGGACGATCAGGTGATCATTTTGGTACCATATAGTTCCTTCAACAACCAATAGAGGCTCTGTAAATGTTCTGTGAACGGCAGCATTCAAAGGCTTCTTGGTTTGTTGTTCTTTCATAAACCTTGAAACTTTTTAGTGTCAGTTTTATCTTTTTCGTTGTAAGTATTGGTTATTTTTGGAGTTTCAAATTGAAAAATGGAATGAGAGAAACTAATATTTACTGTAAGACATGCTCCACAAATCCGGCCCTTCTTATTGGGGATTGTTTTGGGAAGTTACCACACTATGAAAAATTATCGATAATTTAAATTATGTTACTTATTTTTATGTTTTAATTTGATTAAATATAGATTTTTGAGAATAAATAAGCATTTTTTCCATGTTTATTACCCCTGAAACAAAATGTGCTATTTGGCAGAAAACTACACGGACCACCAGGGTGCAATGTAAACAAGTAGACATGGACTAATGGCGGGGGTTGCTTACGCCGGTCTTAGACCGGCATCGGACCGTGTGGACAATTCATGAAATCAAGGGTTGGTCCGCAAAGGGTTAAATGCCCTATTTGTTTACAAGACACCCAATGTGTTGTTGTAACATCCTGAGAGCAGGTAAGCAAACCAATTTCTCTCATTTCTCCTCAGGGTCAAAGGATTTAGTATGATGTGTCAATTTTATGAAGGGTTTGTATATATTTTTGCAGAATTTAAGTAAAATACTTTTGATAACTTCAGTTTACATTTTTACGCATATCCAGCGTTATAAGTTTATGCTGCGGAATGGCAGGAAAGGGTGCTATATAAAAAAATCTGGTGCGCAACACACAACTTTCATTTACTATGCTACTTAGATTAGAAATCATCATGTTTTGACAAATATATACGCCATTCAGTAACTTCACATATTTTTTCCACATTTATTTACTTATTTTTGTTCATCACCATAACTTATAGAGTATTTTAATTTAAATTGAATAACTTAATATCTCTTTTTTTAAAGGGCCTAAAAAAATCCTAATCTCATCAACAGTCGAGTTTTTTTACTGCTAGTTTGTTTTTTACAGCGAGTTGTTTTTTTGTAAATATATCGTGAAGATGAACCTATTTAGGTACGTCTCATAGTAAATTAAAACTTAGTTAATATTTTTAGAGGTGAGAAATAGTCAAATGTTATTCTTTTGAACGGTTGATTCATAGTCAGGATTTCCATTTAAAAATATTTTAATTTTGAAAAGCTAAAGTTTGGATCCCTACATATGGATCTTCCTGACCCAGCTGGACTCAGAACCACTGATGAAGATCCACATGTAGGGATCCAAACGTTAGCTTTTCAAAATTAAAATATTTTTAAATGGAAATCCTGACCATGAATAATCCTATCTTAATTCATAATGTTTTTCCCCTATGCCTTCCCGGCAACCGAGATCGATTACTGTTCTTCTAAAACCACTTTATTTTACATTCAGAAATCTATTATGGAACTAAAATACTAAAAACTAAAATATAATTATTTAAAGATTATCTTGTACCATATTTTTTTTTAACACCGTTAACAGCTTGAAATAATTTGAGCATCACGTACTTGTATGGGCATTTACTTTACAAAGAACAGTACAATTGTTCTTAGTGGAATAAAGATATACCACTGTTGAAAATCGGAAATCGAAATTTCCCACGATGCTTTTCTTTACAAGGTATATATTTCATGTATAGGTAGGTGAAATAAAAAAAAAAAAATGCATTCTTTACTATCTTAGAAAAATGCACTTTCTAATAAGGAATAATTATTTATGTTGAATAACAAAAATCATTGAGGTAGGATTTTTTTACTACTCCTATATGCCAATATATGATTTTGAATATATTTGTAAAAATACTGTCATGGTCTATTCCGGTAAGTCTTGAGATCTCAACTTGAGCTGTACCACAGTAGTTAAATTTCAAATCATTTTCAAGAGTGACAATTGAAATGGAAACGATTAATATTTAAACAAAAAGGGTGACAATTGAGTTGTAAGGGTTTACATTTACTTTAGAAAGGGTTAAAAATCATTTGGAAAGGGCTATATTTTACTTAAAAAGGGTTACAGTTGACTTGGAAAAGGTTCAAATAGACTTGAAAATTATATATATATATTCTAGTTATAATCAATATAGATTATAAAGCAAAGTGTACAATGTGCGTGCCGAAAAGGCTCAGAAACGACTACACATACGACTAAGAGATTTATGTCATCGTGTAACTGTATGTCCCCTAACGGAGAAGAAGGTTTTTGTTTTTCTCTTAACGGTGTGAAATTGAAGAGAAAAGGACTGGAATTTTAAGGCTCTCGCAACATTTAATAAGCCTCTCTTAGATTGAGATACGAGTTTATGAATGAAAGATTTAGTTCGAGGTTCAGGCTACCAGAAAGCGCTAGGGTGCGTTTCACTCTATGTTTATTGTTCATTCATTCCGTTATATTTGTAAAGGTTATATATTTTGTCAGATGTTCTTTTTAAATTACTAAAAAATCTAGCGAAAATAATTAAGTAGTTTCACCTTATCTTTCAAAATAAAATAATGATTTTACATCTCTGCAATCAATTAGGAAACCGACTGGATAACTTACAAAATTAATTTTCTCATAAGAAGTTTAATTGAGTAACACATTACATTTAATCAATATATAACATATACTTAAGTAAATTTAATGCAATATGAGTAAACATTTTTTAGTGGTACAGTGAGCGAATAAAAATAGAAATAAAACAAAAAAGAAGAGCTGAATTGACTGATTACAAATCGAAAATAAAAAGCTTGAAGTGTTCTTATTGTATGTAATTATGAAAAATGGTTTTATTTCTATGTACGTTGAGCATTCCAGTTGACAAAATGACTAACTTCAATTACAGCACTTTTTCAATAAGATTTTATCACCCCTCATAGTTCAGGATAAAAAGAAATATGATGAAAAAATTGTGCCATCATGATATTTTGGTTTTCACATTGTAATAGCAGGTGCAGAGTCCGTCCAAATTACGGGGGAGGGGGATATCTTAAGGGAGGTTGAACTGGAAGAAAGTTCTTTAAAAAAAAAGTTTCTATGAATCTTCGGTAGTTTCTAAACTTCTGAATCTAATAGGACAATCACAGTAGCCGGCGCTTAAGTTGTAAAGGAAATATAGTTTTTTAACTAATAGATTTTTCAACCATAATCTAATAACTTATTATCTGCTGACTGCTTGGAATGGGCTTATAAGATTCAGAATCACAGAAACCATCAAAAACGATGCATGACTCGACAAAGTTGAAGCAAAATTAATTGTTCATTTACCATTTTCAACCCCCTTTAAAGTATATACGGTTCCTTATTTGGACGGACTCTGCAGATATCGAATCTTAATAGTGATACCATGTTAAAAGTTTCAAGCAAGTGCTAATTTTGTTCTATATTTCCTTTAATTTTAAAGTTTTTCTGTTATTAAAACTACCACACAACTACCGGAGCGAAGCCGGGCACCCTAGCTAGTAGTAAATAAGATATTGGAATAAAAAAGAAGTGCTCAACATTTGAAAATTTTGTTCCAATTTATTATCGACCTAACCTATATATATATATATATATATATATATATATATAACCCATAAACTCTGAGAACTTCAGAAATAATAATATTTAGTTTATAAGGCCGATAAAGCATTAAAATGTATATTTGCACGAAAAATGAATAATTTTTACTTTTATATTATGTAGGCAACCTTAAAACACGTTGAGAACTCCTGCGCTTGCGAAAAAGTAGATTTTACGGTACCTAATTGACGGAAATTAGTGTTTCTAAATTAACTGATAGGCTAAAAAAAAAACTAAAAAAAAAAATTCGACTATTAATGACATGAGGATTTTTTAAGTTTCTTTAAAAAATATCAATAATAATGAAAAGAAAAGGACTGAGGAAAGCCAGGTTTATTATAATACGCTATACTTAATGGAGCATAACAAAGAGAAGTAAATAAATGTGGAAAAGCTTTTTCCTTTGAAGTTTCTAAATGACGTTAGCACACTTATCAAAAGGATGACGATTTTTACTCCCAGTACCTAGGTTGTAAGTGAAAACTGCGTGTTGCGCTCATAGGACCATTTTTTTAAAATATCGAACGTAAACTCTCACCATATTTGTCGAGTAATAAATGTGAGATACATTAGCAGTTTCTTTAGTCGGCTTGGCCTACAAAGCTGCACGGATCTTTCAACATCTGTACCCCACCGTCAGCCCACTAAGGGGATACCGCTGTGTCGAGAATACCAATTCCAAGCAGATAGGCAGCAGGAAGTCATGTCCTCCACCCATGCGGGAAGGCCAAACACCTCGAGGAGGGCTGCCAATACAATACCATATTTGAGATTAGGTTTTCAATGTTGTCATGCTTTGCGTTTTTTGAGGCGTCCAATTTTTTCACATAATAAACATTTCAAAAAAAAATCTGGTGCTATGCGCTCTACACACAACTTTCACTTAACAACATACTTAGATTAGAAAATGACGTGTTTTGATAAATATGTAAACGCCCTTCCTCAAAATCACACTTTTTTCTCATTCATTGACTTATGTTTGTTTGAATTGTTCTCCAAATCACACTATAAAATTTTATTGTTAAATAAAAGTTTATTCTGCTAGCATAATACTCCATCGCTTCTGATTTTTAAATCTCTATTTAATTACTGAAAACTTCATTTAGTTAACATGGAAACCAAAAATTTCCATTAACTATGTATGTTTCAAAGCACGTTGACAACTTTCCCATGACCAAAACGTCTTTAATTATAATAAAGGGCCCTCTCCGTATGACCGATTGTGATGAAATTTTGACTTGCGATTCACATTGCGAGCACTTACATACACCAAATGCCTGGTTTAATCGAAATCGTTACAGCCGTTTTTCAGATAATCAAAAAAAAAAAAATTAAAAAATGAGACAAAATTGATTAAATAAAGTGCCCCCTCCGTTTGACCAATTTTGATGAAATTTTGCGTCACATTGCATGCATATACATAGATCAAATAACAAGTTTGGTCAAAATCGTTAGGGCCGTTTTTGGGAAATTCGAACGAAAACATAAAAATGAGACAAAATTTGTTAAATAAAGTACCCCCTCCGCTTGAAGAATTTTAATGAAATTTTTGCTCTGACATCGCGGGCATATACATACACTAAATACCCAATGTCAGGTTCGTACGGTTTGTAGTTTGGACACCAAAACGTGTATTTCCGTTGAAAACCGGAAGTCGGAATTTTTCACGATCGCAATACTTTCCCTTACTATATATTTCATATATAGGTAAGTGAAAGTAAAAAATCTGGTGAACACACAATTTCACTTACCAACCTTCTTTTTTTACTGAAAATAAACAATTTTTTGAAAATGGCATACTTAACTGCAACCATAGAGGGACCACTAAACTTTATTTTATAGAAGAGGAGGAGTATTTAGAGGAATTGATTAATCCCGACTCAGAATCTGAACTCGAAGAGAGTGAATCTGATGATGCAGATACGTACAACTCCCAAAAAGGTAACATAAAATGGAAAGGTAACCGCTTTATGAAAAAAGATATAATAAAACATTTGCGGGAGGTTAGGCAGCAATATAAAAATACTGAAAATAAAATGATAGCTTTTTTTTATTTTTTCTCTGATGATATTTTAGACATTATTTTGAGGAACACAAATAAACACATTTTATTATTGAAACACAAATATAAACGGCCCCAAGATACAAAGGTAACTAACTGATTTAGAAGATATTAATGCAGTTTTGGGACTCTTGATACTGGCTGGTGTATACAGAGGGGCCCATGTCAATCTAGAAGAACTATGGGGAGTTGATGGCCCACCCATTTTTTCTCTTGTAATGACGTTAAAAAGATTTAGATTTATACTTCGTAACTTACGTTTTGCTGACACGCAGGATAGAGCTTCACTGAGAGAAATAGATAAACTTGCTGCAGTACGTGATCTTATAAATGTTATTAGCAGATAATTCAAGGATTTTTATTCTCCTTCGGAATATGTAACCATAGATGAACAATTAATTCCATTCCGAGGTGGTTGCAGCTTCAGGCAATATTTGCCTAATAAGCCAAACCCGTATGGGATTAAAGTTTTTGCAATGGTGGATGCCAGAAGTTTTTATTTGTTAACATTTGAAATTCATTTGAAATGGCCCATGTAGGTAAATGTTCAAATGCCCCTACAGATATAGTCCTTCGTTTGTCAACCCATATTAAATTCTGGCAGAAATATTACTACCAATAATTAGTACACAAATATACAGGTATACCTTTGGCAGAAAAATTCCTGGAAAATAATTAGACACTCATAGGTACACTACGAAAAAATAAAGCAGAGATACCAAAAGAATTTTTGCCATGCAAAGAAAGAAAAATACATAGCTCCTATTTTTGTTTTACAAAAACACTGACAATGGTATCATATGTCCCTTAATAGTCAAAAGCAGTCATTGTTTTATCAACGCTGCCCAACGGCAATGTTATTGATAGCTTAAATGAAAAGTGTAAGCCTGAAATCATTACATTTTATAACTCCACGAAAGGTGGAGTTAATACAAGTGATCAATAGTGAGCGAATTATAATGTAGGGCGGAAAACTAATATCCTTGCTTTATTTTTTCATTTAATGAATGTTTCAGGCATCAATTCATATATTGTTTTTAAACAAAATAAATTAAATAAAAATGTCAATTTCAAAATGACGCGTCGTCCATTTTTGAAAAACCTTGGGCACCAACTTGTCCAAAGTCATCTAATTGCCAGGTCACTATTTCAATCAATATCAAGAACCTTGAAAACAAGGCTCAATTTGTATTTAGAAGATCGGGGAATAGTTTTTCTTCCAATGGCTGAAGAAACAACTACCAGCAGGGACAGGGGAAAAGGAAAAGGTGTTCTGTGTGCCCCAGTACCAAAGACACAAAATATTCCAACTTTTGTGCAAAATGTAGTAATTGTTTATGTAAAATCCACTTGAAAATTATTTGTCCTAATTGTTTGTAATTTGTAATTTTGCACTTTTTAATAAAAAATGATTTATATTTTTTGTGTATGTGTATATGGCCCTCTCATAAATATATAAATGGCGGTCCCGAGACTTTGCGATGTCAGATTTTAGGTAAACAATTATATCCTTATTTTATCGGGAGGCAAAATTTAGGACTCCAATTGAAGGATTGACCGATTAACCTTAGAAGCGCGAAGTGACGTTAAATAAATAAATATAAGGTTGAGATCAGGGTCTCGTACTTGACAGCAGTTCATATTGAAAATCAAAAGAAAGCAATTAAAATTTGTAGATATAGGTTTAAACAAAAAATATCAGGTACATGTATGTATAACGATTATCAGCTTAAGAATATTAAATGTATTTAAATGGTGCATGGAAGATGGAGGGTTTTATATAATTGAAGAGCCCCATGAATCTAAAAACATTTGCGAATATATTCAAGTAAACATGAATGCATTCCTGTTGGGACAAAGTCTGAGATGGAACTATTCTCATAAATTCAAACTCAATATTGTTGAATGTGTTTACCGACTCAATTGGATTTACCAAGAGATTAGAAGGTTCATCACGCGACGCGGGGCAGAGAAGCCATCGAACAGGCGTCACATGTCAGCACATCGGACATTACCATGCTCCATCGAAGCCAACCGAATGCCTGCCACCGACCTAATATGATGCACACAATCACAATTTATATAATCCAATTTCACACAGCATGGGCATCCGCAGGGGGGGGGGGGGAGAGGATGACAGCTGCCACCCCCTTGAAGTTTCAATAAATTTTATTTAACCAATTAATTTCTCTACCCCTTTGAGAATTTTACCAGCCTGCCCTCTAGACGAAATTCTGCGGACGCACTTGTCACACAGCACACAGGATGATTACATTTTACAAGTATGAGTTTTAAATTTAAATAAAAATACGGGGGGAATGACTTCTGAGGAGTCATTGTAATTATATAAATGCATACACAATAACCAAACAAAGTAACTCTTGTTTGATTATTAAAACAATACTTTCCTTCTTAGGTTCTTGTAAAGCAATAAACAAACTCAATATGAAATGAAAATTTGTTAAAAAACTGGTAATTATTTATTTATTTTTTTTTTTTGGGACTTTAAGGCTTCCACTGAAGCCCTATACTGCCCATACTAACACCCATGGCACTGGGTGATACTTTTCCTACGAAAGAAAAGCACCACTCAGGGCGGGACTCGAACCCGCAGCTCCGGCATGGGAGTATGGCGCTTTACCGCACAGCCACACCGGGCCCCTGGTAATTATTAACTCTGATTCGATAAATAGAACCAATACTAAATATTAGAAAATATCGATATACTTAAATTAATTACATTCTACATGTATTGCTTATAATGGTTTAAAATAATTCGTACACAAGTATAGATATTCAATCGACAGATTAAACAGCCTTAGTCAACTTTCGTTCATTAACATAGCAATGCAAAGAAATAAGAATATTTACATTTAAAATTTCACCTTGCAGACTTTTTCCTAGCGGTATTCACAACTTATTTAGTTAATGTTTTCGGTAACAAATGAGAAAGGATTTGGAATGCAAAACGAATGAAGAAACTGATTTAGTTTTCATGCAATCGACTACGTTTTAACAAAGGTGGACGAACTGCCAAGGGCAGGTAGAATACTTCCGTAATCACAATGTAATCTCAACGTCGATGACTAATAAAAGAGTTACAATTATCAGCCTAGTTCAGATATAGCGATTATTAATATTATGCTGACATTGGATATCTATTTGATAAAAGCCAAAAAATAATCTCGTTATTTGTCAAAACTTTTTAAATTACTTCACTGAAATAAAAAAATAATATGCGTTTTTGCTTAATGATATATTTTTTATAAGTATCAACGTCAAAATAATTTAAATCTCATTATAGTCATAATTACACTTATGTGGTAAATCTTTAATGATTCTATACATATTCATATAAGTGCTATTTAAAAGAATTTAAAAAAAATAAATTTTAAAAGAAATATTAATCCAAACACATAAAGGTAACATTGTAAAAAAGAAGTTTTAAACTGTTAAAAGGGTGAAATGAACTCTTGTTACCCAGCTGACTGAGATTGGAAACTGAAATTATCATCAGGAAGACATTGTTAAAAACGAAACTTTCATAATGTTTCTCCCAAAAGACTGACAAAATTAACAACGAACAAGTTAGGATTCGTAACACTGAAACTATGACAGATTGCAAGATACATTTCTAACTTCACGAACTGTTAAATATTCAAAATATTACAATGCTGTATAACCATTTGACTGGGGTTAAAAGCATATCTAGTATACAAACAAACACATGCACACTTGAATCTTGAAATTGAAGAATAATAGAAACAAACTAGTAATGTTAGACTTACGGAGACATTGGTGGCCAATGAAAGAAGCCCACAGGCCGCCATCCGCTCATCCACTCCCATTGGGCACAAGAACCAAACTAAACTGTCTCAGTGGTTAGGAGCTAGCGGAAGGGAGGGGGGAGGGGTGTTGTGACGTCCCCCCTGACTAGCGGACCTGTCAGCTGCTTCCCCCCACCACCTCGGCTACCAAACTCTTTGACATTAAAATGTACAGCGAAGCAGGTCAACCCGCCAGAGTGAATAATATATTGTAGGAAGGAATAAAAGAGTATCCTACATAACTCACATCCAAATCAAGTAGGACATCGAGCTTATGAAATGTGTAGTAAGGGATAGTATTGCGATTGTGAAAATTTTCGACTTATGGTTTTCAACGGAAATACGGGTTTTGGGGTCCCCTGAGTCTATTTAGACTCTATGGGGTCCTCTGAGTCTATTTGGTTAAATAACAAAATACGCGGATACGGTCCCTTGAGTCTATAATATGCGTTTTTGCTTTATGATACATTTTTATAAGTATCAACGTCAAAATAATTTAAATCTCATTATAGTCATAATCACAATCATTTAAAGAATTTACGGTGTGAAAAAAATATGGAAGAATGTAATCTTTAATTAATTATATTTTAGTTTCGAAACTTTAGTTCCATAATAGATTTTTAAATGCAATATAAAGTGGTCTTAGACGATTAGTAATCGTTCTCAGTTTCCAGCAAGGCATAAGAGACAAAGTTTACTACGAGACGTAAATACACCTATCGATTCACCGTCACGATATATTAACAAAAAGTAACTCGCAGTAAAAAACAAGCAAGCAGTAAAAAAAGCTCGCCTGTTGATGAAATTAGGTTCCTTAAAAAAATAAATATAAGGGAGATATACAAATATGAGCATGTAAATGTCGAAAAGTGTGTGAAGCTGAGGAATGGCTTTTACATACTATCAAAACACGTCGATTTCTAATCTAAGTAAGTTTGTAAGTAAAAGTTGTCTGTTGCGCACACGGCACCAGATTTTTTTTATTACTATTAAAAATGTCAACAGAACAAAAAATATTGTGATAAATATCATGCCATAATAAATCCGTCTATTAAAGGGAAAATGAAAGGGTGAAGGAACGAACTGAGCCAGTTGGAGGGAGAACTATGCACTTTTCCAACCTGTCTCTGTCACCTCCAGTTACTTCCTAACTATGTGTGTTTGTTTGTATGTTTAGCGCCCCCCTTTATCCTAATAAAGCTAATCAGACGGGGCTACAGTGGGAGTCCTAAATTTTGCCTGTCCTGGTACAATTAGGGCAGGGATCTTTATGTGTACGTGGACATGCGAGCTTTTATTATTAATTATATTGAGAACTACCTTGATTTAGAAAAACTTTTTACCATTTCTAAGGACATATTGAATTAAATAAAGATTAACACAAAACTCACTGTCATAATAAAAAAAAAATAAAAAAAGCTTTAAGTTTTTTAAAAGGAAAATTTTCGCATAAAACGTGTAGATGGGGAGCCATGGTTTTGCTTATCCATACAGTCACAGATTAAAATAAAATTTGTATTAATAACTTCATTCCAAAATACGAAATTTATTTCTTTAATTCAGACGAAAACTTCATTATTTATTTTATTCAGGGCTGATCAATTTTTAGACTCATGGATACATTTAAGTTGTTCATGCCTACAACAAAAGGCTGTTGAATACTTATTTCCGTGCTCAAGATCATACTCGGGACCATAGCGCTAAAATTTAGTTTATACATTAATTTCCTTTCAATTAGAATCTTTTAAATATTTAGACAGTAGACCAAAGCTAGCACCCATCTAAGGTCAAGATGCATGACTTGCTTCAAGTCCCGTAAACCCTTTGTAAGTGATTTGGGTCACTCACTGTATACTCTTCCAATTCTTCGCTACAGAAAAAAACACTTTCACAACAAATCAATAAATATATAAACCAAAAAATAATCTAATAAATGTGCTGAAAATCTGCAAAGTCTGTCAAAAATCTGCAAACAAATTCTAAAAAAGTATTTTATAATTTGGAGTTAATATTCTATACAGCAGCCACGGATGTGGCTGCTACAACACAAGTATGCTACAACACACACAAGAAAGTTCTTTAATAGTTTTCTATAGTAACCTATATAATATCTTTTACAAAGAAAGTAAGTATCTTAACTTGTGTGTTTGTTAGTTTACCGTCCCTTTATGCTAATAATTCTACACGGACGATGCTACGGTGGGATTCCTAAATTTTGCCTATCCAGGTATAATTTGGATAGGGATCTTTAACGAGCTCCTGACATCGCACAGGCTCGGGAAATCCATTTTAAGTCCTATCCGAGGGACGTCATAGCTAAGGATTTTTTACCACCCCGGGACGCGAACCCGCGACCTTAAGTATTGTAGGTTGCCATTCTAACCACTGCACCACAAGTGACACTAAAGTACCTTAGTAACGTAGAAGTTCAGATTTTGTTGAACGACGACATCAAAAAAGATTAGGGGAAGCAAGAACGAGACAGAAACTTTTTTTTTGCGATCCTGCAGCTCTAAGTATGATGCGTTATGATTGCCGTATAGAAAAAAGGATGGCTTTATTTATAAAGGTTATGTAAAATGGTGACTAACACGTGTGGGGCCCACGAGAAGCAGAAACCTGACAACTATTGCGAGCACGTTCCAAACTTAAGAGCGTGGACCGAAATATTCTTTCTTTATTTAAACTGCTAACATGACTTCTCAAATCAATTCTTTGAGGGTATCAAGTACATTTAACTCATTATGTGTGATTAGTATATATAATAATAATAATGCTTTATTGAATAATAATAATTACAAATTATAAACAAAAGAGACGAACATTGAACGGCATGGAAATCCGTCTGCCGGGATTAGTATAACCTATGAGCATTGAATATTCTCAATATTATTGTGATAGTCAATATTTATAATTATTAATTATTGATTGTAATCTGTTATAAAAAATTATTGCCTAGTTTAGGATATACTTTAAGACAAACATATAATATTCTCTATTTTAAAATATTTAACATTTTTAATTGAATCAACAGTATAAACCATAAAATGATACAAGTTAATAATAATCAAAGGATTAGCGAGTTCGAATATACCTTATCAATACCACTAATCACTGCCCATACGCCCGCTTCTAGCCACCAAAAATCAAAAAACACAAAATAAGCCTGAACGCGATCATCCCACCTACGCACAGTGTTTCGCTTAGTAGAAGATAGATGGACAATCTCTTTCGACCAATTAAGTAGTTTAATTATAAAATTATTATATTTAATTATAAAATTATTTTTCGTCAATTTTTCATTTCTTTCAACCAATCAAGCAATTTAATTATAAAATGTAACATTTTTATTATTTAAAAATCAAATTTAAAACGATTGCCAGGAGTTAAGAAGAAAAAATTAAAAACAAAAGCGTATCTATACAAAGTTCTGTACTCTTTATTTTTTCTAATCCCATTTACATGTATTTTTCTTTTTTACTCAGAGGATCCTTTTTTTTCTTTTCGTCTTTTTTTTGTATTATTTCTATTCACCTTGAATAAATATTTGATATTTTTACAAGTTGCATGACGGTCAGATATCTATTTTTATATGTGCATATCTGTTCAGAATTTAGCCCCAGAATGAAGTTATTTTTTCTATCTATCTATCTATATACAATACGAACAAAGAATAACACTATAAGTACATACTAAATAAATACAATTATACAATTATTATACAGATACAAACACATTATAGCACAAAGAAAATGTCAAGTAGAAAGTATTATAGAAGTGTTAAAATCGTACAAATAACCCAAACTTATTATGAAATAACTGATTCCTGTGATGGCGATGAAGTTTTCAAATCCATCTGTATTTTTTCAAAACCAGGGGACAGTGTCCTCAGTATTATTTCTTCCAAGATCTTTTTATTTTCACCCTCTGTAATTCACCCTCGGCACTAATTACTACCGTGAATTCAGAGCTTACCTCTGCAAAGATAAATTTGATCGGATATCATAGATTATGGCCGTGGATTCTGCCGAATGATAGTGCTGCTGGACTGATAAGAAATCCAGTGGGAAAAAAGGGAAAGGTATTTTCTTAAATACCTGTTAGAAAAAGATTTTCTTAGACGTTAATGGCAACAAGTCCATGACCTGCCTTCATAGATCCCATCCTACTCTGCTGGCACGAATGCGCTGTAGGCTGAGTATATGTAATAGGCTAATGCTTCATTTCCATTTAATTACTAGTATTATCCAAAGGAATAAATGATGTATTATCACAATTTTTCCGGGGATCATAGTGGGTCCTGGAAATGTGGAAGTTGGCGTTAGGCCTAAAAACGCTGCTTTGATTTTCCTGCAGCATTTATGAGAAATTTTGCAGGCATAGTTAGGCAACCTCATCCTCTGTCCTTATGTTAAAATTATGTTTCGACGAAAGGAACTTTAAGAGAAAAGAGACTTTTCTCCCATACAGTGATTCAACCTTCATTATGCGTACAACCTTCATTAAAACAGTATGCGTAAAACAATATTTTGGAAAGAAAGTGCTAAATAAAAGAATGTTGTACTCCAGTGTGCTGGCTATTATACATCTTATTATTAAGATGAAAAGTGCACTAATAGGTACAAGTCATTAACATCATTTAGAAGATTCGAAACGATGAAAAATCCTGTAATCATTAAAAAACCTTTTTTTTATTGTGGTTTGTTTAACAGATAAATTACTGAATTAGAATAAATTAGTACGCACTAGTACAAATAATATTAATCCTTAACAATCAACCTATAAAAATTTAGGTACACAGTATTCTTTATCTGATTGAAGTGATTCCTGGAATTCAACCGATTTATTGTATCCACTACGGATTTACACCTTTGGACTCTATTACTAACAAGGTGGAGTGCGCGAGGCTTAAACAAATATTAGAGTGCCACGTTTTGTTATATTGTTTACATTATTATAATACCAATTTTTATAATTCTAATAATGACTTTTGTACACCTAGCTTGTACTAATTGAAAAACTGTGCTACGTCTCGAACTAAACCTCGGAGATTAACAATTCTGCATGGTTCTTAGTATGAAACTCTCAAGGATTCATTGCTTAAGAAGAAAAAACAAAAATAAAATTCAGAGGCGTAACTACGAACTTGGGGTCCCTCGGGGTCCTCTCACGGGAAATTTTTGTAAACTTAACTCGCCAAAACATCTATTAATGCATTCTACTAGAGGTCAAATTCACCACGCTCATAGTATCTATGTCTTTTATAAACCCAGAGAAATCCCTGCAGGGCCATAGGGCCGGGAGCGGCTTTAAAGTTTTAGTTCTCCATCCTCTGATGTTCATATTTTTGAGATCTACTTCCACGTACTGAAGCCACGTCCCTTCCCCCTTTTTGCATTTATTTTATGATGGAGAATTTTTTTTGGCATTCAGCAACATTGTCTAGTATATATTGTACATATTCTTACCAACTCGTCTCCAGGCCTTAATAAACGACGATGTCCTCAATCCTAAGAACGGCATTGATTTCTGAATAAGACCTTATTTTGCATTCTTGATCAACGAGTACTCGTCCATAAATTCTAAAAATAATCTGTCTCAAAGGCATCCAGTCCTCTGCCCAACGTTCAATTCTCATACATGATAATTACAGCGATTTTAAGATATCATTTTGAATGTATAACCGAGCCAATGTAACTGAAAATATTTAATTAACAAGTAACAGAAAAAAATAATCTGTGCGCGCAACGCACAACTTTCACTTACCAACTTACTTTGATTAGAAATTGGCGTGTTTTTTTTTAATGCCATTTTTTAAAGTCACAAAATTTTCCACATTCAGCTACTTATTTTTGTTTGTATTTGCTCTTTACAGTATACTATTTTTTTTTTATTATTAATTAAAACTGTTTACTTGCGATAATTCGGCAATGCATACATACCTAATACTCCAAGTCGACTGATTTTATAATTCTCTATGTAGTTGTTGAAAAGTTCATTTAGTTATCATGGAAAGAAATAATTTCATTAAATGAACCTAACGGCTTTAATTATAAACAATCGTCTGTCATTAAAGGCGTACTGTGTATGCGTGGGCTCAACATGTTTTATGAGTTGACTGAGTATTTTTATTTTTTTCTCCTGTATATGTTTACTTGATTTTTTTCATATTTCGTAATTAGCCATTTCTTTTTTTTAGGCGTAAGGAGAGACAGATAATTTCTCCATATAAACGAAAACAAAGGTACTTAAAAGGAAAACAAAAAAGGCGCCTTGCCCATTTAAACCACCTCAGAACATTTTAATAATGATAAAGCTTACCTGATATTAAAGAAGACTTGAATTTAAAGCATCAAAGCAGTTTTTGAGAAAATCGAGAAAAACTTTGAAAAAATTTGAAAACAAGTTATGAAATAAAGTGCCTCCTCCGTCTGATCAATTTTGATGAAATGTTTGCTGTCATATCGGTTTCCTGATAAGATTTAAGAAAAAAAAATAGCGCTTTCCATACAAATCTATTAAACTCCTTGATTAAGTGTAAACATATTAAGTGTAAACATCAGAAAAATAGAGAAACGTAGACTGTAAATAAAGATGTATATTCTAAAAATATTAACTTGACCCGTTGTTCCTGATTCTATGAAGATATATTTGACTCCTTCCTTCTCCGTAGAAGATATTTTTACTCATGAGTTCTCACACATAAAGTTATTTTTAGTGAGATTTTCACAATTTTAGTAATTGCATATTCATATTCCAGAGGGAGGTCGAAAACATAAGCCAGAATGACACTATGACAACGGCTATTTTCATGTGAACTATCGCATATAATATAATCAACTGAAATGTGGTTTTGCGAGGAGAAATTGTTATCTCTCAAATATTGTGCTTCAACACTCTAATCAAATCTGTAATATTTGTAAGGTTTTTTTTTTTATTCTAGAAGGCGTTGAATAAATCTTGTTTAAGAAAAAAAGATTAAATAAAAAAAAACCTAAACATCCAAGGTGTTCTCTTGTTGAGAGTAACTAAAAAAGAAATGTTATATGACCGTAATATGAGCTAGAACGTTGGCCAGACCCCCCAACCATGCACCATCCCCACATCCCTATAAATTGCATATCGTTATGTTCCTTGTTCTGCAAGATTAAAAAGAAGCCAATGTGCCCAGTAAAAAAATTTGACAGTAAAGTGTACCAATGGACAGTCCAATATCAACAAACTTAATGTGAATGTTGTCTTGAGTTAAAAAACTCAAATAAATTTGTAGTGAACCTGATAGAATATGGACCAATAATGAATATCTATGTTGGCCACCATAAATGCGATCAACAAAGAAATGAATCAACGCGGTTCAAGAAGTTGTCCTGAATCAATAGGTTACCTTTGGAAAAGGTTATGAACATACAGATCACAGAATAAGTTGAATAGCAATACAAATTGAAATATTCAAATAAAGAACGAAAATAAAACGCCCGTTTTAGTTGTAGGTATGCATGTACATATTTAATTATTGATTGGTACGCTGTGTTATATAGCAACCCAATATATTTGGGCAGCATTATTGAAATAAACCATTTCTCACTCTCTCTCTCTTTAGGATAATAGATTTTCTTAAAAAGTCAGCAGAGCATGCATGATATCGGTGAAATAAAATTGTTTCATTTTTTAATTGACATAATGTATCCTAATGATTTTTTTTTAATCATGCCCCATAAGAAGAAAATTTCCTAGTCACCAAAAAATTTAGGTAAACATTGAAGGAGATTTGTTATATGTACAACCTTTGCCCATCGATAACGTTAAGCAGTAGGATGGTTCACGCCAGTAAATCACGAAATTTATTCCCCGGCGCTATATCTATAGAGGATATACATTACTTAGCTGGGGCACGCCATGTCATGCCAGCTCTCCTGGCATTAAGATTACCCAAGGAATTTTAACATTTCACCGTAGTCTTTATTCTTTCGTTTATTTTAAGTTAAGGTAGTTTAGTTAAGCTATCCTTAAGGTTATTAAGAAGGCGAATCTGATGTGACAATATTCAAATAGGTCGGGATTTAAATAAAAAAGTTATTTTAAGAATGCATGTGTGGGTCTTCAAGTAATGCCCACCTATATGAGCAGATTCCTTCAGCAGGGTTCTGTAAGAGAGTACATATGAGCAAGATTTTCTGCAAATTGATATTAATTTGATAATTACTGATTAGAAAGATCCTATGAAATCTATTGAGGGTTTTTAAAACAATTAGAAAAATTAAGAATTTGATGATGAAGATTCTAAGAAGAACAATGGCATCGTTTCCTAACCATTTTTATGTTATGCGTAACAGTTTGATAGCAGATCACGCTATATAGTAACATTTCATAAAAATGATGTTTTCCTTAATTTTTTTTTAATGCTAGCGAGTTATCATTTGCATTTTACTTCTTATAGAGTTTGAGACAAATTTTATTCAGACATGCCACCATGTCGGATTTTATAATCACTGTACCTTATATGACCCATCCTATAAACGTCGTATGTCAAAAAACTTGACTTTTCAGGAGAGTTGAGCTAATGTTTAAAATTAAATTAAACTGTATTCAGAATACATATTAAGCCTTCAACTAAACTTTTTATCATGCAGAAGATCGTTTTAGAAATTTTACTAATATTTTTTCTCTGTTTAAAGAAGAACTAATATAATTTTTTAAAAAAACATAAAAATTTATTTTTATAACGTTCTTGTTAAAAGTGTCGTAGGGGATGCTTGTATTGAGTCTGAAGATCTTGCGAGGATATTTATAATACAACTCTTTCAGTACATTCTAAAGGGAGCTACAACTAAAAACTCTGGTGCAATGCGCTCAATATAACTTTCACTTACCCACCTACTTAGATTAGAAATCGACGTATTTTGATAAACAGGTAAACGCCATTCAGCGGATTCATCAATTTCCCAAATTTATTTACTTTTATTTATCTCCATAAGTTATAGGGTTCTCAGTACTTTTCGATTCATTATTGTTTATTTCTTTTTTTTAAGGGGCCTAAAAAAATCCTAATCAGATCAACAAAAATTAATTTTAAATAGCTAGAGTGATGATATATATCTATTTTTATTCTTACTGGTGAATGAAATCCTTTGATCGTTAGTGAAAAAATCTGGTGCGTGCGCCCAACACACAACTTTCACTTACCAACTTACTTAGAATAGAAATTAATGCGTTTTGTTAATTACCGTTTCTCCAAGTTACACATTTTTCCACATTCATTTCTTATTTTTTTTTCATTTGCTCTATATAAAAAAAAGTTTTTACTTGTGATAATTCGGCAATACAGGCATAATACTCCAAGTCGTCTAATTTTATAATTCTCTATGTACTTGTTGAAAATTTCATTTAGTTACCATGAAACAAATAATTTCCATTAAATGAACAGAACGGCTTTAATTATGAACAATGGTCTGTCATTAAAGGCCTACTACGCATGCGTGAGCTCAACGTGTTTTATGAGTTGACTGAATATTTTTTTTTTCTCCTCTATGTGTTTACTTGATTTTTATCATATCCCATATTTACCCATTTCTTATTTTTAGGCGTAACGAGAGACATTTAATTCCTCCATATTAACAAAAACAACGATACTTTATACCAAACAAAAAACAAGCAAACAAAAAAGGCCCCTACCCCATTTGAGCCCTCTCAGAACATTTTAATAATGATAAAGCTTACCTGGTTTTAAAGAACACCTAATTTTTATTAAACATGACAAAATATATGAAAATCGTTAAAGAACAGGAATCTGTTGGGGTTGCGGTCAAAGTAATAAGTACAAATATGTGATATTTACATATTTTATTCTAGCCAACGTTTCGACAAAAATTTTAGGTCATCATCAGGGCTAAATGAGAAAAAAAAAACAAAAAAAAAATCAGATAATTTATATAACCAGGTACAAATGTGTGTGAAACATTAAACAAAATTAAACAAGTTAGATAAAATAAACATGAGCATATTTTTGTGGAATTTTAAAAAAGCTCTTAAAGTAAGGTAATGATGAAAGAAGTAAATGAAAACAAGGGAAAAAATAAAGTGGGATATCTGAGGTAATGTAGAAAAATATATAAAACTTTTATATATTTTTACATACATAGTATATTTAATATGATATATCTTCCACCATCATGAAAGCCATTTTTAAGATAATCGAAAATAAGGCAAAAATTGGTAAAAAAGTTATAAAATAAAGTGCCCCATCCGTTTGACCAATTTTGAAGAAATGTTGGCTATCACATCTTTGGCGTATACATACATCAAATACCCAGTTTGATCAAAATCGTAAAGCCGTTTTTGAGTAAATAAAAAAACACGTGAAAATGGTACAAAATTTACTAAGTAAAGTCCCCCTCCGGTTGATCAATTTTGATGAAATTTTTACAGTCACATCTCGGGCATATCAATACATCAAATACTCAGTTTAATCAAAATCGTTAGAGCCGTTTTTGAGAAAATCTAAAAAAACGTAAAAAGTTATTAAATAAAGTACCCCCTCCCTTTGAGCAATTTTGATGAAATTTTTGCTATCACATCGCGGGCATATACCTACACTGAGTACCCAATTTCAGGTTGTCACGGTTTATAGTTTTTGAGCTAGTCTGTTCACACACACACATACACACACACACACACACACACACACACACACACACACACACACACACACACACACACACACACACACACACACACACACACACACACACACACACACACACACACACACACACACACACACACACACACACACACACACACACACACACACACACACACACACACACACACACACACACACACACACACACACACACACACACACACACACACACACACACACACACACACACACACACACACACACACACACACACACACACACACACACACACACACACACACACACACACACACACACACACACACACACACACACACACACACACACACACACACACACACACACACACACACACACACACACACACACACACACACACACACACACACACACACACACACACACACACACACACACACACACACACACACACACACACACACACACACACACACACACACACACACACACACACACACACACACACACACACACACACACACACACACACACACACACACACACACACACACACACACACACACACACACACACACACACACACACACACACACACACACACACACACACACACACACACACACACACACACACACACACACACACACACACACACACACACACACACACACACACACACACACACACACACACACACACACACACACACACACACACACACACACACACACACACACACACACACACACACACACACACACACACACACACACACACACACACACACACACACACACACACACACACACACACACACACACACACACACACACACACACACACACACACACACACACACACACACACACACACACACACACACACACACACACACACACACACACACACACACACACACACACACACACACACACACACACACACACACACACACACACACACACACACACACACACACACACACACACACACACACACACACACACACACACACACACACACACACACACACACTCACACACTCACACACTCACACACTCACACACTCACACACTCACACACTCACACACTCACACACTCACACACTCACACACTCACACACTCACACACTCACACACTCACACACTCACACACTCACACACTCACACACACACACACTCACACACACACACACACCATTTCGCAGGACTTGGTTATTTGGACTTAGGGGACCCCAAAACGTGTATTTCCGTTGAAAACCGGAAGTCGAAATTTTTCACGTTCGCAATACTTCCACTTACTATATATTTCATATATAGGTAAGTGAAAGTAATTATATGAGATCCAACCTTCAGTGGCTCTACAAACTCAGGTACAAAATGGATTTATTAAGACAGGAGAGGAGCGTGTATAACTTTGACAGCTCTCTCGATATGAACAATATACAGGTTATAGGTCTCCTTTTCGTGTTTATTTTCTCAACTGATTTTTAGAAGATTTGTTTTTACATCGACATATCGGCGCTCCTAAAAGTAATCTTCATATATATAAAAATCTCGTGTCCCGATGTTTGTCGAAAGTAAAATCAGAAACTACTAAACAGATTTTGATGAAATTTGGCTCATTGTGTATAGTTGTCCAACTTAAAAGATAAGATAGTTTTCATCTTGATTATTGACCCCAATGTTTCTTGTATTGCGAATTAATGCAAAAACAGTAAGTTGCTTCATGTTTCGATTTTTGACATGGAGTCAGGTGTCGATTTCATAACCTTTTTTCTTGGTTGTCGGGGGTAAAATCGGAAACTACTTAACCGATCTTTATAAATTTTGCTCATTCTCTGTAGTTTTGTCCAACTTAAAACATAGGGTAGTTTTTTATCTCGATTATTGGCTTCAATGTTTCTTTTATTGCAAATTAAATGCTTATTATCCTTACAGTTGAGTGTGATTATTTTTAAGTTCTATATATTTTCAACAGATGGCGGTGTAAGTTTATATATTGTACAGTGGCTTGATAGAGACAGTGTGGTCAATGAAGGTGTGTTTTCCTATTGGCTAGCGCTTTCGCGGCCATATTGTTTTCAACTGTACAGTTTACCTAATGCTATTCAGTCTATATTGTGACTTCTTTTGGACGATTAAACCTTTTTTTTTTATTGTTTTTAACATTATCTTGTGTTTTTCATAGTTTATAGTTTTAACTATAAGTTTATAAAATAGTTTAGTCGTTAGATGTAGTACCGACTTATTTAGTTTGGTGTATATTGACAAGTAAGTTGTTCCTGAGGCTTAACTCTCCCTTAAATTTTTTTTCTGAATACCTATTTTATTTATTGTATTCCGTAATTTATGTTTATGGCCTTTGTAATTTATTCGACTAAACCTTGTAAATAAATGATTTTTTTTTCTGAATACCTATTTTATTTATTTTATGTGGTCTATAAAACCAATATTTGATACCTTTTTTTAATATATATTACATACGTAACTACCATTGATCTTCAATGATATCAAAACAATGCTAAATAATTATATTTATATACTGGAAATAGAATTTAAAAACAAGTAATTAAGAATTATTTAGGTGTTAACAATTACAGCAAGAGATCATTAAGGCTTTATGCACAAAATGTGTTTTTTAAATTTTTTTTTCTGTGTTGTAAAATGTAAAATAAAAATCCTTACGTGTTTCTCTTTTATTTGATTTCTCAAATTTTTATTTATTATTTTTGCAAAGATAAAAAATATAAATCAAAATATGTTTTGGATTAATGAAACATAAGGTCTGATAATTTAATAAAATTACTAATTGGAGAGCTTCTGAATGAAAATTGGTGTTAAAATAAACTATAATTTATTGGGTTTATCATGATGGAAAAATGTATAAACATTATCAATAAAACAAGGTCTTGAATATTATCTGTTTACTCAACAGAACACAAAAAATTGTAGACTAATTTAACTATTTACACACCATTTGCGGATTAATTTAGACAAAAAAAAAAGTCTTTTTTGCATTTTTAGGAATCAATTGAAAAGATCCAAATAAAGAAAGATAATTTTGAGTCAAAAATGCTAGTTAAAATGAGGAAATTCTTTATTAGGTTTATAAAAACCTCTATTCATTTGAAAACAAGATGGCGGACACAAGAGGTTGACCACACTGTCTCTATCAAGCCACCAAGGGCGTACCCAGGATCAAAACTATGGTGGGGGCAAGCTATAACATCTTACCGCGGAAAAGGTGAATGAAATCAAAATTATGTATTATAGCAGTGCTTTATCAACGAAGTTATTACAATTATTTGCTTGAAAAAAAAAATTCTATTACTGCTTCACGCCTTAAAATCTTACAAAATTATTGCATCCAGCCTTCCAGGGGGGGGGCAGCTGCCCCCCTACCCCCCGCTGGATACGCCCATGCAAGCCACTGTAATATATTGACACAACACTTCTTTTCTTTCGATATTTAGGGTGGGTAAGCATACGTATAAGTGTGTCGCCTTTTCACGTATGGGGAAAAGATAGAATCTATTTGTTTTAGCAAAAGACAGGATAAACTAAATCATCGTGCACCTATTAGCACTACAGTAAATAGAAATTGTGAATTCTAATAATAAAAAAATGTACATTATTGTTGAACAAAGTTATAACTTGACGTTGTCTATCTCATTCTTATGTTTTGATAAGTAGCATGTAGAACATTCAGCATGGTTTGAGGTTGCTCGCTTTTCATAACCTGTTTCAGGTATAACCTCAACAAGTAGACGATATCTCATATCATCATGTGTTATATTCCGAATTTAATTAATATTTATCATGCCAAAAGATTAATTTGGTTCATTTTTGCTGTCTATTGTGATTGTACTAAACCCTATTCCAATTATATTCTTTATTAGTTCCTTTTAGATGTGTGTTACTTATATTTAATCTCGCCTCTGCTGAAATAATCCAATAAGGGCTAAATAAATAAATCATTATTACTATAGTCAAATATGGGATGTAATAATAAAAACTTTAAATCTTCTAAATTATTTACCAAACAATTTTAAATTTGGCGTGAAGTTCTATTTTAAATCTCGTTGGTTTTTAGATTAGCTGAAACGTTATCTTTTACAGTAAATTTTGATTTGACTGTATTAAAAACAATAGGATATAATTAATTCAACGCAATATAGCTACTGAGCCACAGCAACGAGTGGCCGGGACTGCTCGTTTCTTATATATTTTGGTGGTCTTTTTCACCAAGGCATCTTTCTCTTCCTATTGAATATATTCAAATTGAAAACAAATATACTCATCTGCTCTTATCTGCTCTCGTTAATTTATAAAAGTTGTTTTTTTTTGTCAGTGCGCTGTGTCTTTCTTAATACTTCTTCCACTTCTATTATTGAGGCATCGTGTTCAAAATTTTCTTCTCCTCCAGTTTGAAAAATAGTCAGATTCCCCAGTAAAACATAGGAAAAAAGTTATGAAGAAAAGAATACGTTATTAGCACATACCTAAAAAGCTACGATACGATGATATAGAGGTACTTGTAAATATATACATATAGTGACCTAATGTATTGAAAAAATATTTTTATTTTTTCGTTATATAAACCGAAATGTATAAAAGATTCAAAAAGGTATCCATTAATTATCTTTTTTATTGATGGTCCGAATTCGATTTTTATTTTTATTTTATGGAGTATAGAAGAGCCTTTCATATTATTTACATTGACAAATATGCTAAAAATATATAGCTTTTTAGCTATGTGCAAATAACGTTTTCTTTTCTTCATAACTATTTTTGGGAATTGGGGAATCTGCCTATTTTACCAAGAGAAGGAGAAGGAAATCTTGAACACGATACCTCAATAATAGAATTGGAAGAAGTATTACGAAAGACGCAGCGTACTGACAAAAAACAACTTTTATAAATTAACGAGGGCAGATAAGAACAGATGAGTATATTTGTCTTTAGTTTGAATATATTCAATAGGAAGAGAAAGCAAATCTGCCTTGGTGAAAAAAACCACGAGAGTAACCAAAATAGATTCTAAAATAAATCACTGGTGTTTGGTCAAAAGGGGTAAAGTCATGAAATGTGAAACTTGAACAACCATTTACCAAGCTATTGAAGATCTTTATAAATTCTTTCTTATTGTATTTCTTTATCCCAGATTAATAAATGAAACTATATTCTTTCAACTGAGACTGCAATAAATTATGACTAACGAATAAATTATATTCAATTATGAATTTTAAGAAGACGATACAAAAAACATTTGTTTTTGCCCAAACATGAATGATATAGTAAAATTATTTTTAGGAGCTTCGATATGCCGACGTAAAAACAAATCTTCTAAAAATCAGATGAGAAAATAAACACGAAAAGGAGAACTATAATCTTTATATTGTTCATATCGAGTGCTATTAAAGTTATACACCCTCCTGTCGTGTAGCTTTATAAATCCATTTATACCTGAGTGTGTACAGCCACTGAGGGGTGGATCTCGCGTGCCGCTTCCGCTTCAGATCTGATAAGGCAAAAGTTGACATTGACATTGCCCTGTGGAATGACAATTAGGTAAAATAAATCTTCCGAGGGGTAACTTCTGATATATTACTTTGACAGACAGAAACAACTTTTAAGCAGATAAAATAGGCAAGTGACAAAGACCGCTGAATTATGAACGTCCTAAGCGATACTAAAACATAAATTTCATTGGCTTCCTTGTAAAATGAAATTACCTTTTTCCTAACAAAAACAGAATTAATCACACTTACATGAAACTGAAAAAAAGTTGTCCACCGAAATGGCATCAATTGTCTTAGACAATATATCCTAAACTGAAATAGGTCTCTTATTAAAACAAGTGATGGACTGGGTGCGAATCACTATGGGTTTAATAATAGGACGAGAGAAACAACAACGGGTATAATAGAGAATAATGCAAGTACTGAGAAGCAACAAATGAATGAATGAATCTGACGTAATAATGAACTGACGAAAAATTATTTTTAGCTTTCCCAACATCCATGAAACTATAATGGTACTATAAAAGTGTTATTAAGTTTGTTTATAGTAGTGCTATTTATTATTAATGGTCTAGTAAATAAGTCCTATTACTAAGGAATAGAAAAAATATTTTTTTTAAATAGCTAAAGTTATGAGATAATGAGAGATAATAATTATTTGGAATGGAATTCCTGCTTACATATAAGGATATATGATGAATAATCGAAAAAAAATGCAACAATAGTGATATCAATGTCTTTACTTTGTCAGACACTAGTTTGCGTCAAACGTTTTAAGTATAAAAGTACAGTTACCTTTTTGAGATGTAGCCGGATTGCGCTTGTTATGAGACAGTTACACTCGACACCAGTAGGGTGTAAGTCCTGAAAATTAAAAGTTATTATTATAAAAATACTATAACTATTAGTGTTAGTCTTAATGTTTATTCATTCATTATGATAGAGAATTAATATTAATTTATCAATCAATGTATTCATTCAAAAATATTTATCGATCTGATTACAAAGATTATTAAACTAACTGAATAGCATCGTAACTGAATAGCTTATTAATAGATTATTAAACTAACTGAATAGCATCGTAACTGAATAGCATACTTAACATTCGACGGCTGTAAATATTGAAAAGTTAACGACCAAAGGAATCATAATTACTTTACGATGTTTTTCACGTCATGTTTCAAGAAGATAAATGATTAATAAATATGGGGGACTACCGCAGAGATGTTCCTGAAGAAGCTACTTTGAGATACAAAGGCACATCGTTGAAGAACCGTTTCCACCAAATAAAGTTAAGATCATGCGCATGAATTAGTCGTTCACGACAATTCAGTATTATTTACTTGCGGTACTAATATACGAACAAGGTGCACGTGGCAAATTGGTCATCGTACTAAATTTCGCTGATTTAATGGTTTGTACATATGGCTGCATATACATAAATAAAGTGGAAAATGAATGGCGATGAAAGTAGGAGCAAATGGAATGACATGATCCTTTAGGGTGTGAGTGATGGATCATTGAGAAACCGTAACACACCCACATCGTGGTGGGTCTTTGCCTCTCAAGGTATGTCTCCACTAATCACTGAAACCTATCAACATACTAAATGCACCCTTTCGCAGGGAGACCCTCCATTCCTTGTCTTCCAACTGAGTAGCATGGTTCCTGAATGAGCTATCAGATATGCTAATATTCATAGTTAATTTCATTAAATCCTATATATTTTTGAAGATTTACATTTGTTTCTATATAGGTGATTCTTTCCGCATTTTGTCACCGAGCAACGAGTTGTCACGATGAGGACTAGCCACTTACATCACTAATTAAAATGGACATATAGTCTTTATTTTCATAAGCTCTAACATTGTTTTAAACATAAATTAAAAATTTTTTAGTCGGTTAAATAATATCCGTAATCATTACCTTGCAAGGCCAGTGATTTGCCGTTTTTGTAACATTGTTTTATCAAGGGACACACATTTGCGAATGTTTAAACTATATTCTTCAGGTCAAAATTTATATAATTAATGATATAATATAATGATGATCATATTAGGAAATCAAATTCAAGTGTTAAAATATAAATATATACATTTTGTTTTGTCTTCACATCTTGATTCTGTCAACAAAAAAAAAAAAGCCTGTCAACAAACTTCGACAATCAGCAAATGTGAGCAATGATAATTAAATTAGGGCATGTCAGGTATGGGGAAGGATGGTACCCTGCGGTACCTCTTCCCAGGCTTTTGTCAGTTAATCTGGTTTGTAAACGAAGGAATCTGTCATCCAACGCCTTTTTAATCTCTTATTTATTGGTATATCACCTGCAGCCATGTCTCTAATCAGTCGGTTGAAGTAGCCTTGTAAGTGAGTATGAAAACGTTTTATAAAGTTTCTTTATGCTGATCTAGTGTTTCTATTTGTAAGTCAGAATGTAGTGTTTTGTTAGTGACGTACCATGGTGCTTTTACTATGAGTCTTAACATTTTTTATTGAAAGGTCTGAAGTCGTTGTAAGTGGGTCTTTTTAGCTGTTCCGTATATCTGTGAAGAGTATGTTCATATTGGTTTTATCAAGTATAGATATGAATTTAATTTTTGTCTCAGTCCAGTTTTGAAGTTAGAAAAAAAGTGAGTAAAATTGGTTGAGTCGGATGGTAAGGGTCTTCTGTTTCATCTTAAAGTGCGGGCCCCAGGTCATCCTTCTGTCAAAGGTAAGACCGAGATAGTGTACGGTGTCAGTTTGTAATATTTGGAAATTTTCTATATAAATTGGAGGGCAGGTATTTTTTCGAAGAGTGAACTTGATATGTTTGGATTTGTCATGATTAAGTCGAATCCTCGAAGAGAAGACCCTGGTGCCAGACTTTGTCGAACGCTTGAGCTACCAATCCAAAAATACACCATATATATGCATATAGTATTTGCTCTAGTGCATCAGCAAAAAGATTTTGAAGACATATGATTTGATATCCCTAGAGCTTTTTAATGTTAAAATGGACAATGTTCGATATGCTCCATTGAAAAGTTACAAGATGAATTAAATCAATGTCTCAAAAATGTATGACATACAGAGAGTTTTTCAATACGTTCCAGAAGAAGAAAAAGATTGTTACAATCTCTTGATAATTAGGCACAAACAACAGAAAATTCATTTTTTAACCTACTGGCTGGCGCGTAGCCGCACTCAGTGTGGCAAGCTCGGTTTCCTTGAATTATCGTGGGTAAGCCGTGGACGGAATTCTTCAGAACTTGATGTAATCCTAGTATTACTAATTGACTTCACGTTTGTTCAAGTGCGAGAAGTATATCTTTTATCGTCCGGTGACAATAGGATTCTCAATTAGTGAGTTCGTAGAAGGCGCACACAGTGCTGCTTGCGCCCGGTCTCAAAACTTATTTTCAGTATCTTCCAAATCCTCATCTACACTGTTCCTCACCAGTTTTTTCAGCAACTGACATGTAAGTAAAATTAGTACTTACTTATCCTGTACTACTTTATATTATTATGTTCCAAGAAAGAACCACGGGAACCAAGAAGAAGCTGATCCTCAGCAAGCAGAAGAAAGGAGGGTTGGACCATGTCATCTCTGTGGCCGCAATAAGTGGAACAATACTACCATCAAATGCAAGAAATGTTTCAAGCACGTTTGCAAGAAGCATTCTATTCACGAAACTATATGTCAATCCTGTAATGCAAGTACTGACAAGACTGAGGAAGAAGAAGACGATGGACTGTAGAATTCAGAGGACTGGTAATTTTTTTTTACCAACAAAATTGTTACCTATTTGAAAAATTTGTGATTCCTTCGTTTGTGTCATTATTATATTCTATATTCTTCGTTTTATGTTTTTTTATATTGATAATTAATCATTAAAAAGTCTTATTCCTATTGTATTTAAAAAAAGGTGGCTATCCATAGCAATGATTTATATTAATTTGTTATATGGCAACATGTTTAAATAAATTAGTTTCTGTTTACTAATAATCATTTTCCATCTACCCAAATATTTCAGTATAAAACCTGGAATTTTGACATGTCGCACTCAGTGCGGCACGCGCCCGGACATGTAACTCCTCAGTACGCACCCGCCGGTAGATTAAAGAGAGAGTGATAACTTCGATAAATTATACATTACAAAAATATATAAAACTTAAAAAAAATGAAATCCTGTAAAATTATGACAAGTGGACACGTGCTTTTACAAAACTCAATGATTCAATATGATATAACGTATATGTTTTGGGAACATGCTGATCTAGATACCCATCGCGCACAATCACTAAAAATTTAATCAAAACAAATGAACGTCGGATGAATATGAGAACAGATTGACAAAGATGAACTTTGATTCAAAAAACGTGAAACGCGATTTTTTGTTTCTTAACACGTTAGGTGCGGCGGCGTATTTTAGGGGCATCCTGACGGGGTCCGACTGCTAGGATGAGCCACAAACGATATAGGACGTCGGGGTCCGATGGGAATACTTAGACGAAAGCGTTATCTTTTGATTAAAAGGGAATTAAATGAGCGTCTCAAGGACACTATCTCTTGGTAAGGATTGGAACTAGACAAAATAGGCGCAGGACAGGCCGATACAGGATTTACGCTATTCTTTATCGAAAATCGGACCTCGGAGTCCGATTCTAAAAACCAACAGAATTTCAGCTGTTAGCAACGTTTTCTGCACTAAAATGCAGTAATCGCATTAAAAATAGAGTAAATTGAGTATTTGAAGTGTTCGGCTTTTCGGACATTTTCATGTGAAAATCGGCTGTTAAGAAGGGAATGTAAGACATCGGACCCCGGGGCCCGATGCCGCACCTACCATGTTAAAACAATTCTTTCCACTTTCTTAATAAATACAAAGGAAGCCCTCTTCGGCAGTTCAGAAATAAAGAAAATATGAGGCTAAAATATTTAGATTGACTAACATCTATTGATATCAAAGGATTCTGCAGTAGTAGAGGCGGGTAAATGAGTGTTCCGAAACGTATTCCAGTATACTATATATAGACTGGGAAGTTTTTGCAATGCAGAAGATATAATACATTTGGCGTGACATCATGGCTATTTGTCGCTTAGAGCATAGAAGACGGAAGGAATGGCCGAGGGGACGCAGTGGGCGTTGCTGCGAACGGTCCTCTAATCTGTTGAGGAAGAAGGATCCGTTATCTCGGGTCGATCCAGCCTTGGTGCCGAATCGTGGCTATTTGATCCAACATTGCGATGACGGAGACCTTTCGGATGGGATCTTCTCCCGGAAATAGCCCAACATTTGTCAACAGGGATAAAGACTCCGCAAATACCAAGTCAACAAAGGAACTCTAGTCCGGTTATAGGTTGACAAGGTCGTTCCTCAAGGAAACGAAGAGAATTTAAATAACACTAAGCATATTATTGTTCTCGATGCTATTTATCATGGCATTAAAGCTTTATAATAAAACGGTTATTAGTTTTAAACAACAAATAGTTTGCGGTTTGTTGCGATATTTTGTAACCCTTTAAATGTTAAGATTAATAAAGTTATAATTAAGTAGTATTATTACTGAGGTCAACATACACTAGAAAATGCATTAGTAAACAAAACAGGTTTCATTTCAGAAACTGGTAATATAGCATCCTAAAAATTGATCAACAAAATCAAGAATTATAATTGATTGATCAAGAATTATAAGTTAGGTAACCATATTAATTTTAAACGATAAAGTAATTTATATTTTATGTCAAAATATGTTTCAATATCATTGATTTTTTTTTTTTTTTTGGAAAGAGTCTTGATGTGTTGGTCGACTGTTGGCATATGGAAGTCAGTATGTTAGGTTTGATTAATCACGTACCAAGGTGCTTTTGAAATGAGTCGTAATAATTTTCACTGCAAGGTCTAGAGTTTTTTAAATGTATTTTTTTAGCAATGCCGTAAATCTGTGAACTGTATATCCATATAAGTTTAAGTAACTTTGTGTACGTATTTAGTTTTTGTCTCAGTCTTAATTTTGAGGATTTAGAAAAAAGTGGGTAAAGTAGCTTTAGTCGTTTGTTAAGCGTTTCCCTTTTCATTTTAACGTTCGGGCCCCATGTCAACCTCTTTCGAGGGTTAGTTCGAGGTACCGTACTTTGTCTGTTTGGGGAATTTGGACATTTCGATATAAATTGGAGGACAAGTATTTTTCCGGAGAGTAAAAGTTATATGTAGTGATTTGTCGTGATTAAGTCTAATTTTCCGCAATTTGCAACAGTCGTTTAATTTCTGTAAGTGGTTTAGTAAGGTTAGTGAAGCATGTGACGGATCTTGATGTTTTGTTAGTATTGCTGTATCGTCTGCGTAAGTAGCGGTCAATGTCTCATTACTTTCTGATAATAAAGGTATTGTAATATAATAATTTAATTTGGTCACTTTCTTATTTCTAAATATGATTTTTATAATAATTATACTCACAGAATAATTAGAAGATGTCCGTTAGAATTCTCACGGTTTTGAATTATAATACCCATTTTTCATTAATAGTTTCATAGTTTATAGTTTTATGAAGTTTTTCACTGGGCACTTCAATAGAGTTTCATTGATATTAAGAAAGCATAATATAATAATAACGGCAATAAAAAAGATTAATTAATTTTTATAAAGATAAAACGAGGTTACCTTCAATTAGTGGTAAATATTTATGTGCCTAGGGAATTTATTGGCTCTAAGCGTCCAAAAGACTGAGGCGGGATTTCCGAGGGTCCCTGAGACGTGTGATCCCATTTTTCTGAAAGCATTGTAACCAGAACTGGGGTCCGCTGGCCGTGAGAGGAAAATTAAGTGCTTTTACTAATTACTAAAAGTAAGCAACTTTGATAAAACAATAGAGGGTGGTCGTTCCATATCAAATGGTCCAAAGTGGTTGCTCGATCATTTTAGAAAAAAATTATAATTTTACCACCAATTACGTATGGAATCAGTAGTTCAAATCAATTTTTTAAAAATTTTTAGGATCAACCGTTTCAAAATGGCAGCCATTTTTGTTTCACCTTTCAGGCCGATTTTTGAGTTTTTAAGCTCTCACAGAAAACTCATTTTCTCAAGACCTGTAAGTTATAGACTAATAATTCAAACAGAATTGTTTTCCTTAAAGCCTGTTCTATATTTCGTGTTCTCTTTATTATTTGAATATTTTGAAATCCAATACTTGAAAAGAGCTATTGAAAACAACTGCTATAAATCCTCAAAACACCGTTTTTGAGGGTAAGTTTTGGTTATAACGGCATGTACGCCAAAGCTGATTTTTGGCATGATAATGGACCTAACTAAGTAGATTTCATTAAAAGTACTCTTAACCCGTATATTCTTTACCTAATTTTTTTATGAATTTTCAAAGTTCAGTTTTTTTCATTTTATGTTAACTTTAGGCTCTAATAAATCTGGTGGGCCAGTTAATAAAAATCTATTTTTTTACATGTTATGCTTACATGCAACATAAATCAACTGCAAGAAATTCCAACCTTAAATTTTTTAAGAAATTATTAATTGTTTTGTTTTTTAATTTTATCTATGTCCAACGGAAAATATTTTTAATCACTTTTTCTTTAAAAAAAAATAATAAAAATTTAATAGAGTAGATTTTAATTATAATTAAACCCATTTTTTTTTTTTTTTGCATTAGACATAGATAAAATTAAAAGCAAAACAATTAATAAGGGGTATTAAAAGTATAAAATTCACACACAGTAAAATTTTAACGAAGTATGATCAAGTTCACGCATTGTTAAATGAGCACGAAAATGACCATTTTAAGAAATTCGTAGCTACTAATGTACTCAAATATGCAGGTTGAAATTTCTTGCAGTTGATTAATGTTGCATGTAAGCATAACATGTAAAAAAATGAGATTTATGAGATTTGTATCAACTAGCCCACCAGAGATATTGAAGCCTAAAGTTAACAAATAATTAAAAAATGTGAAGCTTAAAAATTCATAAAAAAATATGGTAAAGAATATACGGGTTAAGAGTACTTTTAATAAAAGCTACTTAGTTAGGTTTATTTTCATGCCAAAAATCAGCTTTGATGTACATGCCCTTATAACCAAAACGTAATTTTTTTTAATAGCACTTTTCAGGTATTGGACTTTAAAATATTCAAATAATAAAGAGAACACGAAATATAGAACAGGCTTTAAGGAAAACAATTCTGTTTGAATTATTAGTCTATGACTTACAGGTCTTGAGAGAATGAGTTTTCTGTGAGAGCTTAAAAACTCAAAAATCGGCCTGAAAGGTGAAACAAAAATGGCTGCCATTTTGAAACGGTTGATCCTAAATTTTTTTAAAAAATTGATTTGAACTACTGATTCCATACGTAATTGGTGGTAAAATTATAATTTTTTTTTAAAATGATCGAGCAACCACTTTGGACCACTTGATATGGAATGACCCTAGATACAGATAAGGAAGTGTGTAATACTACTCGACGCCATGCACCTCATGGACTAGAAGCTAGGGAAGCCGACTATCGATGATTCAGAAGGCCTTGACTATTGCTTTTATCTTTTCATCAACACATATACTATGAGATGCATGATATCTCAGAGAAAAACTAATATGAATGGTTAGAGGAACAGAAAACAGGTTATTATAACTACTTATTTTTGGTCTTTGGAATACAGGTAATCGGAATGAACGGTTGCTTTCAGCTAGTTGGGATAGTTTAATAAATATTACGAATAGTTTAATTCCTTTACAGTTCCTTCTCAGCCTTAGAGGCATAAAGTGACGTTAAACAAACAAAACAACAAAATTTCTAAAAGATAAAAAAGCTGAGATAATAAAAGAACTCTGTTTATTAATAAATTAATTGTTTTAATTAAATAGTATATCCTTCATCTATGCTAAAGATAAGGTTTAGATCAGATCAATTTTTAATTACCCATTTGTAATCCACCTAAGTAATGCCAATGATAGAATTCTAAAATATTCTTAGATCTCTATGATTTTTTTTCAATCAACACTGTTGTGGTCTGATTTTACTCAGAGGAAGTACGATGAACATATCCGAGTATTTTCTTCAGTTTAAATTATTCCTAGATAATAATAATAATAATTATGAACTCATGTAGCGCTCGCTATTCATGAGCAATATACTAAGGCGAGTCCATACTGGCCCTCTTCAACCCCTCGACAGCAGCCGAAGCCTATTAGATGCGTCACCATCGGCGCACCAGTTAGGACCAGCCTGACTCAGTCAGTGCTCAGGATAAAAGTACTTGTAAAAGTAAAAGTAAAATTACTATTGTCCGTCCTCTTCCGCTCTGCTCCCGATGTTAAGAAAAGCTAACAATGATTAGGGGTTTAAAAAGAAAAGAAAGTGGTCAAATCTCAAAATAAAATATAGTTTAATGCAATCTTGATGGAAAGATCAGCGATGTTCATTCCCCGAAAAACTGATAAAATCGTTAATCCGCAGTATAAATTGCTTTACTATTACATCGAGGAGTCAAAAAAGAGAATTTGGGGCAATGATGTACTTGAAATTGGTTTCAAAACTTAGCACTTAACAACTTACCGAATCTACTCTCGTGAGTCATCTTTAAAGTTATAATTAAAGATTGAAATTTGAACTTTTATACAGTAATAATCAGATGAGTTATGTACGTAGCGAAAATTGGTCATTTTTAAATGATATCTCCAACTCAACTGCTAATTATTATCAAAAGTGACCGATTCGATACAATCACCACACTAGGCCAGGCCAGAACTCGAAAAGATACGTTTGGTACCAAATCTCAGTCCGATGAAGCAAATTTTCCTCCACACAACATTCTTTACCACAAACGAAATTAGTTCTATTCTCTCACAAAAATTCATTACCTTCACAAGGAATTTTTATGTTGTCATTGAAGAGATTATACCGCGAAGTTTACTGGTATCAATTGCGTAAGCCAATTTAGCAAATGCTGTTCCAACGACGAATGTTTGTTGCACTTGCGAAAATGACTCAGGCTCCTTGAACTTCAGCTATGACATAATCAAAGGTTTTAGTTCCTTTTAGTTTGTTCTTGGGTTAAGTATTTTTATTATACTTATAAAGGCCATGTTAAAAATTAATCCGCAATGTAGTAACTCTTCAACAGCTTTACTTCTGAATATGTTTGGTCACTGTTGGCAAATCAAACAATTATCCCATTTGGTGTTCAGTGAGTCACCAATCTGTAAGTTCTGCAATAGGGAGTACGAAACCGAATTAAGTCGAAATGAAGTACTTTATTTTTGTCAACGAATGCACTAATCAGTCCAATAGAATGTACAAAATACATACATACATACATAGATACAGTTAAAAATCTGGTCCGATGAGCACAATTTTCACTTACCAACCTACTTGGAATTCTGGATGTTTCGATACTCGAATCAATGAAATGAAATCAAATGAATGTATCGATCCTTGGCTTCCGATATTACCGATATCAGTGTGGATACTTTTCACCCATGAATTGGAAGTATCCATACTTTTGATCCATGTATCAATTTGTTAATATCTTAACTTAAATTTAATCAAAATTAAATAATTCTTATTATTACCCAATCATTGATATCTATTACCTTACTATTACTGACTTATTTGGCTCCTTCTTAAGACTTTTTGTGTTTTTATACATAAACGCGCACACACAAACACACATCAAGCACATTTACACAACTTTATGACCTAACAATGTACAATAAGTCAAAAGATCATTGCAATTTCTCTAAAAATTGAGAGAGACGGTTTTACGCTTGTACGCTTGTATGTATAAAAACACAAAAAGTCTTAAAAAAGAGCCAAATAAGTCAGTGATAGTAAGGTAATAGATATTAATGATTGAGTAATAATAAGGACTGTTTAATTTTAGATTAAATTCAAGTTAAGATATTAACAAATTGATTAAAAAATTTTATTATAATTTATTGTTTTTTTATAATGACTAGCAATAATTTATAGTGAAGAAGTACGAAAAAATAAATGTGTACAGATAATATACTATAAATCGTAATTGTTATCATTGCAATGTAAATCGTTGTTGTTTGTTTTTTTGTTTAAGGTCCTTTTATGTTACTAAGGCTAATGGGACGAAGCTACAATGGGAGTCCTAAATTTTGTCTAACCAGGTATAATTAGGATAGAGATCTTAAACGAGTACTCTGACATCGTACAGGCTCGGGACCTACATTTACGTCCTATCCGAGGGACAGCATATCTAAGGATTTTTCTTGAAATAATAGAGCCTGAAAACAACTGTTGGAGCATTTAATTCAGCCTTCAACGATGTATTTTAAAGGTGTTTACAGTCTCTTAAAACTTGTCAATTTACGTTTCCGTTAGAATATACTCATAGGTAATTGCTAAGGCTACATGTTGAAGGATGGGGTCAAAATTTCTTGAATGAATTTTATCGAAATTCTCCTTTTGATCCTAATGCTACTACTTTCATAGCTTTTAATCCACTTCTATAAGCTTAATCGAGTTGATGGAAATTAGGACAAAGCAGCTTGGTTTAAAAAAGAAATTGTGCCCGAACCGGGAGATTGGGCCCAACTTTGTTACAGAATTCTGACAACAATACAGTTCAAGCAGAAATAAAAATTTATAATTTATCAAGTACACAATAAAATTTGATTGGTTAAACTCGGATAAATTCGTAAAATCATATTTTTGTTTATTTTTTACAATGGGGTGGACGCGTCCTCCCCCGTACTCACCAGGCGGTGACGCCCGTGATGAAATCTGTTAGCGGGGCGCCATTAAACGCACTGATCTTGAGAACATTTAACAACAAGTGGGATAAACATTGTGAACGAATCTAACACAATAGATTACATGTAACACAATAAGAACAGTAGATAAAATAAACCGCTACCCGATCAACCGACTCTCCGAGTTAAGGACGTAAGGATGGTAGCGGTAAAGGAAAAGAAAAAACATCCTTAAAAGCACTCATAACTTGGTGAGATTCTCAGTAAATAGTTATACAATTATTTTATTTTTTCAGTTACAAGAAAATTTAGAAATTATTTTATCATTTTTTTGGACAGTTGACCTAAGCTCTAGAATACAATTATATTTCAAGTAAAATTGATTCTTGAAAGGAAATCCTTATACTTAATTTATTTTGTATATCATAGACAAATAGAAATTAGTGGCGGTTTAACTTTGTGGTCTACAAAAAGTTCGCTTAAACAAAAATAAAACTGTTTTGTGAAAAACAGACGGAAATGCGAGCAAAATTTTTTGAAACATATAGATAGGTACTTATACCTACATATATTGGTATAGTATAATCTTTATAGATTGAGTTGTCTGTTGTATTTACATTTTTTTATACGCAATATAAAAGTTAAAATAATATTCGAGTTTTATTTTGTTTTGTGCCCTCCGTATTAACAGTTAGCTCTACCATTTGACCGGCGATGTCCTGGTCCCGAGGAGAACGGATTAGGGGGAGTGCAGTAAACAAGCTTTGGAGGAACAGACGTTGATGAAGGCGCGGGGGTCTAAATGAATGCAAAGCCAAGGGTAGTCCTCAACAGTTTGCCCGCAGCATTGCGTGAATCGCGGAGCTATGTTTTGGAACAAGAGGGCGGTGTTTTGATGACGGGGAGAGCAAAACAGATGATGGGCCCCTTTCCACCCTCGACAAAAAAATCCCTTCTTCCGACCCTCCTTGCTGCCTCTTTAAATCATAGAGTCCTTTCGTTTCGGACCTTCACAACATCTTTACAACAAGAAAATCGATCTTTAAATCCCTTGAACAAGGGATAAGTTCAATTAGGGCGAAAAAGGAATAGGAATATTACACTTATTCCATTTTAGGTGATTCTTAACCAACATCACACTCATAAAATTTTACATACCGAATATACGATATGATAAAGGTACAAGATATCAGTTTAGAAACCTTATTTGATTTAAAAAAGGGGGAGTCGGACGGTACAATTACATAAGTTATTACGTTACAAATAAATTAAATAGGTACGTAAATTAAATAAAATTAAATATTTTAATTAAACTCGAGCCGAAGTTAAATGGCCATGGAAAATCAGGACACTTTCAGATTATAACATATTTTCCTTTTTGTTTGTTGTTAAAACCAGAGTGTGAAAATTTGATCTAATCAAATAAAACGTACGAAAATTAATTTTTCTTCCTCCCCAACACACTCAATACCTATTCATGATAACATTCATGTGGATTTTACCCCTTTATACAAGGATAACAACCAAGAACTAAAAGATTTTCAAATTTCGTTGAAGTCGAATGATCGTTGAAAGTTAGAAACTACCTCCCTCCTATCTCCGTTTCTCCGATGTAATATTCGGACAACACTACAATTCTACAATTCCAACGAATCTAAGTTCTTAAAAATCGGTCTATCTGTTAGTTCTTAAATTACAAATGGTTCAACGAATCCGTCTTTGTTTTACAATTATAAAATACCTAAAATTACTTAAAATTAATTCTAAAGAAGTTATAACTGATCTGAAAATCAAAGACCTCATTGAGACTTTAAAATAAATAAAAAATAATCTTTGAATCCACATTAAAATAATTTTTCAAATTTTAACTTTAACTCAAAACAGGAAAAATGCCACGTATACCCGTTTTAAGTTTCACAGATTAGTAGACCTATTCTGATTAGTAGGATAATTCATACCACAAACAAGAAACTTAAATATAGCATACATAACTTTATTTGTGTGCAGATCAACATAAAAAAAAAAAAGAAAGAAGTAAATTAAAGATAGGCACAAACTAAACGTGATTAACCTATGTAAAAGTTTATTTGAAATGTTACCGCTAAGCAGATATTATTTGTTTGTTTATTTAACGTCACTTTATGCTGCTATGGCTAATCGGATGATGCTTAAGCGGGAATTTTTTTAATGAATGATTGATTTTTACCTATCCAGGTATAATTAGAATTAGGGGATCTTTAACGAGTACCTGGCATCGCACAGGCTCGGTTTACATTCCATCCGAAGACAGCATAGCCGAGGATTTTAATATTAGGCCACCTCGCAAGCTACGAAGCGAACTTAAGTACAACAGCTGGCTATGCTAACCACTAAACCACAGGTCACCTCCACAGTTATCATATAATCATTGAAAAATAAATAAGTAAGCTTAAAAAATTAATGACGTTACAAAATTAGAAAGCGTTCGACTTGAGACAAGCAAACCAGTATCACAAAATTTGACAATTGATTGTAGCCGATGATGACCCGAGTTGTTGGTGCCTATAAAAAAAGAACAAAAAACAACAACATACAATTGGATGGTATTGGAATAAACATTTTCTTTTGTGCAGTACGAAAAATTTAATAAGCACAATAATATTAGTAATGTATAACAAATCTATCGAAATTCTTAGTTTGTAGTAAATATTAACGATTTGACGTAGGAGCATTAAGAGTCATTAGTAACGGGGGGATTCCAGAGCGGCATATGGGGGAACAATCCCCCATATTCATTAACTGAATGTTCGCCTCTAATTCTCGCAAAGTTTCAAGTATTTTAATATTTATCAGAATGAATTTAGAACAGTTCCTATTATTTTTACTTTCACTTACATATATCAGAAAGAAGTAAGAGAAAGAATTGCGATCATGAATTTTTTTTTAATTGATTAGAGGGCTGTCTGTTCCCTTTGTGTATGTTTTTTTTTCTCATATTTTCTTGTTTATACCGATCAGTCTGTTTTTTAATTTCATTTTATTTTTCTGAACTAATTGGATCATTAATTCCTTCATTATGTATAAATAATGAAATTATAACAAAACAAAATAATTCCATGAGTCATGCATTTTCTCGTATCGAACATTTTCCTGAACTTTTTTTTCGTGTTTCATTTCATCTTGTGTTGTGCATTATCGTAGAAAGAAAAAATAAAAATATAAAATAATTCGGGTTCTTTTATCTGTAAATTCATATTCAGTAATTAAAATTAGGTATATCTGGCTTTTGATATAGCCCAAATGTTTTTTTAAATGATGAAGTATTCGCAGAATAAAAATTGAGCGGTGTTAATCCCACGGAAACAAAGTAAAACAACTCTTTAGATCATAAAATTTACAATATACAAAACAGATTTGTAAATTCTTATAACTCACAATAATCCTTTATGTTTAAGATACAACCTCCTCTCATTCAAGCTGAAATTCTCGGTCAGTGCACGGAAGTAATGATTACGTAATTCAGCGTGAAATTTTGAAGGTTAGGACGTGTAGAGGCTAGCTGAAATCAGCAAGGACAATGAGAAGTTTTCTTCACCGAGCCGAAAGAATTTTTCTTACAACGGGCTATATCAGGAAATAATTAAACATCTACTTCAGCTGTAAAAAAAAAATCACTAAAAATACAATAAATATATGAGGGACGGTCTAGGTGCAACTCAAGAATCCTATTAGCCTGAAAATTTCCAGTTGAGTGTTAAATTGCTTTGATGGATTAAAGCGAACAATAAGTTCGATAACTATAATACGGCTGGGAACCCACCCCCCTCTCCTTTCCCCCTCCCAAAAATTTTCAAATGATCCCATTAGTTAGTAAATTCATAAGTGATGCAAGAAAACATTCATTAAGTTCACTAGTAATATATCATTGTAGTTCATTAGTATTATATCATTGTAGACGCCTAATTGTGCAAAGGCTTGCTTTGTAAGTTTTGTGTATGTATTATATTGTACAGCAAATATGCTAAAACAAACTTTTGACACCTTAAAAAATCTTTCATTTTTGCAAGGTTGCATTTTTAGAAGCATTCTGAGCCTCTATAAATGGATTGAAATCGGAATCTCTGAATATCATTGATTGTTCTTGTATTTAATCTAGTAAAGAGAGACAAACTAGTTTTAAGGAATCCTTACATTGCAGTCGCGGATCACAACCACAATGCGATTATGTGAAGGAAATTCTCTAATTATCTCTAAACACATGCAATGTATGAATTCAGTGAGCCTAGGCTTTTATTTGTATGAAAAAGTCTGAATAGAAGGATAAAGATGAGGCAGTAGCTAAACGAATAGTTCTGTCATAATTTTTGATATTCTGCAGTAACTCGATCAATGTTTGAGATAGAATGACCCCCTCCCTCGCAATAATTGAGATAGAACGACGCCCGTGTACCTTTTTTGCTGCCAGCATAATGATTATTTTTGTTATTAGGGGAGCAATTAATTCTGATTCTTAATACATCAAATAATAAAAAATAACAAACGGAATAATAAAACCCATTATTATAGATGGGGATAAGGATAGGGATAGGGAAAGATAAATGCTGGATTGGAACAACTCTCCCATGATGTGGAGCCGCTACCTGCTTCTTGTGCAACTTCCCTACGTCACCTCACAACCAGGCTAAGGTGGTCCGGACCACATTATCGAAAATGGAAATATCCAGCGTCCCAAAACATCAGACATTCTTATTTTAGAGCTCATTAGCATTTAAGGAGCCACCCCGTTTCCAGTAAATAAAATAACCTGGGAACAGGAGACATGAATCGGACCACCTGAATTTTGGATTTTCAGAAATATCAGGGAACGCGATATTAACAGTACAATTAGTCTTTACTATAAAGACTCCTTTAATTAAAAGGAATAAAAGCTCACCAGGATGAATACAAAATGCAAGAAATAAGGAAAAATTGATGTAACATCAAGTAGAAAACAGTTTCTTATCTAAACCTAAGTTTGATTTTGGGCCTGCTTTTGTTATGTTACATTAGTTAAAACATATAAATTTTGTAAAACGCATAAAATACAGCCAATGTTTTCAGATTCGTTAGTTAACCAGATGATATCTTATACACCAGTTAGAAATATTTTATACATATTTCAATTTTCTTTGTCGGTTTGAGTATGCCTTTGTTTTAATAATATTTTCCTATTGTCAAGAGTTTTATCCTTAATTGTACCAGATGTACATTGTAAGGTATTTATCATATCGTTTTCAATTGAAAATGTCAATAATCTGCAATGAGTCTAGGTGATGAAGCTCACCGCCTTCTTTATTTATTTTTAATCCATTAGCTATCAAATATAACAGAGATTTATCAATTTATTTTCAGAAAATCAAAACAATTATAGGAACAGAATCAGCTTGGAGAAACGTTTAGATAGGTTTATTCGCATATGAGAATCACAAAATCGTTGATTATTGTTGATGAATATGAGTTGTGAACTTCTCTTACAGCCGAAACAACTATATTTCACTTTCATTTCGTGGTTGACCTCTAGAATTTATGCCACCAGCATTAATTACCTTGTCTTTCACATAGCTTGACCTTGAGAAAGGTATTCGAACCAGTAAAATATTTATAAACAACTAAAATCTAGGTGAGAGATCATTATTATATATAAAAACAAATCATTACTTGGTGTAATAATGATTTGATAAACTCTTGATAACAGCTAAATGATAAGAAGGTGATGCAGCGTTTTGTTTTCCTTTATACCATCAAGTGTCTCCTTGCACAGACATTGGCAAAAACTAACAATATTTTCCTATAGAATACGTAACCCAAGATTTTATACAGGTTACCTTTTTCTTTATTTCTTTTTCTTATTAATTTATATCAGGTACATGGAATTTATAATGAGGTTATCGGGTATTACAACTAGATATTGATATATGTATATATATATATATATATATATATATATATATATATATATATGTATATATAATACATATTATATATATATATTTATATATATATACATATATATATTTATATATATATATATATATATATATATATATATATGTATATATAATACATATTATATATATATATTTATATATATATACATATATATATTTATATATATATATATATATATATATATATATATATATATACATATATATATTTATATATATATATAGTTACATACATCAATATTCAGTGATAAAGATAAAAACGTATCAGCTAATCTTAGAACCTAAGGGATAGGGAATACAACGTTAAGCCAAATAAATATTTGTAAAGAATTTAGGAGATTTAAAATGTTTACATCTCATAGTTGACTATAGTAAGTATTAATGATCCATTCATTTAGTAATTACCGGATTATTTCAGCAGAGGCGAGATTAAATATAAGTAAAGAATACACATGTAAAAGGTAGTAATAAAGAATATAATTGGAATAAGGTCTGACTTAATTGCCATTGGAAAAACATGGATTTTCTATTCTAAATATGGATTAATTAATTGGTAAGCGGCTAGCTTACCCAACCAAATATCGAAGAAAATTGAAGTGTTATGTCAATAAATCAACTTACACCGCCATCTGTTAGACATTTATAGAACTTACAAATAATTACAATCAGTTGTAGTATAATAAACAATTAATGTGCAATAAAAGGAATATTTAGGTCAATAATCGAGATAAAACTATTAAAAGCAAATTTAATTTGTTTGAATCAGATGGTCGGAGGACGATTTGGTGAAGTCGTAAAGAAGCACTATACAGGGTGTATCGCAAGTAGATGACAATATGCAAGATGGAAAAACTAGATCAAAAATGTAGTTAAACGCCGCCAACCGCATGATTCTATCTCATTCCGTTGCACAGATATGCCGTTCCAAAGGTTATTTCGAGAAAACTGTGTTTTTTGTAGGAAAACCTCAATTTTCTCTGCTTCCACACATTTTTTTTCAATGTTCCATCACAGTTTTGAATTCAGCATTAAATTTCCTTTAAGCCTAATGCACATTCAATGTTCACCAGTATCTTTTCAAAAGCGCGATAACAGATCAAGAAATAAAAATTTTAAAAAAGTGTTGTCAGCGACAAATTTTCGAGGATCACTACTCTTCCAAAAAAAATCCTGCAAGTTGCCGAATCTCACAAAAGTTGTAAAATTTAATTACCTTTCTAACGGTGTACACAAATCTGCAATTATCTCTCAATTTTGTAATGCAATTGGAATGGCAAGGAGAAAAAACTGATGTCATGTTATTTTGTAGGATCTTATCTCCAATAAATTTAATTTATTTTTTATGTAAATTACAAAGAAAAATTAAATTAATTTTTACATGAAAGTTAAATAGTAAATAAAATGTCTTTGAACATAACAAAAGTTGTTGGAACTGGCCTCCTCCTTGCAGTACACATTGACGACATCTGTTTAACACAGCTGATGTAGCCCTTCGAATCTGATCGCGGTCAGCTCTCATTGCTTCACATGATTCGCGAATTCTTGCGATCAGATGTTTCATATCCTGAATGGGTACTCTGTACACTTCCGATTTAAGCCTACCCCAAATATAAAAATCCAGTGGCGTCAAATCAGGGCTTCGGGCCGGCCAATGCACAGGTCCATATCTCCCAATCCATCTTCCTGGGTACTGTTGATTGAGCCAGTTCGTTACAGCTCGTCCATTATGCGCTGGACACCCGTCCATTTGCCACCATAGCTCTTCGTCAAGTGTGCGAGGAGTGCCGCACTTATATCATCTTGAAGTAGATCATAAAAAGTATTTGAATTTAACCGACGAGGTAAGAAAACGGGGACGTGTGAATGTTGCCTCATCCGTCCAAATTATGCGATCAGGGAAGTTATGCCTCTCGTGCCACTGTTGAACATACCATCGCGCAAACACCATCCGTAGCTCCATATCACGGATTGCAACTCGTGGACAGTAGTCAGGTGATAAGGATATTGATTGTCTTCCCTGAAAGCTCTAAAGACTGTAGAGTGCGATATTCCCAGTTGATTTGAAGCGCCACAGGTACTAGTTGATGGATCATTATCAAAAATAGTCAAAATGTCTTCAACGTCCCTTCGAGCTCGGCCCGCGTAAAGCTGCGTCTTGGAATAGAGCCTGTTTCTCTCATGATGCGATAAGTGTTTTCAATAGTTCTTCGGTCTGGAAATCTTTGCCGATTAGGAAACATATTGCGATATTCTTCTTGTGCACGAAGACCATTGCCTCTTGCAGCCCCATATACGAAAATCATGTCAACGTACTCTTCAGCTATGTATAAATTTGGCATTTTACTTCTTGAACTCAAATCGAAACTTACTTAACAGACTGAAGATTTGCACGATACTGACAATTATTATCAGTATTAAACACAAATTAGGTAGACGAAGAATTAAAGAGATAAGGCAAACAAACATATATGCGACCATAATCCCTAAGAAGTAAACTAAAACATTCATCATGCCAGACGTTCTTTTAGGTTTCAATCACCTCCCTAATAGGTTTATTAAATAAATATGTGTAATTTACATAAAAATAAATTAAATTTATTGGAGATAAGATCCTACAAAATAAGCATGACATCAGTTTTTTCTCCTTCCCATTCCAATTGCATTACAAAATTGAGAGATAATTGCAGTTTTGTGTACACCGTTAGAAAGGTAATTAAATTTTACAACTTTTGTGAGATTCGGCAGCTTGCAGGATTTTTTTTTGGAAGAGTAGTGATCCTCGAAAATTTGTCGCTGACAACACTTTTTTAAAATTTTTATTTCTTGATCTGTTATCGCGCTTTTGAAAAGATACTGGTGAACATTGAATGTGCATTAGGCTTAAAGGAAATTTAATGCTGAATTCAAAACTGTGATGGAACATTGAAAAAAAATATGTGGAAGCAGAGAAAATTGAGGTTTTCCTACAAAAAACACGGTTTTCTCGAAATAACCTTTGGAACGGCATATCTGTGCAACGGAATGAGATAGAATCATGCGGTTGGCGGTGTTTAACTACATTTTTGATCTAGTTTTTCCATCTTGCATATTGTCATCTACTTGCGATACACCCTGTATAAGCAAAATGTTTCGGTGACAGCATGGTGGAGAACATGTTATGGTTTGTAGGTGTGTTTCCTACCATTGGTTGGGAAAACTAGCGAATACTCAAGGCAATTTAAAAGCAGAAGGCTATCTTAACATTTTGCACCGTAATTTGTGTATTAGTGTTGAAAAAATGGGAATCCAGGATCAGTATTATGTCCAGAAGGACAACGACCCAAAACATACTGCGAGGAAAACAAAGGAGTGGTCAGTAGCGGATCCAGGGGAGGGGCGCGGGGGGCGCCCCCCCCCTGAGAGGTGAGGACACTCATAAAGTATTACTATTTCTATACACAATGGGCTATATTTAGTCATTTTTCAATTCTACTAATTGAAAATGAATTTTATTTAAACATTTACAGTAATTTACAACGTTATTATGTACTAAGGTTGATTTTAAATTAGGGCCTTCATTACTCATGAAATGTAAAAAAAAAAAGTGCGCCCCCCCCCTCAGAAAATTTCTGGATCCGCCACTGGGAGTGGTTATTATTTATAACAACTTTAATGTTCCAAGACAGCTCTATACTCCTCCTATACTATCTCCTATACCTCCTATACTCCTCACCTTAAACAACTTCTGGTTCAATAATGGGAACAAATCAACCTAGATTAATTAAAATTCTGTTACATTCAATGCCCAGGCGTCTAAAAACAATTATTGATTCAAATGGCCTCTTTACAAAATATTAAAAAAAAAAAAACTAATAAAATTGAGTTTCAACTTGTAAATGTGGACTTGTGCAAATACTTTTTTCCAAGAACTTTTATTGTATTATTTGTTTTAAATTATGAAGTGTATTTATTTAATTTTTTTTTTATGAAAGCCTTTTTTGAGTTATTAATAAATGTACTTTTCATTTTTGCAAAGTAAAGGCAAGTATTTTGTTTTCTTGAATTCATTTATTAATAAAAATTTGATGTGCAAATACTTTTTCCGTTTTTTTGAGAAATTGAAAAGAGAAACAAGTACATTGGAATAAAATAACTCCTACGCAAACCTAAGTTTGACCGAATCTTTGCTGTCACATCATGGGCGTATAATATCTCAAATATGTACTTAAGTTCAGTTTTGAAAGACAAATCGTTTTTGAGCGAATCTGTTCATTCACAAAGAAACTCATACCACATATTTCACCCTTGGTTATTTGGAAGTTGAAATTTTTCTGGATTGCAACATTTTCTATGTATTTCATACATAGACAAGTGAAATAAAAAAATCAATATATTGTTACGGTCTTCGGGTTCAGTAAAATATAACAATTAACACTATAACAATAATTTATTATTCAAATACTCACAATGGTAATTACTGCCTTATTATCAGATACAAAACAGGCTGTTTATGCAGACTCTACTCACTTATAACAAACCGCACGGGTTAAAAATGAGTCTTTTCTACGACATACACTATCACCACTATAACTTATCACAATAAGGCTTACCACTTATCACACTAACTTATCACTTTTCACTACGAAGTGTACCCCACGGGTGTTGCCAAACAACTCCGCTGAGGCTTGTTAAAGCTGGTATTTATAAGCCTTAGGAAGATTCTAGAAGGTTCGGGGTTCATGTAGAACAAAGTCTTTGATCTTTGCCCGCAGCCCGTGCCACACCGAACAATGGACGTATTGTTCACCATAGGCGTTTTGTCTGACCCCGCTGGCCGCAACATTACCCCCTCCTTAAGGCTGATCTGTCCCAGATCAGGTCGTGAATGGGGTGGAGTAGGCTCAGGTGTTTTCTCTTCTTCAGCTACCAGCAGGACTTTTCCTGTTTCCTGACCGAGTGTTAGAGGCACAGCTACTTTCTTGACACTACCAGGCAGAGCCACCTTCAACGAAAGGACCCTGGCCGGTGAAACAGAGTAGAGCTCCAAATGCCAAACGTATTTGACATTACACAAACACCAGAAGATGGGTCTGGGACCTGGCTTGGATCAATCCTTACAACACTTGCATTGGCAACCAGCACCTGTTGGGTGTGAGGGCCTAGACCAATGCTCTGCTCAACTAAGCTTCCGTTAATCGCACTACGAGCAGCTGATGATTTGCTCTCATCACCATTCGATTTGAGTCCTACTTCCGCTGCTGGACTTTCTGTAGTCCCATGGGTAATATTGGGCTTAGGAGGAGGCCGTCCAGGTCCTCGAATGATGCCACTGACTGTCACTTCACTGTCAGTTTCTCTTTCCAATTTCAAGTTCGGAGGAAGCGACTGCTCCTCTCAAAATGCGTAAGAGAACAGAAATAAACATAGCCTTTAAAACGTATTTTATTTAAATAAAGAAATATTGAACGGGATGGTTTCAATCGTGTGTATATAGTTGTGGCTCAACTCCATACAAATGAAGCCTAAAGTGGTGTCTTACAAACTCCCTACCAATGTTGCATAACGGATACAAAATCCATTTGACGCGGTTGCACCCGGGCATTCTCTGGGTTTCTCGCCACGTTAAGATTTATTTTAGGTCTTTATTGCATTGCCTGGTGGGAGAACTCTTCTCTCAATTGTTATAAACAAAGAGAATAACGATTTTTTTTTTTAATCTTAAACATAATGCTCGGCCAAGCCCAAGATTAAACACATGTTTTTAAAAACTTTATTAACTAATACAAATTGGTTCATTTTTCGTTTATATCTTGATATAATATTGAATTTCAACGAAATTATGCATAAATAAATGAATGGTTTTAAAATAAAGCAACCTGGGGAAATAGGAATTTTAAAATTTGAGTGATGCAGAGTGAAAATAGACTGTTCTTATCTCTTACAATTACTTTTTAGACATTTTTAGAATGGGAAGAACCATTATTTTGCAGTATGCAAAATAATCTGGTACGATTGTAGAAGTTTCATCTATCTGCCAAAAACCAATTTAAAAGAAAAATATAACCACAATTCTAATAAAGCTGTGCCTATATATTTATACTCTCCACCGTGTTATTTTTGGATGATTCTATCACTAATTCTAGTTTTACATCGAGGCTTCTTGTGGTGTTGATGTTTGAAGTCATTACGCTGTCATTCAGAAGAATTTTTTCTTTAAAAACCATTACTGAAATAAATATTAATAAAGAAAAAAAATTCTGTCAATTCCATTATTTACCATTTTAAATTTTCCACTATAGATTTAATTACCATCAATCATTTTATAAATAATTCCAAATACTTATCTACGTCGATAACTATTTGAAAAACGATCATTAAGCTGTCTCAACAAGATACGAAAAAACAAATTTAACAAAGTATTTATCAGGGTATTTAAATTCATAGTAATGTATTTAATTCATATAGAAAAATACAGATATAGAACAATCCATCAGAGGAAAGCATCCATTGACGAAAAGGGTGACTGGGGACTTATCTGGAACGGCAAGTTTTAATGAAATAGCGACAGAATTTGAATGAAATGATTCGTAAGATTCTATCGGAAGTCGTCAACTATACAAAACAGCTAAATTCAGCACATATAAACATAATTTAAATAATAAGTAATGATTTTTTTTCCTGAATATAGCAAAAAGGAGCAGTATAAAAAAATACATGATGTAAATAAGCTGTACTACGGGTGTAGTAATCCTGACATTTTTCGCCCTAAAACCCCCATCCCCTAAAAGCTCTATTAAAGAGGTGATTTAACTAAAGAAAACTACTAGATTCTGTTAGAAACTTTTGCGGATAATAATTACCCACCTCTTAATAAAGAATTGAATTGATTTTATTTTTCTTTCACTCGTCTGTATAATAGGGAAAAACTTGCAATCATGAAAAATTTCGACTTGATGATCTCAACCGGAATGCGTTTTGGATTCCCATGTAGTCCAAAGAACCAAGTACTGCGAAATGGTACTTCGCGACGACTACCTACTAGTGACAGACTGAGAACGGTTTGTCATAGATAACTGAAATTAGGCATTTGAGGTAGGTATACAAAAATTTCCACAAAGGAAATAACAGTTTTATTCCCTTTCCGGGGGTAGTAATAAGTAAGTAATTTTTCAAAAAGTCAACTATATTTATTGTCAAATAAGGGAAAGTGGTAAGTAAAACTTTTTTGATACGCGCACCACACCAAATGTATTTTCATTAAATTCAAATTCTACAGGTTTGCTGTAATATTCGTATTGAATGCTATTGGAATATTTAAACATATTATTTTTGAAATCATGAAAAAATTGGGGATATTTCTATATATATTGGTAGATAAAATTCGCCTATTGATTGAATAATTTTTGTTATAGTATGAAAGCAACCTAATTGAATTGGGTTTTTAAAACTGATTTAATGTATATATGGTTAAAATATCTGAAAAATAGGTAAATAAAAGGTTGAAGAAAGTTTGGAGGTAACGGGAAGGAGAGAAGAAATAAAAGCAGGTAGGTACGAACGACAGCTGTTCCTACCTCGGTGGCCGTGACCCGGGCACCCGTTCACAACAGTCAAGGCTTCCTCCTCTGCTTTCTTCATCTTCCCCTGTCTAAATAGAGATTCTAATAATATCAACCAATCATTCCGATATTTATTTTGAAAAAAAGAAACCTACAAAGAATCCTTATCAAATAAAAACAATGTAGTTTACGAATTTATAAATGTGTAAAACAAAGAGTTTTAGAAAATTTGTAAATTCTAATCCAATGAATAGTAAGCGAAAAATCTATTATTATACTACTTTATTTATTAACTATTATATAATCTTTATGATATAATTAGTTAATACATTAAGGTTACAATCTTGATAAGACCTGGATTCAAAACAATTTATTTCATTTTTACTAGATTTTCTTCTTGTTCAGTACTTCAGCATATGTGGTAAGAATGAGTAATAATATTAAAGTCTGTTTTGTGAAAGCTTGAATTATATTTTAATTCTAATATTATAGATAAAAAATCTTTTAAAAATCAAATGAAACCCATTTATTTATTAAAGTAGTTTTTTTATTTTATTATTATTTTTTTTTTTTTTTAACGTCTAAAATTATTTCTCTGAAGGTTAATTCCCAATGGTGAATAATCTTGAAACTGAACCAGGTTTCATTTTTACTTCTGAAACAGTCAAACCGACGTCCTTTAACGCTTTCACTGATCAACAGCTTATAACCGACTTACATTGCATCACCCCCTCCCATCTAGAGGAAGGTAGCAACACGATGTTTGGCAACGACCTGGCAGAGCCATGACAGCGGCTGGACGAGGAAGTCAGAGGAGGAAGTGTGTGTACGCAGCAATTACTTCCCGGATCTGAGGGACATGGAGGATATTGAAAAGTTGAAAACAATTTGTTAGCCCTTGAGTAAATTATCTTCGGCAGCGAGAAATAACTAGTGAGATTTATTACTTATTGTTCGATTGCTAATTAGTTATTGAAACACTATTGTGTCAGAGGACATTGTGTATTGAAGTCGTTTTAAAGAAATACATCATCTATAACCAACATGTAAACAACTTTAGTGTGAGATAACAAAGAAGTGAATAAATTGATAAATGCACTCATTTCCGCGGGGCATCTAATAGTCGTGAGCGCATGATCTGAAGGTCGTTCAATGGGAGAATAATGACGAAAACGTAGGTCAACCATTATCGAATCACCGATGAAATACAAAAAAAAAGGTACTACTGTAAATATTTTATATGGCGGAATTAAATAAGTTGAACGTGTCAATAGTAATAACTAATTAAGATAACTTAATCGGTAGAAGGATTGCACTAAACCGTATGATTAATCATCAAGTGATTGCACAGCAGTTCTGTTCAACGAATTAAGAAATAAATCAAACTTAATTAATTACCAAAGTTCTTTTTTTAACTCAAATTCTTTGTTGATAACAATTCCAAGAAGCTTATATATTTTTTAAATCATTATTTATCTTAAATTGTTATAAAAATGGTTCAATATGAACTATGAGAGTATTTGATAACTAACTCCAGGAGAAATAAAGGGACTGAAATAAGGACGAGAACCGAAGAAGAACCCCGAGATGGACCGATGGCTTCCGAACAAAACAATGATCTAATCCATCAAATGAAACGTATCATTAGCAAAGACGGGCATCGAGTTAAGAATGACAATTTTAATTTATATTGAAAACTTAACGCAGAAAAGTATATTTAAAAAAAATTACTATAAATAGGAAATTATTATCTGTACAAACTATTTTAAAGTGAAAAATATAAAATGATCAATCAAAATTAGTATTTTGACTTTCCTTTTTTTAAAGAGCAACACAGTGCAATAAAAAACAAGCGTTCTTGCCCATATATAGATAGATAGTTTATTGGCTAATACATACATTTACACTAATACATTAATTAGCCACGTAGTTTGGCCATTTCAGTGTTAGTGTTATTAGTATATTATTCGAACAAGAATACGATAGAATTTAAAACTAATGTCTAGAATATTTTGAATAAACTCATACCAATTTGTGATACGTTTTTCGACCGAACACACCAACCCTATAAAAAAGAGCTCTGTATCATAAACTTTTATCAGCTCAAGGAAAAAATGAGATTTGGAATAGGTAAATTGATAAGGGCCAATGTCCTTCCATTACAAAGCTACTGAGACCCTATAACAATGTGTCCCTCGGCCCTTTAAATATAATTGTCAACCATATCCTGATTTATTTCTTACAACTCCTTCGGAATTTTGGACTCAGGCCGCCCTCATTGTTCCAAGAGACTGGTATATTTCCTAATAACACATATTTAATAACCGTAAGTGAATATTAACAGTAGGTAGTATTTGAGAAGCCTATTCTAATAAGAATAAGAAGTTTACCTGTTGAATTAGTTGCAGAACGCTGGAGATTAGTTTGTGATCTTTACGACCCTATTTCTGGTTTAAATTATGAAATAAGTAAGTTCTAATAAATAAATTAGTATCAGAATACCCAGACTATCAAAAATAAATGGTGTATATTTTAATCGATAAATATCTTAAATAATAATATTAATTATAGCAGTGTGAGGTTGGAGCTTTTCTTGAAGTTATATTTTTTTGTTACTTTTATTAACGTTATTTTTAAGCACAAGGACGATTCGCCGAGATAGTTGCATCCACATATTTACCCCCACCAGTCCATTAGAACAAGTAGTTAAATAATGTGGCAAGTTATTCAGTAAATAAACTTGTGCGTAGAGCAAAAAGTCAAGTAGTTTGGTTTAGTAAGTGACTGAGGAAGTGATTTAGACTGGCTTACTTTTTTGGGGGGCCAGAAGCGCTTACCTCCTCCACACACGGATATGGATTGTGGTCTACGAAAAAAAAAAATCGAACCTTTCACTTCGAGGAGTACCTACAATATAAGGAATAGCTTAAACAAAAATAATTAAAATAAATAGTTTTCGTTCAAAGAAGTATATTCCGCTAGATTTAAAAAAAAAAAAAAAAAATCGAACTATGGTTTTTAATGAAATTTCCATCTCCAGACAGATATTCTAGCTTCTGGTTCACCTACTTTATATTTTCTTAGTCATAATTCTTGTTTTAGTTTTCTTATTCACATAACTAATTGATTTTGAATGTTTTTTTTTTGTCAGCGACTAGGTTTTCATTTGTTTCATTACAAGCTACTTGCCTTAATTACTACCATGGTGTTAACTATAACTAATTAAACTGTTTCTTTTCTTTGAATCTCAAAACTAGCAAAAATTTTGTTTTATTCTTATGTAAGATATATATTTTGTAATTTTGAAAGATATATAAGCTGTTTTATTGCGTGTAACTTTTACCGTAACAACACATTGTGAGGAGAAGGTTTGTAAATTTTGTCTCATTTTTACTTCTTAACTGGGAAAAATGATATTTCAAAATATAACCAAAATCTAAGATATATTTATTAATAAAATTATAACGATAAAGTAAACTTGTATTTGAAAATATGTTATTCGGAAACTAACACTAGTAGTGCGATATCAACAAATTTTGAGTTGTATTGCTATTGCATTAACAAAGGAGAGTATTGACAGATTTTTAAGAATTAATGAAACACAATATTCTGAGTTATAATAGTTTTGCATTGAAGTAGTTGTAATGTATATACTACAAATAATGTATATAATACACATAACTACAAGTAGATACAAATGTATACGGTATGTGGAGGAAATGGTTGAAGTGCGGTCAAAATAAATAGCGTTAATATGTAAGAATCACATTATGTTATGTCAAAGAATCACTGTGGCTCACAGTCAAAATGATGCAAACGAATATTTATGTTTCAATTGATAGTTACTTCCTCTTTGTTAAAATTTAAAAATCAATGCACATGAGGACATAATGATTCATTTTCATTTATTAAATTTATACAATAAAATCAACTCAACAGCAATTATAGAAATTACAAATAAAAATAAACTAATTTGTATTAGAAACTAATGTTGGATGTTCTACATAAAAAAGATTAGTTATATATTCGACTTTTCTTGCTAGGCACGAGAACAAGTCTATTTTTAGTGGTCAGTCAACACAAAAGAAACCATTCTTGGTTTCTTAACTGGGGCAATAAAGATATACGCTCCCTTTAATTTTCCAAAGTTTGCATTGTTTTTTAATTTTTTTTAAATTTCACTAATCGATACCCAACGTCAGGGACAGGTGCAAATCAAAGTATGAATATTTGAAAAAAAAATATGACGTAATATATCATATCAGATTATGGTGATGAGAGCAAGTAACTCAGGAGAGTAAGAAAAAAAAAAAATTCTCCTTTTCAACATTATACATGTTTCAAGGTTCCCTGAGTATAATTCATTGATTATCATCAGGAAAATGTCGATTGTGTGCACGTTACCAGCCTAAAACAAATCTGGAATTACGTATTACAGAAAAGTGTATGCTTAGGATGTTTGATAACAGTAGCTGTTTAGCTTGAATTTATCATCCAAAAGCGCCACCTCATATAATTGAATTATAACCATTGATTTTTTTTCTAATAACAGCTCTATGTTGATTAAACTCACGAGTTCAGGATCCTATATTTTCAAACTTACTTCTTCTAACATAATCATAATTAAATGAGCCTTCCAGTTAACAGATTGATTGACTCCAATTTCAAAATATTTTAGTACGTCGACGCTCCCTAATTCCTACTATGTAGTACAAAGTCTGGGGTAGACATATCGAAGAGCGTACTCCATTATAAGAACTGTTTATAAGTTGGCATTGGTCGTTGCTAATAAATCAATTGTGAGGGAGCGATTTTAGCTCTTTTCCAAAAGATCAAAAATCTCACCTGTTACCCATGTAAACACTCCAATTTGAAGAATCGTACCATCGTTAGACATAGCCGTTGAAATAAAATGCGCCCAATAATGCTTTCAAAAGTTCTTTATTTTAAAGTAGTAACAACACTTTCAACATTTTGGAACTTTTGGGTACAACAATGGACCTCGTATTCTTTTCGATTTATTGTTTGATGACGTACCTACTTATTTTGCTGTTTCCGAAAACTTCAATTAACTGTAATTGCTTGATCTTACATTGTCTGTTACTCCTCGCTAGTGTGGAACCGATAAAAAAGGTGAGATGGATACCTCTAATTCTAGGTGTGAGTTATTTAAACATATACTTAGTGATAAGAACTGTGAAATGAATCGTATTATGTTATGAATCTTATTATTAAGAATCTTATTACTATGAAGCAAATATCTTATTAGGTTAAAGTTTGATGAAAAAGTGAAGTTTTTACTTTAAGACAAAAAATAAAATTAAAATAAAACGCAACTTTGTACGCACCAAGATAATTCATAAAATTTGTTCGCTCAAAAAAGGCAAGGTACAAGGATAGGAAAGGGGATTTATAGGAAAAATACTATACTGGTTAAATTAAGAATAATATTTTTAAATACCAAAAAAAAAAAAAAATCCAGAATATTTTTTAGGCGTTTTAAAATGGAGCATTATAGATGAAAACTTGCAAAACGAAATCACTTCGGATATTTAGTGCGCTTCAGAGGCAAATAAGGTATGGCACATTGTGGTTCCCAACCCTGAGGTAAAAATGTGCCACTAAAAAAATTCTCCCCCACTGCCATCCAAGCGTATTGCCATTACAATTTCTTTCTTATACAAATTTTTCTAATAGCAGTTTTCTTTTTCTAATAGCTGTATCACAGAGTTTTCGGAATCATACAATGACCAGATAATTTTGAAATATGTATTAATTTTATGTGGCGTTATGAATTATTGTTGAGTAAACAGTTTATTATTTACGCCATTTGAACCACGTAAGCAATAACATTGAATAAAAAAATAGCTAGGTACTACAATATTTGTCCTGAAAATGCCTTGAAAATTTTATTGTTTTCCTGAAGATAAATAATAATATGTCTACTGATTGCTCATCATCGTTACTCTCTCAAAAAAGTAAGCTGCATATGTACATACAAAAAGAAATTAATTAATAAGCTGTTGGAAAATCCTAGTACAATATTAATTAAAAGCAAATTTAAGAATAACTAAAGGAAAATTTCAATAAATCTCGAGGAAAGGGACTATTTAGTCATAGCTCTAATTTATTATTGATAAAACGATATGTATATATATACATACATTTTTGTCTAATGATATATCTGCAAGATTTGTTCCCCGAAAGCCTTATAATTCATAATTTTTGGTTGAATCTCTAGGTTCTGAAAGACGCGTCCTCCCGGATATACTTTTTCTCTTAATTTTTTCGCTAATATGCTAATGCACCTAAAATCTACGATTAGCCGGAAAACCGTATGCTTTTCCGCTTCCTATTAGTTCTGGTTCTTTCTTTAACTTAGCTTCAGTGAAATTTAAGATGATATCTTGAACCGTCTCAGGTATTTAGGGCCCTCGCACATATATATCCATGAAATTGTATGATAAATAATAAAATGATGACATCAAATTATGAATATGACATAAAATGTTGAAATATATGAATTTTAAAACGAAATCGATGTTTAGATTCAATTAATCAATCCGAATCAAAAAATGTACTTTTTTTTTAAATTAGTAATTTTTTACTTAATTTCCTTTCCATCATGCCCCCCCCCCCCCCTCGGTTAGCAATGTTCCTCAAGGATTGCTCACCCCCCCCCCCCCAACCCCCCGACGACCCCTGCGCTGGACTACAGCTTGCTCCCGATCGATCTGCCCAACTAGACTCGCGGCCGATTGCCCTCGAATCAACTAATCAAGTCGCCCTGAGTTTATGATTACTACCTTCCTTCCAAAATATACGATGTGGTTACTTAAGGATCAAGCCAAAGTGGTTAATCAAGTCTATTCCAATTTGAATATAAATTTAAATTACCATCCAGTTGTAAGAATAAAAACCCTCGTATTTTTTTTATTTAATTTTTTTTTTTACTTCCTTTTATATTGTAGTCTTTCTCGTGACAGAATAAAAAACTCCAATTTCAAAATTTTGAAGAAAAACATTTTAAATAATATTTCTTTCTTTTCAATAATAATATTTAGTTTTTTTTTATAATATAAAAATGAAAAGTCACGAATTTCACAAGAAAAATATTATTTTAAGTGATTTCCTAATATATTTTGAAATTGGAGTCAATCATTCTGTTAACTGGAAGGCTAATTTAATTATGATTGTGTTAGAAGAAGTAAGTTGGCACATGGTAGGTAAAGCTCGACAACGTAAGAGATTTTATCTGGGAATCGCATGCGCGGACAGTGACATCATTGTGATGGCCAATCGAAAGGCTATATGACAGTTGGTGTACGTTACTTTGTTGTTAGATTATGTTTTTATTCCAAAGTGTTTGTTGTTAGTATATGTGATTTTTCGTGAAAAATTTCGACGTGCGTGCGTGTGTGTGTGTGTGTGTGTGTGTGTGTGTGTGTGTGTGTGTGTGTGTGTGTGTGTGTGTGTGTGTGTGTGTGTATTGTAGGTATATGCCCCCGATGTGACAGCAAAAATTTCATCAAAATTGCTCAAAGCCAGGGGATACTTTATTTAATAACTTTTTACGTTTTTTTCGATTTACTCAAAAATGGCGCTAACGATTTTGAATAAGCTGAGTATTTGATGTATTAATATGCCCGAGATATGACTGTAAAAAATTCATCAAGATTGATTAACCGGAGGGGGGACCTTACTTAATAAATTTTGTATCATTTTCACGTGTTTTTTTTTATTTACTCAAAAACGGCTTTAACGATTTTGATCAAACTGGGTATTTGATGTATGTTGTATATGCCAAAGATGTGATAGCCAACATTTCATCAAAATTGATCAACCGGAGGGGGGACTTTACCTTATAAATTTTGTATCATTTTCACGTGTTTTTTTTTTATTTACACAAAAACGGCTTTAACAAACGGCTTGATCAAACTGGGTATTTGATGTATGTATATGCCAAAGATGTGATAGCCAACATTTCATCAAAATTGATTAACCGGAGGGGGGACCTTACTTAATAAATTTTGTATCATTTTCACGTGTTTTTTTTATTTACACAAAAACGGCTTTAACAAACGGCTTGATCAAACTGGGTATTTGATGTATGTATATGCCAAAGATGTGATAGCCAACATTTCATCAAAATTGATTAACCGGAGGGGGGACCTTACTTAATAAATTTTGTATCATTTTCACGTGTTTTTTTTTATTTACTCAAAAACGGCTTTATCGATTTTGATCAAATTGGGTATTTGATGTATGTATATGCCAAAGATGTGATAGCCAACATTTCATCAAAATTGATTAACCGGAGGGGGGACCTTACTTAATAAATTTTGTATCATTTTCACGTGTTTTTTTTATTTACACAAAAACGGCTTTAACAAACGGCTTGATCAAACTGGGTATTTGATGTATGTATATGCCAAAGATGTGATAGCCAACATTTCATCAAAATTGATTAACCGGAGGGGGGACCTTACTTAATAAATTTTGTATCATTTTCACGTGTTTTTTTTATTTACTCAAAAACGGCTTTATCGATTTTGATCAAACTGGGTATTTGATGTATGCATATGCCAAAGATGTGATAGCCAACATTTCATCGAAATTGATCAACCGGAGGGGGGACTTAACTTAATAAATTTTGTATCATTTTCACGTGTTATTTTTATTTACTCAAAAAAGGCTTTAACGATTTCATTAAATTCGTCTGTTTAATGAAAATTAGGTGTTCTGTAATATCAGGTAAGCTTTATGATTATTAAAATGTTCTCAGGGGGCTTAAATGAGGTAGGGCATTTTTTTGTTTGTTTGTTTTTTTGTTTCCTATAAAGTACCTTTGTTTTTGTTTATATGGAGAAATTAACTTTCTCTCGTTACGCCTAAAAATAAGAAATGGCTAAATATGGGATATGATAAAAACCAAGTAAACATATAGAGGAGAAAAAAAGAAAAACATTCAGTAAACTCATAAAACACGTTGAGCCCACGCATGCGTAGTACGCCTCTAATGACAGACCATTGTTCATAATTAAAGCCGTTCTGTTCATTTAATGGAAAATTATTTGTTTCTTGATAACTAAATGAAATTTTCAATAAGTACATAGAGAATTATAAAATCAGTCGACTTGGGGTATTATGCTTGCATTGCAGAATTATCTCAAGTAAAAACTTTTATTTAATAATAAAAGATATTGGTGTTTTTATAGAGCAAATGAAAACAAAAATAAGAAATGAACGTGGAAAAATGTGTAACTTTGAGAAGAGGCATTAACACAACGCATTAATGACTAATCTAAGTAAGTTGGTAAGTGAAAGTTGTGTGTTCCCCGCACGCACCAAATTTTTCGATTATGTGACCTAAATAGCACAAAATAACACCTTCAGCAGTTACGAGACTCTTAAAAAGAAATTTCCTGAAAAATCTACCAGCGAGATCAAGCTAGAGAAATTGTTTTCTGTATTTACGATTATCTAAAATGAAACAAATAGAGACATACACTAGTTTACAATGTTTTAGATGTTGTTTATGAAATATTGCAGTATTTCCACTCATTTCATTTCCAGAAAGAAAAAAAAAATCATGTTATTGTACACATGTTATTATTAAACTTTTTGACTTTAACGATTAAGATCAACCTGGGTATTTGATGTATGTATATGTCAAATATTCGATAGCCAAAATTTCATTAAAATTGGTCAAATGGAGGGGGCACTTTATTTCATAATTTTTTCCAATTTTTACCTTTTTTTCGATGATCTCAAAAACGGCTTTAACGATTTTTATCAAATTCGTCATGTTTAATGAAAATTGAGAATTAAAGGTGAAGAGAATTAAAGGTGTTCTTTTATATCAGGTAAGCTTTATCATTATTAAAATGTTCTGAGGGGGCTTAAATGGGGTAGGGGCCTTTTTTGTTTCCTATAAAGTACCTTTGTTTTTGTTTATATGGAGAAATTAACTGTCTCTCGTTACCCCTAAAAATAATAAACGGCTAAATATGAGATATAATAAAAATAAAGAAAACATATAGAGGAGAAAAATATTCACTCAACTCATAAAACTCGTTGAGCCCATGCATGCGGAGTACGCCTTTAATCACAGACCATTGTTTATAATTAAAGCCGTTCATTTGAGAAGTGGCAATTAACAAAACGCATTAATTTCTAATCTAAGTAAGTGGGTAAGTGAAAGTTGTGTGTTGTGAGTACGCACCAGATTTTTAAGATTGCGATAATGAGAATAAGTCTATTTAAGACTATATTTGTAAATGAATGATTTAAAAAAAAAAATACTCTTCAATTTTTTTAATGAGTTTATGAAAATGAAATATTTATTATTAGAATATAAATAGTTTTATTATTAAATTGAATATTGATAGTAAATAACTATCCGAACTAAAGTTTTTATTTGGTTTAACCTCTAAATATTTATACAATAATGATGCTTTTATATAGATAAAAATCTATATAGTACTTTTATTCTTTTACACTAAACATTTAAAATGCCATTCATTCATATCTTATTATTATGTTTATTTTTTTATATTGCAATTGATAATTACTTAATTAAATATAGTATCGTTTTATTGATCTGAATACCCTCTCCATCTGTTTGTCATAATTACTAACAACATAACCTCACACAGTTCATATTCAGCGCCAAAGCTAGTAGGCGTGGCTTATTTAAACTGTAAATAAAATAAAAAAATAAGCTCAGCCATCGGGTAAATTTTTTATTTTGTCGAACTATATCTGACCGTGGGCGTCCGCAGGGTAGGCTACCTCCCCCCCTAGAAAATATGTAAAACAAAAACTAGTAATTAAAAAGTTTTGTATTCATTTAATATATTTATTAAGTACTAGATAAATAAATCAATAAGCTTTACTTAATGCCATAATTTAGCCTAACACAGTCAGAACACCTCGACCCCCTCCTCCGATTTTATCAGCCTGCCCCCTAGACGAAATCTTGCGAGCGCGCTTGTATTATTCACATTTTTGCACCATTTTACAGTAATTTTTTAATCTACCTTTAAAATAAATGATTAAGAATTCTTATATACCAAATATAACTGAGTAACCAGTATGTTTGTACTAAAATCCTCATTACTTTTTGTCTGAGTCGAGGAAAAAAATAAATTTCTGACACAGAAAGTGAATTTTCTATTAAAGAGCCATAACAACTAAGTATAATATTAATAAAATATAGGAGATAGCAGAGTTCAAAGAGCTTATTTATATTTAAAAAAATCTGGTGCGTGCTCGCAACACACAACTTTCACTTACCAACTTACTTAGATTATAAATTAATGGATTTTGTTAATTGCCACTTCTCAAATGAACAGAACGGCTTTAATTATGAACAATGGTCTGTCATTAAAGGCGTACTCCACATGCGTGGGCTCAACGAGTTTTATGAGTTGACTGAATATTTTTCTTTTTTTCTCCTCTTTATGTTTTCGTTATTTTTATCATATCTCATATTTAGCCATTTCTTATTTTTAGGCGTAACGAGAGACAGTTAATTTCTCCGTGTAAACAAAAACAAAGGTACTATTTAGGAAACAAACAAACAAAAAAGGCCCCAAACCCCTTCCAAAGAAAGCCCCCTCAGAACATTTAAATAATGATACAGCATACCTGATATCGAAGAAAACCTAATTTTCATTAAACATGACGAATTTGATAAAAATCGTGAAAGCTGTTTTTGAGATAATCGAGAAAAAGGTAAAAATTGGAAAAAAAGTCATGAAATAAAGTGCCCCCTCAGTTGGACCAATTTTGATGAAATGTTGGCTTTTACATATTTGGTATATACGTACATCAAATAACCAGTTTCTTCAAAATCGTTAAAGCCGTTTTTGAGTAAATAAAAAATATGTACACGTGAAATTGCTACAAAATTTATCAAGTAAAGTCCCCCCTCCGGTTGATCAATTTTTACAGTCGTATCTCGGGCATATACATACATCATATACCCAGTTTGATCAAAATCCTTAAAGCCGTTTTTGAGTAAATAAAAAAAACACGTGAAAATGATACAAAATTTATAAAGTAAAGTCCCACCTCTAGTTAATCAATTTTGATGAAATTTTTACAGTCATATCTCGAGCATATAAATAGATCAAATACTCAGTTTAATCAAAATCGTTAGAGCCGTTTTTGAGAAAATCGAAAAAAACGTAAAAAGTTATTAAATAAAGTACCCCCTCCCTTTGAGCAATTTTAATGAAATGTTTGCTGTCACACCGCGGGCATATACCTACACTAAATACCTAATTTCAGGTTCCCACGAATTATAGTTTTTGAGCTAGGCTGTTCACACACACACAGACACACACACACACACACACACAGACCATTTCGCGGGACTTGGTTATTTCGACTCAGGGGGTCCCAAAACGTGTATTTCCGTTGAAAACCGGAAGTCGAAATTTTTCACGATCGCAATACTTCCACTTACTATATATTTCATATATAGGTAAGTGAAAGTAAAAATGAACATGAGGTATTAAAAATGATGAAATATTTTAGTTTTTCCTTCTCTGGTTTTACATTATTTTAATTTCAGTACAATTTCCTAAGATTCGAGATAAAAATTAAAGAAATAAAATTTTACTAAAAAGATTTGTTCTTTAATAATTCAATATTCCTCGTCCCTTTCTCATATGACTTGCAACTTATATAACAAAATAAACTTGCACGAATGAAATTTGGTAGTGGTGCTGGTGAATATGGTACGAAACGGTTTTGCTGAAACGCTACCGAAAACGTAAAATATTAGGTAAACAAATTCCACAGCTTTTTTTTTTTTTTTTTTCTTCCCTGTTGGCGCATTAGGCCTAATGAGACCTTTGGCCGCGCATTGTGGTCTTCTTACAGATGGTAGACCGGCAGAATGCCCACAGCTCCATAACCAATCCCCCACATACCCGGGGGCGGGAGTAGGCTTGGACTGCGTGGCATTCATTGGCGGGTGGTCACCCGACTGCAGCGGTCACTCATCCAAGTACTAAACAAGCTCGGCGTTGCTTAACATAGATTACCTATTGCAAGCGCCTTTGTCCATCGCGGCCCCTAATTCCGAAGCTCTTAATGATTAATTTTATTTTAGATTCCCCCAGACGCATTAAATGATTTAATTCAGAAAAAAACATTTCAAATACAAAAATCCAGTAAGACCAGAAACAGATAGATTGATTACCTTAAAAGTTTCCATTTTGCCTCGATGAAAAAACAAGAAAACTGCAAGTTAAATATAAAATAATTTTTGTAACGTTGATATAAGAGCCCATAATATATTATGAGCATGGGCGGATCAAGAGGTGGTGGGTCACGGGGTCATGACCCACCTAAAATATTTCAATTTTTTTGTATTTTTAAACGATTAGTTTCGATGCCCTAAACATAACACTCTTTGTTCGAGCCGATCAAACATTTTTTATTAAAAAGTAAAATTTTAACTTAATTTTTAGAACAATATAAGAATATATAAATATTTGCAATATTTATAATATATGCATGGATTAACGAGAGAGGTTGTTTATAATACGAGAGAGAGACGTTGTTTATATTACGTTATATTATAATACGTTTAGTCGACTCACGGCACTTGATGGTGACCCTAGCCTGTTTCGTTGTGTCCACGACGTCATATAATTTCCTAAATCTTGAGAAAAGGGAATCGAATGAAATTAGAAGACTGGCCACAACAGCGTCTGTCACCTGCCTCGACGAATTCGGAGAACCCTGGTACCAGGTTTTATTTTGGTCTTTCTTTAAATACTTATTCTTCCATGAAAATATTTTTTATCTCTTTATCTCTCTCTCTCGTTCAGATTCATTAAGTTCAGTTCATTATTTTCATTTATTATTAATTATTAACTAATAAGATTAATGCTTCCTTATTTTTTACCTATTATTTTATTTTGTATTTTTTTTTCTTCTTCTTATCAGAGTTAATATTTTAATTTTGTTTTATTAATTTTACATTTAGTTCAATTGTTTATCATTTATGTTTAGTCACAGGTATTTTTATTTCATTGTTCTCCTCATCGTTTTTCTTTATTTTAAATATTTCTACTTATTTTCACTTGTAAATATTATTGTGTAAATATATTCTTATATGGCAATTATTACCATCATTATTATCTTTTTTTCTTCTTTACTAACTCATTCATTACTAGTACAAGGTTCAATTCAATATAACTTGTGCCACCTCAAAATAGAACCGGCAATACAGCGTAAGGTGATTTCAATCGTAAATAATAAAATTGAGCTCCGAACGCAACACTCTTGGTAGTTTATATCGCAGTCCTTCTTAAAACAAGGTAAAATCTTATTAAAAAATGGTTCTGTCAGCCACCTGATTATGAGACAAAGGGGTCATGCCATGATTATGAGATAATGGAAAGAATAGATAGAGAAGTAGAAGTAACAAGGTAGGAATTCTACGCCATCCACTGGGTGTTGGAACTGTTCCAAAGCACTTTAACCTGCTATGCAGTTCTCATTCTTTAGTCATGTTTACCATTACAAAATAATCATTTACCGTTATTCATTTAACATCATATATATTGCACAGAAATAACTTTGCTTTGCACGCGGATAGCATTTCTGACAAGATATATATGTAAGGGCTAACCTTACCGCTCGAAATGATTAGGAAATAAAACTGAGCATCCAAAGCCGCTGATTCCAACAATGTTATGTCATTCGGGTTGTTTTTATTAAATAGTAAATTCTATAATTGATTAAACTTAATGTTAGGAATGAATTGAATCGTTTAAAAATTATAAATAAAGATTTTAAAACACACATCATTAAGGGCCGTAGAAGGGATCTTATACATGTTTTTAACATTCTAGCAATACTTAACTTTCCCTCTGTTTGCCCATCAGTCTTGGAGGGATTTAAAAGAATACTCATTGCAAGAGATGGTCAGAGCGGGAATTATGAACGAGTAACCCATTCTAGACCGTGAATATAAGGCAGTCAGATTAGTATCGAAACAATTATTACTGACACCTATATTGCAAAGAATGTAGTGGATTTTTTCAAGAGTTTAAATTAGTTGAAACAAGAAAAACGGAGCAAACGTGCTTTAAAGGAATACCACGGCAACAATTTTTTATCAGATTTTTTAGAGAAATTACATTTTGCGTACAATAATTGCGTATAATTACCACAAGCCAATAGGTAGGTACCATAATTTGGCTTAAAATAATTAGCATCGTTAGACTATAAACAACTTTATAAATTATATATAAATAAATTAATATGGATTACAAAAGTATTACTCCAAGACAAAAACTCATACATTAACAGATTTGGAATATCAAACACAGTGACCACTTGTTATTCATTTTGATTTTATTAAGTAGTTGTAATCATTGCACACAATTACATGTTCTTTAATTTCTTAAAGATTGAAACAAGATAAAACTACAAAAATTAATATAAGCTTGAGGCTTTCCTTTTATTTGTATGTTTGCTCTAAAATAAATTAGTTTAAAAATTAATACAACTGCTACACTCGCAACATAACCATCCTGTGCATCAATCAACTTAATTCCATAACATTTTTGTAATCAGCGGCCTTTAGAAAGGCAGACAAGGTTCATCTTACTTAACACGAATTAGGTAGGATTTACAATAAACATCCAAACCTTCTGATATGAGCCACCTGTTTGGACTCTAATTTTAAGGATATGAAATGAAATAAATGAAAGTCAATCATTTATATCCCTAGATCATTGCTAGGGAGATTCTTCATATCAAAAGCCATGTGAAATGAATTAAAAATTCTACTTACGGCAGTCATGTACAGCTCCAGGGAGAGGACAGATCTGCCAGTGAAACCGAAGTTCCAACGCCATTTAAAGAAATTTGTTGTCTCAATGTGTTGAGAAACGGCTTATCGGAAGAAAGCGCAACAAATAACTGGAGATAACAACCTTGTTTCATTCAATACGGTAACAAATGTTTAAATTCACCTAAAAGTGCAATCGCAATGATTGACGAATGATTTTAATATTGACATGTAAAAATACATCGATTTGATATTATTTCTCCCGGGGAAATATTGTTATTATAGTTTTTACAAAGTATTGATACCTATATGGGTGATGATCTTTTTTTCTTTTTCTCATGATAAAAAAAAAAAAAAACAGCACAATGTTAGTTCGTAGACACATAATTCACCTATGAATTGTCTTGCATGAAATGTGTATGAAAATGTCGGAATACTTGCACATTTTAAAGGTCATCGATGATATTGAAGGTTTGTGTTAACACCTATGACATAATTCATTTCCTAAACGAACCATTAACATAATAAATGTCAGAGAAGACACCAGATCTTAAACCAACAAATGAAATTAATTCCCAGAATTTTCGGGAAATGGACGAGTCACCCAACTCCGTGTCCATCAACGAATCCGAGATCTATTTGTAAAGATTTATTTAGTAAATATTTATTTATAGTTTTAATTATATAACGGATTAATTATTTATAAAAAATTGCAACCATGAAAAATCAATGTATCGTGCATGTCTTCAGATGTCTTTATATAATTATCAAAACATTTCAAACAGCGTTTTTTTTTCTTCATCATGGTAGAATTAATGATCAATGATCGTCAGTCAACGATACGACTATGATACAAATCTAGCGTAATCCCCATATGTTTTATAATTTTCGAGAAATCAGCAAAACGTTATAAAAGTATAAGATTCAATGTTACTATGCCAATACCATAGGAAAAACAAAATCTTTTAAGAAAATCATCCCCAGGATAGTTATTAACCTATGATTTAAAAAATGTTGTTTTCCAGTATCGTGGTATTGGACTGGTGCACCTTAAAGAAATTGTGATAAAAATGATCCTGTTCAGCCCTGATAACATAGTGAACATAAGTAAAGACAGTGTTGCTCTTTAGGAAGTGGGGCTCAAAGCGGTTTGCCTACTTATCCAATCCTGCCCCCGCCCCTCCTCGCGTACGCTCTTGACATGGATATTTTACTTAATATCAAAGTAAAAATAAATAAATATTTATAAGACAGAACACAAGAACAAAACAACATACAGAGCTAGATAGATCTTGGAAACATATTTATTTTTTTTAACACTTGAATAACCAAGGTATTCTCGATTTATGAACGACGAATGAATAACGAACAAGTTATTCTTCTGATTAATATACATGTACATTAGCAGTGATTTTGTTTTTCATACTTTCATGAATAATTGCTCATTTTTTACGTCAGAAGCATCAACAGTATTCATGATAAAGCGTATCAATTAAGCTCCGATTGAAATACTATTCTTTGTTATCAGGGCAGGTTTAAATTTCCAACAAAGAGTTCCTTTTATATTTCATAACAAAAACATTAAATGATTTTCGCTCAGGGTATGGGAAAGAACATAGATATAAGATGTCAGTAATAAACACAGCATTAATACTAATAAAAAAGAAATTCTTTAAATAGCACGTATGTAACTAATCTAAACCACTATCAATACATATAAAACTTAAAAATTCAGAAAAAAATAAAATTTAGCACTGATAAATAACATGCATATAGAGAATTTAGGCCGTTTTAGATAAAATGCGGATATATGCAGGTACTTTTTAAGAACAAATATATGTTTTTTGATGTTTGAAACAATATTAAATGGGAGATAACGTTGGTTGTATACATATATTATATTTCAGTATGATTATGACATGTGAATAAATAATCAGTTATTAATTGTAACGTCCACAGTCAACTCCAATGATGCACATTCGCGATGTAGATAGATATAACCTCATAACAGAAGAAAACAATCTTCCTAACAGTCGCTGTGCTAAGCAGATTAGCAATATCGATATAACTGGAACAAGGTGTTCCAGAACCACATATATCCAGGTAATTACATTCCGTTGGTTGCACAAGGCTGACTACATTATAATAGGAAGAGGATAGAGAGACGATTTGAGTGTTGGACTCACCAGGCACCTGACCCTGGTCTCCGCCCGCGATAGAGGGTACGTATTGAATGCCATGCCATGGTGGAACTGGTCGCTTCCAGGCTGGAGCTGGAGGGTCGGGAAAGGCCGAGCCAACACGAGCCCCCTCGGCCTCCCCCCGTGTCAACTACCTCCCAGCGGCAGGGCTCTCCAAGGAGCAGGTAGTGTACCCACAGGTGGAAACAATCCCAGGCACAATCCCTTGAGGAGCATGATAGTAAAAAAATTGAGATTTACTAGACAAAATTATAAAACTCTTGATTAAATGACAATTATGGGATAATTTTTTTTATTTAAGCGCTATTTTATTTTGCGTAAGCTGTAAGCTTCCTTGACTTTAGATACATTAAAGGATTTTTTATTATGACACAAAAGGATTGAAAATAGCAACAGGCTAGTTTTAGAGAATACTTTTCATAGGTTGTAAATAACTAAGATAATGACAAGTTAATGATGTTACTCTCCTCTTCTTGAGACTCTTCAATTTTATTTAAAATGAGGATCAGGGCGACCAATGATTAAAATTTAGGTCTTTATTACCCCTGCACTCATATTACTATGTATCATATAGTAATATATGCATTTCAGTTGGATCCATGCATATATTGTATGCGTATATTATGTATATTTGCGTTTGTGTGTGTATAATTATAAATGTATGTATATATTTATATGTATATTGATAGGTTTTCTAAGCATTTTTTTTTTTTTTTACTTCACTTCATATCCCTAACTAGACATTAAGAAGTATTAAAGAATACTTTGTTTATGTATATGTGTATGTAATATGTGTATGTATATATATCTATGTTTTTTTTTTTGTTTTTTAGATATTGTTTTATTAGGTTATAGTATTCCTAATGCATTTCATTTATAAGTACACTACCTGATATTATATTTTTTATTGTTTAAGTATGAGTGATATTTTCATGAATAAGGGATTTTTTCTAGAAGGAATTCAAATAATAGGTTCAGAGCTTTGACTTGTTTTTTTTCTTTTTTTTTCTTTTCTTTTCTTTTCTTTTTTCTGTTTCTTTTGTCTTTTTTTTTTTTTGTTTTTTTTTCCCTTTTCTTTATGATATACGATGTAATCAACAAGTTGTACACATTACCACCTGTAATTGGGCATATGCCTGTTGGTGGGCTTATGTAAAATAAATAAAAATAAATCATATTACTATATCATAGTACTAATATAAAATTCAGGTTAATTGTATTACCTACTTTTATTACTTATTTTATTTAATTATTTACTTATTTATATTTATATATTGTAATATATCTTTTTGGTTGATTAGTTAAATATAAATGAATGAAGGGAGCGTCCTTCATTCATTTATATTTTATAAATTAAGTTTATCTTAACTTAATTGTATATTGTAATATATCTTTTTGGTTGATTAGTTAAATATAAATGAATGAAGGGAGCGTCCTTCATTCATTTATATTTTATAAATTAAGTTTATCTTAACTTTGTTAAGAAAACTGATATGAGTGCACCACAAAAATCTATAAGAAGGACAGTCAGAATCTTTTGTCTGTCAACCATAAGTCTGGTTTTATTATAAGAATCTCACTAATTCACAATTAAGAGATAATTAAATAGGGACTTAATAAAATTTGTCATCTCTTTAAAATGTACCTTCTATCTGTTGAGAAAAAATAAATCTTACTTCAGGCAATTATCTACCATACAAACTAAATTTATGCATGGGTGGTTAAAGAAAATACATATATTTATCTAAAAGTATAGAATATTATTAGATAATACTTAGTTTAATCAAAAAGTCTAACAAGAAAGCAGTTATCAGAAAACCGGGAATATTTAACTTAATAAAATGATAAAAAATATAATTTTAAATTAAAAATATATTGCTCATCAAATACTAAAAAATTAACGAGTTAAATATTTACACATCATAAAAAGAGTCCAGAGCTCGCTCTCCAAACTAAAACCGATACCCTACCTAAACCGTAATAAAATTTGGAACTTTGAAAACCAATTCTCAAGATCTGTTCCAGACTATTCCATATGGCTTAAATCCTATTATAGTAGAATGACAAGAGATAACCATTTTATTGGAGTCATCATTAATGAACGTATGCAAATGTAAGGCAGCCAAAGAAGATAACGTTCACAAATAATGACTCACATCGTGCATTTAAAATTATTGTTTTCTATTTTTGAAATCTCAATAAAGATTCTTTTAAGTAAGTTTGAACTGTATTGCTAATAAACAGTTGAAACCAAACGTGGCTAAATAAAATATTTATAACTAAAATACGGTAATTAAATATAGAATAAATAATTAAAAATGATATCTAGGGCAACATCTTTAAACCAGGATCTGTGTACAGCACAAGGGGCCAAGGGCCTTATAAAAATAATTATATATATTTAGGAAACCTCTTCAACCTTGCTAGCCTCATTTATTCGCGAAAATCAAGGCGGATATCTAGTCAGCGGAGTTTCTAACATCCGTATGCTCTAAACAGAAATTATGACAGCCTTTTCAATTTTTTTTAAACAGATAGTATTTACCTAAAAGTAATTTATGATAAAAAGTATACAAACTGGTTTATAATGAAATATTATATTGTCGCTCTTAATAATACTTTAACAAGATATAAGACAATAATTTTAGAATTCATTATAATCTATTAGGAACCGTGTAAAATAACAGTTACAGAAATTTAGTAAAAAAATAATCGTGAAAACAGTAAGAAATAAAACACAAGTTGTAGTACCTACTATGAAAATCATTTAATTTTTTTTTTGTTTAATAAACGAAGGCAGTTAATATTTGAAAATAAAAAAACTGAAGATGAAAAAAAAACAATAAAATAAATAAATAAACAACATAATTCATTTTCATTAATGGCCACTTCAACCTTTTTTTTCTTTTTACTAATTTTTTTTAAGTTAAGGAAACAACACAATAATAACAATTCATCTCGGTTATTAATAAGAAGCACGCCCACTTTCAGGTATATTCAGGTAATGCAGTTTTGGTTAACAAATAAAGAAAACATGTAAAATCATATAATCATAAAGGTTTAAAATCCCTCAAAGTTTTAGAGAATACGCAATCTGGTCTTAATTATTCAATTCAGTCGAGTATTGAGGGCATACATTAATTACGCATCCGAGCATTTAAAAATTGTGTGTTTCTGTTATTTTCGTCTTCAATAATATATCTCGAATGGAAAAAAAAAAAATAAAAAAAATTAAAAAGAGAAAAAAAACAAGCAAGAAACGTATACAACAGCAAACTGTATGCGATTTCTTGAACCACGATTACCAAAGGTTTTTCCGGGATTATTGCGTTACTCAACTCATTTAACCGTTAAAAATGAGAGGTGACAACATTATAAAAAATCTGGTGCGTGCGGGGAACACACAACTTTCATTTACCAACTTACTTAGATTAGAAATTAATACGTTTTGTTAATTGCCACATCTCAAAGTTCCACATTTTTCCATGTTCATTTCTTATTTTTGTTTTCATTTGCTCTATAAAAACACCAATATCTTTTATTATTAAATAAAAGTTTTTACTTGAGATAATTCTGCAATGCAAGCATAATACTCCAAGTCGTCTGATTTTATAAATAGTATGTAGTTGTTGAAAACTTCATTTAGTTACCATGAAACGAATAATTTCCATTAAATGAACAGATCGGCTTTAATTATGAATAATGGTCAGTCATTAAAGGCGTACTCCGCATGCGTGGACTCAACTTGTTTTATGAGTTGACGAAATATCTTTCTTTTTTTCTCCTCTATATGTTTACTTGATTTTTATCATATCCCATATTTAGCCATTTCTTATTTTTAGGCGTAACGAGAGACAGTTAATTTCTCTATATAAACAAAAACCGGAAGTCGAAATTTTTCACGATCGCAATACTGTCCCTCACTAGGTAAGTGAAAGTAATAATAGTTAAGTAAATAAATTAAATCTTCTAAATCGAGAGGTATTAAATATTTTTGTTTAAATGAAGTCCCCAAAATCTGTTTTCGGCAGCTAAAAATAGCTCCTTTCAAATGAAAGCAGTTGAGGATGCATACAACAATAAATCCGCATTCCACCCCTATTATTGCCCAACAAGATACTAGTAAAGTGAAGCCAAAATCAATATTTTGCTAAAATGGAGACATTATTCGTGGAATTGCTGATTGTCAAGTAAATTAGCTCAAACAAACAGCACTGCGAAGAATTGAGTAGTTCCAGAGAGCGCCCTGAACACTCAACACTCATCTAGTAAGCAACGAGTCTATTAATAGAACCAGAGCTAACGGGATATAGGAGAGCTTTAAGTAGTTAAGCGTCATATTGGTTATATGGCCCTAAAAGACTGCTAGAAGACAATAAACAATCCTTACACTTACATGGCTTGCAACATAAGTGCTAAGGAAAATAACAAATTGCAAATAGTACGTATGGTAGGGCAAGTGGTTAGGTGACATATTGTCGGTTTATACATCAAATCGTTTTGGGAATGTAGCAGTTTTTCTTAACCAAGATGACAAACGATAAAGATATCTTAATAAAGGAGTTGGGGGAGGGAGCAGTCGGGGAGCCCCCGGATCGATAGGGATGCTGGCGGGCCATTTTGACTGACGTCACAGCTACCTCTCATCTGGGTCACCGTGGCATCCAGACGTCGTCACCTTTTCCTTCGCAACAAAGGTCCCATCATCGGTATTACTCGACTCCATTAAACGCCCTCCTTACCTTGCGCAACACGAGTATCAACGACCACAAAAGGGAAGAGCTAATATAACTTATTCAGTATTTTTTCCTCATTACGGAAGTAAGAGAAACAATAATTAAGTATTCGTAGGGAATAATGAAAAATCTCCTATAATCGCTCGGAACAGGCTACTTCCTTGTTATGCCACTCGTTGATTTTTTGATTCCACGATCGATTTGCTACATCATTCACAAAGCGATGCCCATTGACCTTCAAGAAGATTAGTTAGATATTACTACCAGGACCACCAAAAAGGGAATGATGCAATTTTTCTTTTTTCTTTTTTGGTTTGGATTAGGATGAACGAATCTTATAAAAGATTAACAATAATGAACTTCTTGTCGAGATATCTTCAATCGAATGCCTTTCAAATTTCTATGTATTCGATATCAGAATTCGAATTATAATGAATCATAATTTGAATTAACAATCAGCAACCTAACACGAATCTGACCTATTTAACACTAACTAACTTTCGCTCATTGGCGGATCCAGGGGGGGGGGGGCACTGAGGGCTGCAGTCCCTCCCTTTGGAAATTTTTTCATCATTAAAAGATAGAATTTGACTTTCCTTAAAGTAAGGAAGCAAGTTAAAGAACAAATAGTGTGCAGAACAAGTAGAACTTTAGTTCTGGGAAAGGAACATAAAGGTAAAAAAGCTGATTGTCAGATCCAAATGAAGGGCTGTGGGGCTGCAGCCCCCCTTTATAGTCTGCCCATGCTTCCGCTTGACAATAATTGTTTAAATTATGCTTGAAATTCAAATCAATTACTTTAATTTCAATAATAACCAACTACTGAACTCTGGAGAAAAGTATCCTGGTGGTAAACACGATGGACCACACTGTCTTCGAAGATTCGTGATGTTCAAAATCACACAGCTATAATAATCACTGATATAATTATTTTAAATAATCCCAATTTTTGGTCACATCATTAGGAATAAAAACATCAAAATTGGATTTGAATATATTGACTTTCCAAATTTTCATCTAGGAAAAGTTATAAATGGATACGCTCGACATACCTCCATTCTTACAATCTAGGTTAGATTGTCGTTAAAACCGAACCAACATTTCTAAACAAATGCAAACAAACGGCTAACATCTCAAAAATTGAATATTTACTTCCCCTAAATAGATACTTAGTTGACTTAGATCATGGAAATTATTAAAATCAATTGAAAAAGAAACAAAACATCCGAAAATAATAATATACTAAAATATTAATTCGATGTTTAGAAAAAAGAAAACCAAATTGATAACACCCGGGGGTTATCACAACGCTGACATTGCTCTTCGAAATAGAAATGCCAACGCATGTAGAACAATAACATGCGGCAACCTACGTCTTAGCGAGTGTGTCGACAATGTCCGGTATGACACAATAAAAAATAGCGCAACGATTGTGATATGGAGAATAAATTATCTATGGCCAAAGTCAATTATAATCAAAAGGAGTATAGATTCAATTTTAGATCTGCATAAAAAGCATTCGGGCGAAACAACAACTTTGGTATTCAATTCACCATATTAGAACCAAGTGGTGATACTTGTTTGTTACAAATAAGTACTAATCAAAGTTAAAACCAATTCAACTCATTTTTGCATAGTTCGTTAAGCAGTTACCACCTCAATCCATTAGCATTGAGAGAATTCGTTCGCAGAGTATGCGTTTGCCCAGAATAATTAACGCTTAAGAATAAAAAAAGAAAAGAAACTTATTTAAAGTGTAAAAACTTATTTATTTTTAAAAACAATCGTAATTTTATGAAATTAATATAAATATATTCAAGAAAATTAGTAACTATATTCCATTAATTTTTTTTCAAACTTTGGGAAAGGGTTTATTCCACACATTGCCCCTTGGGAGCGCCTCTTCACAGGCGTGGTTAAAGTGGAATACTGGGAGCCAGTAATGAGAGAAAAACAGAATATTAAAAAAATTAATATACTTATTTTGATTTTCTCCTTACTTGAGGAGGTCAAGGTTCTGCAAGAACCATAGCGCTATCAGATGGTGATGATATATTTTGAAATTAATAAATATAAATTCAAAGTCAAGAGACAAAAAGAGAGTATATATTATAAGGCTTGCTTACATTATAATATATACATTTCAAAGTTGTTATTCTCTGTGGCCATTTTGCGATATTTTATATATATAATATATATATATATATATATATATATATTTCGTATATCTTTATACCATTAATTTTAAAGATTTTCGATACCAATCTTGAAAAATCTTTTTCGTATCAAGGAACCCTTGAGAAAGTAGTTGGAAATCACTTACGTATTATCATCCGATTGATGAAAGTCGTGATTATAAAAAACCTAAAACGCACGTCTAAATAATGTGGTGGCCTTCAATAAAACGGATGTCGCTAAAAAAAAGGATAGGTATCGGTATTGAAATTCAGCGAGTGGAGAGGATGGTGAATGAATGGCTGGGGACGATTCATCTAAAGGAGTAACGAAACAAATTTCTTTGAATGGACGGAGGAGCGGCGTAGAATTCCTAATGATTCGTCAGAAAAAACGTCGACGTCACAAATGATGACACAGTCCTCCAATGACGTGTGATACAAACCCGTGGCTAGGTGAATAAGGAAAAAAATTAATCATTTATTTATTTTTGAAAATGTGTATTCAATACTTTGAAAAGTTCCGATAAAGGTGCCTTGATAAAAATCAACAGGATCAATCTCAAGATTTTCAACATTAAAGATTCTAAAATGCTGATTTACAAATTTATATAACTATTTATTTATTAAAGGTGATTATCAGAGATAGAAATACCAATAATTATTAAGTTTTCCTGACCTGACACCATACAGATGCAGAATATAGCAGTAAAAAAGCCAAACGAAATGACAGTGATCGGTTTAAACAAACAAGTGCGCGACTTAAATAAATCCAACTCTGATTTGTTGAACTATTTAATTAGAAGAAAAAAGATTCGACCACGGCCGGGAATCGAACCCAGGTCCTCTGCATCTACGTCGTAGTGCTCTTATTTGTTGTGATATGTTGAATTGATCATAAAAATTAGTCAAGCCATTCTTGTTTTATAAATGGTGGAACTGATCTGACTGTTTAACCGTAAAATTATAAAATGTCTGAAACTAAAATTACTATAAAAAACTATAACTGATAGTCAATGATGTGATAGAAATTATCCAAAAAAACAAAACAAAAAATAATAATTATAATAAAATAATCTTTCAAATTTAAATATTTTAATTATTTTATGTTAAAAATATTTATTCATACTTTAATTTTGATTCACTCAATATGGGAAATATGTAACTCAGGCACCTGTAATTCAAGAAGAAAGAAAATGCAATTGTTATTATTATTATTTGAGATTTAAAGGTCAAGATTTTACCGTTTGACAGAAAAGAATAGTTACAAAAAATAAATTGAGAAATACGGATTCTGTGATAGAGATAAAATGGACATAATTATTTAACAATTACTAATTGCAGTAATTAGTTAATAATAATTGCAAGAGATAGGGCTTGCAACTTCCTCCACTAGGGGCAGGGACATTAGCCAACTCTGGCCGAGATTAGCATAGGTTAATTAATTATTTAGAAATTAATCACTGCGCTGGAGGTTTCCTGAACCGCAGGCCACTGCCGCTACCTGCCTCGGGGCAAGGATGTCGACTCGTCAGCTCTCATGCCCTCTTCATATCTCATGCAAATCATTACAATATCCAACAAGACAGAAATGACAGGTATGTTCTGTTCCGTAAACGATTCATTTTTAAATTTAAAACAAAAAATGACATTAGTCAAGAGACCTCATTAAATTGGAAAAAAAAATCCACTCCCCCGTATAATTCGCAAAAATTGCGAATTTCTGAGGATGAAATTCTTACAATATGTATTTGAAGACTTCATTGTAAGTCTGAAGCCGGCCAATAACAATAATATATTTGTACAATTAATTTGAACAATGTAAAAAAATATTCATGGAATAATAAAGTAATATTGTTTGTACAGCTACGGAAACGAAAGAGAAAAACATCAGAACTGTAACTCACTTTGAGGTTAAGGTAGTGAGTGAGTGGCATTGACCATGAACCTAATATCCATCTGAGCTTACAACCTAATTCGGCTGAGGTTAAGAGGAGGTCGCATTCGCTAATTAATTAAACATTTTAATCACTATTATATTCTGCAATGATGTTCAAAATTTTATAAAATTATGAAAATGATACAAAGACCGAAGTACAATAACTCAAACACTTGAAATATCTTAATAAGAACAAATCAACACTTTTATAACAACTTACAAACCAAAGTTATAACGAGCAGGAAAATGAAGAAAACATTAATATAAATATCGATAACACTAAACGACAAAAAAGAAAAATATATTTATGTATTTTTTTAAAAGTGCTTCCTAGCTGATGTTCTTCTCAAATTATAAAGGTTATTCTATTCCACCTAAGTTGTTCTTTTAATGTAGTAATAAAAGAAGCAGAGCAAAGGAAAAAAATGTTGCCGATAGAACATCACAGTAAAAAGGAACACTGATCAGAGCTTTAACATGCAGTTGTTCCTGTGTCACATTTGAATAAGTACTTAGTACCTAAAATTGAAGTTTGCGTTTTATCCTTATAACATTAAATGACAAAATTGGGCCAATAATTTGCCCATATTCATAGATTCATAAAGTACTATGAGGAATCGATCTTATTCCCGTAGAAATGAATTCAGTTAATTGGGTAAACGTTTAAAGGTACGATAAAAATCTCTTCTTTAAAAACGGTGCAATTGAAAATATAATTGCATATTATTTATTTAACTTTCTATGTTATTAACAATACACACGACTCCTGCATTACGTTATTTCTCTTTATTCCCAGGTTTGAAAGTTCTTTAACTGAAACCATACGTAAACATTATTCACACATAATTACCTATATGCGGTGCCAATGCTGTGATTGGTTCCTAAAGGTTTTCGAGATTTTTAGTCAAAAAATAATAATAAAATGTGGACTGACATATCCAAATTCACGAGTTCTCACAAAAATAATAGTAATAAAAATTAAAAACAGCCAGTTCTACAAATAGCTTCTAAGAAATCACTATGAGGGCCAATTGCAACGACATAAGGGCCAAGCTATCCGAAGAAGTATAACGAACGTAGCAGAAGAAAATATAAATAAAAGAATGACGAAGAAGAGGGAAAGAGTTCAATGTGAAGTGTAATCACCAATAACAGGGAAATGTTTGGTCAGGTTATATTTGTAACTGACAAATACTTTGCACACTTCCATTTTACGGTTTAACAGTAAAATTATTTCAATAGAAATTGAAATACATCACGATTAGGAAAACAGATTAAGAAAATTGACACAGATAAATTCCAAACCACACTTACACGTTATTAATGGTATTCTCCACAATTAGTACTTCTAATTTAAATGGAAAGGATAGGGAGAATCAAAACCGGAAAAGGCTAGACTCAGTGGTTTAACTGGTATCCTGACATTTCCGTCAGTCTCTGTAGTTAAAAAATATTCTTGATTGAGACTGTGGCCTAACCACCACGGAATATGATGATATTATCATACAATTTCGACACCACTAATAACTCGATTAACTACTTAGTTTCTAAATGTTAGGAGAACGAAGCTCTTCAATATTTCTCAAATTTTATATTTTAGCATACATTCTCTGTTATAATTATTATTAAAATTGAAATATTAAACAAATACAAGGGCATCCGCAGTATTTATTCTAGGGGTGGGAGTGCTGGCTGGTAATATTTTCGTCAAGGGGGGCCAGACTGGTAAACCTCTTTTGACCGGTGTGGGGGGTTGATTTATTCTGACTATGTAAGGCTCAATTAATGGTATTTGAAAATTTAAATATGTATTTATACGATACCTAATACGCATACTAAATGAATTGATTTTATTTGTAGCCTTTATTTTACATATTTTCTGGGGGGTCAATATATACATATACTTTTTTTCTACACCGACCGCTGCTGGATATGGTAGGTCAGTGCGGTACAAAAATAGATTTACAGAAACCTAACACTGTAAAATGAAGCCATTAAAGTAAATCTTCTCCGAGGACTTACTGTTTTTTTTTTTTCTCTTTATTAAAGAATTTAAAATAAAAAGCTGTTTCAAACAGTTTAAATTAACAACCGCTTTGGTCGCTAAACTGATAATGACAATAGACTATAATGAACATAAGTTTTGAAAAATATTTAATAAAAGTTTGAATTAAAAGTCATGATCATTACAAAATAGTGTTCTGCTAACGTAAAGAACCTGGAAAGGCAAGAGGACGTACACAATACTGTCCTTAACACCAGAATACTAAATACTTGACTTAATAAAAGATTGGAACTGATGACGCATCCCATGCAATATTAATGACCCTTGGCTTCTATAGGAAAGTATAAACCGATGCCACTTAAGTAGGCAGGAAACGGAAGTTAAAATAAAGAATAGTACCGCTGCCATTACGGGAACAGTCCGCTATATAGTGTTGGTAATATTTTAACTAAGTAGATAATGACCGCATGGCTTGGACCTCATAATTATCGTTATATTTAAGTAATGTTAGGCACGAAAAAGTTCTATAACATAAAAGAAAGCGGAGAAGTAATTGCCGATATTTTAAACTGCTAACTCTAACAAATTGCTTTCTATCACCTTGAAAGAGAATTTATGTAAATTCAGAGTTTTTTTGATAGATGTTTAAACAAATGCTAATATGTGCACACAGTTCAAATGCAAAAGAAATAGCAGTCATACCAATTCACTACATTGTTATGGTTAATAATGCTAACTTTCAACAGTTTCTGGAACAACTTTACCAGATTTTCAAAATTATTTTGCTCGGCCTCTGAGAAGATACCCTAGTCAAACGCTAGGGTTACTGTTATCATTTTTTCTCAATTCTCAAATATCTATGTTCACTGACAACATGTTCACTGACAGTAACACAATATGCAAAAGGAATAAAAAAACCGGTGGCTTCTTGAGTATTGTTCCTCATTATTCAATGAGATCTCTCATTCCTTGGACGTATTTAGGGGCAGAGAGAGGGATAAAAAACATCACACGAAACTGGAATAAGAATTACTTTTTTCAAGCAAATAATTCTAATATAATTTTCTTAAAATGTTGACTTCATTGTTACAAATGTTATAAACCTGAGGAACATTCCTTGCTCCCCCCCTAGTTCCTTTTTAGCCTTCTGGGGATAATATCTGGCACTTTTTTTTTTTATATGACTTTAATGAGTCAGGTGACCATGTAGTATGTTGGGAAACCGATTGTAGTGAATACGTAGGTGTTCATTGACCATTCAAATATGCAAATCTTTGTGAAGTCTTATGTTACTGACATACCAAAGGGCTTTTGCAACTGAACTACTAGCTCTGGCCTGAAATATTTGCAGTTTCTGTATGAATGTTCTTTTAACAATTTGAACGGCATATGTCCAAATCTATTTCAGTAAGTAGGAGTATGTTTTAAGTTTTTGTCTAAGATATAATTTTGAGTGCCTATAAGTTTTTGTTGTACATAAAATTACTTAGCCCTGCCTTTCTATTAAAAAGTAAATAGAACTAACTTTTTATACTTATACAATAAATAATTCTCTTCAACACTAGCTTTTAAATGTGAAGCTTATTAAGTATTTTGGTTTAATATGATAAATGAAAAAGTTACACCTAAGCTAGGTACGACAGGGGCTACTGTGCCAGCAATTGAGAAAAAGCTAAACATTAAATAAATTTCACATTCATTTACTATATTTATTAAGTATTACGTAAAAAAATATTTTACTTTTCAAACACTGATAAGTTTTATTTGAACAATAACTGAGCCTTACATAATCAAAATGCCTATCAAAACTAGTCAAAATATCTGGTCATAAAAATTTTACCAGCCTGCCCTCCTTGAAGAAAATTTAGCTACCTACCCCCCCTAGACAAAATCCTGCGGATACCCTTGTTGCCAATCCATGATTGTGAATTAAGATTTATCCTAGTTACTTTCTAAATTGAATGTTTTTTTTTTTGTTTTTTTTTGTGCTAGTGATGGCACCCTAATAGGCTTAAGATAGGCAAATTTGTCATGGTAAAGTTCTAAGACAAAAATAGAATCAGACCTTTACAAAATTACACAATGCTATGGGACGCTCGAGAATTGTATCTTCACACAACTTTCTGAGGGAAGAACATTTATTTCCCAACTGTTCCTGGGAAGCTTTGTTCCACATGGAAGATATTGTTAATACAAAAAACTGCCTTCAACTTGAAAACAAGGTCATTCAACTTAACTGATGAAAATGTTTACATTTTCTTTGAAGTTTGAAATTTAAAAAATACATTTTTTTGTTTAATAAAAAATTGTAAAGTTTTTAACTGTGATTTTTTCCCTAGTTATTACATTATTATTTACACTCACTTTAACACAGCAATGCCTCAATTGTAGTTTTGTCACATAATTTGAAACTAGAGATCAAGACTACTGAGTTGTGAGACAGAATTTTCATATGTCATCAGTTAAAATATCAGATGGGATGAAAAAAGATGGCTGGCTTCATCCTATTTTGGGATAAAGTTGTGTAACAGGAATTGTGTGATGCAAAACTATAAAAATATATTAATATTAACACAGATCAACAAATCAATTGTTTCTTATTTGAGAATAAGAAGAAAATATATCAAAAATGAAAAAGAAAAGGTATAAATAATTCTTTCTTCTGAAAGTTACATTGTGACAATTCAAACCATTCTTATTAGATAGCATTAATATAAATGGTTGGCTGCATCACCAAGGGATCTGGTTTAAAAATACATATATGAGCAGGTTAATGAATAGGGAATAGAAAGTATCGATAAATATTTTATATTATAAATATGGATGAATATATCTATTTTTTAAATTTTATTAACTGAAGAAACTATATAATTATCTAACGATAACTAATTACCACATAACAACTATATAATAATTGTTTTAAAGCATCAAAATAAATCTTGGGCTTTATATAATTACAAATGAAATTAACTATTTTTTAATGTTTAGGTTCACATAGTAGAAACAAACTGGATCCATAATTATCCTAGTAAGGGTACATACTCGGATGTAGAGGCCTCTGACACCATCTTTAACTGGCTTGTACTTCTATTCCAGTTGGCCGATGACCTGCATATTCCTGCAAGATCCTTGCTGCGATCATTAAGTTGGCAGAAGCTGCAATAGCTATGGAGATAGCGACAACCAGGAAAAGAGCTGGGCCAGGAATTTAGACAGCAGACCAACAACCAGTGGTAATGGGACCATTCATGTTCAAGGATCTCAAACAATTTAAATATTTGGGGTCAGTAGTGAGTTGTAGAAAAAAGATCTTTTGGGAACCAGTCATTGCCCCATTAAGGCCAGTTGATGCTATTTCGGACTTAGAAAACCCCTGAGAAGTCCTACATCTCCTGTCTCACCGTTACTACAAGACCCTTATTAGGCCAGTCTTAAATAATGGAAAAGAGACCTGGACCCTGACTAGTAATGAGGAGAGGGAGATAAGATCCTTAGACAAATATTTGGTCCTGTCAGAGCCAAAGAAAACAGGATGAGGGAGAATAATAAGGAATTTATTTATAACTTTTAATTAATAAATTTATTTAAAAACTCCATGGCGATGGAGATGATGTTGGAAAAGCTGTGCTGGGCTGACCACATTGCCTTCATGACATATGAGGAAGTATCTAGAAAGATGCTGCATGCGAAGCTCGACCTGATAAGAGGAAGAAGAAACCCTCCGCTTATATGGGAGGACACTATCACATAATGAACGCCTTCAACTGACAAGCGGCTGCAAAATATCAAGCAGGCTGGCAATAGCTTATGGAGGAGGCCAAGAATGTAGTGCCAAGGAAAAGAACCGCACATAAAGAGTTATTGAAGTAACATCATGTTCGTGTTATATTTCAACAATCAAGCCAATGATTAATAACAGGCGAAGCTTCAGATAATGATTTAATAAATGTTTTCAGTTAGTTTAAAGAACAAGATATTGAACCATTCAAATGTTTAGATAATGTTTCTCCTTTAGAAAAAGTAAATAAAAAATTAGAGGTAGGTATCAAACATTTAAAAAAATATTTGATGATGACAGAGCTACATCGCTTGATCTTGAAAATTAAGATAGAAAATAATATATCACACTGAAAAACAACACAGGTCAAGTTCCCCAAAAACACACTAGTCAAACAATTTAATTTTTGGCAAATAACAAATAAAAAAAATAAAAAAGAATCATTATTAAATCAAGAAAAGAACACTGTCATATTGATGGGTCAATCTATGATTTCAAAACAAAGTAAATTTCTTTTCTGGTTTAAACTAAGGACCCCAATGGAATGACAACCAATAAGTAAACAAAAAATGGAAGGTAGCAATAATGAAATTTTCTTTCATAACCAATTCACCAAAGGTGCAAATGATTAACAAATGAATTTTCCCAGTTGAATTATTTCCCAGAATGAATTTAGTCTATCACATAAGCTTGAATAATGTTGGAGAAGAAAATTGATAAATTATTGTCTGATAACAAATTATCTTCTATTAAAATACTCGAATTATTTAACATACATTTTTTATTTTAATACTAAATTTCATATGCTGATAAATAATAGAAATGAATTATAAAGTACCAGGGTGTAAATTAACAGTAATTGGACTATAAGGTTGTAAAGAGACTAAATAAAAAAAGTCTAGACAAATCTTAACTTTATAATTATGGCAATGAGAGAAAAAGTTTAGAAAATAGTGTATGAAACAATTTAAAACACAATTTACCTTGAATGTCAACAAATATAGTAATCTTCAGCTTACTTTTTATCATTTTTATGAGTTTTCTTGAAAAATTTATGTAGACTATCCTCAAAATTCTAAATGATCGCAACTAAGCAATGTCAATCAGCTAAGTGATTTGAATAAGACAATGTGTTAAGGCATCAGTTGCACAATTAAACCACAAATTAACTACTTATTTGCCAAAATATAACATTATGTAAGTGTAGGAAATTCCATAAAATATAATACACTATTTCTTCTTATTATTATTATGCATTAACATTTCTTTAAACATAAAATTTCTGATTTGTGAAGAATTGGAAGACCGGCAAAATTGGAAGTATGGCATTAAGTTATCTTCTGAGATGAGAGTCCTACCATCTAGCGGCAAAATGTGAAACTATCATAATCTTTCTAACTTATTTCAGTTTTAGAAGGATTTTAAATTATTTTTAGTCATTTATAAATATATTTTTAACATAAAATCATCATATTTAAATCTAATAAATAACAATACCTATTTGAATTAACAGTAAAACTTATATAAGTCATTGACAGTTGATCATTAACATTTAAAAGAATAATTGAAAAATCTTCTTAACAAATAACCAAAGAAAATAAGAACTATAAAGGTAATTACGATGTATTTATATTTAATATGTATCCTGAATGCTGCTCAGTTGTACGTAAATTTAAAATGCTTTTACGTTTATTTTAATGTTAAATGAGAACAGAAAATACATATATTATAGCTATAAAGAATCAAAATTTAATTTGATAGAACTTTTAGAACTTTAATAACATTAACCACTTTTATCCTACAGGTATTGTCCTATATGTACTTTTAAAAAACACAAAGTGGAATTGAAATGTATTTTATGTCTTGTAACTCCTTAGGAACAAACAAGCAAAGCAAATGTCCTATAAATAGGAAAAGCCTTTCACTTTAAGCATAACCTTGCTCTAGAGTAATATTTTCATAATAATATATTTTCATAATCAATTATTTTCATTCACTAGTTTAAAAGGTGCCAACAATTTCAAAGGCAAAATAAAAACAAATTATTTAATTTTTAATTTCTAAAGCTATAATCGATCCAATAAACTTATGGAGATTGAATCAATCATTTTAATAGATTGAGCTGGATGAGCTCAATTATTATGAACTAAATAATGCTTATCTAGGATATGAAGTACATTTCTATCTCATTAATAAATAAAATAATAAGATTGTGTAGGTGGATTTTTGTTATGATGGTACATAATTGATTTCATCTTGATGACCTTAGCATCATCAACAGCATTTCAACAATATTGCATCAGCAATTGCACTTGTAAAATAAGGTTTATGATTCCAAGGATGCCCAATATAGTTTCGTCAAAAATTTTTAATTTAGAATTTGTTTCTCACTCATATTTTTACTACCGTAAATTGCTAAATAAATGTTCCGAGTGTTTTTCACATAATTAATATACGACTGTAAAATTTGGTGGGAATTTTACAGGCGTTATTAACAAATAATGAAGTGCTTTATGAGCAAATACTATTCATTCTGTTGTAAAAATAAATTGGCAAATTCACCATTTTTTTTTTCATGTAACCATACTAATAAAGAAATTGGTGATACATATTTTAATTCAATTAGGTCGGCTTCATAACTAATGCTAAAAAGTAGGTTTATAGACTTGAGCAGTGGCTTTTCAAAGTGGGGAGCATGATGAAGGGTTTGGGGGTGCAAAGCTTAGTTATTTAAACAAAATAAATGAACTTTTGTCTGGAAAAATAATGATAACATAGTACCTATATGTCCAATATGTCTCCTCTTCGTCATGGAGTAAGGTATTGGATAACCTCATGATGACCAGTTTAAGGCCAGTCTTTTAAAGAGCGAGACATCCATGGCAGTATGTATCTTGCGAAGGTAGGGAACCACAGATGCACTGCTGGGAGTGCGCCATGACATTGAGGAGAGAGCGAAGAAGTATGTTATGCTTCTACATAAACTTCGCCTTTAGTGTTTGGTGGCCGAGCGAGCTCCAGCATCTTCAAAGAAATGAAGCACCAAGAAAACTTGTATGGCTTGGTTAGAAGCTACCTGCAGGACAGGACATTGAAAATTCGAGGTAGCTTTTATGAGGTTGAAGAAACTATAGAGTGAAGCTCATCAGGAGTCAGTACTTTGTCCTGCTCTGTGGAAATCAGTCTTCAACAAATTGCTGGAAGAAGATGACCTGGCTGTTGTAGCCTCGAATAGCAGGGCCCGATTAAAAGATGAAACAGAATGTTGAACCAAGACTCAAGCAATCCTCTTGAGAGGTAAAACCGATAGGGCTCACCATATGTCAATGAACATACAGGGATTAAGAATAAGTCAAAGTGGGGTACCTTGGAAGTACCTTGGAATCAGAATTGGTAGGAATTTCAATGTTGGCCTAATCATATCTAACTTGGACTATTTGAGAACCAGGTTGAGCCTAGCCCCTAATGGATTGAGTCACATCAGGGCCGTGTTCTGTGGTGTCAGATATCCTGCAACCATGGCCATTTATAATGGTGTGGTTGTAGATATACTCAGCTATGTGGCCTCGGCCTAGAATGGAGATCTCTCGCACCGACAGAAGAGCAGGTTGGCTACATTCCAATGGATGGCCGTGCTCTTAGTAACCAGGTCATACAAGATGGCGTCTCATGGTGCAGGTCATTAGAAGGAGCTATTCCTCTCGACATCATCCTATAAGAATACCTACTTAGGCACAAAATTAAAAGGGGTGGCTTGGCGAATATTCCAGCAAACCTAAGGGAAAGAACCTGTGAAGATCCCAGCAAAGGGAATAAAACCTTTTTAAGATCCTCCAGGAAACACTTTAGCAGAATGGAATAGGAAGTGGGTGATGACTCCGAAAAGGGATACGCTAAGGAAGTACTTCCCCACCGTCAGATCATGCCTAGAGAAGACATGGGTTCTCCCGGACTATTGGATTTCTCAGATTCTAACAGGACATAAAGGTTTTTGAGTGAAACTTTTCAAGCAGGGAAGAAACATTGATCCCATATGTCCCAGTTTGTGGAGTCTCAGAAACCGCTGAGCACATCATTATTGCCTGCACTAAAGCGAGACACTAAGGGCCAAGCTGCTGAGGGAGACTGAACATTGTTGGAGAATGACTTTCCTCAGCTGACGACCAAGGAAAACTACTCGCACTTAGAAGGAAGGTATAGGCCCAACCTATTATATGTTGTGACAGAGAGGTTACGAACCAGATCGCACCATCATGGTTTGCGAATTAATGTAACTGACTTTTATATTTGTTTTATCAGTTGTTGATTAAATTTGTAATGTTAATTAAATTAATGTAAAATTCGGTCAAACATAAGGTTACGTACAACAAAATATATTTTGTTCAAGATATAAAACCTTTTTCTTGTATGGTGAGTAAAATATATAATTGATTAATTTTAAAGTTCATTTCATAAATTTAGTAATATTGTGACATCTAAACATGCAAAAACCTCAAACGTATGGTAGAATGGGAAATAATAAGAATAAAAAAGTAGTGAAATAATAATAATGAATTTAGTATTGAACCCATTGTCCATGATATCCCAATAGGAATAAGCTCTGAACATGTAAGCTAAATAAAAATTACGAGTCATAGGAAAGATGTTTTGAAATATGCGCAGTTGAATTCATATAAGGGGGCATGGATTATAGTTAAACCATATAGAGTATACATATATGAATAAATTTTACTGCATTACTCAGTGTTATGTTTGTGCACTTGGTTAAAGGTTAAAAAATCCATTGCAGTGTCAACCATGTGAAGTTGGGGTAATACCGTTTAGATATAAGCTCTGGGATCTGTAATGTTCAAATAATCTTTTAGTTTATTGTAATCTTCTATTGGAAGTATTCGAAACATAATACAGTAATATCACCAAACAGTTGGCTTCAGGAATAAAAAGAGCCAGTGCCAAAAATTTTTAAATTTGATGAGGTATTGAAGTATTGAGTAAGGAGGTAATGACTGAAATTCCTTCAAATGCGATATAACTTATTTTAAAAGAATGTAGGACACAATTTAAGAGAGTAACCAGGATAGAGCATAACTCAATCTGGTAAGCAGTTTTGCAAGTAGATGAATTGACCAAGATCATGCTCAACTGTCAGATTTTCCCACTTCATCAATTATTTAAAGAAGAGTTCACAATTTATAGAGGTTGGGTGTACAACAGGAGAGGCTCCGGCCAGCTTCAGTTTCTAACCCAAAGCATGGTAGTAAGGTGTCTAAAGTACTGAGCTATCCTACTCCTGTTATAGATGCAATATGACGCTTATCATCGATGTTTATAAATTTGTATCCACTCGATATATAGCTGTACATATCGGCAATAGCTGTTCAATATTTATATGAATTAATAATGGTGACCATAATGCCAAGTTATTTGTGGGCGTGACGAAATAGGACCGTGATATTGGGGAACTCCCATCGCGTCCTTATCAGTTAAAAAGAGCCTCGGTGAGCTTTATTAGTAAAAAGCTTTCGGCTTCCGCTAGCATCGCGCGCTGAAAAGGGATAAACCAACAGCGGTCAGCATGGGCGGATCCAGCCGACTGTAAAGGGGGGGCTGCAGTGCCAAAGCCGTTCATTTGGATCTGCCTATCGGCTTTTTTACCTTTATGTTTCTTTCCTACGACTAAAATTCTACTTGTTCTGCATATTATTTGTTCTTTAACTTGCTTCCTTACTATAAGGAAAGTAAAATTATATCTTTTAATGACGAAAGATTTTCCAAAGGGAGGGGCTGCAGCCCCCACAGCCCCCCCCCCTGGATCCGCCAATGGCGGTCAGAGACTTCCTATCTCTAGGGCTCCTAACCTTTCTTCCTGTGGGTGTGATAACTCTTTTCAATAGAGATCGTGGCCACACTAAACTTCTCCAAATAGGCTACGCCCTGAAGTCACATAGAAGTGGTACTCTTATAAACAATATTTAACGCTGCGCATAATTTTTCTGCTTACTCTAACATAAATATTCTTAAATGAAGCTTGTCATCCCCGCACCTACAGTGTTTCGGTTGCAGTCCCTGACTATAGAATATTTCGGTCAAAAGCACAATTTTATGAATAACAGCACTTTGAATACAATTAGAAATTTTGTATTCCATTGAAATTAAAAATGCCATTGAAATTTAAAATTCCATTGAACTTCTGGTAGAGATAAGTGTTTTAGTAATTGATAATCCTGGGCTGTATTATGAAGTCTTAAAACTTATGATCTAGTATAACATTCATCGTAGTCTTAAAAGAGGTAAAATTCTGAAGAGCTAAAGAGATGGCAATGCATTTAAATAAACGTTTGAACCTAACGGCAAGAGTTAAATGATCTCAAATGTTCAGCGGCCTGATAAACCGGTAACGACAATAATAGAAGAAGCAAGTAGAAAAGAAAAAGTGGAGAGAAAGAAGGAGAGGAGTGAGTCATGCGGCGGGCGGTTCACGGACGGTCAGGGACTTCCTACCTCTTCGCCTCTTTCCATTCAGGGCTCCTAATCTTTCTTCCTGTGTGTGTGATAACGCTGCCGAAATAACAGCCGCTTCTCCACAATAGCCTCCAGGATATGGCTGTTAGAACAGAATGCCTTCCCAACAGCCATCGCCCCTCTCTCACCGATCAAAAGGAACGCATGTCTCAGTATGCTCTTATCTTTCCGATGTGTTATCATAGAATCGAACCATAGCAGAAATATAAAAGAAGGTGAACTAAAATATTAACATTTAGTCGCTATAATCTCAAGTATACCTAATTATTATTACCAGCAAGGGCGTACCCAGGATATATGGTAAACGAGGGGGGGGGGGGCAAGCTATGGTCGTTCAGGTTGTAACACTTTACCGCGGAAAAGGTGAATGAAACCAAAATTATGTATAATTATAGCAATGCTTTATCAACTAAGTTATTACAATTATTTGCTTGAAAAAAATTATTATTCTATTACTGCTTCCCGCCTTAAAAGCTTAAAAATTATTGCATCCAGCCTCCAGGGGGGGGCACCTCCCCCTCCCTGCCCCCCGCTGGGTACGCCCATGATTACCAGATAAAACGAAATAGCCAAAATATATATTTAATCACTCTTTGTTTTCTTTTTGGTGAAAATAAGTTAAAAGTAAATATTTCTGAATGTGAAGAGTAATACAATAAAGTAAATATGTTAAAAGAAAAATATAAAATTTAATGGATAAAAATGACATTTCATTCTTCATTCTAGATATGACATGTCATAGATCGCAACCTAATATTTCATTTAGCAGAACAGAACTATCTGAGAAAGAATTAACTATCAAAATTGCTATAATTATTAACCATAAATAACCCAGGTTATCAATCCTAAGAAATTCTAAAGTTGACAAACAATTCATAATAAAATTAATAAAAAGCTTGAGAATTTTAGAAATTTTCAAATTACAAGTAGGTTATAAATACTAGAAAGAATAATAATTTCTTGAAGTAGAAATTGAAATCATTCCATGATGCTTAGTGGGACATTAACAATAGAAATTCTTGCTTCCGTGGCAATGTTATAAAACAAAAGAAGGACAGCTCACATATTTAAATATTTCAATAGAATTAAGCGCATTTGCATATAAATATATCGCGCAATGTGTTTAAATTAGCACCTTATTATTTAAGTGACATTTAGTTGCTGAATACTTTCCATTCATTTCTAAAGGATTTGCATACTAAAAACCTTAGCCTAAACCAGTGTCTTTAGATTAATGGAAATTTTCTTGTGGGTTAACACATTTATTTGTGAAGTGAAAAAGGATTGTAGAATCACCTTAGCGGAAATACTGTGATTCCAACTAGGTGAGGCAAGAGCACTTGCAGAAAAATAGAAGGTTTTTTATGTTCCTTAAAGTAAAAGGATTAAATAAAAAAAGTTCTATTCCAATCCCATATTTTAGATTAAATGACTGCTATTATTCCTCAGGACGAGAAAACGAATTCGGCTAATTTTATAGACATTTAATCAAATTCGACCAGATTATAATACTTTCCACACCAAGTTAGTACTTAACAAATAATGGATCAATTTCTTATAATATTTTATTAGTTTTTTTTATATTAATCACGACAATGAATGCCTCAATTAGTAGGCAAGAGACATAGTCTGAAATTTCTAATTTTAATTATTTAAAATCGTATAAATGAGAACTGTTTCGTATTTTGAAAAATAATTATGAAATATTCAAAGACAAATAAGGTAGTCGCAGTAATTTGGATATGCAATATAACTAACATTGTTTTATTCAGGAGTAAACTTCATAACATTTGACAAGACCTGCGATTCTAAGCTTCACAGGTATTTTATACCTATGTATAGAAACCATATTGTAACTGCTGTGAAGCCAAGGTGCTCTGAAGCCACTTAAATAAAAGTTATAAAATTATGGTGAATCTATTGTAAGGTTGCTATTGTAAAAAAAAAAAAAATCGATGGTATGAGGCGTTTGGATTCAAAACCAGCTACATTTATTTTCAACAATTTTTCAGGACTGATCAAAAAAGGATCAATTGGAACCACTTTTGATAAGAAATAGAATCTTTTGGTATTTATTTTCGAAGGATATAGACGTTTTTGATACAAACGCGTCTAACACATGTTTTTAACATGAAAAAAATATTTGTTTGGAAAAATTGATGTAACCGGTTTTGAAACCAAACGCCTCATATATGAATCAAATATACCTTTATCAATACGGTACACATCATAGATATCCAGTTAGAGGGCACATGTGCGTCCCTGGTGGTGCTGTGGGTGAGGTTGGACAAATGTTGCAACCATGTTATTGCTACAGACTCAACGAGCAAGGACGTAACGTAAGTAACTAGAAACCCACAACCGGCAAAACAAAAGGAACTCGAGGAGGAAAATGGAACGGGGCAACTAGGTCATTCAGTCGCAAACACATGCTGGGTATCTTATTTTGAATAATACCTTGGAGGGAAAACCTCTACTGGATTTGAAAATTACAATAGAGTTCTACCAATTATGTCAATAATTTAGAAAAAGGTTTGTCAACTGTTTGTGAAAAAATAAATGTATTAAATATTTTATTTAATCTACATACCGAATCAAAAAACCAAATATACGTACCCAATACTCTTTATTCTCACTTTCATAATAAACTACGTGGACATAACGAAGGGTGACCTGTCCATATGACAAGACCAATAAGACGCTGGATGAGAGACATCTTCTCCTGAAGTAATAGATTTATCCCAGACCGGAAAGAGGAACGTAACGAGAAAAAAAAGCTTATTTATCCAACCATTTTAATTTTTACTTTTCTTTTACAAGAATGTAAAATAAAATATTAAAAGGTCACTAAAAAGTTTTATCTGCAATAGGGAGCTAGAATGGGGTTAGAACTCATTAGATTTTGGGAAGATCATTAAAGAAAATCTTAATGAGGTGAAGAAAGGGATATGTATATTTCGAAATGAATTGCTTGAAGAATATCATAATGTGGATTTTACAACCTATGATAGGTAATTTACATTACTTGTAAGCTAGCAATCATAATAATGGATTCTGCAATATGAATTATCAAGATCTGCTCTAGATATATATGGATAGAAAGTAGTTAATGATTGCCAACAGGAACTCTTTAATTAGGCATTAGATACTTATCTACGAATAAGCATTAATCAGTATAGTTTATCTTAACTAATTTAGTTGGAGAGTTAACATGCGAGTTGGCCTTAGAAAATAAATGCCTTTGGTTTTTTTTACGTTTGAGAGTCTGGGTTATTAAAATGACTGCCAGTTACATAAAAAACAATAACTGCACAGGTTTCAAGATGCATGTAAATAAAAATGATCAGAAGATAAAGAATATGTCTACATATTCCTTATACATGTAGAAACCGAAGGAATTTAGGCAGAATGTATAGAGATTACCAGAAAGCGAGACTCTTGAAGGAGTATGAAAAAAGAATAACTGTTGCAAGAAGAGAATATATATGGATAGAAATAGCTAGGTATTGGGTTGACCGGAAAATAATGCAGGTTTTCAAGTTTTCTTTTAAAACATTCTATATATGGTAATCTGTTTACTTTTAGGGGATTATTTATTTGTACGAGTGTCAACAGTTGCTAATCCTCTTCTAAACGACAATGTTTGTTTATCTCTATAGCATCTCGCTACTTGGAAATAATCCAGTCTTTCCTTCGATGTCACGTCGTGAATTTCGTACGATTTTCTTTTACGAGTTTAAACTCGGCCGCAGTGGAGCCGAAATTTTTTAAACCATCTTTGAACAGTGCACTCAGTAACAATTCCCTCGCCCCACACTTGGTTGATGTTTCTAGCCATCTGGGCTCCACTGCGGCCGAGTTTAAACTCGTAAAAGAAAATCGTACGAAATTCACGACGTGACATCGAAGGAAAGACTGGATTATTTCCAAGTAGCGAGATGCTATAGAGATAAACAAACATTGTCGTTTAGAAGAGGATTAGCAACTGTTGACACTCGTACAAATAAATAATCCCCTAAAAGTAAACAGATTACTATATATAGAATGTTTTAAAAGAAAACTTGAAAACCTGCATTATTTTCCGGACAACCCTATTGAAACACACGTATATATAGTTACTTGTTGCGGATCTAATTCAAAGAGTGAATAGCTGAAGGAAGGAGATAAAGAACACATAGAGATTTATTGGTTTTTTGAAATTTGAAAAGGAAGGTAGCAATAAGTGCCATTAGAAAGCAAGATAAATTCGCCTTAACTCGCCATGCTAACGAGGAATGTCATTTAGAATGTCATCAATCCCTGAATCGGTTTCCTCTTAAGTTTATAACCATGTGACATATTTATAAAATATCAACACATATTATTTCCTAGTCATTAATTAAAAAAAGTAAAGTCTTGATTTAATGTCCAATTTGGATTATCCCTATTCAGATAGAAATATATTTATAAATACAAATTAACTTTAAACAACCATCGTTACGATAACCAGTTAACTCATTAAAAAAAAATCATTCACTGCTTTTGTAAATACAACCCGACGAACTCATATTAAATTCTCGTAAGACTCGAGATTGTTGTGTATTTAAGATTTAAATTATTCATAAACGCTTAAAATTACTTTTAATAAAACATTTCCTTTAGAAAAGTGGGAGAACCATTGGAAACTAACAAACTTGAGACGGCTTTTATTTATTTACGCACGAGGAAGCCATCACAGATGAATCCTGAGAAAATGTGAAAGGCATTTTAAATAAAATAGTTTCAATTGGTTAGAATAATTGTATGTGCTAAATTATATTTTCTAGCTAATACAAATTAGAATGGAACGAACTTCACAGGCTGACATCAAGACTAGCCTCCTATCACGCTGGAGTCCAAAGAACGTTCCACGTAAGACTCCGATCTTCTCAGAATGTCAACAGACCCAAGTTGTTAGAACAATAGAGCAGCTACATACTAATTGAGGTCTGGGCTATGGGTGTCTTCTATGATTCAACAATAACTATTACCCACAGTTTCTTAAGATACATTGTGGAGTTTTTCATAATTTATTACAATATAATATACTTTACGTTTTCGAATTGAGTCAAATTATTTTACCATTTCTTGTTTTTGTCATTCATTTTTTTGGTCACTTATAGTTAAATCTTTCTACATTCTACCAATCAAGGTTAATATTATCTTAGATTTTTGCTGATCTCGCGAAATCAAATGAAACATGAGTACATACTTGTGTAAATTTAAAAATAAATTTGTATTTGAACTGATGAAAAAGACTTTTCTGCCGTATTTTACAAGGATTTTCTGCCGTATTTTACATGGTACCGAAGTTTTGACCCATGCTCGTTCGTCATCATCAGGACTAAAATTATATTAAAAATATAAAAAATAAGGTTGTGTAAGACAAGAAAGAAGTGGACAACAAGAAGCAAAATATAGCACTAAGTAAAATAATTAATCGCTAACATTGAAAATGTATTTACTTCAACTTTGTACTGCAACTACCTTTTCTGATATACTTATTTGTGATTTCATTTTTCTTATGATATTATTCAACGAAGCAGATTTATTCGGTCATGTGAATCCACCGGGTTCATCTTGTATTAAATCAATTCCATTATAAAAATAACCATATTGTATTTTTTCATATTTTCTCTAATTATATTAATAAAACAATTTATTCTGATATGTATTATTAAACTAAGTTGGAAAGGACACGCGAGAAATATTACTTTTTGATGATTCACTGGACCGTAGGTTCCCTGATTAATGTTATGCCCTAGAGAAACGATTTGAAATTTAATAAGTGAAACTATTAGTCTCCCTTAACATACTCGTATTCCTAAACATATCCGTCACACTCTCATTCTCTTACCCTAGCACGAGTTCGGGAGTGCGTGGCTAATTCTCTGAGGGAAATGGACTGGAGCAGCAGCGGACGTGAGCCGAAATCTTTCCAGGATTGTCGTTTTCAACCGGACGTTTTCTTTACAAAGTATGATGTAGAAATCCTTGATTGGAGAGCGGTAAATCGATATAAACTTGAACCCTTCGGGGAACAGGGATTTAGCAAGACTGGTCTAAGACAATCATTGTTTGTAAAGCCCTTATTGAATCCCTTAGCGTGAAAAAGGGTAGGAAAGGTTTACATTACATTAGTAAAAAAAAAGAGAAACTTATGTCAGAAGGACACCGAGAATAGTAGAAAGAGCCCAGATGAAAAATCTTCTTTCAGAATCAAATTGATAGGCAGAAGTCACGCAAGAGGTACCGCTCTGTTCTTTCCTTTCTAAAACTTTTTTATCTTTTTTTTTTTATTGTTGACCTATTCTCTTCATTCAACCACTATTGTCATTAGAATTTGATTTATTTATGAATTCACAACAAAAATTAATAAATGGAAAAAGAGTACGCATTGTTGGGAACCTGCCATCTATTCATTCATATTGAGCTAATTATTAATCATAAGAGCGCTACTTTTCACATATAATACCTCTATCCACTCTTATCATCAATTGTATTGGTCAATTTGATGTTTATGAGAATCAATGTCTACCTACAATTATGACTGCCAATAAATAAATCGTAATCTTTGAGTAGTCAAATTATGTTTCAATGGTCTCTTCATTACTTTTATATAAATCTATTGCCAATCAACACATAAACATTCAATATTTTGTCAGATAATTAAATTAATGTTTATTATAAGGAAGACTATCATACGGCTCAGAATTGTTTTTCTAATTATTTAAAGTGAATAAAATTGCAATTGTATATTTAAATTTTCATAAATTGTGGTCCAAAAAGTTCAAAATTTTATCCCCACTCCTCAGATTTTGATAAAAATTTCTAGGTATTAAGTACATAAGGAAATAAGATAAAATGCCAATTTTTACCCAATTCCAACAATTAGTTTCAAAATTATGGTCAATTGAACTTTTGAGATTTTTGAAGTTCCAATGACGACTTGAGCTCAAAATAACTTGTACGAGTTAAGACTTTCCTCTGTAGAATGGGTACTAATTGAAGTGGAGCTTTCAAAATTTATTCAATTATTCTGCATTTCATACAGAATCAGATGATACCATAAATAGTAGACAGATCAATTTTCATCATGGAAAAAAAAATTCTTAAACATAAAAAATTAATTTTTTTCCAAGCAGTAATACTCTCATCCTAAAATGCCATGTGCAGAAATCTCTCTCCGACCAGCCTAATAAAGTAATACCAATAGAAACAGGATAAAATTCTTTATCTAATGATGAAATAATATGAGTTTGTTTGTTTTTTTATTTTGGCTTCCAGTCGTAAAACCCTAAGGTCATCAACGCCCTGAAATAATATGAGTGGGTTATTGACTTATAAGAATTTTATGTCGATTTAAATCTAATATAGTAAAATTTTATTTTAATGTGGCGCATACAAATTAATACAGCTGAAATCTCTCTAAAATATCCTCATACAAAGGTATATCATTGAAAAGGGCATTTAATTTCCTTTTAAATGATATAATAATATTGGTGGGTTTTTGAGCGGAAAGTGTTTTATTGCAATGTAAATCTAGTAAACTTAATTCAACTCCGTGTGATTTGTACATTTCGGTATGGCTAAAATCTCTCTCCAAACCTATTAAAATAATTTTTATTACTGAAAAGAGGATGGAATTTTCTATCTAACGATGAAATAATATTAGTGGGCTATTGACTTACAAGAGTTATATTTCGATTTGAATGTAATACAGTAAATACAGCTGAAATCTATTTCCAAATATCCTCATAAACCACTTATTGCTGAAAAGAGCATGAGCTTACCTTTTTTATAATTTTATAGTATGTGCAGGCTTTTAAGTTTAAAAGTTTTTTTTTTTATTAATTTAATTTAATAATATCAAATCAACTCACAATTTATTTGTTTATTTAAGTTAATAAACCATAATTCTGGATTCGGCTATAATGACTTCATAACAAATATGTATAATTGTATACATGTATGATATTGTATGATGTGATGTGACAGTAGATAGCTTAATCCGTTTAATCTTATAAACATTGAAATTATGACGTGTAGCGAAGAGTATATAATGAGCATTATTTATACAGTGGGCACATTTTTAACTCTTCTTGTGTAAATTCATCATTTACAAAGAAAAGGGAAATTTATAAAATTCTTAATGAATTATGTCAAGACGTAATATTTCTAAGGGAGATGGTAATATTTCTTTGGGAGAGGGAATGAATTAATGAGGTGCTTCATAATCTTTACATAGTTCAAATATAACTAACTGTTGAAGAATTTTCAAAATAAGATAAGATTGGTGAATTAATGTGAATTTCCCTGAGCATTTTGTGTTGTTTTATTCCGAGGAACAGCAGACTCTAATGGTAGAGAAAAAAAATGAGTTTCAGGTTTAATAATCGTACATGATTATATTTCCGAAAACTATTATTAAATTCTAAATTTTGAATGCAAAATAAGTGTCTAACAAGGTGTTTTATAAGGTACCAATCTCGTACATAAATTCTTTTTCTTCTTTTAGATTTAAGATCTTAAACTCGGTACTAAAGAAGTTAATTTAAAATTCGTATAACATACAGGGAACTATTATCCGTTGTATTAACATAGTTTTAAAAATCGTATCATTCATCAAAAACAATTAATCAGATTTGATAAACGACTGTCAGTCGGCTTCATTAAGTGTATGGTTGTTGCTTATACGGTTTTGAAATTCGTAATGAATAGTTTTGACTAGTTGACCGTAGATATAATGAACAGGAAATAGTTTGGGGTGCGGTCAAAATAAATAGCACTAATATGTAAAAATCAAATATTTTATTTTGGCTAACGTTTCTACCCGAATTTCAGGTCCTCATCAGGGCTAAATGAGAAAAATCAAACAACAAAAATTAGAGAAATTATATAAAGAAAGAACAATTCTATGTGTAACGGTAAACAAAATTCAATATATTAAATAAAACGAACATAACAATATCTGATTCTTACATATTAGTGCCATTTTTTTTTTACCACACCCCTAACTTAATTTAATTTTCCTCTTCATTAGTAAATGTTTGTTATATCTAAGGTGGTGGTTGGGAGAAAACTCGAGGACCTAGAGGCGATCTTTTTTTTTTTTTCAATTTATATATATATATATATATATATATATATATATATATATATATATATATATATTAATAAGGTTATTAGTACCTTATCTCATTTATTAAAATTATTATCATTGAGGAATACCGGAAAGGAGTAAACGAGAGGAAAAAATATCGGAAGGGAGTAACATCTGTTTTGGTTACAGGTAATCATTATTAGTGGGCAAACGCGTTAGAAAATACGCCTTGCCACTGATAACCGGACAGATGATAGAGAACCAGAATATAGCAAGTTCAAAACCCGGAGCCCGGGGGACATTTAATAATACACGACATCAATCTCCCACCCTCTCCCTTGGCTCGGGAAACCACGTATAGCCTACACGGCGAGGTTATCACTATTATCAATAATTACTGTTATACGACAATAATCCATTTTCCTGAAGAATAAACACCTTTAAAAATTTCTTTTTATTAGGAGACCAATGAACTGTAAAATTTAGGATATTGTCTTTACTCCTAGAACTTTCAGGAACAAAACTATTTCCAGGTATACTTTTACGACAATTCACAACTCAACAGTTTTAGATCATCAATCTCTCATAAACACGACACGAAGTCTGAAAAGTGAGTCTGGAATAATTGCGTGTTCAATGATCGCTCAAACTTTTTTGAAATTAATGCGACATTTCAAAAGCATTCATTTGTAATTATAATTTGCAGCATTGAAAAGTGCAACAATAAAACAAATACAACAAAGATGTTTTCGACAAAACTGAAATTAAATGATTGATTATTAATCTCAATTAAGTTAAATAAGACATTTTAAATAAAGAAACATTTTTGGTAATTTCTTTTAAATCCAACGTGTTTCTTATAAATTTGTAAAGGGTATCTATATGGTCGGTTTTAAAACCATAGATAACTAAGCGCCAAACCAACTTTATAATTTTTTTTTTTTTTAATTGCATACTGTTATTTTTTTTTTTTTATGCTTCATTATATTTAACTAATATAAAAGACAAAGTGAAATATATTGTACCTTAAAAGCGGCAGAAGTAAACACAACCCCATTTCACAAAATTCAACATTAATTCCAGTTTTCTCAAAGTATAGTGTTTGGCGCTTAGTTCACATTGACGTTACTCCGACCATAATTATGTTTGTTTCATATTATGAAACAATTAATTGATCATGATATTTAAAATTTTGTTTTCTTTAACACCAAAAAGTTGAAATCTAAAGATCACTCTGGGGGACCTAAACATTCATCCAATTAAAAAACTTCACTATTAATTATTAGGGCTTAAAAGATTTCAAATGGGTCTCATTCAGTAGATGTCGTTCACCTATGTACGTTTACTGTCCCATTTAATCAAATAAAATTCCTCCATCAAGAAGTGATACTGTTAGAGTTTCATCATATTATGTACATAAAAATAAAAGCAAAAGGAAATGATAACAAATATTAAAAAAAATAAAATAAAATAAATAAAATAATTACCGGTTGAGGAGGTGGGGGTAGCGGGGGCGGGGGAGAGGGCGGCGCGAGGAAGTCGTCGAGGAGGTAGAAGGACTGGGGCCTCGGGTTCCGCTTCCACAGCGCTCCCTGTCGGAGGCAGCTGAAACTGCTGCTGTGCCTCACCTGCCGATCCTCCTCCACCCACATCTTCTCTCTTCAAGGCAGACAATGTTATCTTTAGACATTGTATCAAGGATAATAGTAACTTAGCCCATACCATCACCAGTCCAGCTTCATAGGTTAGTCCAGCATGCACCAAGCAGTTTACTATGCTTGGCAATCCACAATGTTAGTAGAGGAAAAGGTTAGAAGATAAAACTCGGGAACATGCATTAAGGATCAGCCATACCTATTCTTAAAGAAAATATAACGGAGATTAGCGAATGATTATCATACGAGGCCTATATTTGTTCCATTCGCCACAAATCTCAATAGTACGACTTCTTGTCTTTGTTATGTTTAACAAAGTCCTCTCAAAAACGATTGACGAACTCCTAACAATATCAACTGTGAACATTCATCTGTTTTAACAACACAATATTCGAAGGTTGTAGTATAACGAAGGTTATCTCCTAGTGGTTTTTGTAGAGTTCGAAATAATAAAAAGTTTTATTTCTTTCGAATCGTTGTTTTACCTTTTGCCATTTTTCAATACCAAAAAAAGGCATATTAGACAAGAAGCTGATACCAACAATGGAATTAAAAAAACTTGTCTTCACCGAACGCTACCCAAAACCAAATCCTCAATAATCGCAATGTTCCTGATAGAGATTCGGGCACACCTAATCCAAAGAAATTTATTTACCGAGTAAAAACGTTAATTGGCTTTAGTTAGACTTCTAATGGTCCCTTTGAAATTCAGCTTTTTACAACCAAGACTGTAGCGAATCATCGACATATGGAATCATGGATATTTTATCCCCAAAATAGAACTTGTTTTAATCATAAATACATAGTTAACGGTTTATTTTTACTGCTAAATTAAATATAGCACTTGAGAGGCGAGACCTTGTTTAAAACCGTTTGAGTTCTTAATTTTTATTTCGAAAATAGTAACCCACTTTATCAAATTTAATCTTCATGATTAACTAACTTTTAAGGTTTTTCTAAATGAACCAGAACAAAAATTATATTAAACATTTTTATTAATAACTTTTTATAAAATCATTATTATAGCGACAGAGATGAGGCCTAGCCAGTTGGTCCATATTTCCTCAACCTGGTATGTTTTCTTCCCTACTATCCTCGTGTCCGAATCGTGCCTGAAACAGTTCTACTCACAGAAGATATCTTCTGTTTGCGATCTTCATCATACGGAACTCCTCCATTTTCCTCTTCCGCTTTACATTAGGTAACGGATTTCCATTCCTTGGATTTCTATCTACGTTTCATTTCGATTGTTTAGATTACTGAGCATAAGTAGGCCGGCTATTATTAACACCCTCCCCCCCCCCCCACCACATAAAATGATATTTTTTAATATCCGAAATTTTATTGAAATGCTCTTTAAACTACTCGCATTAACGTGAAATTATGTATTATTTTTATTTGCAAAATATGCGCGCATTTAATATATTTATTTATATTAGCTTATATATTTATCTATATTTAAAAGAAAAAAAAATTTTTTTTTTCAAAGAGATCAGACTGTAAAGTCATAATTTTTTTAAATATGGTATTTCGCTTAAATTTTACCGATTACTTTTATTGTGTTTTTACTCATTTTGTATAATTAATCATCTAACTGTTCATTTTCTTACGAAAATGACTGAACAATTACAAGCTGAAACATCAGTCAATTTTAATCAACCAAAGCATGAAACTTGATAAAATGAAGGTAAGCTGATGATATGAGAGAAGACTGTAGGCGACATGAGATATTTCAGCCAAGTTAGCCTAGAGTTATCTAAATGTAATTATCACGTTCCTCCACACTACATGAAGCATATCAAATTAAATAAGCAGAAGTTTAGTTAATAATTTTATTAAAATAGATCTAGAATAATGACAATGCCTGTAAATCTTCATTAACTTATATTGTAGATGCGAGAGGTAAAGCAAAACCATGTCGGACCTATTCTACAAACTTTTATTCTAATCGTATTGATCGTTTTTAAATGTCAAAAGACAATACAGTAAATATAAATAGTTAGGTGGGTTTTACTATAAATACGAATCTTCTTTTAAAAAAGCGATTTTTCAGGAGAGCAGATTAAAGTCCTTTTTCCTTCATTTTGAAAGCGACTTTTTATGCCTGCTTTGTCCGATTGTTAAAATGTTTGACGTATCATCATTTCCGCGGTCTACAATTGGTTTTACATAGAGATAGTAGTATAGTATATAGCACAGAGGCAATATGAAGACCCAAAAAAAATCCAGTCTTGTATTTTATGAGCAGTATAAAGTAAAGAATTCATCGACGAATCATATACCGATAATTCATTGACGAAAAGTAACCCACGAGAAATCATCACGAGACCAAGTTAGTCAGCCCATGTTAAGTTTCCCTCTTACCCTGTAAACAGAATACTAGAATTCTGACGGTTTTATCATAATTTTGGGACCTATACAAGAAGTGTCTTTTGGCACTCTAGTATAATTATAAAAATGTCACTTTATATTTATTTATTTTTTTAGTATAACTTTGTTGTTTGTTTGTTTTAACGTCACTTTATGCCATTAAGGCTAATCGGGCGATGCTACAGTGGAATTCCTAAATTTTGCCTATCCAGGTAAAATTAGGATAGTGATTTTGAACGAGTACCTGACATCGTACAGGCTTGGGACCTCTATTTTACGTCCTATCCGAGGGACGGCATAGACAAGGATTTTTTACTGCCATTAAAAAATCCTATGGCCACCTCGGGACGCAAACCCGCGACCTTTAGTATAGAAAGTTTCTATTTTAACCATTGCATCACAGGTGACTCCTTAGTATAAGTTTAACTTTGATGACTACATGTCTCTCATCTGAGGCTTATTACGCCAATTCCCGCTAGATAACTTTTTAAATTACTTTTTTAGTCGCTTAAATCTTCTCTGAGATGCCCTCTCTATGTGGTTAAAAAGATATTTTTCCAATAATAATAAGAATTATAAAAGAAACACGGATTAATAAGATATCAAATCCTCCTTTTTTTCGTTTCTTTCTTTTCTACAAATCTAAAACTCAAATAGCTTACACAACCATTTATCAGTACTTTTGTTACCAAGAACAACGTTATTTCTTTTTTTAGACGTTCCCATCTCTCTGTGATTTCACTCTCAAAAAAATTTCATTATTAGGAGCTATAAGTCATGGTATAATATACAAGTCAAAAATAAATTATCTGCACAACTCTAGACCAAATTGAGATCTTATCAAGATTATTAAAAATATTTGCCTTGCAGAATAAAATATTTTGTTAATATCCAGGACTGCCCAAGGGGATTTCATAATAACTTCCTAAGATATTAAAAATGCGCCCCCTCTAATTATTAAATGAAAATCCACCAAACCCTTGTTAATAATGTCTATTGGCAGAATTGAGATCAAGTTCATTATTGCTATCCTTTTCTTCCTTTATTGTTATCAAGTTTGTCGTTGGAAACTAGATTCTTCAATTACCCAAGAGAACAATAATAATTTGAAATCAATCTTTAGTAACTCAAACATTATTTATTATTAAGTGGGCTATGTAGTATAAAGATGGATGATAGACATGGATTGTATTCTATAAAGCAGATAGGGGCTGGAGGATTGGTTTCCGGCCAGCTGTTGGCGAAAGGCACAGCCAATGTGTGGGCGCCTTTCTGCGGATAAGGAAAGATGTACGCGAGAACAGAAAATGGGATTCCATTCCTTAGGAATCATAAAATAGTAAAGGGCGGTAGTCATTTTAGCATTCAATTTAAGGGTCAAATGCATAAGGTGATAAGTGGTACTATGGCAAGAACTCCACTGTGTCTAAGTTCAAAGATAGATAGGTTGTCTAGAAGTAATAAAAGTTACCTGATAGTCACAGAGCAATAATTTATTAGATGGATTCATTATATCTATAATATGGAATCAAACTTAATATTTTCACAAAACTTTCATGGTCTTTTTGAGTGAGAATTTCAATAGGAATAAAAAAAAAAAATATATATATTAAAAAGTATTTTCTATGCTTTTTTTTTTTTATATAAACATTTCTATCTTGATTATATTCTTTTTGCTCTCCGTTTCTAAGGATTTTATAGTTTATTCACGTTTATAAATATAAAAAAGTGTGTAAAAGTACATATAAAGGTATGATTGTGGAAATAGTGGATTATCATGCGAATAATAATACAAATACCATAAACAGAATTGTATCTAATTCTTCGATATTTCTAATTTAGCCTTTTCTCATTAGTGGCCATAATGAAAAACAAGAAGAAAAAAACCCTTCGCCCTTTAAGGCCCGGTGCACACGGACGACACTTTTCTGCGATGCGGACTATAAGCCAGGTCTGGGATACCTGGAGTACAATGGACCGACCGGATTTACCATTGTACTCCAGGTACCCCTGACCCGGCTTATAGTCCGCATCGCAGAAAAGTGTCGTCCGTGTGCATCGGGCCTAAGGCGACACTTTTCTGCGATGCGGACTATAAGCGGGGTCAGGGGTACCTGGAGTACAATGGTAAATCCAGTCGGTCCATTGTACAACAGGTACCCCTGACCTGGCTTATAGTCCGCATCGCAGAAAAGTGTCGTCCGTGTGCACCGGGCCTAAGGCCTCTCAGAACGTTTCTATGATGATAAAACCTACGTTTAACAAATACTTGATTCTCATCAAACATGATGAGTTTAATCAAAATCGTTAGACCCGTTAAAAAATAAAAATAAAAAACAACGTAAAATGAAACAGAATTTATGATTTCAAGCGCAGCTTACGTTTAATCAATTCCGATGAAATTTTTGCTACAACATCGAGGGCATATACCTACCTCAAATACCTAATTTTAGTTTTTTGAGGATTATCGATTTTGAGCTAATCTTTTCATACACACCCACAATTTCGCGATATTGGTTATTGAGTTTCGGGGCCCCCAAAATGTGTATCTCCATTAAAAACTGGAAGTCGAATTTTTTCACGATTGCATTACTTCCCTTTGTTTCATGTGTAGGTAAGTGAATTTTGAGATTTTAACGCTTCATAAATCAGGTAAACTTCTTCTTTATTTTAAACCTAGTAAAATGCGGCATATTTAGTAGTATTAACTAGTTTAATCATTATAAATGCAATAATTTATTATTGTTGTAAGCAGCAACTTGACCGTTGCTGAGAATTTACAATAATCCAGAACATATTTATTATATCTGTATAAGCCGAATTTAGCCTTAAATGGGTTAACTGGCTAAAAATAAGCATAGAGGCAGCTTCTGTGTAGTAAATAATTGTACTAGTCAGGTGTTCACAGACATTTTTTTTTTTTATTGAATTTTGTGTTAATTTTTTTGTAATTAGTCGGTAAAAAATTATTCAGCTTTATTATCTCATTAATGATCAGATCTATTCAGTTCAATAGATCTACAGGCTACAGCAGTAGCCTCTATTTTGGTATTTTGAAATTGCAACGCTTGATAATGAAAACCTGATTTTATACCAATACCATTTTAACTTACCTACTAAGTCGTTCTATGAAATTAAGGAAATTCGACTTAACCAATTATTTACTGGGACGACAGATATATTCTTTGCAACGAAGTTTTGTCCTAAGGCAATTTATTTTTATATTATAGTTTACATTAATACAGATACCGATTAGGTCGAACCTCTAGGTGTATATTGGTTGTCAAATTATGCATATTAAAATGAAATTAAAGCCTGAAACAAGTGCAGTATTATCTTCGTTTGTTATATTTAACAAATACGAGCGTTTCGGGTATAATTTGTAATGCGTGTCATGTCAATCTCAAAATTACCAAAATTGGTAAACCTTCGTGATATCCTAAATTTGTGGAGGTTTACGAATATTTCGAACAAGAAATTTTTTCCTAACAGTAATAACATTTAATATAGGAACAAAGAGGTTGGAGTAGAGGGTGGGTTGACACCACAAGACAGCGGCAGTTCGATGAGATCGCGTGCTGGGCGGATCGACCGCGCATCGGATCCCTCTCTTGTCCGCTTCCACCCGGCTTGTCTTCTTGATGTTGGCCTTTTTTAGGAATCTCTATCTCTTCCAATCATCTCCCTAATTACCCTAGGGCTATATTGTCTTCTATGGGGAGGGGGAATGTCTCTTCGTTGTCTGTCAGTCATGATCAACTTTTCAGGAAGGATCCCCAATGGAGGGGATTTTTAATGAACTCATCGGGGTTATTCATTTTGTGATGGTAGCAATCAGATGTAGGTGATTCAGGCGATGAATAAATGGCTCTGGGAAACGTCCATAAGGATCTGAATCAATATGAAGCTAGTTAAATATAAATCAAGAATTAATTCTTAACATAATACTTATTGGATGTATTTAGGTTCCAAGTTTGGACTGACTCCAGGGAAATGAAAAACTCGGTTTCTCAAAACAGCTGCTGAAAATCCCCATTAACGGTTAGCATTCAATGTCATATAGTTGATTTTCAAGCAGAAATAAAATACTGATTATTATTACCTATGAATGTAAATAAAATAATTTGTTATACGCTCACGATTGATCTTTAATACAAAATTATTTTTATGAATTGTGTGTTTGATAAAAGTAGTAGAGTCATAACGCGAATCGAATAAGATACATAAACACAATAAATAAAAGTAATATTTGAGCGTAGTTCTCATATTAGTATGATAATTGTTCAAAAAGGCACGAATATTATAGTTTCTAATAATCATCCACTTTTTATGTATATATTCTGATGCAGGAGTATGCGAGGTGGCAGATAAAGACAGTTGTTTATATAAGCACTAATTGTTTAGCTAATTAGCAATTATAATTAAGTATACAAGTTACTGTTACTGGAGCTAATCATTGTGCAAGAGCTGGGTCAGTAAAACACCCCCGCTGCTTCCCACCGCGCTCCTGCAACGATGAACTTTAAACTGGTTCTGAAAACACGACCTTGCTTTCGCAAGCACTTCAATGTATAATCTTTACCTGCTGTGTATTCATTTACTCACATTAATGCTATTTATAATCGCAAGGGAATATTCCCTCCAAGTGTATATATTTCTCCGTTTTATTTGTTCAGAAATTGTGTTACCAAAAAATAAACTAGATCTTCTTTAAAAATACTATTAAGATAGAAGAACTTGGTGTAAAGAAATTGCATTGCTTGCATCATTTTTATTATCCTCGGTTTCTTTGTTAAGACCAATCCTCAACCTGCTTACTTAAGAAAATCCATTGCTATGCACATATTTAGCATACATAAGAAAAGTTCGTATCGGTTGCTCTTATCGAAACTTTAACAGAAAGAAGGCCAAACCGCTGAAACCACAGAAACTATCGACCTTCAATGTACAAGCAATTCCGAAAATATTACTGTTTATAATTATATAAAAAAAAAAAAAATGTCTCAGTTGCATTTTCAATGTATGAACTCAGTTATATAATAATTACTTTCAACTGGTAAAAAATAATTTACATATAACTCCTATAACACTTTACTAATCAACATTGCTCACTAATTTTTCCTCCTCTATAATTTCTAGGTTTCTTTTCAGCAATCCCAATGATGGATGGGAGTGGTGGAGTAAAATAGTGACTTTGGATTCATGGGAAACAATCGCAAATAAGAGATTTGTTACTTGGCGGATATTAACGTCTTCATTTTCAAAACAAAAAAAAACTTCATTGTAAGGTAACGAGTTTTCACGTCCAGGAAATTGAAAGCCACGATTATTACTAACAGATTCCTCATAAAAAATCATTTAAAATTAGATTTTTAGATAATCACATAGTTAGGTGCCGAATTAAACTACATGTACTAATTTTAATTTTCCTGAAAAACTGATTTTTTTACGCATTCAATAGTTTACCCTAAACCTTTATCGTCACTATCACCTAGGTAAAACTGTAGTAAGTGAAATATTACTTTTTTAGATACGCCACAACACGAAACTTAATAAATAAGATACATTGAGTATCAGGATGTTAATAAAAAAATTGTAGAAGTGTTGTTACTATGAATTCTAAAAAGCAGGAAATTCATTTTTTCCCTTCCTTTAACAATAAACAACCTTTAAATGGCATTAATACATTCAATTAAATAATGCATGATGATACCAGATATAGTACCTTCGTGACCTCAAAGTTATCGCTTCCAGGAGGCTTCGTTATAGACTGTCGTGATTTTATGGAAAAATAAAGAGAACTGAGTCAGGAAAAGGATCTCTTAGGCCCAATAACAGTTTCCTTATCAATTTAATAATCAATACAAGTAATTCATTAGTTCTTCTTTGGCTAATGCACAATAAACCCAAATAGATTAGAATTTAATATCATTATTAATTATTTTTAAAAAGTATTTATTTTAAATAATGTGTGTTCCTCAATTTTTACCAATTTCTATCATAACTATAGCTCATTATATAGCGATATGTTTCATACGTTATATTATATGTTGCAAGTTGGACAACTCATATGCAATCTTTATTCACACATACATAATAAACTATACAGATATAACATAACACTGCCACCGCTGTCATTCCTTTTTAAGTGACCGAAAAGTTGCTGGATGAAAGGCCTGTTCTGAATGAAAACTAGTAGGGTAAGTGTACTGTTGGGCATTTCCGATTTCATTTGGGAGATTTCCGATTGTCATAAGGTACTTGTGAGTTTCCTGGCTAGAATCTACCCTGACATCGCGCCTTATCGCTGGTCTCTGTCGAGTTTTTTTTTTTTAAGAATTGGAGTCACGAGGGCATTGTATACGATTATAACAAGCTGCCAACGTATCCTTTTCAGTTAAAATGAGTTACTTGATTAGCATTATTAGATAACAGCTTTCGACTTCCGCTCGCTCAAAGAGATAAACAACTCGCAACGGGTTCTTTTCAGTTGAAATCTGGGCCATATTAACCGGCATTTTTTGTTTTCAATGGGGGTTAGGATATAAACAATTCAGGTAGTATGATTAAGAAAAAAACCAAAACAACTAATTCATAATAATAATAACAATGCTGTCTATAGATCTAAGAACAACTATAATAATAAATAATTAGATGTTAATTGAAAGTTCCCTTAATCATGTAATTATTGAATAATAATAAAATTTAAAAACGTCGAATATCCTATTTCGGTTAAGTATTAACTAACACACATTTTCCCGAAAAGCTATAAATAGACAGTAACGTCTATTATTAGTTTTCAGTTCAAGGAGATGTTTATATTGCAGATAAGGGCGGTAATAAACACACTGTAGATATTTTCGATACAACTCAGAATGAACCATCTTATCTCAATTCTACTAGCATTATCTCATGACACTGATAGTATTAATCAGTAGTCATTCATTTCACATATTTAATTATTATATTATATAATTTACTTTAGGAGAGTCAGTAGATTTTTTTCAATTATAGATTTGATTAGTAGGTATATCCTTTTATTTAACAATATACTTTTATTACTTAATTGAAAATTAATTAATTAGATGGCATGATTTTTTTTTTTTTTACATTCATATTCATATGATAATGTGAGGAACTTAAAAATTGGGCCAAACGACTGCAATAAAACAGTTTTTGAGAAACTTATTAAGATTTTTAAGTGATTTTGTAGAGATGATTTTATAATTGACCGATAACTAATCTTTTTAGAGTGACATCAGAGCCTTCCTGCCTTTGACTAAGTTATTCAGAATATAATGCGATAGCTTTATACCCAATAACTGCATATAACTAAGGGACCAAATCTGGCAGAAGTTGAGTAGAGAAGTGGAGCAGACTGATTGATAGGGCGCGAGATGTTAGCCGACATGCCCTTCTAAACCTACCGTACAATGAGCCCCACGAACCTTTCTTCAATTGTGACCGAGCAAGTCCCTAATCCGTCTCGAAAGTATAGCTCTTAGTAGCACGGTAATAGCCCTTCCGATATTACGTCTCATGATGGTTCCCTCAAATTGAAAGGGTTTGCGTGTGACACGGTTCATCATTAAGGCTGTGGTCTTCAGAAATGTAACATCTGCCCCGAGACCACAATATAAGACAATGGGCTTAAATGTTTGCTATTATATCTATCATGAGGGTGATTTACTTCCATATGGTCTTGATGTCTGGGAGCAGAAAACATTCCAGCTACCATAATTCAATTCCTCATTTGTATATATATATATATATATATATATATATATATATATATATATAATAATAATAATAATAATAATAATAATAATAAACTGTTTATTTAACAAAATAAAGACACAAAATAAAAGTTCATAATATACATAAACATATAGGCATGGACAATGTCCGTCTGCCGGGTTGACCACACTTTTTCAATATTCTTATTGTTTTTAAAACCGCATTCAAACGAAATACAGAATTGTACATATTAACCAAACATTAAATAAATGATAATTTATCCTTTGAGGTATAAAGCTAATTAATATAAATAATATATTTTGTTTTACATTTTTATTGTGTATTAAATTCCTTAATTAAAATTTGTCTGTATTTAACAGCTTCTATGGTAAACCAATATAATTGTTTCCAGTTCTTTCCATTTAGATATTCAACATTATCCTTATCAAGAATGCTTTGTCCGAACCACTTAATCCTAAACTCCATCAAAATAGGACATATAGCTAGGAAATGGTATAAGTCTTCATTAACCCCAGGTTACATAATGAATATATATATATATATATATATATATATATTTATATATTTCTGATAGTAGCAAGTCCTGGTACTAATGTAAGTGGACTCCTTATGTCATGTTATGACATATTACGCTCTCGACTATAGTGACTAAATATATAACCTAAACTCTATCCAATGGACCTGCGTTTATAATAGGTTTATTAATAGTTCTCAGAGGATGATTTAGTTGAACAATGTACGTTCGTTTAAGTACGTTAGAATAGTTATAACGTAGTGATATTGTACATAATGATGCAATCAGCAGTTGATTATAATAATATGCAGAGATGTTGGCTAAATGCTAGCTCCTAAAGCTGCAATTACACAGTTCCCACGGTAGAGCCCAACTCCCGCACCTCACTCAGCATCATGCTGGTACTGCCCGTTCTACTATAAGTACCATCCAATTCCATACCATCAGCTATCCACCCTCATCCAAGCCAATCAATTCAATCTATTCTTAAAGGTCTACCAAATTTATATCATCTAGTTAATCTACGGACTTTTTCGGAGAACTGATTGGTTATTTTAAATTATTTTTTAGTCCAATTCTGCCTTAACTTTAGTTCTTTATCGTTCGGTGACCAATTGTAAATTTAATTATTTCTAGGATTAATTTATTCTCGATGTCTAATTTATTATGTTAATAAAAATTATTAAGAAAGCCGTACTAATCGATACCTTGTATATTCAAATAACATTCAGTTAGTGTTGTGTGTGTGCTTCATCAAAGACGATAGGAGACAAAGCTCAGAAAAACAAAGGCCGCTTCAATAGGCTGTCAACTGACAGCCTGTCAACAACTGTTGAATCTCGCCAGCCGAGCTCGCATCACTTCTGCCTCAACATTCGAAGCATCTTTTAACATTTAAATTAAAATTGGTGAACCTAATACCTATTTATTATAGGTTATAAAGTGTTCATAAATTCATTATTATTTGTTTAAGCATTGAGTGACAATTCTGTTGATGGTCCAATTTAAAATTTTAATTTTATACTATACCATTATTAATGGCCATTAGATTAAAGCCTATTTTTTGTATAATAGTTAGTGGTATATTAGTTTTATTTTTATTTTATTATTTATTATTTAGTTTTAAGCTCAAAAATATTGGAGAATTTTCTTTTAGGACCTTTCATTAATTTTTCCCCTATAATTAATTATGTTAATCTTTTTCTATATTTCAAAGGTGATCTGCATGATAAATACCTTTTATTTTATTCTTTTATATTAATCAACATTTACAAAAGAAACAAAATTAGGCGCTTTGAGCACCCGGCCATACTTTTCATCATCAAGAAAGTTAAAGGTTTTTATTACTAAAATCTATCATGCCTAAACAAGACTATTTCAATTATTGTTGAACGTTTCTAAGGATAGGCAACTGGCAGTTCATGTCATAATTTATCCAAGAAGTTTATCATATGCTTTAATTTAAAATATAGAAACATATTTCGGAAACAGTTAGATATTTTTGAGCCGTATTCAATTTTATTACTTAGGATTTGATATGATCCAATAGATGACAAAGGAAATGTTTTAGAAAATTATTTTCACATCATTACTTTTAATTAAATACACAACAAATCTGCATTAGAACATTTCGTTTTACAATCTCTTAATTACAGTAATAAAGATTTCCGATAGATGCAGAAAGAAAATATTCAATAATCAAATCTGCTAATAAAAAAGAGACTAATAACTAAATGAAATAAAAAAACTATTCATGAAGAGTGCCACTTTCAAGAATTCGATTTTAGCAAAACAGTTACTTGAATAAACCAAACATGTACAAATCTATTAAATAAGAAATTTCGGTTTCGAACGAATTACCATTTTTGAGCTGTTCACATACAAACACACACGCTACTGTTCTTCGTGACTTGGTTATTTGGAATCGAGGAATCTTGGAAAGTTTCCCGATCGCAATACTTTCCCCTACTATTCTTTCCATGTATAGATAAATTTAAGTAAAAATTTAAGAAACCTACTTCGGTCGAGATAGAGATCGATCCACGCAACAGTAAATGGTGGTCAAAAATGTTGGAATTACTCATATAGTTTTATAATCTAAAAACCTAGGCTATCTAACCAGTTACAAATATGTAAAAGAAGTACAACTTAAGATTAGATGCTTAGTTGGCAATCTTATTGGAATGCAAATTAGGACTGTAGAGAAATGCATATCGTTGGAACGAGTGGATGAGCAGTCGTTACTGACCGTAGCCCCATACAGCTATTATCGAGATACCCTTTTAGAATTATCGAACCTAAAAAAGATATGCTCTATAAAAGTTGGTGGAGAGTAGAAGCTGGGCAAGGGATCGTGACGACCTGGAATCAACTCAATCATTTTCTAGGTCAGGCCTGATAGATGTTGTGGGCTCCTTGAAGTACTCCATTCCCAGGATATCTTCGGCGGTGTCCTGCGTCAGCATATACAGGAATCTCCGGAGTACCTTCCGGCATACCTAATGCTCTCCCTTCAGGTATTGTACCTCTTCTGCATTCCTTTCCATCACTTTCCTGTTTCTTCCTTTGAGTACATTGTGCTATTGTGCAACGAAAAAAAGTTTCCACTATTTAAGCCATTCGTAACCACAGTGCGTTTAATTTTGGACCGGCATGAATATAATATTACTACACACCTAAAGCTTAAAAGTTTATTTGGTTATTTCAAGTTCGATCAAATTTTATTATTACTTTTTTTTTCTGAATACATTGGCCTTTTATAGAGAAAGGTTAAATGTAGAAATCGAGAAAGTTTCCCTTAAAGAGTATCGTTAGCAAACTCTATAAATAAAATAACTATAGAACAATGTGATCAAACTTCATAGAAACTTGAAACATTTTTTTTTTAAATTATCTTAAACCCTACGACCGTACTTAATTTTATTTATATTCATTTCTAGATCTAATTATTTTTTTGCTTTTACTAACGCCATTGTAAAGAATTTTTGACCAAGCGTGACAAAGATAACCAATCTCACCATCCAGAGTGAAATCTTTTAAGGTTATATCACTCAAATATTAAAGGAGCATGTATTGTCAACATACCTTTCCTTTATTTTTATGAATAAGACGAATGTTTTTATAAGAGAATAGCAAGAATATTTTAAATGTTTTCCCATTCCTTAGTTATCCTGAGAAGGTTGTGAAAGAAAGAAAACTTCAATCAATGAAACGGAAGTAAGATCGCACACGGAGAGAAAAGGAAAGTTATCCATTCTTTAGTAAAAGATGGATGGACAAATGTGGAGCGTGAAATGTTCAAGCGCGTAACTACGCTTCGGATCGGTGAAACTTTTACTACTATCCAGTAAAACCTTATCATTGCACTACCAATTAGATTGTAATATATGAAACAAAATATTACACCATACGTGTATTGAATTAAATGTTTATTTGCGAATGATTCATTCAATTCATGAACCATAGTAAATAGTTTAGTTTTTTAGGGATCAGTAAAAATCCGTCAGCCACAACCATCTAATTTTTTTGGCTGAAAATAGTGTTTGAACCTAATAATCTTGGTCATATTTGGTATTATTATTGCAAATCTTAAGTGATATTAATGTATGAATAATAATTTAAAAAATCCCAATGCTTCGCTTTATATTTTCTAGTTAGATTCATATACTTTGGCTCAAAAATGTGACAAAGTTTTTTATATATTCAACGAATACATAAATGAATTCCATTTGCTATACATAAGAGTGGCTTTTTCCTTGGTGGCTTAGGAATAAAATCATGATAAAAGAACTAGTTACATCTGCTAGACTGAACAAGTTGTCTCAGACAACAAAGATTTTGCGGTATTGTTTAGAACGTAAGGCATGTACTGGTAAAGGAATCGCATGGATCCATCCTTAAGAAAAGGAAATTGATTGTTTATTCATTTATTATTTATTATCTATTTCTATGGAACCTCGCAGCTAATTAGACAAACTGATCTACTGTTTAGCTGCCGCGATAATTGCTCAGACATTCCTTCACAGAACAATAAAGCTTGAACTGAGCGTGGTTTAAGGACCATATACGGAAAAAATCTGAAAGGAATCGAAACAAGAAAATAAACCAATAGAAGCTTTAAATAACATATACATCTATTATAACTAAATTCTCTTTTATACCATAAGGCAAGATATGCAATGATTTTCATTACATGTTTAGCGTAAAATCATTCCACTTAACACTTTCTTTGACATTCACTAAGACCACACAGAGAACAAATAAATCTGGTTGGGGTTTCGTTAGATTCCTGAGGTAACAGAATAGTTCAAGGGTACAGCCACAATATCGAATATCATTTGTTATCGGAATGCTCTCCTATGTTTATTATAAATATCCTTGTACCTATTATGTTAACCTCTCAACGTATAAATATCGTTTGGTTGGATACGCAAAGTACTTATCTATATTTTCCCCGGGAATGGAGGAAGTAGATTAGCATAATGAATCCAATAGTTTATTTAGTTAGGATTATAGTTAGTTTATAGAGAGAAACTAGCGGAAACGTTTAATCACGACTCGGAAAACCAGATTTCATTTGTTTTAAAATGATGGAAAAATAATATACTTAATTTTTTTAATGATTCCATCGCCCGCTTTAGGTTACCAAGCTCAAAATATTAATCATCCAAGGAGTATGCAACTTTTGCTCGTTCAGAAGACCACTATCCAATGTGAGAATGATTTTTAATAATATCAGAGCCCTACGATATGGATTTGTATGCTATTATTGATGCAGGAAATTGGGGATAAATACCGTAAAGCAGATCCCAAAATTTGGAAAGCCATTGCTCGATTCCTTTCGAAGAAATCTCGGTCGAACTACGAGTAGAGGAATGTCTCACACTTTTGCCGTAACCGGCGCTAAACGGGCAAAGACTAGAGAAACGTAGACTTTCGTACGGGCCCAGAGAAACGAAGGCTATGTGTGAAGTGAGAGTAAGTTGTGCCGTGCTGGTCCAAGGGAGAGAGAGGAGCGGCGCGAATTGGAGCGTAAAGCCTCCCGTCCTCTGTCTACATTCAATAATATCGAAGTACCTCGAGCATCTTGTATGACCAAGTTCGAATCCCTACCTCTTTGTCTGTGCTAACGAGGCAAAGCTATCATGTCGGGAAATCGATTTTACGCTTCATTTATCGGGTTATAGCAATTACTCAACGCGTGGAGGCCATGGCAGCCCACGTTGTGGCTTAGGTCAACACCACATCTTGATCTGAGCATTACGTCACTGGGGTGCAGTTGTTCAGGTCCCGAGCAAGTATGAACATTCAAGATCGAAGCTTTGATTATCTTTTCTATCGACATCAGTAAAAAAATTAAACGCTAACTTCGTTTGACAAGGTTTTAATTGGCTAAAATGAAGTTTTTGGTGCAGCAGACTCTTTATTAAGATAGTTCTCACAAAAAATAAAAAAAGTACATCGTTTTTATTGTAGGAAAGGTACTTGAGTAGTTTATGGATTTTTAGTGCTGTGACTCTTTTAACCTATCCCCTCATATGTTATTTTTCCACTCCTATTAGTCAAAGTTATTAAAAAGTATTAATATAGTATAAGGTACAATTACATACCATAAAAATTTAGTGTACTTTAGAGAGTAAATAAGTGGTTCTCAAATTATTTAAAGCAGTTTACGGTGTGAAGAAATATGGTCCTAGATAATCTTTAATTAATTACGTTTTAGTGTACAAACTGTATTTATTTCCATAATAGATTTCTGAATGCAATATAAAGTGGTTTCAGAGGAACAGTAACCGTTCTCGGTTTCCGGAAAGGCATAAGATACAAACATTTTAATATTAAGTTTAAATTTACAATGAGCCGTAAATACACCTTCTATCGATTCACCTTCACGATATATTAACAAAAAGCAACTTGCAGTAGAAAACGAGCAAAAAGCAAAAAAAAAAAAACTCGATAGTTGTTGAAATAACAATTGTTTTAGGAACCTTAAAAAAAGAAATAAACGATAATGAATTAAAAAGTACTTTAAGAAGAGAACTTTCAAGATTTGCAATACAGATTACCAAACTCTATAACTTGTGGAGACAAAAAAAATAATTAAATAAACGTGGAAAAATGTTTGATGTTGAGGAATGACATTCACATTATTATCAAAACACGTCGATTTCTAATCTAAGTAAGTTGGAAAGTGAAAGTTGTGTGTTGTGCTCATCGCACCAGATTTCTTCTCTCTGTGAGTGGTGAAGTCAGGGGATTAATGCAGAGTTCTGAAAAAACCTGCACTACGGATTCGAACTCACTCACTATCTTGGGGCAAGGTTAGTCTTCAATAACGCGTTAGCAGGCTCGGCCATATCGCCCGGTTGGTTGGTTGGTTGTTTTAGTATGAAGGCGTAAAACCTCTTGGTCATAAACGCCCTTGTTTATATTTATATTATTTTGTTTTAATTTATTGATTTTAATTTTTTAGTGATTTAGATTGGAAAGAGAGATAAATCTGATTTAGAAAAATTTAAAGATAAATTAATTAAAAAATAGGAAAAGGATAGATAATTTAAAAAAGACAGAAGGAGAGAGAAAAAAAAAAAAAAAAAATTCAAATGCTTTTAAGAAGTCCTTCCCTCGAGAGAAAAGAAATGGCCTTATTTAAGAACTTTTCTTCATTTCCCAATGCGGTATACCCTGGTCTTGTAGCCTTCTCTTGTAGTAAGACAAACATCGAAGATGTGAGCTACTGTCAATCTTTCATCACACTTAGGACATCTGGGCGGAGTTTCTTTTGTTATCAGGTCATATCGCCCGGTTACTATCAACAACTATTTTTAAGCTAAAAATAAATCATGTCCACCATAGCTCGACTATATCCATTTAATTATTTAGCATCTTTTACGACACGCCAGTAGAATTGGCTAATCATTTTAAAGAAATTATAAGAGAAAATTCTCATAACTGTGCAACCCTTCTTTCAGATATTGCTTCACGTTCCTATATTGCGTAAATTAAAAAAATATATATATTGCGTATTTTATATTCCTATGAGCCAAGAACCAAGGTCTCATGTTAAATCACGATGCTACGTATAAAATATTTCGGTTCACACAATGGAACAATATTAAGTTCATTGAACTCTCATATTATGCAAATATTACAAATACATAATGTTTAAATATTTACATGTTTAATTACTGAACTTAGCTTGGAATGTTGGATTGAATGACTTAAAACAATCATTTTAAAATTCTAACAAAACCACGTAAAAAGATTTTCAACTTATAATACCAAATACATAATTAATAAACGGTTTTTATTTTTCCTCTTTAAATTAAAAGTAACGGCTTAATCGCTGAAGGAACAGAACATAATTTAATGCCAATGTTAATAAAAGCAATTTAGAGTTGATTATTTGTCATTCAAACTATAATCTACAAGGGATGTAACTGTCGAATCTTATTATTAACAGAAGATATATATTAAGTGTGTAACTAACGTTATATAATGTATAAGTAATTTTCAAATATCGATTATATCGTATTCCGGTATTTCTTAGTTAATATTATTTAAAAAAATTTTTTTCTATAAACGGAACTTCGAAGTATACCTTAGCTTCAAGTTTAAGTATAAAAGTATAACATATATACAAAGGTGACAGAAAGGAAGGTATTTAAGTGACATATGCGACGATGGGAAGATTGAAGGTAAACATGAGGTAATGAGTGGCGGTCTATGATATGGGAAGATCCCTTCCCCCTACATTTTTAGAAAAAAGTAATTGAATATATTTACGCTTCTAACGTTTTACATATTTACTAGAACAGTCATTAGGTACAAGAATTAGATATTTTTTTTTTTTTTTTTTTAGATCAATTGGTGTGGTTTTTCGCTTAACGCGTATAAGCATAATATGTTTTATTAATTATTATAATTATTGTTTATTACTAAGAGTAAAATGAAATATAGAGGTGTTGGAAAAAGTGTATAATGTTTGCGTGGCTGGTGAAGAGGATCCGGCGGTCATTAATCTATTTTCTGATTCTACAAGTCTTCTTAATGGCCACTTAGCTACGCCATTTGTTTCATCCTTCATCATTTAGCCTTTATCGGTAAAGTAGTCTAAACAAAGATAATTGCTTAAGTGGCTATTACCATAGAGAAATACATATGCAAAAAAGCAAGTATAATATGAACAATAATAAATTAAGCCTCATATGAATTGTAATATTTTTTTTTAACCAACAGACCAAGCGAAATAACATAATCATTCTTAGACGCCAGTAATATCAACTTTAAAATTACTATAATACTATAATTTACGAATGTAGTAATGTGCGATTGGATCAGTTCGTTTTGTGACTCTAGTGTATTAACCATTGAGAAACTAATATAAATATTTTAATGTTAAAAAGGCTTATTTACAATAAATACTCAGATATCGATAATATAATAATCATTGTAACAATAAAACTCAACCATGGCAACACACATTTCGTTCTACAGGACGCCTTTCCTCCGATTCACGTTACAAAATAATGGGTACAGCTCATTGCTTAGAGCTCACTTTCGTCAGAAGAATAAACTGGGGCGTGAAACGACGTGTGAAACAGAAGAGCCTGGGCCTAACAGAAGACAAACCCTATTCTTAGGTAAATATATTAGTAGGAACATAAAATATTTCACGACAAAATCCACAGACTTTACAACAAACTTAAAAAGAATATGGCGACAACGAATGATTGGAACACCTGGATGATGGCTAAAAGGAACTGGCTAAGAGATTTTCATAAATAAAATCTTAGAGAACTTGAACAGGAAATGGTGCCGATGGATGCTGATCTCCCTCATGCCTATTATTGTACCTTATCTTTATACAAATAAAGCTGGGAAAAAGTTTATATCAACTTATAAAGCCAGAATCGATGAAATTTTAGGAATATTCATCAAGAAGAAAAAAAAATTAAGCCGAGAAAGTAGGGGAAGGAAGCAAAAGAAAAATGATATATGAGAACGGATATTAGTTAGAGAATATAAGGTAGGATATCCAAGGCCCAGTTCCAGAGATCAGTTACGACCCTCGGTTGAAAGCAGTATTTTGTATACAGCTTACGCCAAGCAAAAACCATGTTCTGCTGATGAATCAGCATTATAGGCGTAGACCAGCGGGTGCAAACTCCAATTTCAACATTGTTGGTAAGCAAACCGGTCAATTGACAGGAGCATTTCAGCAAATAACTATAGTGAATATCTGTTTTCCTTCTCTTATCTTAGCATTCTATTTCGATATCTATATTTTATTGTTTTTTCACAGTTACTGTTGAGTTCGTATTTATTTATATTGAAATCAAATTTTTACTGGCAAATTTACTATTAAAAATTTTAAAAAATAGTTCGAATGCGAATTAATTGAATAAAATATTATGTTATCACTTCATCTTAAAGCTGATATCTCATGTGATCAAGAGCATAGACAAATATGAAAATGTAACAATGTTTGATAAAAGCTGTAGATCTTTGCGTCTATAAAAATTTTAAGTTATCAATGCGTAACTGAACTTTTTCCTCAACATCTTATCAGAGGCAATAATGTACTTTATCAATAAAAATTACAGATAACTTACAAATTGCCCCAATTTTTTTTTTAAATAATAAAAGCTTATAGTACCTACGGCAACTTATAGAACGGCAAATAATCAAAATTTGGATCATTTTGCTTGTAAAAGAATTACATCATTTTAGTGACTAATGGAAAAATTGAGTTACAAGGTTTTCTTGAAATTTCTTTCGGTTTATATATTATTATAGCAAAAACTATTTTTTTTTTAAATGTATATATGTAACATCTAATCATTGTGATTCCGCCAACCACATCATGAAAGTGACTCAGTACAAAACTGGAAAACCCGTTTTGTAAATAAAGAAAGGATAAAATAATAATCTTAGGCACCATACTTCTAATAACATACCTAATAAAGAGGAATACTTGCTAGGAACAATATGTTTTATAATATTCAAGTTAAAAAACTTTTCTTATATAAATTTAATTATTTATCAATCTAATCATTAGTTCGTAAAATCAATATTAGTTAATTTATTTCTCAATCTTATGATTGAATTCATTTTATTCTCGTCATGTTTTTAAATAATATAAGATAGTAACAACCATATCACATTTCCACATTACACTGCTATTCATAGTTATATATTAGCTCGTACTGGTCTTATTATATTATTAAGTAATGTTGGACTTTGTCCTCTATAGTTTCTAAGTCAACCTCGCTAATAATCTGATCTATTATTTTTTCATAATTGTACTAATCATACTGTTATTTCTTTTTTGACTAATTATTATTTTACTCTTTATGATTGAAAATTTTTTATTTTGTTCAATATGTCGGCATAATATGTTCCCAATTTTTTTTTATATGTTTTGTAGTTAGGTAACTTATTTAATTATTTTTGATGATATGAATTGCTTCCGATAATTTTCAATTTTTTTTCTTGTTTGGTTCTCTAATATTTTGGGTTATTAAAATTAAATTTATGCTGCAATACAACACTATGTTCATTTTGTTTTAATCTCGTATTTAGACTTTTTTGATGACTCTCCTATACATATTTTTTCACAATCTGTACATTCAACTTTGTAAATAACATTTTGGTCTTCCCAACCAGCTATCTAATCCTTCATATTACAAATATATTAATCATTTTATTATCATTATATAACCATAACTTTATATATACTAGATCATATTCTTGTAAAGTCTTTTTTATATTATCTGTTGTATGCCCGGAATGTATGCCGTTCTCTAGCATTGCTTATACATATATACCCAATATCTTTTTTATTCAACATTTTATAATTATCATGATCATTATTAATTGTTTTTCTTTACTAATCAAATCTTTATTATTTTCATTACTATTATTAGTCACATCTTCATTAAAAAATTGCGAGATAAGTTTTTGTTTTTCATTATTCTTTTTACATTTGCTATTCGTTTATTGGATTTATTAATCATTTTATACTATATTTCTGTTTGTTTCTTATTAAATATTGTTTTTAATTTAATTTGTTTTTTTTTATTAAATATACTACAATTTATTAATTCATTTCATCGGATAAAAGTTTTCTTTTAGTATATTACATACATCCGTTTTTATAAAATTTTCATCTGTTAATTTTATGGTTATACATATAAAGTTTTTTTCGTATTAATTATCTGTATTTTAGTATGATTAGAGTAAAAATCTAGCATTTTGTGGTTTTCCAGGTACACTTCTATATTTAAGAATCTAATTTCATTGTCAATTCCTTTTTCTATAGTGAATTTTAGTCTACTAATATAATTATTAAATATTTCTAATATTTCATTATATTTGTTCTTCTTTCAATTAAGAATAAATCATCAATATACTTTTTAATTATCATAGCTCCATAAGGTTTTTTTTTAATTTGTGAGGAAATAAATTTGTTTAAATAAATCCCACTTATGTTATCAGATTAGTATTGATCCCATTCCCAGTCCCAATGATAGTTTGTAAAAATTATTGTTATATTTGAAATAATTAAACCTGGTACATAACTACAATTATTTTATACTCAACTTACCCGTTTTGGATTCCGCTTCGCATATACTGTAGCATAGGTGTGTTTTATTCCATAATACTTAAAATGTCAAATATTCATGGAAACAATCTTGCGGAGCATTTAAAGTCCTTTCGTTTGATTCATCATTAACGCAGACGAAGGTTTACTATGGTGACTTGGCAATGAGCACGATTTGTATAAAATAGGGTCGACCACAAACAAAACAAAGAAAAACGAGCGATATAAAAGCGACCTTTTACAAGGGCCGACTGAGTCATTAGTGAGTGACTGCTGTATCTTTAAGATCCTTTTATCTAAAGATAAAGTAGTATGGCGTCTTCATAAACTTACGGTTGGTTTCCTTTCTATCGTTCTTTCTTTATCTCGAAATCTATAGAATTATTCTTAAAGAAAAATCAAATTTCCAATAGTTTATAACAACATTAAATTATAACAATAAATTATCTGAGCCTTTCAGTTGATAAAATGACTGATTCCGATTTCAAAAATTTTCAGGAATAAAATGATTTTCTCATGGAAAAATTCGCACTTCTTTATTTTTTATGCATATATTAGTAAAATGTTATAGCTTAATATTTTTGCCATACTTTTAAAAAATAAAAAAGTAAGAATTTTCCCAAGAGAAATATTATTAAAAGAGCTTTCCTGAAAAATGTTTAAAATGGAGTTAGCTAGCTGTCAGCTGAAAGGATCGTACCTATAATAGATATATTGAATACTGTCCGTAAATTTAAATGTAAAAATATTTGATTTATCAAATGATAATTATAAAATTAATTTAGTGAAAAATTTATTATTGTTTCCAATATATGTTTTGGATTTTTTATTAATGTTTGGAGTCCTGTTTGAATATGAATAATAAGGTTTAAATCTTTGATTTTTCTGTTTATTAAATGTTGTCAATTTTAATGATGGTAAAATTACTTATTTGAGTTCATTTATTTATTTTTTACATACCTTGCAGAATAATAATTTGTAGAATAAAAGTTTTTAAAAAATATCTCATTTGTAAAAACAGAAAAACGGTGATTGTCATTTTTTATTTGAGACCAACCCAAGTTTGTCTTAAAATAGCCAATAGTAAAATTTCATACTTTAGGAAAGAAGTAGTTCGGAATTATTTGTACAGAAAATCAAAGGAACTTTAATAGTAAATAAAAACATTTTAACATGAGATTAGATTAATGGTGAATGATTATTTACTACAGTTTCATTGCAAAGAATTATATAATAAATGGTTATGGGGTTAAGAAAAACATGAAAAATTAATTAAAATTGTTTTTTAAAGTTACACAGACTTTCATCAACTTATATAGGTTGTATCTTTATTATGCTAGAAAGTGATTGAATATCTAATTGGTGAAGTCAATTACAGATAAATTAAGTTAATATGTATGTTATGTTATATATTCTATAATATATTATATTATTATCTGTATAGATTAAATAAATTATATAATTCCTAATATCAATAAAATAAAAAAGCGGGATGACCCAATGAGTGAGGCTTTTATTAACCCGGGTTTTATAATGAGGTTAAATTTTTACTATTAATCGGAGGAAAACCTGGCGGCTTAGATTGAGGGGTTGGAATTGGAGTTTGATTGGATTTAAGAATTTGCTAAAGTATTTATTGTTCCAGATGTTTTGGCTATCGAGGTGAAATTGCATTGATGGCATTTGGATGTCCTTACGTCCAAACCTAGAAGCCATTTATCATTAATTATCCACCTGATCGAGGAATTTTTTCGCTAGGATGAACAATTAAAGAAGACTGGACTGGACGAACGATAGACCTATTGACACCCTTGATCTAGTCAGAAGCTAGGCCATTATCTATACCTCGACAGGCTTTAATTGGCTTTCACAAAATGGATAAGGATCTTGGCGATTGTGACCACAATGAGAGGCGATGAAATGGATTTTATCACAAAGGATAGAGAAAGGAGAAGTCATGGGCCTTTCCACTTCTTTATCCTGCTCCGCCTTGCCAACTCCTATATCAGCGGCTCTCAAATCTTAAGTCAATGAAAGCTTACCTACATACCTACATATAAAACATAGAATTGGGATAATAATTAAAAAAACTTTAACATCCATGTATGTCCTTTTTTTTTTTTTTTACTGCCATTATTAATTCGCACCTTTCAAAGAATGCTGAATATCAGTAAGGCATGAGGCAGTAGAGGATCCAAAAAATTCTTGAGGGGGGGAGCACTTTTTTATTTTTAATTTTTATGTTTCCTGAAGTTCCTAATTTAAAATAGTAGTGCATAGTTACATTGTAAAGTTTTATTAAATGTTTAAATACAATCCGTTTTTAATTTAATGAGTTAAAAACAACTAAAAATAGCCCTTTTTATACAGAAATAGTGATAGTTAATTGGTGTCCCCATCTTTCAGGGGGGAGGGGGGCTCGCCCCCCGCGCCCCTCCCTTCGATCCGCCACTGGCATGAGGAGGGAAGGCACCCAGCAACACCACTGGCTTCATTAAATTGCCATGGTTGTTTATGAGATGAGACTTCTCATTCATCGTTTTTAAAGTATGTATGTTCTATTAACATATTTAAATATTTTCTATTTAGGTATATGTTAGTTGATCGTTATGAATTTAAAGTGACGTAAGGGACATCAGACGTCACTAAATAGCAACAGATGATCCTAAATTAGAAAACACCCGAGTTTTGTCTTTATTAAATTAGACGAGCATCCAAGGATGTGGACCTAATCTTCATTAGACTCCATCTCATTCCATTCTCTGAACTATTCAGCAATTTTATTTTATAGCAATTTATAATTCATTACTGTAAAAAACGTATATTTTTGGGTTAGATATTAATTGCATAATGTAGGAGGAATATAATTGTTTATATAAATTTTGATTCAGTAGAAAAAAAACCATGTTTAATTATAATGATGTATTATTTGATACAATGTCGGTTTTATCATCAGAGGAACGATCTGAGAGGGCTTGTATGATTAAGGAAAAAGTCATTCACAAAGAACCTTTATTTGTTTATTTTTTATTTGGATTAAATAACAAATCCCTTATTGTTACTATTAACAAGAAGTGGCTAAATATACAATATGAAAGGGTTCAAGAATCAAATAGAAGAGAAAAAAAGAATATAAGATTTCCCAAAGCAGAAATTTCATTCCCTTCAATATGGTATCGCTTAGAATTTAAAAAAGGATAATATTTAGCTTATAAAGTAGTATTGATACGATAGTATCAAGTACGATTGATAGTAGTACTGATACGAAATATTGAGGTAGAAAAAAATTATTATTATTGGTAATTATTGGTTTCCATGGCAACTGTCTTAAAAGCTAAACCAAAAATTAGAACAAGAATTAGAAACTACCTTCTTAATTTCGTTTTAAAATGGAGACAAAGAAAAATAATTAGAGAGAAGCCGAGAGGATTTTTGCGAGTAGCCCAAAATGTTTATTAAAATTCGTAAACTTAGCGAATAAAATTTACTGTTATCACTATTTTCTTATTTGCTGTTTTCAATAAATATTAACTGTCCCAACCGGAGAAAATCATTATTGTAACGATGTTTTTAGTAGAGAAATCATGCTCCACAGTACGAAGGACAGATTGAAAGTTCCTCAAGGCTGTCGGGCTAATGAACAGCTTATCAAAGAATTTTACGTAACGTCCTTCCCCGTTGTCATAACATCCTTGGAAAGGGAGTGGAAGGAAAGGTCCGAGCCCAGCGATGGGATGTGGAGGAGGGGCTGGCCAGGATGTGGAGTCCACCGAGCAGGTAAATATGATAACCGGAAGCGGATGGTACGGGAAGCAGGAGGCATTGTTACCGCTCGCCGGAAGCCACCGTGTTGTTTATTTGGGCTGCAAGGAGCTACAACAGGGTTTACAAACAAGGTTCAGGGGCAGCATGGCTTGCAGTTTCTGCCGAGGTCTGCTTCTGTTATTTATACGGCGCGCCGTCCAACTTCACTAATTAATCAACAGGGTCTTAGATTACACTGATTAATCACAATAGGGTTTAGATTAGGAGCAAAGTTCAAGTAAATTACCTAAAAATGAGTCTGAATTTCAATATTATAGTTAATATCATTTAAATTTAATAAAACGAACATCGCAAAACCAATTAACGATGGATGAGAAAAACGTGTTGAAACATTTAAAGGTACAAATATTTTATCGGTTATTAATGAAATTTATCAATGCTGGCCTGCTTTCCCCAAAAATGTCAGTTCGAATCCTGTCAAACCATATTGGAACGTAACGAAAATTGACTTCGGTTTTTCATATTCTGGAGTATTTTATTTTTAAAAAATGTGTTATATTATAAAGGTTCGTCAAATTAAGAAAAAAAGGCTAAAGAAATATTGACGTCACAAAAAACAAGACAAAAAAACGTTATATGAAAATAACTTCAATTATTAGAAAAAAATACAGTAACGTAGCTCAGCATATAGCTAAAAAATAGTAATTTTTTTTTCTGATTACCTTTTTTAAAATCCAGAGTCTTAGAATTGAATGACAAAACAGGGAATGAATTTAGAAAAAAAATCATAGCATCCCGATTGCCGATCATGTAAATAGAAAAAATGATATTCCTTCTGATGAAATACTTAGTTTTTTCCAATGAGGACACACTAACATCAGATTAGAATGATACGATAGCTTTGTAGGACGGAAGGTTGCGAAGTAACTACCCGCGAAAATGATAAAAAAAACTTGCGCAAAAATATTTCATGAAACGGAATAATTCCACAGTTGTTGTTTCGAAATTACTGCTAATCTAAAAGCTGAACTTCATAAAAATAAATGGATATCAAATGCCGTTTCCCCATCTTATTGAATGTCTTACTTATGTTTTAATAGATAATTTACCATCATAAGAAAACCCATTGGCCTTATTATTGAGTTTAATGGTGGTATTATATTTTTAGACTGTACTTTAGAAAAATGTTTTTATTCATTGTTAATATGTTTATCTGCATACGTATTTAGTTCCATTTATTTATTTACACTTAGGATGAGAAAAAGCAATAATGCCAAGGCCAACCTCCGGCTAACGGTTCTCTGAGTATTCTATATATTTTATGTAGTGTCATTAGTCTAATATTATATTATATTTGTTATTACTAGTGTGCATTTACTCGATAAAAAATATACATATAGTTTTATTATTGTAAATTTAATCCTTAAAAAAAATCATTCATATAATTACTAAATTAAAGCGCTAGTTAGTTAGAGTTTTCTAACCTACAGGAGTGTGGGGGAGGGGGGCGCTAATACAATAATTTGAAGGAGCAGTCCCTAAAATATTTGGAATGTGGGGCTGATAGGTATAAAGGAAAAAATACATACATCATACTTATTTATTGAAATAATAATAAAGACTTTATTAAATTCGTGTAGATAGAATTTATATTTATAATTTATATATTTATTACGTATTTTTTTTTCATTTGGGGGAACTGATCCTCATAATCTACTCCCCTTAGACGGCCCTTAGTTCGTAAGAAGTGGGTATAGGTAAGACCCAGTGATGCATCCAACGGTCGAAAATCCGAGATAAGATTATTTTAAGGCTTTCGGGGTTTCGGATGCTAAAAGAGGCGAAACGAAGAGGAGTAAGTAGATATCGACGGCACGAACTTGCAATAAAATACCGTTCATCCGTTACATTTTACCCCGTATGCCAGAAATGGTTAGGCAGGGGGGGAAAAAAAGATACCTGGGTATGTTCATCGGGAAATGTTGATGGCGGGAGGAGCTCTCGAGGAAAAGACACACATAGAAACCAAATTGGAAAGGACAAAATGGCTGACCTTTCGGGTCGTGACCGAAGATGACGTCGCGCCATTGCACAACCATATCACCCTCTCACTAGGGCTGAGCCTTTCAATCTGTTAAAATCCTTACCAGCCTCGAGGTCCACCAAGGAAGTGCCTAGAACCATCATATTGCTAAGAATAAATCAATGGAGTATAATCGAAATCTAATGTTTTTTATTCCCACATATTCTAATGCTCGGTTAAAAAAAAATTCAAATGTATAGGGGGTTGACCGTATGATTTTAATAAAGTAGTCAAAATGTGTAGAAATGAATATAGATAATTAGTCACAGGCATAGTTTGCCTACTTGGTCGAACCATCAATCATCAGGGACGAATGATGCTGGAAGGTGAGATCACGGTGTCTACTGTAGGGTTTAAAGGGACTCAACCTGCCAGTCAACCCTCATCCCTTCATTTCTCATAGCCCTGGTACAGCTGTAATTTGGCAGTAATAAATAATTTACAATTATTTTTACACTTTTGACAAATTTACAGACCATCTCCCTCTTGGCGAAAGACTCAATTTGTGAGTTGTAACCCTTTCGATCAAGATCTGGTAATCTCCAAGGGGAAGGGACGCGCCACTCGAGAATAAAAAAAAAATTATCAATCATTTTATTTAGGGAATCTTTTCCACGGTCGCGTATCTGGGTCTCATCACCATTCAGCCAACCGTGGGTCCCATCCAAGCCATGTCAACCTCCTCTCTCAATGATCCTACCCGCCAGGTTCACCACATTGCAACGATGTAACCGAGGGCTGGACATATTTCCAAATATTAGGATCCTATAGATCCAGTAACAAGGTTTTATATAAATATACAAGGTACTACTAATTTATATTTTGTGAACAAAAAAGATCACTTCTACCTGCACGGAGTTCATTCGATTATTATCAGAATCACAAAGCAATACTCTATTACCCGCTTAGGTCCGACACCATTATTAAACTCAAACTATAGGATTTCTATAACGGAAGAAACTATATGATCAAAAGAAATATGCCAGAACTAAATTCCAATGACCCTAACATCTCAAAGGTTTTTCAAATCTTAAATTTAACAATCTTGTACAACTGTTCAGAAAATTCAGTATTACTTGAGAGCATTTAATTTTACCCATCCAGGTACATACACTTACATGCAGGTTGATAATTAATGTAATAAAATCATATATTTGTTAAGTTTGAATGAAAAAGCTTTCATTAAACGAAGCTTTGGTAACAGACAAATAATGAAATAGACGAGAGGTCACATTATGGATCCATAATGAAATGAATAGATAGGTAATAAGTTAAACGATTTAGAGAAGCAATACGACGTACAATGATTTTACTATGAAACGATAAAAGGTTTTTCTTTAGTTTTTTTTTTATCTTTTAAAATTCTTCATTAAAAAAAGAATAAAAAATAAAACAAACAAAGCCAAAAAAATAAGCCCTTTACGCTAACGCCCGATGAGGTTACTAACCGCGTTAGGGTCCAGCACAAAGCTGAACCACATTGATTTATCGACAAGTCGAGTAATTTTTTATCCCTTCCCCTTTTCTTACCAGTAACGTAATTAGGAGTCGTCACTTCAGCAGAGACGAGTGTTATGGCGAGTTGGTCACAAAGGATTCATTACTTCGCGCGAAAACGATACGCGAATAACAAGGGCCTGAAGGAGGAGGTGAAAACGAGCGAAAGGGGAGCGAACATCATGGTCACCGATCCAGAAGGTATACACTACCTGCATCACCGCTTAGCAATGCCGTATGAAAACTATTTCTTAGTTTTAGTTATCGGTTATTAAAGCCAACTATAAATAAATCAAAGGGAGCGGCGCATATTAACGATAAGGCTCTGAACTGCTGTGCGAAAGGTTTGAGTTACAATCTGGGTTCAAAAAGATGTTCTATTCCACCACAGATCGTTCCTGGAGCCGAGAGACCTTTCTGGGGCACACTCAGTCTTTAAAATGTGGGTGGTCTTCATTGAAAAACTAAAATCAAGGGGGGGAACCCTTGAGCGTGATCAAGGTCGAATCGCCACCTTTCACTCAACTGCCCCAAAAACAATACTTTCTAGCACAGAAAACCACCCAACACCCTTTGTGGACACAGTTTTATTTTTTATTACTTTCACTTACCCCTATATGAATATAAATATGTACAAAGTATTGCGATCGTGAAAAATTTCGACTTCAGGTTTTCAACGGAAATACACGATTCCAAATAAGCAAATCCCGCGAAATGGTCTATAGGTATGTCTTTATATGTGAAAAATTCGTCAAAATTAAGTAAAATATGGAAGGGGACTTTTTGTTTTCCTATAAAGTACCTTCTTTTTTGTTTATATGGAGAAATTAACTATCTCTCGATATGCTTATTAATAAGAAATGGCTAACTATGGAATATAAAAAAATCTAGCAAACATACTGGAGAAAAAAAGAAAAATATTCCGACAACTCATATAAACAGCTTATGCGCAGTAAGCCTTTAATGACTGACCATTCTTTATAACTGTAGGCATTTTCGTGGGAAACAGTTGAACCAGTGTTATGAAACATACATATTTAATGGAAATTATTTTTTTCCAGGGTAACTAAATGAAGTTTTCAGCAACTAAATAGAGAATTATAAAATCAGACGCGATGGAGTATTAAGCTTGCATTGCCAAATTATCACAAGAAAACACTTATATTTTACAATATAAATTCTTAGTGTACTTTAGAGAGCAAATAAAAAAAAAAAAAAGTAAATAAATGTGGAAAAATGTGTGAATTCGAAGAATGGCGTTTACATATTTATCAAAACACGTCAATTTCTAATAAATAATTAGATATCTTGCATCGCACCAGATTTTTTTTTTTTTATAGTATCATTAAAATATAATTATATTGATAAAGGATCGATTATTTTCATTCACATGGTGTATATATGAAAAAGTGTAATTAAAACACTGACTCGACACAAAGTGGTTTCATTGTAAACTTAGTTCTTTACTAAACTATTTTAAAGGAAACTAATAGAACTTGAGTGCAAACATCATTATTAGTTCAACACCCCTCTGCTTTAAATGGAGGTGTGCAAAATATATAGAAAGAAACCAAATATTTAAAAGCAAAGGATAAGGAGACTCGGATTATCGAAGGCTTCAGAGAAACTACGTGTAACCATATTCGACATAGTAAAGAAGTAGAAAGTGAAAATTACTGAATCGAAAGTAAAGAAAACATGTTTCCAAATTGCCCCCCTATCCTCTAATAAAGTATGGACGGAGGCGTTTCTAAAATATCATTGCGGCCGCGGTCCATGCCGTGGGCTATATTCGGGATAATGAACGTGTATTTTTAATGCTGGAATTATCCGGCCCAATTCTTTTGTTCCTTATTGTCAATGTTTACTATGTAATTACCAAAAGCTGGCCAGGAGGAACACGAAGAGGGGATGAAGGCCTGAGGAAACGACCTCCAGGGCAGCCTACATAGTACACCTTCGTACCGCTACCAGGTTTCCCACTTTTCCTTTTCAAGAACTATGAATGTGCTTCAAGATTCGATATACACATTCTGCAAAACTCCTCGCCCCCCCCTCAACATTCAAGAAGGGACTGTTTGAATTTCCTTGAATTTCTCGGGGTTCCTATATCATCATCCTCTCAATTCTTAGTAATGCCATTGAATGACGAATAATTGAATAACTACACAGCCATGAACTTTCATCTTTTTCAATGCTTTAGGAAAACTCTTTTAAATATATTCTCATATTCTTGATGTATTACTCATCACAGGCAGTCATTGCACCAAGGTTGTTCTTATCATTCATTAAATAAATATCTGTACCACGGAGGTAAGCAACGCCATGTCATTTTTTTTTTATTGAAATAAATTTAACGATATGGATTTAAATAGCATGATAAGTAGTTTGTTAAATTTGTTTATTCATTACTTTTAAGACACGTTAATGAACGTTTTTCATATTTTTATTGGTAATAGTTAAATAAATAAGTATTTATCATGATTCATAGAAGAAAATTTAATTCAATAAAAAATGTACATGGTGTAGTTTATCTCCGGGATACAGATATTTTAAAAAATTAACACTAAACCTACCAGAGCGGTCAAATGACCGCTTTTGAGACTTTAATCTAAATTGTTAAATTCCAGGTTTTTATTTTTCTTGAACTTACTGCACGACTTTTTCTATAATGTATAGATATAATATATAGCTGTTTAATTTTTATGTACATAAATATATATTTAATTTAACAATATATATTTCTCTTCTTCTTTCGTTTTTCCTGATAATCACATGTAATCTACCGTTGTCTACCCTGGGCGGTCTTTTGACCATTAGAATATATATAAAATTTTATGAAGTTATCTGCATTGAAATCTCAAACATAACACAAAAACAGTAGTTTTCCAAGAAAATGTCATCCGATTGTGTTCTAGGAAAACGCCATGTGTAGGGACATACGATACCAACAAAGTATTGATACCAATATTCATTTGAGTACTTTGATCAAATATTCGATACCACCAAAGTATCGACCGAAAGGAAAGTATCGATACTTATGTATCGATACTCATATAAAGTACTAACAATATTATAAATAAAAATATATTTAATAAAAAAATATATATAAAATATAGCACTAGCTACATTATACCATTAATTAAATTTCGGGTTTTTATAAGTTGTTAATTATAAGATTGGTTTTATGGTACTTAATGTCAAATGAAATTGTATTTACTTACTACATTTATATTTTAATAAATACTCGGGGATGATTGATAGTCAGGAATTTTAGCCATAAAACATTTTCTTTATTTAACCGTTTCGATCCAAAATGGGGGTCTTCATCAGCGGTAAAACGAAACAAATATATGAGTATAAAATTTTACACTGTTAACTTCATGACTATCAGTCATTTCCGAGAATCTTATAAAAAAACAGTCGACTCAGAACCGATATCGGTACTGATTCAAGTATTTTACATTAGAATATATTCAAGTAATTTATATTTGTCGCCTCGCAATCAAACTGAACTTAACGATATATTGGTTCCGATACGCATTACAAAAAAGTTATGAAAAAAATACGCAAATGTTCTGAATTAAAAAGAAAATAAGTTTTTCATATTATCTTGTCAGACTGCTTTGATTTATTCGTAATAATGAAACAATGGTATCCCATTACAGTCTCAATAATATATATTTTCAATATATATTTTTTAACATTTCTTAAATTTGGTGGACGTTTCGGACTGTCGTGTCCATACTCATCACCTGCATAATGTACAATTGATTTCAATTTTTTCTTATACAGTATATGAACAATAAAAGTTTTTTTGAAAATAAGTTTTTTCCACCACTGAATTTTAATTTCCTAACATTCAATCTTACTTTTCAATAAGTTGAGGCCTTATGTAGGAGTTTCGAAAGTTTGAGATGTATAAGTATGGTTTCGTTTTGGCGCTTAGTGGCAGTTCTGGTTACTAGTTCTGAACAGTGGCACCTGCGCCGTTCAGTAAGGGGCCCTTCAGAGTAAGGCCCGATCCTCTAAAAAGGACCCTTTTGGGGGTGTACTTATCTCGGAAGAGGCCACGCCCAAGAGTCACTCTTCAGAACTTGTACCAAACTGGGTACTAGTTCTGATTACAACTCTTACCGTAAACTGATGTCTTATATCCTAATCCGACAGTTCCTACATCTTCTGACTTTGATGAAAATACTTTTCGCCACTTAATATCCTTTCTTAATATTCCTATCCTGGTATCGATACTGACTTTCAGTATCGATACCAGTACTCATACTTGAATCCTTGGTATCGATACCAAAATACCCGGTATCGAAATGAAAGTATCGATACTTATATCGATACTTATCTGTATCTTATCGATACATGATAAGTATCGATACTACTCATATCGATCGGTATCGTACGTCCCTAGCCATGTGCTTACAGTTTGTTTTATGGTGGGTACAGAGCGACTGCTGGTAACTCACGAGGTGAGGCAAAATGGCGTTCATTCAAATTAGATTACTGGCTCTGTACGCGGCATTATAAATATTTGCGACGTGATATTGCTACGTGATAGTGCTATTTGTAACAGTACGGGATGAAAATAATAAAAACGTTTGATAAAATAAAAAAAAAACACTGTATTCAGATAAAAATAACAAAACGAATAATGGAAATAAAGAAACTTCTGTTGAAAAAATAAATAAACCACTGGAAAATATAATATATGCAGTTTTTTTAGCAAGTCACAGTATCCCACAAACGTAATCAACACACACTCTGAGAGAGTTTATATGTCTGGTTAACCGCAGTGTAGCCAGGTATAAATACGTTTATATAATTTGTGGCAACACTGACAAAGGCAGGTATATATTAGAAGTAGGTGCTGCTACAATTACAATCAACTGGAAAAGACTATAATGTTTATTTCAAAAGCGGTCATTTACCGCCATCGGTAGAAATAGGTATATATAATATGTCGGTAGGTTTAGTGTTAAACAACTATATCGCACTTCGGCAAGAAGATGGTTACAACTCACAATATGTCAATTTTGAGTTATGCATACGGTTGGAATAAGAATGACAAAACCTACAATTCCAGAAAATAGTCGCAATAGTATTAATAGTTACGTTTGCTTGAGGTACAATTCACCATATTCTTTTATGGAGGGGATGGCCGTTTTAATGCAGGAAGAAGAGTACTTTTGAATTAATGGTTGGTACCAGTGATACTAACTGTCCCAGTGATAGACTGTTTCTGATCAAAAACTATTTTCCCTAGCCCCTGTTACTAAGTACATAGTAAAATTATGAATGGAGTTGAAACTTCACATATGATTATCCATAAAAACAATTGTAATGTAATAGTGAGTTGTAACCATCTTCATGCCGACGAGCGATATTACTGACAATGATAACTAAATTCTTGAAAATGTAAATAACAAATTCATTCCTCAAGAGAAGCGCGCGCACAGCTCCAGGATCCCTGATTTCGACAAAACCACTTTTGATGCCTCGAAAATGTGTGCCCGTACCATGCACCCTAGGAACCGAAAACAAAATTTTTTAATGGAAATATTTTTCAAGTATTTCAGTCTGCATTTACTATGGCCGAACGTTTTTCCAATGCCTCAAACTCCCCAAAACATGGTAATTGGTTACTGTTTGGTGGGCTTCATTTGGGCTTATTCAATGCAGCTTCTTAATCTTGGCGAAACAATCAATACCTAAATGTATTGTTCACCAATTGATACAAAAAAAAAAGAAATTGGAAACGATCAATTCAATGTTCGGTCCTATGCCTCACGTGTGACCTCATAAAAATTGAAATAGGTTTTGATACCCTCTTTCATCCATCCTACTCTCCACACCTCTCCCCAACCGACTAGCTTTTTTTTAGCACCTTGACCAGGTTTTAAGAGATAAACAATTTCATAATCCAAATTTAAAATTCAAAATCAAAACACGTTTTTAGAATTTGTAAATGCAAAAGAATAGACATTTTATTCACAGGGCATGGACAATTTATAAACTCGGCAGAAATTTATTGAGGGTAATGGAAAGTATTTTCATTAACAAGAACTCTTACGGATTTTATTTTTCGTCTAAATAAACCTGCTTTATAAATTTCCCAATATTTTTTAGACCTCTTACTTATAAACATATGCGCTGAGTAAATGATATTCGGAATTCTTCCCTTATATATTTTCATACCACTAATCGGTTGCCACCATTAGTTTTTCAAAAGAGATCATAAAGACGGAGCAGATAAGGTTGATTATCGATCGGTCACAAAACATGGTAATGAAACATTACTTTTCCAAGCCAACTGGTGAGGAACATGTGTTACTTACTTAGGCTCTAGCTTCGTGGGAATTAATGATGAGCGAGTGAGATAGCAACAGTATACCCTCTTATTTATATAGAGATGTTGAGAATTCTTTCACAACTTTATAATAGACGTTATGTTAGAACATACCTAGTATCACAAGGTCCCCTGAATCTATGGTAGTATTTTATAATTGTTTTTATAGAAGTGTATAGCAATGACTTCTGTTTTTGATATCTACAGCATTGCAATGAAAATCGTATTGGAACTTCCATTTAAAAGAATGTAATTTTTTTTCTCAAAAGTTATTAAAGGGCAATATAGGGCTCCAGTAGAAACCTTAAAGTCCAAAAAAAAAAAAAAAAAAAAAAAAAAAAAAAAAAAAAAAAAAAAAAAAAAAAAAAAAAAAAATTATTAAATATTAATATTATAGTTTAAAATAAAAAAATGTTAAATATACATACACACACATCATATATATATATATATATATTTATTTATTTATTTATCCACACATATCTGTAAATAAGATACCATTGAATGTATAAGGGTGCCCATGCTTTCATCAATTTCGTTCCGGTAGAGATACTGCTGTAAACAGCTGGTTTTTCTCATGCCGGCACAACAGTACCAGACACCGAAAGTAATATTAGAAGAAAACTACATTAGGACTGATAATAAATATTCAAATAAAAGGATTGAGGCCAATTACTGAGAAATATGACAATTTTCTTAATATATTTTTTTAAAAATTAATTAAAGAAAAAAAAGTCAGTAGACCTTAAATTATAATTATCAAGAAAGGTAGATACAATAATCAATTGGATAGTTACCGTGTTAACCTTTCAATTATGAGCCCATAGAAGAGAAACGAGTTAAAAGTTCCTTTCAGTACAGTTGCCCCTTTCCCTAACTGTTAATATGGGCATTCTATCACTTAAGCGTAATCTTAACAGGCTTTAATGGGATAATCATGTCTCTCAAAGGAACTCAAGTAGGGCCATCGCAGCTTACTAGCGTACTTTCAACTTAAGTATTTCCCCTGGGGTATTTACTAGATTCGAGGTTTCGGTTAATTTTAAAGTGGGCGTTGCCCCTGGTGACAGCCGTGACCTCATGTTAAGGTGTTTGATTTCCGAGTGACGGAGGTCATTCAACAACTCGGGATTGATTCCCCGCTCTTCTTCAACCCAGTTAAAAAAAAAACTGAACCACCAGAAGGGGGAGAGAAAAAAAGGTTAGTTTTGGAGAGTGAATTACCACGAAAATCATTTTAGTATGAAAAATTAGTGCGGTGAAGCTATCTGGAGGCCCGAATTGAGGAGGAATCCCCGAGTTTAAACCGTAAACCAAAAAATAACAGTAAATAAAAAATCGATCTAAAAAAGTAGTAACATTTTAATTCTCAAACATCCAATTGATTCAATGTTTTTTTTTGTTTTTTTAAACATTATTTATTGGTTGGCTCCTGGTCTTTATGTAACTTCAGAATATGGTCTGTCTATTATATATAGTCTATTAGTCAGAAATATAGTCTATTAGTCAACAGCTGATCCAGAAATAGTCGGAGTTTTCAGAATTAGGATCACAAACTATATAGGTTGGTTTAGAGCCAACGTAACTGACTAAATCCCCTAGTTTTGATTAAATACGGAATGCCGGTACTGCTTCCATCATAAACACTAAACATGAGAATCATAGCATTCGTACAAGTAATGAAAAAAAAAAAAAAAGAGTTGTACACAGAATTGAAAATGCTAATCAATGGAAACATTTGGTTCCGTGATAATCTTTTGACTGTCAGTCTGTCTGTAATTGGGTTTAAGAGGATAATAAGATGAATCATTAACGATATCAGTGCATGGCATACAAGGAACAAAGGAGTGTAGAAGACCTAAATATGTTTTTCTTGTTATTTTAACTTCTATTCAACGAAATCAAACTGAATAAAGTAAATAGAACAGAATATGAAGCCTGAAACTGAGACTGAAAAAAAATCTAATAAATGACTACCACGAAATTTAAATGACACGGGTTAGACAGTTAAAAAAATTAAATAAGAACATCTCCTATCGTTCACCCGATTTTGATGACATTTTTTAATGAAAGGAGATCTCTTTTTCTTTCACATCCAGAAAAATTAATGTATGATGAATAAAATATGGCTTAATAAAGATCAACTGTATCAAATTCCTCTATAACTAGCTTAAATGCCCCAAATATTTATTTTTAATAGGTATTTAGGCTGTAATAAACATTAAAAATGCACTATTCTCAAAATTTCATATATTCAGGATACAGAAAAACAAAAATATCGAAAATGGTATTAGACAAACAAATCAAGCCACATAATTTTTGATTAATCTATTGATATCATAGCAAGGTTTCCCATGAATAGCATAATATGGAACTTTATAGATATACATAAACAATTTTTAATGTTTTATTTTTGAAGAAAATTAATAAATAAAATATTTAAAATTATTGAAAAATTTAAAGCTTTGGTTACTCAAAATTTTACATATATAATAAGTCAGTTAAAAAAGGCCAGTTATCGGCTAAAGCTAATAAATTTATCCTAGCTTTTGACTCCCACTCGCTACCCTACAAAATGGCGCCATATTGCTATGAGTAGTAACATAGCGATAATTATACCTTTTTCCTTCTATTTAAACGCTGTCAGCTTCAGACTTCTAATGAATAGCTCAAGTTATTTGCTCAGGTAATGTCTACGCGACGATTAAAGTATCGCAGCCTATAAAAGGAAGCAGCTTCACATCGACAAGAACGAGTTGATCCTTTCCTTCATCCTCTTATCACGCCGAGATATTAATCTTGTTGAGAGATATTTTAGCGGGCAGTGACCCACCAGGAGACTTAGCAATACTTGTATACACTTTGAACAACTTTACAGACTTAAAACATCAAGTCTTTACATATCTTAACTATTCATAATTGGATTAGTTTTGTAGAAAGGGCGTCATTGCACAAAATCAAACTTTCGGAAATCCTAAAAAAACCTTCCAGAACTTATGCTTTTTTAACCGTAATGATATGGGTGATTCTCGAACTATGGGCAACTTCTTGTCACTCCATATTCAAAGCAAACCCGGCATTGTGGCATCTTTTTTTAGATCTAAACATTTTCTGTCAGCAGATATCTGACTGATGAAATGAAAATTATAACATATTTCTATGTTCTTCTGATCGAATCTGATGATTTTTTATCTTATTCGTCATTGTCGTGGGCTGTCACCCGACGATCAGTACAAGTAACGATTTTTCTTACATAATATATATTTTGGTTTATAGTACTCATTAATACCCTGATTGTAATATAACGGAAGAGGAATTACAATAACACGATTTTCAACCATTTGGTGTAAATGATAAACCAATAAAAAATCTTAAAAATTGTCACTGGGATATGACGCCATTAGCGTGGACGGATGAATTATCGAATCGCACACCAACCAAGAGGGAATTAAGTGACCCAAAGAGAGAATTTCAATAATGTCAATACTGCCGAGTAAGATTTCACCTCTTTTTATTACCTTCTGCACTATTTCGGCCCATGCCGGGGTGTTCCTTCATCGAAAATGGAAGTTTATGTTTATTACCCTCATTCACGTGGTCCGAATTTTTCGTTGTTGTTTATGAATTTACGGCTTAAAAATATTTTATTCTTTTTCCCCTTAACTCGCTCTACTAAATTATGACATTCGTTCTTTCGTACATCATAAAGTTTTCAAAAGAAAAATTTGTAAATGTAATTTTTCCATTCTCGTGGAGCTTTTCCCGCCTCATTCTCGTGGATATTTCCTGTCGTGGCCAATTATTTGGCCATGACAATGACTATTGTAAAGCAACATAATGAAAGGATATAAAACAGCTTTTAAATAATGAGCATTTCTGCATCATACCAGGAGGGGAAGAAAATAAAAATTTAACTGACAGGATGTAAAATATTTACAATAATGCGTCTCTTCGACTAAAACAAACAAAGCTATTCTAGTTTTTGCTGATTTAAACCTTTCAATGTACTAGTGATTAAAAAAAGAAGGATACATTTTTGTGTATTAGTCACGAAAATATGAATCAGTTAATGAAATAATTAAACTATTTGGATTCATCAAAGAGTCGGATACTTATTTCAGTTTTAAATAATTATGTTGTTTTTCAGTTTTGAACGAGCATGACAACATGGATTAAAGAGGACAAGGCACTTGCAAAATGTTTATATTAAAAAAATTAATTTCTACCAAAGGAAAACAAAATTCTCAATCTGATCATTTCTATTCCTCGAGGTGCTAAAAGGTGTATTGTGGAAAAGATTTTTCCTTTTCTCTACAATCACCAATTAAATTCAAAACTTCACTAATATTCTTTCACCATTAGATAGAGAATTTCATTCTCCTTCCAGCAAAATAAATGAATTAGATGAATCGGGGTCAGATGTTTGCTCAAGTTATTTTTCGATGCCTTTTTTATTTCTGGAAGAAATATGATTTTATGTTTCAGAATTTTTTTCTATTAATAAAAAATTATTATGGCAATTCTTATGGTATCATCCGATTCTGCATTAAATGTGGAATACTAAACAATAAATGGAATTAAGACAGTTTTACAATTAGTCATTGACGTACGTAACTGAAATCATTGCCGTGGCAATGAATTTTTAAATTAAATTATCTGAATTTCAAGCAATGATCATGAACTGCTATTATGCTAGATTTCCTGTGGATGGGTCCAAATACATGAACATTTTTTTTTTTTTTTTTTTTAACGACACTGAAAAATTTCGAAAATATAATGTAAAACTTCCCCGAAGTTTGAGAATCACCCATATACGTTTCTTTTTACATAAACTTGAACAGAGTATAGCAGAGATGTAATTTCAACAGATATGAAATGGTCCATGTTCAACAATCACTCGAAGAAAAAAAAATTATTCATGTAGTTCAGCATAACTAAATACTGTATAGAGATCCTTTTTTTTTTTTTTTTAATCTAAGAAAAATAAAAATCTATCAGACTGTTCTTAGAGGGCAGAATGCTGCGGAAGGAGAGGCAGGGAGAGGGCATGGGGGCGGCAGAATGGTAGCGTGGCAAACCGATCTTCGAAGCCGGAGGGGGCAACCACCTCGCGGCTAGTCTCTGTTGTCAACCTTCCTTCTCGCCTTTCCTATAGATACAAAACTTGTTTTCATCAAAGTTATCGATAATGAATAACTTTCGGAATCCATGTTTATTAATTAAAAATATGACGAGAAAGGAAGTATTCGTTGTAATAGCTTCCAGAGATCATGAACCCAAAATTATCATCGATTCTCAAACATTTAAAATGTTCCAGTAGTACGTCATATTATTCCTAGCCTCGGAAATATTTTTAAGAATGGAAATAAAAGTCTTCCGAGTCTTTCTAAGTATAACTTCTTTACAACGTTTTTTAGGAAATAGGTTTTACTAAAGACACTTCCAGAGAAGAGGAGTTACAGGTGTATTCTTTAAAATAAAATATTTACGAAATAATAAGGTATAACCCCTTCTTAAAAATTGTTGCCCTTGTTAAAGCGGGCTGCATACTCGATTTTAATTCTGACCCATTCCATAAACTAATTTCTACTGAAAATCCATATCGGCGAGAATAATGGGAACCATACTCAAATCTGGGACAAAACTACTAAACCGCAGATGTTTTGAGCAGCGGTTTATTAAAATTTTCATACTTATGTAATATCTTCTACTTCCCTTCCACATTTAAATAAATGAATGCATGCAAGAAAAAGGCATGTACTAATTTCCTTGCAGTTTTAAATATGAGCAATATTGTTGTAATGAAGGTGTAAGAAACGAGTAGACATGCGAAATCAGTCGTCTCCTGTGATATTGTAATCAATGAAGATTATATAATTCGTCCAAAATGTCGCTGGTTCGGAATAAGACTAGTCTAATTAAAATGAAATGCGATTTTGAGTTTTTTTACGAACCATCTTTAAAAATCTTATTATTAAATTTCTAAATTGCCTCCGTGCAAGACAGCGATAGAGATGAAACATTTTAATAATAGGATAAAGCAGGTAACGGATATCAAAAGAGGGTAAAGAAAGAACTTAAATCGGCTCTTCTGATTTTTTTTTAGTTAAACCAGTATTGTTATGAACAGTATTGTCTGTTCAGGGGTCGTTACAAGGGTGATCATTCCTCCCATCGAAATTTAAAAAAAAATAAAATAAATAAATAAAAAATTAGCATAATAAATGTATGCATATAATTATCACTAAGTTTCTATTAGAGTTGTGCATATATATATATATATATATATATATATATATATATATATATGGATTTAATAAAGTATCTATTTGACTACTTATACCACTACTCCCCCCCCCCCCCGAGATCTATTTCTGGAACCGCTCTTGTGTCTGTTATATCTAGTTGCAATTAACTTCATGGGGAAATATCAGGTTTATCCTAGTAAGGTTAAGTTGTAGCCAAATTAGAAATATTTGAAATAAACCGATAAAATAGCTTTAAAAATGGGAATTTCAACAGCGACAGCTGAGGGGCAAATAATATGGAGAGGTCTCTAATTCAAGTTCATAATAATATCTTTGTGGTAAAATAGTAGTAGTGTTTGAACTAAATATTTTATTAAACACTCCTTGGATTATTTTCGGTAAAAGAAAAAAATGAATAAATTAGAAAAAACAGAATATCCTTCCAAATTAGAATCGATTAAAAAAATCTTTTTAATTACTAACAATGTAAATAATAATAAATTATGCTAAAATGTAAAAAAAAAGATGTTATGGGATAAATATATTTTATAAATAAGAAAAGAAGAATATTTTTCTTATGATTGACCAACGAAAGACGGGGTAACCCACACAGTAAGACATATGGTCTCCAAACGTTCCACATGCTTCCAAACGTTTAAAGTATATCATATGGCTAATATGAATAATAAACATGGGAGATCACTTGGCGAAGGCTGGCCAAGACAAAGCCCGTTTGAACACAAGGGACCAGTGATTGCATGTATACATAAGGACTTCAGAGACGAGACGGACTAGAGGCAGGTCAGAGCATTAAGCGGAGTGCGGGATCCATCCACTATACTCTTCCGCGGACTCTACTTGTTTCTGTAATGTTCATCTACCGCAATTCTTGTTAGATTATGTTTACATCAATTAGCATCCAGTCCCAAAAAGTATATACATATTTTTTTGAGGGGCGGTGGGTATTGGTCAGGGAAAAAATTATAACAGCATACATATTATATTTATAAAAATAATGGGAAGTTTATAAAATTCATGTACACAAATATTTCTATAATAGAAAATTAGAAAAGTAAATTTATTCCACTAATGAATTTTTTTTCTCGAAATTTCGGTGGGGGATCTATTCCTAATAACCCCCCTCTCTTGCCACACCTGGTTGGAATCTACGAATATTTCGTTAGATAAACGTATTTAGTTGAGATAGGAATTCCGTCTAGGGAGTGATAATGAGATCTTGGCCTAGTTAACAAGGAAAAGCCGCTCTTGGAAAGTATTACCGAAAATAATTGACCAAAACTACAATAGCCTGCAGCTTTACAATAGTATTCAGTTTTTTATTCGTTTCGAAGATTACCTCCCCCTTTGAAGGAAAACTAACGGAAAGAAAACAAAAAATCCTGACGGTAATGTATGTACTCAAATTTTCCGAGTTTGAGTTTCATTTTTTTTTCCCCGGTCAAAAGAAAAAAAGAAAAAACTTTTCATTCGTTTCAACTTTAATCATGCCAAACATAAAGAAAAATGACAAAACTGGAAAAACCTTTGAACTAAGTGAATACTTACTTGACAACAAGCTAACCATAACATGAGATACTCGGGGCGGTCACACACTGTCAAGAAGTTATAGGAGAATCTATTTCCCACCAATCCTCATTTAATTCAGTTCAGTCGATTCAGAAAGATAAAGTTCCAGAGCTTTCTTGGAGATTTCTAAGCAGTTATATACATATGATGGCCAGTGATTGAAGTATTCAAATATTAAGGCGGCATGGCCAATACAGTCACCACTTCACGTAGTATGACTTGAGACTTTAAGTTCACTCATAGGGAAAAAAATTTCCTACTTACAAAATACATATATTTTTTCTTTAGTCAGATTTAACGTATTTAATAATTGAAACCGATCCTTAGAGGAAAATTCAATCAACAATTATAAGGTTCTACGTAAAAAAGAAAATCTAATGAACTTTAGGACAAAATAAAAATGTAAACATTGATTTATTCACAGTCAACTTCCAGTTTTCACTACTATTTTAAAGACATTTATATGCATTTTTTAAGGGTTTCCTAGCACATTTATGCAGCTTAGCTAACATTAGCATCAATCAGAAGAGAAATCTAATTTTATCTGTTCAGGCGAATGTAGCTGATCTGCGAATGACAAAAAAAAGGTTCAAGAACGTTGGTCGGAAGAGAATTCAAAGAATAAATTAACATCGAATATGAGTGAAACTTGAACTAGATTTCCCAATTAGCAATTGTGGGAGGTTCCTTATTTCGAATCACGAAAATTCTAAAGCAGCACCAAACTTTTCTCCATAATGACATCCTTCCATAACAAAGAGGTTGGTACATATTCGAAACTTAAAAAGAGTTAATAATGTAACCCATGCTAATACTCAAGTTGTGAGTAAAATGCTGCTCCAGAAAGTACTCTTCAACTTTCACTCGGAGTAGTTAAATCACGGACGAGCTTTCAACTCGGACCATTAAAGTTTGTGAAGTGAAAAGTTTTCGATCGATATCTATTTTGCACTGGAAGAAAGATCCAAGGGTTAAATCAAACGAATAAAAAACTGATCGGAGAGTAAATGCAGCTAGTTGCATGACCCTTGACATTCTGAACTCAAACGATCCGGGAAAATGTGACTTCTATTAAAAGAAACGGTACTAGTGTGCGGTTTATTTCCACTGCCACTATGCTTAAAACATATAAATTAAGGATTACTTCTTCTTGAAACTTACAAAAATATTTATTCGTATATTTTGAAAACGTTGAAACACATGAAATTTATAAGAATTTAACGCGTGTAATATTTTTCTGGCTAATACCGATCACTAATAGTATGGCTTTAAGAAAGAATTACTATACATATAAGTTAATATTAAAGTTAGGCTATGTGATAGATTAAATACGTAGATGCCAAAAATGAAAAATATACTTGGATATACAAGAATAATTGCTTGCAACATTGCAAGAGGTTATAGGGATTATATTATACACCCAATAAAATTAGAAAAATTAACTTGGCTTGGCGAAATAGAAACCGATTCTATCTAATTAAGAAAATTTGGTTGGTTTGTTTTTAAATGAGGTTGCTCATACATTGCTTTAATATCATTTCATTATATTATGATATATAAATAAATATCATTATTTCTATTGTAAAATTGAATTAAACGTCTTTTAGACCTGCAAGCTTAATTGAGCAGCCTGATTCGTAAAGTTGTTTTTGTAGGGAAAATAAACACACTTGACCTGTCAAAACCGGTCGGTCTTCAAACTACTAATGTCTATATAAATTATATAAAGGTACCAACTTTTTTTTTTTTTTTTTTTTATGACCTTTATGCGATTCTATGTAAATAACATCATCAACATAAAATAATATTACATATAGTATTTTTACATCAGTCCGATTAGCATTAGTGGCAAAAAGTGATGTTAATTAAATAAACAAACAAAATATAATTATAATAAACGCTAATACAATTGACTTATATTTAGTTTAAGCACATAATATTAAAAAATATTATAATTTAAACGCGTTAGAAGTACACTCACGATTATTCATACACCGAATAACACCTTTCATTCGGTCACTTCAACTTATGATAGTTTAAAGGTTTATTAAAATAATAGTGAATAAAAATATGTCCGATAGCCCAACCCCCAAAATCTTAGCCAATATTTAAACTCACGAATAGACCCTCTGACCATCCAGTTTGGAACTCAGTTCTAATATTAAGAACCGCGTTTTTTTTTTGTTTTTTTTTCCACGACTGGGTATTAATTCCCCATCCTCTCTGACCCGGGAAAAGACCCGTATAGGCTCGTAAGGGGAGGGAAAAAAATAAATAAAAAATTCACTTATATAAAAAAATTATAAGAAATCGTGAAAGTAATAAAATATATTGCATTTTTATTTTGCTTGTTACCTCATCCATCAACAAAGTTCCTCTAACGCCGTAAAAGAAGGACCACTTAAAATATACTTAAAGAATAAATAAAAAAATGGAAATTTAAAAGATCCTTAGTTCCTCACGTATATGGCAAAGAATGCTTAAGTATTCAGTAATGCTTGTTCAATGCGTTGTGTCACATTGTCCCATAAATTGAGGGTTAAATAATGAATTAAAAGCTAATAGGAATAATTTAGAGGCTGACTGATTTAGGGGAGTGAGGGAGACGGATATTAGCATCGAAATGGAGAGGACGGCATTGGCTGAGCAGCTGTGGACTAGACGTGGGCCGCCAAGGCCTCCCCGATCTAACGGTGGGCCTGCACCGCAAGCACTGTACTCCATCACCTCCCACGGCCTCACCTAGCCGATCACCTGTCCTCCCCATCAGCTGTTTATCCTTCAGCATCCCCGAGCGTTTTCATAGGAGTTAGGCAAGGTTTCGGTTATATTCAAAACGAATACCTAAAGTGAAAAGTAAGGAGTCTCGATAGAGTTCATTAATTCATATTCAATTATATGATTTAACGAGTATTATCCCTGGACACGCCGAAAGCGATATGACCTGGCGCGATCCTCCAATCTAAAACTTTGCCCATATAATATTGCACATATAGGCAACGAGAAAATATAGATGCAATTAGTTTTCGGGTAGAGACAGACGGAACAATGACTCCTGATGTTTATGACTATCCATTTTTTTCTCATTTACTACTTAAATACTGCTGCTTTTCGACAAAACGATAGACCGTTGGAAACGCGCCAACGAGTTCTATAAGTAATAAGCAGCGAAAAATTTTAGATACAATTACTTTCCAATTCCGTAGAGGCGGGATAATGACATCAGAATTCGAAAGGCTATCGAGTTTTTTTCTCGTTTTGCTACTTAAATAGAGCAGATTTTTGACAAAGTGATAGACCGTTCGAAACGTTTCAATGGGCTTTAGAAGTAGAAAGCAACGAAAACATTTAGATACATATAATCTCCAAGTACACTCGAGCGGGAGAAAAACACCCGATATTGTATTGTATGACCATCCATTTTTTTTTGTTCAATACTTAAATTCAGCCATTTTTTTAAAACAACGATAGACCCTCAGAAACGTATCAACTTGCTCTAAAAGATGAAAGCAATGAAAAAAATTCGATACAATTACCTTCTAAGTAGCTACGGGCGGGACAATGAATGACACGGGTTGTATGCCGCTCCCGCCGCAGCACCTATGTTGTTATCCTGACGGTTCCACAGTCACTGAAAACAATTGGCGGCAAAAACAGTTGTTACCCGAGATGTAATCCTACTTTTAGCCAGTCATCTGTAAGGGTTAAAACTGCCAAAACACGAAAATACTACGTAAGCAGGGAAAAACCCAAACTCCGGGGACAAGTCTTTTACCTCCTATGCGTACTATTCTATCATTCTTAAAAATAACGCATACCTCACATTCTAATCTTGAGATGTTTTGAACAGGACCACAGTTGTAAAAAATTCAAAAAGCGTCAATGGTCAATTTGTAGACGAACGTAAAGTTTGGAAACTGGAGTTGTGACATGACGGGGGAAGGAGATTTCCACTGGTCATATCAAAATTCAACCTTTAATTTTTAATGTTATATGAGTAAAACACTACGTAGTCGACAGGGCAAGTCACAGATTCTAATTAGAGGTTGTTTTAATGAACAAAAATGGTGAGGGGGGCTTCAGAATCTATCGGGGACAGCGATTTGCCCTTTCTGGGAAAATGACCCTACTAAGGCTAATCGGACGATGCTACAGTGGGAGTCCTAAATTTTGCCTATCCAGGTATAATTAATTAGTATAAATACCTCCATTTAACTTCCTATCCGAGGGACGGCATAGCTAAGGTTTTTTACTCCCTTTAAAAAATCCTAGGACCTCCGCGGGGCGCGAACCCGCCACCTTTAGTATTGTAGGTTGCCATGCTAACCACTACACTGCAGGTGACCCCTAACTGTTTTTGCTTGACCCAATATATTGCACAATCTTCCAATGTGATCTACAGACGCTCAATATTATTATACATATAACGTCTGTTATTGAGCAATATACTGATCGTCTATGGACCGCTTTAGGGATCTCTTGGCATATTCAATAAAGAAGTTATATGAAGACATCATAAAATATCTAAGAAGAATAACATATTATGTTATGTTTGTTAAATGCAACTCTATTAGCAGAAGAAAATCGATTCTCATCTATGTCTTAAAGTTCAATTCAAAGTTAAATTGTCAAGGAAACCCGAAATTTTTTTCAAATAAGTATTTTATTTTATTTTTTTATCGCTTTAAGTTATTAAAAAGTTTGTCTTGAATGCTTTTCAACTACGGTTTTCTACTGAAGTGCCTGAACTAATTACATTTTTCTGTTCTATTACAAATCGTTCGTCTTTCTTATGTATATCCATATTTTTATTTTTCTAATTGGTTTATTCTTTAGCTACTTCTGTATGAATTGATCCATCGATCACTAATACTAAATGCCCTTAAGTGTGGCCAATTATATTATTTCTTTTCAATAAAAGTTAAAAAACACAAACAGTTTATTTTTGTAAATGTAAATCATATTTACAATCCTAAATAATCTTATTACAAACCCTACTCATTTTCGCATTTTTTTAACGTGTGCGTTCTGCTAAATGTCGTTCACGTAAACGTTTAAATGAGGACTAACGTTTAATACTATCATGATTATTACAGTTGTACTCAGTACATGAAAGCCAGGGAAATCTCGCCTTTTTGTTAAGATCTAGTTCTCATAAGTTTCCAATTCGTTAAGATGGAAAACTATATATAGGTAAGTGACTTTTAATAGGTCACAACATATGCTAAACCTAAGAAGAACCTCCCGTAACTTCTTTAGTGTTGAAACGAAATTGGAGGAGGGTTGTGGTTTTTGTTAAAGAATAGTTTTCTAAAATCATTCTTTTTTTGTATTACCATCTGTCTCATAGCTGCTTTTTAGCATATTTGACAGGCCACGATTCAAACAGACAATTTTTTTTTTTTTTTTTTATATAATTATAGTTTAATAATCATTAAATAATGAAATAAAAACTTAATTTAGGAGAAAAAAAAAGAGAAAAAAATTGTAAGAGAACCATGATAAATTCGTATGACGTCATTCACTCTCTTTAATCAATTCCTTTAATTGATTAATTAAGTCCCAATGACATGACGACATTGTGCCAATGTTATAGATTGGTAGGTGATGAAAAAAAGAATAACAAGGTCTCAGTTCAGCAGTATTCATAATCTTATTCTTGTATATATATAGTATACAAACATATAAGATATATTACTTAACAACAGTTACAGCGTTGTGAGCAACGGTTCCTGGAACTGTGAGATATTACTCAATCACTGCCATATCATTAAGAGGAACTGTTCCGAATCATTGCCACTGAGAAAGTAATCAGATGTTTTAAAAGTCACTCCGATAATGCTAAGGTTGCCAAGATACATTTCAACAACCTCGACATTTTTATTTGATCTAGAAGCAGTAAGGTTAATATATATATATATATATATATATATATATATATATATTTTTTTTTTTTTCATAAATAAAATATTGTAATAGATGGGTACTATGCGTAATTTAAACTCAGGGACTGATTCTAAACACAATTTATGACAAAAAGATATTTAAAAATACATTTTTTAAATCCTATCAATAAAAAAAATATTAAAAAAAACCTAAACCCTAAAATAATTATGTTAGAATTAATTAGGCCCCTTTTCGAGTTTTTACACAAGGCCTTTTTAAGAACTTGCAAAAGTGAAATTTTAGTGGATTTTTGACTTAATTTCACGATTCAGTTGTCATAGTTTATTTAAATATTTAATCGTTCCTTTATACCAGACCTCATTGATTGATCTATAAATTTAGCAGTTGATACGACGTATAAGGTTGTGGCAAAGAAATTGCATGTGTTTTGCGATTATTCGGGGAGATTTTAAGATTAATGTGAATTTTAAGTTTAAGTATAAATAAAAAATTATATATTTAAGCTCAGCTCATAAACAGTAAAAGACTAAAAAAAAAAAAAGTTAAAAAACTTGCCTGTGATAGCTGAAGCGGTACCTACATACTATCTGCTATACCTGTGGGTGGCAGATCCAGCCTTAAAGATCTACATAATGCTCTCAACGTTTTTATGTTTTATAATTTTAAGTCATTTAGAAGACTGGTTATGGTCACAAATTTATTGAACAATATTGGGTAATACAATCATGAACAAAAGAAACCCATTAGGTAATAAATAATACTGGCAATGAGTTATATATATATATATATATATATATATATATATATATATATATATATATATATATATATATATATATATATGTGTAATAATATATATATAGGTATATGTATCCTTCGAATTACTATTTTTAGTATAAGCTTCTAATATAAATTTATAACGACGAATATAAACATAAAGAGGAGGGATACAAAAGTGATTGTTGTTTTTCTAGCGGATTTGGTTAAGAGGGTCCTATACATCATAACCTTTCTTCCTTAATCACTCAAAGCCTTTTCAATAATGAATAGCTTAAATTTACTTTTTATAACTATAAATGATTAATAAACATCAGAAAAATCTTTCCTTTTACCGAACTACGTTCATAAATACCTAAAATTAATTACGAAAACCAAATTAAGACGGAAGGCGGGTGAAAAGAAAATATGTAAATTTAAGTAACAACATAGTTATGACAATATGGAACATGCACAATCTGCCAACCCCATCTCGAACCTAAACAAGTGCTCCTCCCCTATAATCCCTTTCCAAACTGGACTATCTCGCTGTTATATATCGAGATAACAGGTATTATGTGTGGAATCAAAGCAATTCCAAACTCAGATCCTCAGAGATAAATTTCATCTTTTCTAAATTCAAAAGAGGTTTCTGGATCCAAATGCAAGCTGGTTTCTATTACTCGATCTGTAAATGGATATAACTAAAAAAATAAATAAACAACTAAGTTGGAGCAATTACCAGGATAACTTTTTTTTCTTTAATAAAAATAATTGAAAAATTTATATATATATATATATATATATATATATATATATATATATTTATTCTTTTATATTTAACCAAAAGGCTTAACGAATATATTGATATTAAAAAAAAACTATTCGGAATCACACAGTATTCACCTATATTCTAAATAAATTAATTTCCAATAGAAGAGTTCCAGGTTAATCGAAATGATTGAAGCCATTTGTTAATAAACAATAAAATCAAGCAAGAACGTTCATAGTAACTAAAACATTTATGAATGATCCCAGGCATATTTTTAGGTTTATTGTACCTTAAATACAACGTATGTTAAGTACTATTTTATTTAGCTAGGATGTTCGTACAGAGACACACGGTCAAATTTCATAATTATTCTTTGTTGACTTTATCAATACTACTAATATATTAGTTTTATCTTATTGATATTCTGTTTATTTTAAATAAAATAATATTGTTTTTCATTGGTTTCCTTACTGGTTTTATCTTTTTTTTATATATATTTTGCACTGATGAAGACTTTACACTAGGGTCGAAACGTTATACATAACATCTTATTTTATACACAAACTTATGTTATGTAAGTATATGTAAAAACAAAATTATTTTTACAGAGAAACGTTAAATTGGGATCGATTCCATGTTGTTGATTAAGTGGGCATGTACTTGTACTAGGTACCTTTTAATTTGTCGTGAATCAACAGATCTTTTTAACATCATGCTTTCTATTTGGCGATTAAGTATTTAAAAGGCAATATTATAGATAAAGATCTCAGGTAATACGAGCTACGACCTTTTTTTCATTCAGTATCAGGAACAAAAATGAAGTAGCAGAAAAACAAAACAAAAAAAAAACTAACAAAGGAGAGGAACAAGACCAGATGGGGAATAAGTATTAACATATTTCCCACGATAGTCGGAGGAAATGAGGAGGTTTGAACGAAGCAGGTAGAAAACTAGGAAAGAGATGCTATTATTGAACTGGGAACACGACCCTCTACGTCGACGGGTAGGACCTACGACCAGCCAGTCACTTGAGGACTCACACACAATATGTAGCTTTTTTAAATTATTACTTTTATTGACAAAAAAAATAACAGAAGTAACACATATGTATAGAGAGACAGAGAGAGAGAAATATTAAAAAGTTTGTTCAAACAAGGCTCAGTAGCGGATCCAGAAATGTGATGAGGGGGTGGAGGCGCACTTTTTTTTTTGTTTTATTTCCAGGAGTCATGAAGGACCTAATTTAAAATATGAGTATATAGCAACGTTAACAATTACAGTTAAATGTTTTAATACGATCTATGTTCTACTCAAGGGCATAAAATATTATTAGTATTCAAAAACGCTCTTTATATTGAAATAACATAATTTCTTTGTGTACTTACCTCTCGGGGGGGGGGGGGGGCAATACATAGTATATGTCCCGTCAATACATAGTTGGAAACATGGGGAATCGCACCTTAGTTGTAGTCTTATGAATCGGCAGCTTGAGAGATTCATTTAAAACAGCAAATCACCCCTTATTAAATTTTCATTTACTTCTTCGGGGTAACGAATTGTCGAAGCAATTTTAGTCCAAAAAAAAAAAAAATCATATCCAACTGTGCATATATACATTTCTTTTTCTCAAAAATAAAACTCGATAGAGGAACTGCGTGAAAAAATGTCCATTTTTTTATTTGAGTTGATCACATGAAGATGGGGCAGTTGGCCTCGGAAAGTCTTGCCAAATGCTAAAATTATTATAATTTTTAACCGACTTCGAACGAAAGAGGAGGCTACTCAATTCGATACGTATGTGCCTTTTTTTTGTTTTTGTTTTTCTATGTATGTCCACCGATTACTCCGAGATGGATGGACCAATTGGAACGAAACCTTTTGCATCTTGTAGAGTATTTTCCCAAGTTGGTCCCATTAAAACCTTTTTTGGGTTCTTAATTTATTTAAGAAGTTATCGGGGAAAAACATGAAAATAAATATTTAATTATCGCTAAAAATTTTTACTTATTGGAAAAACATGGCATATATAACATAAGGTATGCTCCAACAAGGTAGTAAACTCATTGGTAACTAACAAATCTAAATATTGTTTTAATGCTAACTAACCAATCAAATTTAGAATCAAAAGTATGGGGTGAGAACATGAGCAGTCTATAGTTATCGACGTGTTTTAAGTGCTTGTTAGAATCAAGGTATACATAATCTAAACTAATTTTTCAACAAAGATATTTAATATCCGCAAAATATAATATCGCTGTCGCTTTCTGTAACGATATTAGTATATATATTAGATAGATATATATATCCACCGATAACAGTAAACCTTCTTAATTTAGATCTAGTACGGTTGGACACCATAAACATAAGACCACGAAAATCGTGGAATTCCAAGAAAGACTGAGTATTGATAACCTTTTAAAAGCAGAATTTAAGACTTCTTCAAGTTCCACAAGGTTCGTTTAAATTTAAAATCGTAGCCATTATTGTTTTAAATTAGATTTTGATTTCCGACTTTCACTCGCTATGCACGTTAAAAAGGAATACAATAATTCCTGGAAAAGCTTATTTTCAGTTGATTTGGGGGCCTTAAGATTCAGGCACCTCTGTCTTCTTCCGGAATCACTCGGTCATATTAATATACAATGTAATCATGAAATCTTGTGCCGATTCTTCATGGAGCGACACCTCTGTTATGTTTTCCGGATTACTACTATACGTTTCTAATTTTGTTTCTGCAACTAGAATAAATTAGAAAGGCTGTCAGTGCCAAATCATTTATTTTGAGAAGACGAAAATCTGCTATTTAAGCTCAAATAGGCTTGAAAAAATATAAGGGGCATATCCAGTTATGAAATAATTTACGTTCTGCTAAATAATTTCAATATTAGTTTGTTCCATCACCAATTTCATCTATGATGGCTAATTGTCTAATTTTTTTTTACGTTGCTAGCTGGTGGCACACAGGCTTTGCTATTGTCTAGATAGGAGAGTCCAGATATAAAAATCTTTAAGATAGGCACTTATTAGGAATCATTTCCATCATTCATTTTCCAGTTGATTTTTCGATTTTTTACACTTTTCCACTTGCCTGAATTGTGAGTTGTAATTGTTTGCTGTGTATTAACTGAAATGTAGTAGTAGTAGTTGTAAAATAAAGCGTTATCAAAGAGCCAGGCTGTCTTAGGACAATTTCCATTGATTTTGAGGTTTCGATCGATCTTTATTAAATCGAAAGAAATTTAAATATTCGGTTTTCTAATGGTTGCCGAAATTTTCAAAAGCGAAACCGTCATATTTCAGTGTTTGCGGTTCGTGAGAGCCTAAGAGTGTTGTTAAGAGCCTACGTCCAATAATAAATGAATGAATTTTATTGAAATAGACAGTGAAAATGAGCTTGCATGTTTTTAGGGTTTTTTTGGGTTCCAGGTAGTCATCCCTCAGGGAGCGAAAGAACTAACACAAATATTCTGTATTGTATTTCCCAATTAATGAAAATTTTACTATGACACTTTCCCCTTACAGACATTACATTGTTTAACAAAGAAATTAAAATTTCAATGTTTGCTGATGTTCATCCATCAATAAAAACTGCAAAATAAAACTTGATATTTCCCAGAAACAACCTCTTTGTATGAAAGTCCCCCCAGCAAAAATTTGGCAGCCATGAAAATGCTTAATACCATAAATGCTACCCCACTAGAATTGAAGAAATTTATTTTCTGAATAATTTTTTATTACGAAGGATATTATTATTCTTAATACTTCGCTATTAAATTAAGTCAAAAAAATCACCTAAAGGAATTAGGAACATAATTGACCCAACATTGATCTTATTAAAAAAAATTCCAATTATAATTGTAGAAGGTAGGGTGTTGAAAGTTGTATTATACAGGCACCGTTTTTCAACTTTTCTGTGTGTACTCATAAAATTGAAAAGGTGACTGTTTAAATAATTATGTATAGTAAAAAGGCCCGGGAAAGACGAACGTGGTAGAGCGTAAAAAACTTACCCAACTTACGGTTTTCTACATTTGTTATCTTCTCCAACTAAAAAGTATGAAATAAAAAACATTTTATAAAAAAATTAAACCGACTTCGAAACCTAGGAACCAGTAAAAATAAATGAACTGAAAAGTTTGAAATAATTACCTTCTGATTTTTATGAATACACAGCAAAATTGAAAATGGTATAAAAAGCGCAGAAATGCAATAAGACGAATAATTTTATTTTTATTTGTACAAATACACACTAATTGTTATTAAAAATTGTGAAATTAAAATATTAAATACTATGTTCAATATTATTCGTCTTATTGCATTTCTCCGCTTTTTACACCATTTTCAATTTTGCTGTGTATTCTTAAAAATCAGAAGGTAATTATTTCAAACTTTTCAGTGCATTTATTTTTACTGGTTCCTAGGTTTCGAAGTCGGTTTAATTTTTTGGTTTAAAGAACATAGGAATATATTTCAATTATATCCTACATAATTGCTGCGTGCAACACTTTACAAAGCTCAGAAAATTGAATTGTCAACATTCAATAGTATGAGATACTTATACATGTGTGAGTGTGTGTATATATATATATATATATATGTATATATATATATATATATTTCATACTTAAATAAAAAGATTCAATTGTAGGAAATTTAAGAACCTCATTTATTCATTTAACAGATATGATTTCTGTTATTTCATTAACGAGTTAGTGAAGTATTTTATCTAGTTTAAAATATTGAAAACGTTGCGTGTTCTCATTCTATTTTCTTTCTTTTCTTTCGACAAGGAAACAGCCAGGAATATCTTGCATCGATTAAAACTACTCTTCAAGGTTCGAAAAATAGCCTTAGAAAGCGATTGTGTGGAATAGTATAAAACACATTTTTTTCGAAGAAAGTGAGGATAAGTAGGTATAGAACAGAAGCAGCGATCTACAAATAATACTAAATAGATATTCATTGCCAACAATGTTTCGAACCACGACATACATAGCTCTTCAACTCATCTAAAAGAGCAAGACAAGAAAATGTGTACAAATGTTGTAACAAAATTGAAATAAAAGGTTGATGACAGTTATGAACAATGGATACAGTAATATGATGTAAATAAGGACACTATAATGAAGTCAGTAATTATTAATACAGATTGAGTTATATCAGATAATTATGTAGACATGGAGATATAGAATTAAAGTTAATATTACTAATAACAAACGCAGTATAACAAAACGAAGTAATAAATATTAATTATAAGGTATTCGATGGCAAAATATAATTACTTATTATTTTGACCTCCACTACTCGAATATCTTTTCCTCAATTATATACACTCCGTCAACTATTAAACGTTTAAGATGACAATATATAGATACAAAATCAAGAGCTGGCCTTGTTTAATGGAGTTGAACAATACATATTTCCCAGAAGATTCCAGATCTATTAATATCTACATTTCAACTCTTCTTCTTTCAGGAGAGGGATGAGTAGTAGCTGGGATGAAAGTAAACAAATAAAGGAAGCCTGGACCGCAGACAGGGCTGCTGTATAAAAAAGGAACACGTTGAGAAGAGCAGCTGACGCAACGCCAGAGCAGAACGTGGCCACTCGGTGTCACTAACCCAAGGATCAGCTACTCACTCAATACTCAGGCTTGAAGTTAGTTACAGCGCCTTCATGGAATATCGAAGCTGAACGGTGATGTGATCCGACACATGACAAGCGCGAGGGCCGCTGAGATCTATCTATCTATCTGCTAAGCCTCACGTGGTACCACATGAAACGGGATCTCTTGAATCATATCAGGGTAATCAGTGCAGTAAATCATTCGTCGATACAAAGAATCATAATTTATGCCGTTTAACGCTTGTTTTGGAGGGGGTCTTTTGACGCTTCTTCTTGGTCTCTGGCTAGGTTAATGGGTAACATGTTGTTTTTATTAGTTAAGAATTTAGTTCTATATTACAGGAAATAACCTATTATTCCAAAGTGATTAAGTATGAATTTAATCCAACTTTATAGTTGGAAGTAAAGGCAATAAGAATTATAAAGAAATACACTTTTTCTTTATGATCAAATGTGAAGTATCAACTGCATTCTCAATGTTACTATATATCTCCAAACAGCGACAAGGGAAAATAGTCTATGATCACAAATAGTCTACCATGGGGGCAGTTAGTACCACTGGTACTTAACCGTAACTCAAACAGGACAGGATAAACAGAGGTTTACGAATTAGCCTAGTCCAAGGATCTGAGGTAGAAAAGACCCAAAATAGTTCGCAAACCTTTTTTATCATATATATTTTCTTTACGTAATGGTCACTACTTACACTATACGAGACGCACTACACATAATAAGTGTACCGTAAAACGAGGTGACATTGTGACTAATGGGGTGACTTTGTGACAAGCCTATTTTTCTACAATTTTTTAATTTCCCTCCTTAAAAAGAATAAGGTTAGGCAATTCAGTGTACTTGTCAGTTGGTCAGTAATGTGCTGCAGCCTACTGGCCACATATAACTTCTTTCATTCCATTTACCATGGTGCTTTATTTCATATATGTTTCATTGTTTTCATTTAGTTGAAACTTTGAAATAAAGCACCATGATAAATGGAATGAAAGAAGTTATATGTGGCCAGTAGGTTGCAGCACATTATTGACCAACTGACATGTACTCTGAATTGCCTAACCTGATTCTTTTTAAGGAGGGAAATTCAAAAACTGTAGAAAAATAGGCTTGTCACCAAGTCACCCCATTAGTCACAATGTCACCTCGTTTTAAGGTACACAAAATGAAACGTAAACTTAAGTTTTATAAGGTTTATAACAGGAATTCAAGAGTTCATTAGGTAGCATTATAACATTAATTTCTCATTACATCATTAAGCTAACTTAGATAACCCTTAAAAGTAAGGGTAGTCTCGATCTCAAACAAAAATAATCCAGGGGTTTGTGTTTATCACATTTGCTAAGTCCTTGCACATCTCTTCAATGAACCCTTTTCTAAGTAATTTAAAGTTTCGCTATTATTATTATTCGTGGTTTTTGTGCTCGTAAATACGAGGTTAACTTCGATAGTAATTATAAAAATTATATCCACTTCCATCGAACTTTTTCGATATTCCGTGTTTCATGCAAGGCAGACGTTACGGTAAAGAGGTTGGCAATCCTAGATTTTCAGTTTTAAATTAAACAATTCATTTTTCAATTTAAAAAATAGCAAATATTCCCAATTTTCGTTAAAAAAAAAGACTGAAATAGAAATAGGTTTATATGGACATTACAGAAGATAGCGTTGTTTAGTATCACTATTTGTTTTAGTCCTGGACTAACATATAAATAACGATTGCAGTATTAATTTTCATTATAGAAAATTATATGCATTTGTCGTCAAATATAAAAAAATTGGGGTATTGCTTCTCAGTATATCTTGATTCGTAACGATAGTTAATCGACAGTTTAAAAACATACAAACAAGATATATAATTAAATATTGTTCATGAAAAATTACCGAAAAAGTTTAGAAATATCTATAGCATTAAAGATTAGAGTCTTACAAAATGCTTCACTCGACCGAAAGATCACAAAGCCCTCTCGACAGCGCCTTTGTTGAGTGTAGAGAGCATGGTATTAAAATTTCTCTTTGAAATAAGTTTTCTGCGGTTTTAGCCTGCGAGGAGGTGAAAGGTCTGCATTTAACCTAGATTTTAGGAGTCATCATAAAGTAAAATTTTAAATTTTCGCTCAAGGTTCATAGTGAGCACCCACTTAGTAGCGAATAATTTCTGATTTGGATCGATTTTCATTCGTGAAATATGTTTTTGGATTCTCTGATTCCTATATTCACTTTTAAAACTAGAATCAACGCAAGAGCAACTAAACGAAGATCATCAAGTTAACGTAGCGTGAATTGATTCCCTAAAGAGAATTTCATGCTTTTCATTTTAATTGTAACTGTTATTTCTTCAGCTTCCTGCAAATGACTAACAAAGGTAAATGATTTACTTCCTACGATATAATCGCACAAGGCTCACTTTTTTAATGTTTCCTAGATTTCTTCTTCTTCATTATGCGAAGATAAATAAATAAATATTAAAGTTTTTCTATAGTGTCTATAATGTTTTAGTGAGATAAATTGGCAAAACATAGACCCATTGTGTGAAATGAATGTAGCTCACCAGCCAACAAGTAGCATCCAGTGGTAATGACATCAGTCACCGAACCAAATGTTGAGCGATGAGGAGGGAGTACTCCCTCCTTGTGTGGGAACTCCCGTTTGCTGTTGAAACTTGTTTAAGTATACTAAATGATTCTTCAGAGGTAAAACTTGGATTCTATTTATTGTATTAAAAAGCTGAGTCCAGCATGCGAAAAAAATGCAAATTTCCAAGAAACAATATTCATATTATCTAAACCTTGAATCAAGGCGGATTGGATTTATAGAGCATAGGATTCATTTTTAGCCAATTATTTATGTTCCGAAATATTTGAATATTCGGATAGTTTTATAATTTTTTCACTAAAATCTTAACTAAGATTGGAAAACTTGAAAATATTTTTTCTTCTAAAAACTGATATTTATAAATAATGAGAGACACTTAGAATGATATTGCAACGAATGCTGGCAATATCATCAATCAAAATTGTGTATATGTATACATAAATTAATAAATGTTTCAATCAATTGGAAAAGGTTGAGAAGGGGGCCCCACCCCAGATTTGATATTTTCTCCTCAAAAAACGACACATTTCACTAATTACAGAATATAATCAATAAAACAAAAAAAGGAATGAGTAAGATCGAAAAAATAATATAGAGGAAGCAGTGAATATCGTTTTTGTCGCATCTCTCCTATTCTGTGGGGTCAATGACTGTACATGCGTCGTCTCATTCAATAACTAGGGAAGTAATTATGTTCTGTGGCTACAGTAAATGGCTTGTAGTTTTTTATTATTTTTTTTCATCCTTTATGTTAATCGCATCTTTTTAAAAAAGAATTTGTTGTAATTTTAAACCGCATTGGATATAATAATACTCGAGTTTTTGGAGTGCATTACAAATTATAACTTCCCATTCAACAATTTCTGGGCAGACAGTCAACAAATGAAGGATCAATTATTACTGCTTTACTTCGTTGAACTCAACTGTAGAAAAATAGAAGAATAAGTATGCCAAATTGGATTCCTCCTCAGTGTCCCTCATTCTAATTCAACTGCTTACAACCAGGTTAAGATATTTTTAAGGCAGCAGATTATCAAATTATACCCAATAAAGTCTATATTGGTAATATAAATGTTTCTGTTTGATTTTTTGCCTTACATTCTCAGCTTCCTTAATTAAATCATAAGTTCATCAGGATTCGGTGCAGGTTTTGAAGAAGAAAAAAATTCGTTATTGCATTAATTGAGAATTCTAGAAGACCAAGTTTTCAATTATGGCTCAAACATTCGGATAACAAGGTTAAAAATGCACGATTTCAACAGAAAAGGATAATTCGCATTAGTTCAGCAGTATAGGGAAATAATGTGAACATATTGTTCCTCAGCTGAAATATGGCAGGAGTTAATAGACGAAATTACTATTCAAGCTTTATATGACTAAAATAAAAAAAAATTTGTCTAATGTACGATTTTGTTTTTGGTGTTGATGTATATTACGTTTCATTACTATTTAAAAGCAGAATGCTGCAATTTCTCATTTAAAACCTCAAAACATTATATTTTATTTTCTATAGTCCACTCAATAAAAGTTAAAAAAAAAATTTAATTTCTGAAAAGTTTTGTATAAATCTATAAATCTTATTTTTTTTGCAAGACCGTTGGTTTACCGCATAAAGGATCACAGAAGTGAGACGTATCAGAAATTTATTTTATTTTCTTTTTTCAAAATTTTAGAAGTAAAAGTTATTTTGGTCTTCTTCTTTTTGCTGATGGAACCAATATAGCGTCTTATATATCTTGGTTCGAAGTCTTGTGATGCCAGTTCAGCATTTTCACCACCAATCCACCAATGTTCCTTTTTTTCCAATAACTGTTTATTCTATTTACTAACTATTTTGCCTACCACGGAGTCCCTTCCCCACTATTAAGGCGTTCAAGGCGGAGCAGAGATTTCCCGAATGGTTTGCATGGGGATAAATGTGCCGACTATCCCATGAACACACTCAAAATTCATCTGTAAAATTTTATCTTACTAATATTTTATTAATTGCGGAACAAAAACATTCTTAATCTTAAAATAACTCGTACATCTTGAACATAATATGAAAACATAGTAGGAAGTCTACAGGAATGATAGAAACCGAAATCATTTAAAACGAATTTATGCTTTGGTTAGGCTCTTACAAGCGTTAAAAAAAAAAAAAAAAAAAAAAAAAAAATGTAATGAAGTAGTGAGCGAGGTAAGTTGAGAGACTCCTTTAAGAGCCGACTGATAAATGAAGACATTATAAGAACATTAAAGAGTTGAGTTCGGGAAAAGGGGATTCGGGCCTCTTTAGTATTTAGTGGGAATGCCGTTTAGTTGGAATCGCCTCTGTAGATTGCTATCAAGACCTCTGGTGATTAGCCGACATGGCGAACATTATCAACAGATGGATGGTCTCATAATGAAAGTGAAGAATATTCAAATCATTTTTGTTCATCGATCAAAATAATCAATGATAAATTAACTATCAAAAGTAGCAAGTTATATTTTACACACGTAATTTACAAATTGAAATTAGGTAATTAAGAGTATATCATCTAAAGATAATAATCTTTGACAGGGAATAGGGAATTCGTAAAGGTTTGAGTTCAATTATAGTCCAAAGTGGCCCTTAATACTGATCGTTAAAGGCTCGTTCTTAGAGGAAGCGATGGGTTTCAATAATGGAGTTTAACATCACGAACGACCACAGCAACTTTTAAACACGACCAACAGTTTTGGGATTCTATTGTATCAAGCATACCAATAAAACACGAAACTAAAATTACATTCATCACATTTATATATTATTTTATGGGGGGAGGAGGGGCTCACTCTGGTGTGTTGCCTGACAGCAATTTGTTTTTAGATTTATTTATCCGTGCATCAGGAAGGAATGGTATCTAAACAACCAAAAGTGTCACGTTTAGGGTTTAGTATCCTTTTTTTTTTTTTTTTTTTTTTTTTTTTTTTTTTTTTTTTTTTTTTTTTTTTTTTTTGGGTCCACCCCTTCCTCGCTGTTTAGGCTATACGGGGTTCCCCGGGCCAGGGGAGAGGGTGGGGGATTAATGCCGAGTATTATTAAATTTCCCTGGCTCCGGGTTTTGAACTTCTATCTTCTGGTTCTCAAATCATCTGTCCGGTTATCAGTGGCAACGCGTATTTTCTAACGCGTTTAGCCACTCGACCATCCCGCCACCCCTAGGGTTTAGTATCCGTAAAATAACATAATACCTTCAAAAATAAATAACAAATATAAATAGATAAAATATTTTGGGGATTACGACCCCTGTGACTCCCCCTAATAAGGTAAATTGTTTATATATTTTTCAATAAATAACTCAAAAGTAAATGGGCCATTCCAAAATTATTGAGTGAGAATGAACGGCTACAATCAAACTTAAATTACAAAAAAGTATGTATTAAAGAACTATATTTTAAAAGATCTATTTAAGAAAGGAAAGAATTAAATTTAAAAAAAAATACATAAATTTTCAATAGTCTACATTCATGTGTTACATAAAAAAAATAGATAAAATCATGAAAACGCTCATGTGGACTTCCACATGGGCAACCGCAGTTGGGGGGGGGGGGGGCAGCTTAAATATCAATAAGTAATAGTTGAAAAATCAATTGAGCCTTAGAAGGTCAAAATACCGCGACCCCCTCCCCAAGGCACAAGATTGTACCCGCCAGCCCCCAAGACGAAAATCTGAACAGGCAAATTTTCCCCCCCCCCCCCCCCCTTAGGCAAAATCTTTCACTTGGACCTGACTCACATTACCCTCCAAAAACTTCCACATAGTACATACTAATACATAACCTTCACAACTACAGTTCTACTTTTCTAATTCAGCTCACTACCTAAAAAATTTAAAAATTTCTTTCCATTATTTGTTGGGATTTTCTTACCTTACAAAAATCAAGAATGTCCACCTTTATATCCTCATGAATTGAATATCATAATGGATTAAAGAGTTACCTTTATTAACGAAAACATTGTAGGGAATGAGAAAGTATACACATACTTTAAGAAATTCGACCTCAAACAATTTTCTGATAGCCACAAACCTGGTTTGTCTGATAGGAAAAAACCTAGGTTAGTCTGGCAGCTATATTGTAGCTCTGTTCCCTCAAATGTTTCGAAATGTGAAATACACATTTACCTGGTTTTGGAATGCTATTTATGAAAATTTGTAGGGAGTGAGAAAAAACATGGTGAAAAAAATAAAACCAACCAGATGTATGGGCAAAGGATTTGCCAAATGTAGGGAGTGAGAATTGACGTAGTTAACTATTTTTTATAGTGAATCTAAACAACTTTTTGTACTCACATTAGTGTGTCCATATAGCAGCCAGATTGTTTTACTTCCCCAAAATTTTCTAACTTTCTATGATAGTTTAGGCAACGTCGCTGTGTTACACAGAACAACCAATTTTTTGTAATGACCCAAATATTAAATACGACCATAACAATATTATTATGGTACCTAACTATAGAATTACGGGTACTAACTATAAAATAAAAACTGTTGCTTAAAATAAAGAACAAGTAAAACGATATAAGGTAGAGAAGGGTCTGTCACATCAAACACATCTATGATTACTTTAACTTATAGGTAACAAAGCCATATTGTTTTCAGCCCCGGAGAGTTGTCAGGAAGAGTTTAGCTTTAAAGGTTAGGAGAGGTTAGAGGGTATGCGTGACTAAGAAATCTGAATGTAAACGGTATATATGACTAAATCTGCTACAAATAGAATAATGAGATCTTGAAGGATTATCTTGGTTGTCTCATAATAACGCGGAATTCAAGATCTGAATACTTGGGATTGAGCACAAGAAGAAATCGACGGTTCTATAGAGCCGCACAGATCATTTCCATGTTATTAAATGGGCCTGATAATGGAGACGTGTGTGAGCTTTTAAAATCATATTTGTCTATTAAATATAACCAATACATCGATTTAAATAGCTGATTATTTTATTTTTGTAAATCTGTGAGAATAAGTATTATGAACAAGTAATTCCATTTAAGGAAAAATGAGGTGTATTACCACAACTTATCATTTGGGGGTTGAACAATTTATTCAATAACTTCAGCTCAAATTTGAACGATTAGGTTGGAAAGTGAAAAAAAAGTGCGTCATTTTCATTATAGTCATTTATTATGATAATCGTTTCTGAATTCAGGATCCATTTCTTAACTAAGAGTCAAGTAATTCTAGGACGATTCGTATAATAAAAGACACTATTTCTGATAGCGGGGGCAGAGTTTGATCGCCTCGGCAGGAGGTTCACAGACACAAAAAGCAGACCAAAAGATGATTCAGATGGGACGTGACGATATGATAAGGGACGGCTGACAGGAAGGGCCATTGTAAGCAATAATCCAGTAATTATAAGGCAGCGCTGAGGACTGTTGGGATGGAGGAAATGGAAAGTGTGGATGTGGGTATTTAACTGGAGTAAGTTGGGAGCGGGTGGTGGTGGGGGAAGGGAACAGCCGTACTACCCGTCCTGATTACGTTGACTGCCTGCATCCTGGTTAGTGCACTCCACCCCATGGCTCGCTAATAGCCTCCTAGGCCCTGCCTTTGTTGTTGCTACATATCTATACGGCGCTCTTCACGAGGAGGAGATAGAGGTCTTAGTTAGTACTCGAGATATCTTCTAACGTGACTTTGGTTTTCAACGTTTCGTTGAAATAAATGTTCACGATAAAAGAAACAAGCTACTCCAACACTTGAGCTACGACCCAACAGCCTTAGTGGGGGTACTATGCATTTATTTCTATATATAGCCATAAACATAAATAGTATTAATTACAACATTCATCATGAGTCAGCATCCGATAGGTCATTGACACTTGGATTACGGAATAATTTAATAATGATATAAGGGCTAACGAACCCGAAGGTTCGAAGCCGATGAAAATATCGCCATTTAAACCTCTCCCTCAAACAACTGCAATACAAAACCAACTCCAACAGATTAGCTTTACGGCTGTCCTCCTACCATGGTCTCAGACATTTGGCATGCTTGGCAGGCGAATAAGACTACACTTAATTAATTGAACCAGGGAAAATTCTGTAATTGAAATCCAATTAGTTCACATAGAGAGCAGGTTTTTACTGATTGACTGATACAACCAAACATTAAGAGAGGATTTAGACATATTCAAAAAACTTTTGCAGTTTCTCACTATAGTAAACTTAAGTAAAAAATATAGAAGATATTATAGTCCATGTGGTAAAAATGAGCTTAGTGGTCGAAACACTAAAAAATCTTCTATGCTAGTTGAAGTCTTTTTATTTAATTAACGGAGAGAAGCCTGCTAAAAACGCAATCAAATACGCTTCACATTAAAGAAAATCGGCCAACTCTATAAAAAATAATAATCTGACTTAAAGGTCTCGAGAATGAAAGATCAGCCTGCAGTATCGTCAAAATAACCCATTTCGTAACAGAAATACGTTTAAGCGACATTAAGATTTTTTTTCAGTACATCATTGTGAAATTTTGTTTATATTTCTGGTTTTAATTAATCTATAAGGTTCTGAATTATTTTTTAAAATGTCATAAATTAATCATAAATAAAATTATTTATACAGTTGTACAAATTTCAATAAATTTTATATAAAACAATTCTAAAGGTTCCCAAATGGCAATAATTTCTAAATTTAACAATCATATAGTTTGACATAGACAAAAGAAAATCCAGAAATTTATATTATTTCTATCCTTCGAACAAAATCAGTCAAAGTTTTATGGAATTTGCGATTAAGGCATTATTAATATAATTACAATTTATGACAGCACATAAATTTTATAACCTTTGAAAAAACATAAAATCACTACGGTAACAGAGCAGATATACCAAATTACACTAAAACCTAGTTAATAAATAAATAAATGTATGGTAAACAAACTTCGAAAGATTTCAAAATCTAATGAAAGGAAACAATTATAATTAGAATATCAAGGAATCTGCAAATGAAAATTATTATTAATATTTAATCCAACAATATCAACCGTGATTAGCTAACAAGAATATTTTTAGATATTATTTCGGATAAATTATGAGATTGTATTAATTAACCATTCAAATTTACGAAGTGTAGTATTCACAACATCATTAGATCTCGGTTTTCTACCCGTATAATTTGACCGAAGAAATCGCTAACTATTAGTACTCATTGCACCCAACGAATAACAAACCAAGGACGGCAGCGGGATTTCGTCTATGAGGGCCGTCTGCTAAAATCGAGAGAGGGTGTTGATGTTTTCTATGTAAGGCTCAATTATAGCTTCAAATAAAGCTAAATGACTTTAAAAAATTAAAATATTTATTTATATAAGAATTAATAAATATATTAAATGGATACAATTATTTAATTCGTAGTTTGTGTTTCTCATATTTTCTAGCGGCAGTCAATACCCAGATCTGACACAAATTAATTAATAAACCTAAAACTAAATGCAAACAACACCACACGATCGATAGAGCTAGCTTGTAAGTAAATAGATCGATATCATTACGAAGGATTAGAAGAAAAAGCAAATTGTTTGCTCAACAACTTGCGTGTAGAGAGTCGATATGAACAAACTGTTGCTTTATTGCGAATTGATGGCAACTATAAATTATTCCAACCATCCGGGACCGATAACTGCTACCATGTTAGACAGCAATTAGTATTACTTAAAAATTTGCGAAATCCGATCCACGGAACGAACACACCAGTTATTGAGAAAATCTACAGATATTCTAACAAAATATTTCATTTTGAGATTAAAACATGCACTGCAATATTGATAAGTAACATTATTGAATCTTAATTTTTTATTTCAATGTTTTGTTATATACATTAGACAATTTTGTCTGCCGAGAATTATCTCGCTTTAACAGTGGATCCTGAAAGTTTTTGAGGTTAGCGCACTTCTTTTATCAACTCACCTTAGAATCTTTAAACCCCTTTTAAACGATTATCAATGAGAAAATTATTTATTGCGTGGATAGGCTTAGGTTATAAGACACCTAATAGAATTATGTACTGACGTAGGATAAATGAAAACTATACGGGGGATAAGCCTTAAAGAACCTTTAATGAAGTTAAAGTATGATTACATAAAAACGATGGGAGTAAGTCACAATTAGTTATTTTCTTTTTAAAAACATAATCTTTTACTAAAAAATGGCGGCTTACCATACAAATGGTCTTATTTTTTTGTCCTCACCTCTCAACTGTATCTGCTGCTGCTTTTAAAATCTGTTTATATCATGGGCGTCCGCAGGGAGGAGGATAAGGGAAGGCAGCTGCCTGCCCTAGAAATTTGGAGAAGCAGAAACTACAAATTAAATAAATTCGTATTCACTTTATATATTTATTAAGCATTATATAATCAAATATTTTAATTTTTAAATATCAATAATTTTTATTTGAAAAATTAATTGAATACCTTAACCCACTACTCCAAGCATAAGAATTTTAACAGCCTTCTGAACGAAAATTTTACGTTCATGGTTTATACATGCCTTTTTATTACCAAGTGCAAACAAAATAACATCTCAAAGTTGTGTATGCAGTAGGTATAATATGATCATTGAAGTCTACCAAAAAGGACAATTGGTACAAAAGAAGATGTAGGAAGTAGTGACTATGTTTAAGAAACAGTTTAACCATACTTGACTAAGAACTTTATTATTATCGTAGCGATGTTATTAATCAGGTTACAAAATCTCTCAGTTCTTATTAACCTTCATTTAAAGTTTAAGAAGTTACTCCAAATGATATGCGATAGTATCCAGTGGATACTGCATGTAGAAGGCTAGAGAAATCAGTCTAACGTTAACTCATGTACACTATATTATAGAGTTTTATAACGCAGGGTACAACACATAAATCCTCAGATCAGAGAAAAGGCGTAGACTAGTTGCAAGGCCGTCAAGAATAATAGTATTTCTTTTTTTAACCTGTTAATAACATTTCCTTTTTCTTTCCTACTTTCGACATTATACATTCAGCATTATCAATTCCAGAGCTTCACAAAACTGTAAATCCTGAGTCGCTCCGTGGTCCAGCGCTCCGATCCTTCGGTGGGTCAGCCATTGGAACAAAGTTATTAAAATGATCCTGCAAGAAGTTAGAGTGGCGTTCCACCCCGTGCCGGTGCGTTGGCCTGTTCTTCCAACCATGGACCATGGAACGGTCGCCTAAGCCCCTTACGTTACAAAACCTCAGCATAATAATATATCACAAAGGAAACCTCTTGCAGGAAGGAGAGGAAATCATACAGATGAGCACGAAGCAACGCCACTAAACATTAACTTAATCTCGACAAAATTCCATTCTTCCTCATAAGTACAGTCATGTAAATAGGGATGTTTCTTCAAACTAATTATAACAAAATTAATAATGTCTATGTTGAAGTAATAGCTTATTTGGAATAGGAAAATGTTATTTTATTTTGACAGTTAAGGAATAAGACATATTGTTGGTGTACCATAATCTCACATACCTGCAAATAATAGAGACTCATTTTTGGGTTAAGATTTGTTTTTAAGAAATCCGTTCGAGATTAACTGAGGTTTTCAACGGGTCTCTAGGCTATAGTCCTTAAGGATATTAAAATACATTATCTTCCACTATGAAATTCATTTAAGTATCTTTGCAGAAAATATTGGGTGGAAGAATGTTATAATTTTTTATGATAACAATACATTTTAGTCGTGAAGGAAAAATATAATGAACGGTAGTAAAAAATAGTCTCATAGTGAGATATCCTCCCTCCAACAACTAAACGTGCGAATAATCACTGAATAACGATTACCGAAGAAAAATCATTTAATTCAATACCGTACAAATTTTGCATTGAATAGCATTGGAGCTAATTTGCTAGTGACTAGACAGTTAAAATCAGGTCAAACGGCGTGACTCTTGAAAATCAGCGTGGAGTGGATGAATCATGGACCAATACTGTAATAGGAAGCTACTACGCCTTCTTGTCAAAGAAGCTTCATTTTAACATAATAATAAGACTTTTGCCCTAGTTTCCTGACCCAAATTTGCGATTATTCATCTCTTTATGAACGTTTTTGGTTAATCATAAACTTTTCAAACATTTTTCACTCATCAAAATAAAGAAAGAAAAAAAGGATTCTGTTTACTAAAGAGGAAGAAAAGTATTCTATTCATTTCACGTAACACGAAACATAACTTTTGGTTTTTTTGTATCGCAATCCTTCTTAAGACAAGGTAATAATCTCATGCAAAAATAGTGCTGTTAGCCACATAATTATGATACAGGGGGGTCATGACCCCCCACTCAAATTTCGTGTTAAATCTGACCCTGGTTGATACTCAAGCAACACACAGAGAAGGTAACACATCTAGTATTAACAAAAGAATATTCAATGATAAAAATATTTGCACATGATGCAACTTTGACCTTTGCAGGAAACAGCTCTTCTCCTTGAATACGCTACCGCAACGAGAAACCGTTACTATTCAACACTAGTGCACGTACTTCATAGGTGCTGCAACATAATACTAACGCTGCAATCGGTCCACATGTCATTTAAAGATATGGGGTTCTTAGATCTTGATAAAATCTTCATTTCACTTTCAATGAAAAAGTAACTGTGTGCATTGCGCGAAGCTGATGAAATTAACCATATGACATGAAAGACTATTATAATTCAGGTTATCTATAAAACCGTAGGTGATGTTAAAATGTGATATTATACTCGATTTATAGTTTAGTCCCCTTCCTATTAAAAAATGCAGTATGTTAATAAACAAAATATAATAAGTGACTAAATTAATTATCCATAAATCGTTTCCAATATTGAATGCAGCGGGGGGATCTGGAAAAACTTCGACTTCCGGTTTTCAATGGAAATACGCGTTTTGAGATTTTTATGATCCGTAGACATTATCTGTCTCTCATGCCTTAGGTTCCCATGTTCCGACGAGACTTAAAGCTTATTGACAAATCCTCCCTATGGGCAGTACCCCTATAGTGTACCATTTTTAACAAGTAAGGCGTACTGCGAATGCGAAAGAATTTTCAACGTCAGAGTGTTTTAAGTGATTGTTGGAACATACCAATTTAACGGACATTAATTGTTTTCGTGGTAACTAAATGAAGTTTTCATAGCAACTTAATAGAGAGACTTGATAAATTAGAGGACCATTACCATGGATATCATATTGCTTAGAAACGCACACGTTTATGAATAGGATCGCACTAAGAATCTTATTATATTCAAAATCTTTAAAGCTATTTTTTGCGAAGTTGCTAAAGGACGTTTAAACATTTATCAATATCCGTCGATTTCTAAATTAAGTAGGTTGGTAAGTGAAAGTTGTGTGTTTCGCACATCGCAACAGATTTTTTTATTCTTAGTGCTTCCTAGTAAGAACCTGTGCTTCTCTGAGTGCATGTTTAAGTCCGTTTAATTGACAAAACTATAGTAATTCTTCTATTTTTTAAACAAATTTAAACTAATTAGGTACTTTTTTCTGATACTGATTTGCGATCCAATACATTATGCTATATACTACACCTATGCTATATACTACACCTATACTACACCTATTTAACTTATCAACTATTTAGAATAAATGGAAAAATATTCGCTACTAACTTAAAGATGTAGTTAATAATAATTATACCCAACGTGACTGATATGCGACAAGTATACAATACTTTTTTTTTTTTCAGCAGTTGAATGTTCCCACAAGACTTCCCAGGTACCTATTAATTATTATTCAGTTTTTAATATTAATGTCGGAAACAGTCTGGCAACCTTGGAATAAAACAATGCCTAAGACAAACGACCCCTATCATTCTATTCATTTGCAATACACGCGAAACGTTGCACAGCCGGTTTAGGGAGTAGAATTTACTTTTGGAGAATTTTTTTCAAAGGAATGTACTTATCTATGTGGATTATTTGTAAGGGCAAATTAAAAAATAAAAATTCGTGAAAATTAATTATTGAATTGAATTTTTAAAAAATTTCTAAACAGGCATCTAATATCGGCACAACCCCATTCAGATGAAAACTATTTATTATTTAACTATGTTTAGAAAACGAAAACAAAATATTGTGAAATGTGACATGTTTACAAAATACACATTTTATAACGATAAGCTATGATAACCCATGAATTAATCATCCATTTCTCCTCCCAAGCGGTTACGAAGGAGACAAGTGTTATGGCTCGTAATGGGAAACACACAAGAGGCAAACCGGATTCGCGACAGATCTTGAGAACAGGTTCCGCTTCCCGAATCAAATCGAAATGCTACAAAAAATATTCTCCATTCTCCTAATATGTTATAATGTATTGCTAAATTTTAATATGGGAATTTTTTTTCTTCTCGGGGTAGTGTGAGAAAAATTTTAAAAATCGCCTACCGATTAATTCCTTCCTCATCGATAATGGTGGCGGGAATTTGACTCGGCTTCCACGGAACAGTTGATCTGCTAACACAAATTGGGGGCAATGCTAGACTCATTGATAATTAAACGCCCTCACGTCAGAATGATTAATTCTTCAAAAAATTATAGTAATCATACCAGAAGTTTTTTTTTCGAAATTGAGTAATGTCACGCTGTCGTATAATTCAGTAATTTTTTCTACAAAAGGATGTTTGCAATGCATGATATAACACATACCACATATGATGGCAGGTAATTGGAGTAATTACGAATTTTTATTCATTATTATTCGGTCCTAAATTTATAATCGTGTATACATTTTTACTTTCACTTACCTATATATGAAATATATAGTAAGTGGAAGTATTGCGATCGTGAAAATTTTCGACTTCCGGTTTTCAACGGAAATACACGTTTTGGGGTCCCCTGAGTCAAAATAACCAAGTCCCGCGAAATGGTCTGTGTGTGTGTGTGTCTGTGTGTGTGTGTGTGTGTGTGTGTGTGTGTGTGTGTGTGTGTGTGTGTGTGTGTGTGTGTGTGTGTGTGTGTGTGTGTGTGTGTGAACAGACTAGCTCAAAAACTATAAACCGTGCGAACCTGAAATTGGGTATTTAGAGTATGTATAAGCCCGCGATGTGACAGCAAAAATTTCATCAAATTTGCTCAAAGGGAGGGGGTACTTTATTTAATAACTTTTTAAGTTTTTTTCGATTTTCTCAAAAACGGCTCTAACGATTTTGATTAAACTGAGTATTTGATCTACTTATATACCTGAAATATGACTGTTAAAATTTCATCAAAATTGATCAACCGGAGGGGGGACTTTACTTCATAAATGTTGTATCATTTTCACATGTTTTTTTTATTTACTCAAAAACGGTTTTATCGATTTTGATCAAACTTGGTATTTGATGTATTTGTATGCCAAAGATGTGATAACCCACATTTCATCACAATTGATCAACAGGAGGGGGGACTTTACTTAATAAATTTTGTATAATTTTCACGGTTTTTTTTTATTTACTCAAAAACGGCTTTAACGATTAACAAAAATAAGATATGAATGTAGAAAAATGTGTGACTTTGGGAAATGATATTTAGCAAAACACGTCAATTTCTAATCTAAGTAAGTTGGTAAGTGAAAGTTGTGTGTTGCGCGCACGCACCAGATTTTTAATAAATAAGTTTGTTTTCAGCATACATTAATTAAATATAAATAATAAGGTGCATATGCATAACTTTCCCTAACATGTTTAATCTCACTCGATTTAACTCGGAGCTTGGATTTATTTTGGCAAACAATGTAAAAGCCATGTCTAGAAAATATATGTAATAAATTATTTATGAATTTCAAAATAATTATTCTATTGTACATCGAATTCGTGGTACTCTAAATTGATTTTATATTCATACAAATATAATCACAAAAAACTGTTTATGCTAATGCTAATAAAAACAACCTAGATCACAATCTAGAATGATACAACCGATTTGTAGAAGTTCAGTTTTGGTAAAATGTGGAGGCGTAAGTCCTACTAATGTCTTCGCTTAACGGACAGGATTTGTGTCAAGTCATCTGCCATCTGCTATTATTAGGGCCGAATTTAATGAAGGTAGAGTTTTAAGGAGGTTGATTGCTCATTGGCATGAACGGATGTAGGTAATCTGCATTTTAAAAGTATTTACATTCAATAATTGAGCAAAGTCTACTCAAAGGAATCTTTGCAGGCGATCGTCGTGAAAATAAGTCATTGCGAATGCTTCATGTTCATATTGACAAGTACAGCGGGGTACTGGACGCGAAGAAGATGAAGTATAATTATAGAGGCGGCCCTGAGAAGAGAAGCATTGTCCCCCGGAAGGTACTATCTCGGTTGAGAACGTTGAAACAGTTCATCCACACCGAGCTTTTTATCTCACTACAATACTAGCCCAGTCGGACTGTGTTTGCTAACGGTACAGCCTTCCAAACAAACCTTCCCTAACATCCAATTTTCCAACTTTACTGGCTACTGAATGACATACGTTTTTTACTGCACTTTTTAAAAATAATAAAAAGAAAGTAACTTATTTACTGTTTGTGATATCATTAATGAAAAAAATAAGGAGCTTTTGATTCCAAGGTTTGGATGCGAAAGGAATAAAATGGTTTTTGTAATGCCCATGCAATCCATGAAAACAAAATGAGCATTCAATCAGTGATTGGTAGGTCGGAGTGGTTTTTAATTGATTTTTACCTTTTGTTTAAAAATGAATGCATAACAAAGTGAAGTTCAGAAAAATTTAAATGATGTTTAAGCTGAATTATTTATATTTATTTTATTTTATTTTCATTATATTTTATTTTTTGATTCGGCTAAGGATTAATGCCTAGTAAAAGACAAAATTTATATTTAAATTAAGTACAAAGTACGACAATCAGCTCCATAGGCTACGTACTTCCTAGGCATTTATTTGGTTTATACCGTAGTACTATTTATTTTTTAACTTAATCGACAAAGACGCCATATAAATACTGAGAAAAGGTTTTTTTTTTTGTAGTCATATTTTTTTTACGCACGGAACTTTTATCGAAGATTAAACTATAGATAACAAGGCACCACTTCAAATCGATTGAAAATTTAGATCGCAAGAAATTATGTTCCGTTTTGTTATTGCAGAAAATTCTGAAGCCTTTAGATAACTTGTTTTAAAAGTTGAAACGGATTAAAATTGATTTAATTAATAATATGAATAACTTATGAAGTTGTGCTTTGACAACCCAAATATTTCATGATAATAATGAATAAAAATATAATTTTGTTAACGAAATAAACACACCCATACATATCAGAAAAACAAATGAAGAGTCCACGGAAGAAAGGGGGAGACTCAATTTTTTCCGAATTTTAGTTATATACATATAATTGTTCGTCTAGTTGAGTAGAATATGTTGGTGACAAGAAATAGTCATAAAAAATGACAGTCGGTTGGTTACAAGCGATGGAAAGAACCACGTACTCGGAAGAAAGGGGGAATGTCCACGCGGAAAAACCTAGAATGGGGGAGAGTCATGTTAGATGTTATATGGATTGTGTATTAATATCACCATTTCATCAATAAAACAGGGAAGAAAGGGGGAGCGTCCATGACTATCCCCCTTTCTGTTATTTTTAAATTGTTTTTTTTTTACTAAAACATTTTTTTTAGAGCGTGATATGTCTGTTTCGGGCAAATTTATTATTTTGACACGCAAAACAAAAAGGAAAAGGACATATAAAAAAATTGAAGAAAAATGATAAAAGATACGTAAGTAATTAAAGATCCAAACCTAAAAGTTCGATTTTCTCGGAAAGCACTCCAAATGACATCCCCCCTTTCTTCCGTGGACTCTTCAAATCATAGCTTTGTTTTGGTGGAGGTCGTATCAACACTTCCATCATTGAACAATGTGACCGGAAAAATGTGTATTTACAAATAAATCTTTGCACTGAATAAGTGATAGATGTATGTGACTACAGAGTAAACAAGACACATTAAATATAAAAATTATCAAGGAATGCATATGTGCACAAGCTCACGCACACATTGCACTTATACACTGCCATTGGTACGCCACTAGGTCCCAAATGCAAAATTTAAACATAGCTCGTGGACCAGATGCCTGCGGAGATAGACCTCAGCGGTAACAACTTACAGGCGGACACTCCACAACTTGCAGCTCTCACTACTGGGGTCCTTTCTCTTCTTATCAGATATACTTCAACATCTCTAGGTACCTGGCCTCAATAAGGAACTGTTCTTAGCTAGCTGATGTACTATCTTTACCGAAGAAAGTTATGGTAAGAACGTCCGAAAAATAACCAAGTGTGACTGTTCTAAAAATCGTTTTTCAAACATGGTTTGAAGTCATATCAGGACCATAAGGAATTCAACAATGTATGTTAATGCTAACGGAACTATAACAATGGATTACCCTCTCGTCAAAACTGAATATAAGCTGACCTCGTTGACAGCGAGATGGTCATAAATGTTTCTTTGCTTATAATTAAACCTCATTCTGCTATAGCAGATTCATTTAACTAAACACAACCTGACCTTCGGGAGTAAACACAAATTTTAATATTGAAACTTAAAAGAAGGGAGCAGTGTCACAAGATGGATACAATATTAGTTAGAACGCTGAACCATGAGTAGTAGAAAATTTCTTTCCATTATAGATTAAATATCTGCTTTGTAAATCTACATTTAGTAATTTCTTCAGAATTAAAGTAAATAGTTATAACAGTTGAAGGGTACATATATGTATTGAATTTAAATATATAATATAAATTGTTGAAAACCGTTCATTAGTAAAAGACTGTAGGCTTTTTAACAAAACGCTCATAAACGTCATTTAATCCGGGAAACTATCTATCTCTTCACAATAACATTAGCAGAGTACCGGGAAAATATTGTTAACAGTCACTACAAATTAAAAACAGGTATAAAGTTAGAAAAATAATAGATTCAACTTAAAAGAACTCAATTTTTTTTTTTAATTTTTACTCTCAGACCATATTGATAAGTCTAAATCAACTGAAGAAAAAGAGGGAAAAAATACGTGGACCATCTCATAGATTTGCACCCATTCATAACACAGAACAATGATAGGATCAAATCACAATTGAAAGTTCAACCTTTTTAACATAACAATAGTTTTTGGAAAAATGTAAAATTAAAATACTCCCGGGAAATCTCTCTGGGTAATATTTGTAAATGTATTTACTTCCCTAAAATTCAATAATAGGCTAAGCCATACCGAAGCGTGGTTTAGCTAGTTAAAAAAAAAAAATCCCACCTAAAACATAGGTAGATTATTTCATATTTGAATTACTATAAATCTAATAATAATAAATTATTACTTTAGTCATATTTTATGTTTGAAATACATTTAACAGTTAACATATATTCTTTTTACGTAAACAAAATCTAATTAAAATTCTATAGCTTATTATAGTTATGATTCCAAAGATGATACGATTAATAAAGCGTTTGATTAATCTATCTTTTAAGGAAGAAAACAGAATTTTTATTACAGTCTACTTTATGAGAAAAGAATGATGCTTAAAAATTTAGCATTTGTTTTAAAGGGAATTATAAAATTATCATGTTTTAATATTCCATCAATAAATATAGTGGTAGATTCACAATCATTATATGGTATTCAATGTTTTTGTTTTATAGGAAAGTAAAAATTTGTGACCTCTCACGCAACTAGACACGACCCCATGTAGGTTTCGATCCTGCGATAGTAAAGCAAGCTTTAACACGATTTAGTGGCGCCGCAAAGTAGGGCAAAAATCTTGGATGTTGCAACATTGAAAAATAATTACCATTGATAAATGTAAAATGATTCAAAGCTAACTAAATTGAATAATGAAACTAAAACAAAAGTCCAATGGATGATTAAATCAATGAAAACGACTGTATTTTGTAATTAAAATTGTTATTTACAGATTATAAATTCAATACGTTTTATTTTACGTTAGACTTACACTGTTAAAATCAGATTATGCTCATGGTAATCAAGATTATAAAAATTGGAAAAAATATATAAAATGTAGCATTGAACAAATAAATAACACTAATACCTACTTCTAATAATCAATCTATAATACTTATTTTATTTAAAAAAAAAAAAAAGTTTTTAAACATTTAAGTCCGAAAGTTCCATTTCAGATTTGTTTTATCATTGTATATATGCTAAAAGGTACCATACTTAATTATGACCACGGTAGTATCTGGTTCCATATAATTAAAAAAAATGAATTTTAATATTATTGATAGATTATGTTACTCTTCAGAAGATAAAGCTGAACTTCCACATAATTATTACAATAAAAATTCGAAATTTTCTGATTCAATATTTTTTCCAAAGGTTTTAATTTATTGTTAAAAGACTGCATCATCCATCTATTTCACTAACAAATCGTTCATACAAACAGCGGATTCGTTTACCAATATTGAGACCTGGAATTAACCTTTAGGAATTTCAGTGAAGAAAACATTTGTTTATAGATGGGATGGCATTAGTGGCATTAGCAGAATACTAAGCTTAATCACTATTTTCTGACTTGTATTTCTTAATTTACGATTTTTCCATATTTTTTAGTTCATTTGCTTTAAATAATAGAATAAGCATAATCTAACACTGCTGTGATTTTTTCAAGTGTCAAGTTTTATTTGTTTTCCAAATTTACAGTGCTCAGAAAAAATTCTCTACAAACGCGTTCGAATAGAATTAATTAAAAATCAGGAAGATTTGATTATCTCGCCACTTATTGTTTAGAATATATTGTCAATCTTCCTAATAACAAATTTAAATAAATGTACAATAAAATTCATTTTTAAACTTAAAATCCTGAGAAAATAATAATTAGTTAACTGACAGCAGAAATTTTGTCTCATTTTCTAGGTACCTATTTATACTTTGACTTGGTTTATGAATATTAGGTTCTGACAGGCACTTTCATTGAAATTAAATTAAATAAACATTTATGATCGAAATGGCAATAGTACCGGGTGCAAAATCTGATCTTTGTTTTTTACGTTCACTTACCTATATATGAAATATATAGCAAGGGAAAGTATTGCGATCGTGTAAAATTTCGACTTCCGGTGTTCAACGGAAATACACGTGTTGGGGTCAAAATAACCAAGTCACGAGAAATGGTCTGCGTATGTGTGCACGTGCGTGTGTTTGTGTGTGTGTGTGTGTGTGTGTGTGTGTGTGTGTGTGTGTGTGTGTGTCTATGTGTGTGTATGTGAACAGACTAGCTCAAAAACTTTAACCCGTACGAATCTGAAATTGGGGTATTTGGTGTATGAATATGCCCGCGAACTGACAGCGGAAATTTCATCAAAATTGGTCAAACACAGGGGGCACTTTATTTCATAATTTTTTTTCCCAATTTTACCTTTTTTCGATTATCTTAATGATTTTGATTAAAGTCGTAATTTTTAATGAAAATCAAATCTTCTTTAATATCAGGTAAGCTTTATCAGTATTAAAATGTTCTGAGGGGGCTTAAATGTGGAATGGGCCTTTTTTGTTTTCCTATAATGTAAATACATGTGTAAATATAAAATACATGTATAAATATAAATGTACCTTTGTATTTGTTTATATGGAGAAATTATCTGTCTCCGTTTCCTCCTAAAAATAAGAAAGGGCTAAATATAAAATATGAAAAAAATCAAGTAAACATATACAGGAGAAAAAAAGAAAAATATTCCGTCAACTCATAAAACACGTTGCGCCCAATTATGCGGAGTACCCCTGAACATTGTTTATAATTAAAACCATTCTGTTCATTTAATGGAAATGATTTGTTTCATGGTAACTAAATGAAATTTGAAGCAATTACATAGAAAATTATAAAATTGGAGTATTATGCTTGCATTGACGAATTATCGCAAGTAAGGACTTTTATTTTATAATAATAAAAAAAATAGAGAGAAAATAAGAAACTAATGTGGAAAAATATGTGACTTTGAGAAATGGCAATTAATAAAACACGCCAATTACTAATCCAATAACTTGGTAAGTGAAAGTTGTGTGTTGCGCGTATCGCACCGGATTTTTTTACTTTTGCAATATACAAATGCAAACATACGATTTGCCCCACTGTTCTCTGACATGATTAGATTAATAGAGTTTTAGAGCACGACACACTGTTCTAAATAAAATGTTTGTAAACTTTAGAGCTTCCTGTTTTGATGTTTTTCTGGTCAGCTATCAAGAGCTCAATTCTTTGAATTATTTTTAACTTTGCCTAAACCAAGTATTGTGGCTAGTCTTGTAAAAATGTCACCCAATAAAAATTCCCCAATGAAATATTCCTTTTTTTTCCTTTAATAATATATCAAAATAAACATAGAATACCGATAAATAGGTTCATTGAAATATACATATACATATTAATGCTCAGAAATCTTCGAATCAATTATGAGTGGGTGTTTAAAATGGTGCTTTTGAATGTAAATTTTTTATAAAACATGACAATAACCTTAATGAGAAATTTTTCATTTATTTTTTTCATTAATCTTTCTTATCAGCCATCCTTTTTGAAGATATTATTTTCCTCAAAAGCCGAAAAACAGTCAGATGCCCCAGAAAAAAAATATGAAAAAATTAAATTGCACATAAATCAAAAACAATTTCATTTTTATCTATAATTCATGGGTAAAATTCAAAGTTATCTCATTATTGTACTGTACTAAAAAATTGGTATGTTAGTACATAATTATATTGGCTGCTGTTTAAAATAAAACAAGAATTAATCGCACTAGTGATCTAGTTATGTTCCTAATCAAGCATAGACACGGTTGAGAAAAAAATATTTTCATTTACATCGCGTTATTCTGATTATCAAACACACACAATGTATATCTATACAACCTCGGACAGAATTCCTAAGCAATCTCTTGCCTCCCTTGCCTGTCCAGACCTGTCCAAGGCCTCTAATAATGCTCTTCAATTTCTTCCGTGGACTTCCCCCTAATGTATACATTTTTTTTTTTTGGTTTGGGGGAGGGGGTGAACTTGGTTCTTAATTTCTATTCGGCCACTGCGACGTTCAGCTTAAAAATCTGAGACCATTTTTGCCTGAAATCCAACAACGGACAGATATTCATTCCCTCCTGTATTACCAGCGGATACAGGTGTAATGCGCCTTCCGAGATGTTAGTCTACAATAATAGCTAACTATTACAACATAAAAAGAGGAACACTTAATGCCCTTAAGAATATGGATTGTATTTAAACCTTTGACTATGATTGATTACAAAATATTTTGTATTGAAAACATATTGACAATTGAAAATTACCCCGTGAATCCACTTTTTGTTACTTATATTTTTAATTGCTTGTTTATATCCCATTTGAGCTACAAAATGTACCAAACTTTAGTTTTATTGGTAGAATCAAATGCCCATAAAACTTTCACAGTTTTCACGTAAGAGAAAATTACTGGATCTACCTACCACTGGTCTCAGGACGAGAAATGAAAACTTATAAAAATAAAAAAAGGTGAAAACCATTCAAAATTCGAAATGAATTTTGAATTACTGGAATTGCTTTTGAGGGCTTTAGCAGACGTAATAATCATTAGGCGAGGCCATAAGTCATCCGAATCGAGGAGAAACCAAGACAAAAAAAAACAACAGCAATTAGTAGGTTTTATAATCCCTCTCCCTTATTTACAATTTACAATAGCAAGAATGTTCAAGAAAAGGCGTTCATAAATCCTGAGAAGACAAACGAAGAAAAAGATAGAACGAAAAGTTCCTCGTGACCGGCTAGATGGAGATAAATATTATAAATCTGGCCTGTATAATAAAAACGCCTCTAGATTGAATAAAAATTTATGGATTGCTAATTCCAATTTTTCTTCAACTTTTTTAATATCATCAGGAGCGGTCACAGGGAGGAAATGGGGGATCGAGCTCCCCAACTAAATTTCGAAAAATAAATAAGGGCAGTAAATTAACGCATCAAATTCTTACGAAATTTCATTTAAAATTATTTGTCTATAAATTTAATAAAGTTTTATTCTTTTTAGAAATAGATAAAAGTACTTTGTGTTCAGTTTAAGATTTTTTTTTTTTTTATACCAACCAATCTCCAACCTCCCCCCCCCCCCCCCATGTTTCTGGAACTGCGCCCTAATACCAAATGGCTGTTCTCAAGGTATATTCAAAAGTGTTATGGAAAAAATATACTATAAATAAAAACAAAGAAATTACCCACAAAAACATTTTCATACAAAATAATAAATAACTAACACAAACTTATTTATCTGCAAAACAAGTTACCAAAATGTGGGTACAAGGATCCATCAAAATCGAAAGACAATTTCTAATGGTTATGATAAACTTACTGTTATAACTTGTGAATAAAATACCTGTTTCCTCAATAACTTTATGCAACATTTAAAGAAGAAAATTATATTTTACTTCGTAATAATGTAGAACAAGATACAAAATAATTTCTGCAATACTTTACAATTCATAGCATTCACATCATTAGCTTGACCTTTTGGAAGATACCCCCTTTTTTATGAACATTTTACTAATGTAATCAATAATCTATATTAGTGCTGTACTGTATGTACATTTTACAAACATATTTACTAATCATCATTAGTGAAATTATAACTTGTTGTTTATGATTTTATATCAAGAATTCATTTCCATTTACCAAAGAACAATCGTTTAAAAATGCAACTGATAATTTTCGAACAATGTTTGTAATAATACAAATGAACAGGTGTGTTTTTAGACTTTTTTTTACTCTGGTGATCAAATAAAATATGAAATTCTTAGAGAAGTAATATCAAATAAAAAAGAAATGTCAGAGAATAGAGTTGTCGGAAAAAAAAAAAGGAATTCGTGTGAGAGAAGAATTGGTGCATAAGGCTGCAAAGATAAAGATTTAGGCCCTGAGCCCACACTAGCCTAAATCCGCAATGCAGTCCCCAATCGGTACTAGGATCTTCCTCTGTAATTTTGGTATCAGTCCAGATCTTCGAGCTTGATAAACCTTATCATTGGGGAAGAAGAATGAAAATTTCACCCAACAACAACCTCGTTACTACACACTATATTCTTAAGATAATTTTTCTATATTTTCTAAAGGATGAAAAGCTGAGTATAATATTTCTTCTTTCATTTGTTTAGTTAATCATAATATAATATAAAATTAATAATTTTATAAGGAATAAAATTAAAAATTAATGAATTAAAAATAAGTGCGAGTATCGACTGTAAATGATTAGAAATTTAGAACTACACTGTTCTTCCGTGATGACTTTTATATTCAATTTTATATTTCAAATTTATATTTCAATTTCAATTTTCAGTTAAGATTCTTTAAATACACAATCGAAGAAGGTTAAGAGCATCCTGTTAAGGTAGTACTTAGTTAACTTTAGTACGTTTGGTGAAGTGAATGTAATAAAAAACTCAACTAATCTATAAATGATAAAATAAAAAAAATGATTTTATAAGCTATATTAAATAATTAAGATTAATTAATTTAGCGAAAATTTAATATAAACAATAAGTATTTAAGAGAAAAGTGAAGATAGAATGCAACTGCAACTGTAGGGGCGTTAAAGTCTCAAGGAGGTTGAAGACAAGACACATTGATAGCCGTTGATAGGAATATAGGCATGCACACAACACCACATATAAATACCATTTTATCAAAGCTCACCATAAACGTTAAGCAGGATGTTGAAGTACGGCCTATAGGCGAGTGGTAGAAGAGGGTGACAGAACTACGAAGTGGAGGAACGGTTAGTCCATGACAGTCGGAACACAAGGCACACGGCTAGAGCACCGTAGACTGAGCAGTGTCAAAGCCCTCACTGTTGCCAAGGCGACCCGATCTTCACCGACTGAATACGATCTCCCACGAAGTGCTCAGTCTTCAATGAGCGCTTTCCATAATTGAATGGGCTAGGCTGAGTTGATGCACTTCCTAAATTATAGTGTACCTCAGCGACTATACTTTTATCTAACCTGAATAGAGCATCCCATAATTACACTTCTTATCAAATAATCCTGTCAATTCTTACACGGAGCAAAAAAATGTTTTGTTTTTTTCTAAATTAACGATATGGAATATAAAAATTTCTTTCAATCTTGAATTTATTAATCTAAACCCCCTTGGGTAGGAGTGCAATTCCATTGGCAATGGTTGTCTTGCCCCACTTCCAAATTTGTACTTATAAGCCTTCTCTATTTTTAGAATTTACTTTTTTTATTGAGATGAGGAAATATTTAAAATCAAAAAAACAATTACCAAAATCCCTGATCAATGACTACTTTAGGTAGAAACCGACGTGTTTTCACAATTGTATAAACGCAATTTAGAAAATTTACACAAAGTAGCTTTATTTATTTTCTAAAACTTGAAAATCTTCAGTAATGTTCGATTATTATTATTTTTTTTTTTTGTAAGGGGGGAACATTCCTAATGTCATCAATATGCGATATTTTTTTAAACCGTTTTTGTAGTAAATAAGTATATCCTGACTGGAAACCAATAGAAGTGGTATTTACGGTACCTAGAAAATTTTTATTTTTTTTAAATATTTTTACCATAGAAAGTATGATACATTGGAAGTACAAAAAATGCAATTAGTTTATTTTATTTTTTTTTTCCAATTGCAGCCATTTTATTGTCAACCGAACACGTAGTTTTAGCTATTTTAGGGCTCTGCATTAAATAAAATATCACCTCTTTTACTCATCCTAGAACATTTAAATAAAGACCAATCACTTTAGAAAGATGTGAACTTCAATAATGATTGTAATAAGTATGAACTTAAACCCACCATAAAAACCTTCTTCAAAATTCAAAAGTGTTTGTTATTTTTTATTTGAAAGATAAAGGTTGGCACTCTAAATTCATGAATTTTCAAGTTGTGGACTTGCACCTTTTTTTCATACACATTTTTAAAATCTCGAAATTTCCAAAGTTTTAAAAGTATACAGCTTGATATAAATATATTTATTGGGCTTCAATGTGATTCATGTAAATCATCTTCTACTAATGTTAAGATTATATAAAATTCTTTCTAGACTTCTTGGTTTTCCAACAATATTACACATTTATTTTACTGCTTTTATTAAAATAGATTAAAATTTTCAGCCTATGGAAAAATTTTCCTTTTTATCCACTTGTTAATTATCATATTCTTTAATATTTAGCCAATATTTACTATTGGGGGTAGGGAGAGATTTATAGATTTATCGTACTAGACCACTTCTGTGATGATAAAACCTACCATATATGACTTCATAAAAATAAGAAGTTAATTCTAAATCGTTGGAGCCGATTTTGAAGTTTTATGGGAGTCATAAGGAGAACACCTTCAGTCAACTTAATTTTCAAATAACCTCTGTTCATATGAGGTAGGTTCTGTCAACAGAGAAGTGGTCAGATACAACTTTAAATGACAAAGGAAAAATTCTTCCTATAAATATCTCTTGTTTGTGTTTTATCTATCTTTCAAAGAAATCTTTAAAAAAGAGAAAGCATTCTATACCAATTTATTAAAGCTTATAGATTTCGCAATCTTTTAATTAATAAAAACTATATCTTAAATCAAAGAGTTATCAAGCTGAAACCCCTTTAAAGCTAGACTATTAAATTAATGGTATTATCCTTTAATATTATAAAAATGAGAACCATTATACAATATTTTTTATAATTTTGAAGATAGAATATGAACTGAAAAAAAAAATAATAAAAATAAAATAAAATAAATAAATAAGATGCATAAAAGTTAGGGAAGAACATAAATAAACTGTTAAAAAGCACATTGTAACTAAAGCTGTTGAGACTAATAATACCCAACCATGAATACTTTCAAGCAGCTCAATTCAATTCCCAAATTTTGCCCTTTTGTTTTCTAAAGTATGTATCTACTGAAAACAAACACAAAGGAAGAAATTATAAATACAATTCATTGATTAATTTTATACTTTATTTAACAAGGTAACTTTGAATAAACAATTTTTAAAGAAAGCAAACAATGATTGTGGGAAAATAACATGAAAAAATAAACTAATTCAAAACATCAACAAATTATCACAATTAACATCAATAATACAAATATACTGCTAATAATAAAAAAAAAAATAGAAATAGGTATTTAAAAAGAAAACTATTCAAACATAGATATGTTGAAACAGTCTTGAAAACATTATTGAAACTGTCAATCTTTTCTTTTGAGGGAAAAGTTAACACATTTAATAATAAAATTAAATATGTAAAAGAGCATTATAAAGCAACTATGAAATAAAGAAGAATGGGTCAAAGTAAATAAAAAAATGTTATTCAAATAAAAAGCAGAGAAGTACATTAACATATTAGTAACTATTAAAAATCTATTCACAATTTCAAGAAAGTTTACTCAACACAAATAATGTAGCAGCTAACAATATCTACCTAAATATTTAGATAATTTGTTTTGAAAGCAAAAATGTTAATATTTTCCACTAAATAAATATAACAAAACAGCTTCTATATAAGTGAAAATCAATTATTAAAAGGTGTAATTTTAATTAGTGCTACAAAATTTCAAAATGGTGTCAAATGCATATTTTAATTTTAATATAACATATTAAATGTTTATATAATGTTACTCATACTTACAAAACAGGTATATTTTAGTAATTAGAAAAAGGTGAAAACAAGATTGAGAATTCCAATATGAGTAAAATTCAATTGGAGTAAATATTTATATTATTACAACACATCAAAAATAATCACAATAATCGAATATAGCAAAAGGAAAAAATTAACAAAGAGCCATTAAGTTTCCAAGTTTATAAATATTTTTCTAAATTGAAGAGCTTAGAGGTTGAACATGTTAATTCGACAAAATTAACTTTGAGCTTGCCAGTTTGCTATTTGTTTCTTATTCATACATTCATTTTTTTTCTTGTGTGATGCAGTTTGGTTATTCAAAATAAAAGAAACAAGCCATGTTCAAAAGAGAAAATAACATGTTCATCCACTAAGCTCTTCTACTTATTTGAGCAGCAGACTTTTTAAAATAGAATGGAAACTGGAAAAGACTTACACATACAAACTCTTTTACTGACTGTTGGTTGGTAAAAGTATTCTTTTTTTCTTCTTAAATTTAAATAATCACATTTATTTATTGTTAGCAATTAAACATTTTTATCAGTTTCTTAGCATTACTATCATGAATTTTTATTTTACTGAACACCACAAATCATGATCCATTTAAAGCAACACAAACAACCTGGGCTATAATTTAATATTCACTTATAATTTATTTAATAGAACGTATGTAGTAGACATGGAATAAAAAATAAAAACGAATATATATTTATTAGATAAACTTAAGACAATTATCAATACAATTTCTCTTTATTAATTTATTTAATTCATCTTTATTAATTTATTTTCATATTAATCAATAACTTAAAATTAATCAATACCAACACAACTGTAAAAAAATCAAGAATTCTGTAATTAATATAAAATCGATAAGGGGAAAGTTTACTACTGAATAGGTACTTAAAGAATAAAATGACTAAATGATTTATAAAACTTTTTTTTTATACCTACAATCTATACAAAATAGATGAATATATTTTCCAATATTATTAATTACAATTATTCAAAAGTTTATTACAAATATTAATATCAGAGAGAAAATTATTAACTTTCTATCAAAAATTTAGAGTAGTAAAGTTTTATTAGATTTACCTACGTTATTATTTATTGATCAAACAATCTAATATATTATTGCACACAGATAATAACTATTATGTAATACTTTTATTATTTTATATTAATTACAAGCTAGACTGGTGTGTAACTCAGTCTCAAGGTAAAGAAATACCAACTAGGTTAGTGATACCATTATGTTGATGTCAAATTTGAAAGGATTCGACACTTTTGGGAAATGTAGGGCGATTATTTATTTATTTTTTAACTCTTCTTCGAGGTCTTCCCTTATAATAACTACAATCCTGCTTTAGGCTCATATGACCATCTCACTCAACTTATTCAATATTCTAACTTAAGAGCTCCCTCTTCATTTAATTGCATAAAATATATTCTAGGTCTCCGGGCGGTTCAAGCTTTTATGTTTGTTAAGCCATGATATTTTATTTCAAATTATTATATTACTCCAAACCTTATTTGACTGATTCCATCATAACCATAATATCTATTTTTAAGTACAGGATGACTAGAATTGTATCTTTTGAAGCTGCAGCTTAGTATTTAAATTTAGAATAATGCATTTAAATATTCAAAGCGCTATCTATCATTAAAATAGAGTAGCAAACATACTGCTAGAAAAATATCAAATATAGACTTAATTATTATCAGATACCCGTTTTAAATAAAAAATTGACATCACGAGTTTACTAGAAGACACACAATTTCAAATAAGTCTATCATAAATTACTTAAATGTAAAAAAGGCAACAGGTATTGTCAAATTTCAAAGATCTATAAAAATATAATATCAACTTTTAAGTAAATATGAAGTTTGGAAAAATAAAAATGACAAAATAATTCTTTGTAAGCTGCAGCAAAAACCTTCAAATTGTAACATCAGGTCAAAGGCTTTGCTTCTGAGCATTTCACTATATAGATTCACAATATGATAGATGTAGACATGTTCAATTGGGATAATAAATTCTCAGTGCGGCAAAGGTTAATTTTTTGAAACCCCTTCTTTCACTACCTCCTTTCTTTCATGATGAGTAAAATAATTAAAAACATATGTCATCACCTCAAAATACTAACTCATATTATTGACACAATTAAGGTCAAAACAATCAAAAACAAATAATTTTAATAAACCCTAAAATTTCTCTTAAAATTAACCTAACTGGTTAAGATCAATCAATTGAAAATCAGGAAGCAAAGTGAGCTGTCAGTAAAGACCACATTGTTTATCAATTTCAATAAGATCTTAATTTTTAGGACCTATATATTAACCTATACATAGGACTTATATAAATAACCAATATAAAGGATCTATATAAATTAAGACAATTCATTAAGGTCTTAATTTATATAGGACCTATATAAATTAAAACTTATTCAGTAATCTCTTAATTTCTAAATTGCTAGACAATTTAAACAGACTCATACTACTGTGGATATTCTATGAGACTGAGAAATAAAACCAGTTTTAAAAGTTTTTATTTCTCAGTAGCATTTTTTAGGATTTTCAAATCATGATAAGTCCTATGGGAGCCTAAAATGATGACACCTAAGGAAGCCATAAATATTGAGCAATTATCTACTCAAAGGGAAAAAATTCAGGGCCAGGGTATTTGCAAAACATTTAGCAACAACTTTGGATAAATCTGCTAGATCCCCACCATAAGAAAAATGTTTCGTATGATAGGCTATAAGAGAAGATCTTTAAGCAATATGCTAAGATAAAGAGACAGAACTTTGCAATAGAACAAGTACCTTTCCAACAGTTAGCTTTGATACCATACAGAACTTAATAACCACGGTTTTCGGACCAATTAGGATAGATCCAACAAAATAGAAATATGTAAGAGAACAAGAAAATTTAAAAAGAATCGACTAAATATAACATGAAGTATTTTAAACAGCATTAAGAAAAAAAAAATTGAAAAACAAGACGTGTTTGCTTTGGCTTATATGTATGTAATATATATGTTAAACAAAACATAGAATCACAAATCTCAATAAGATAACACAATTCTTTATAGAGAATGTAATGTTACAGACATGTACAAAAACATATTACAAATAGCAGAATTGATGGGAGTTCATCATTTAATAAATCAGAATATTGACTCCAATTATAATAAATCCAGTTATTATAAATATTGACCCCATAAATCATAATTCATATTGACAGTCCATCAGGTATATCCTACCATTTGGACAGCTTGTCTAACCCCTGTATAATTCACTAAAACTTGGCAAGATTATGGGGGTAAAAGGATCAGTGAAGAGAACAGCTTGACATGGCTGGGACAAAAGACTTGTTAGTAGACCCTAATGGGCATGCCTAATCATTTTTCTTCAAATAAAAATATTAATAGCATACTAAGAAAAACTAGAAAAGAAACAGTGTTTTTAGGATTAGCATGAAGAAAATAAAAATGCAATGTTTTATCGACTATATACACATCGAATCAGTGGATAAAATCTTATTCATTATTTAATAATTTAATATAATTTTAATCATACAGATATTAACTAACCAATAAGAGTTCTAATAATAAATTAGTTTTCCTGGAAAAGAAAACTTTTATAAAAGTTAATACAAAAAACATGCATGCATAATTAAATCGGGTTATTCTTATTATTATAAGCTAATAGTTGACAAAACGATGTAATTTTATTATAATCATGAGATCATTTGTTTTTAATACTCTACTTTACGTGCTAAAATTTATAAAACCTTAAATGAAACTAATGGTTAAGAATATTATGTTAGCAGAAATATTTACTTGTTCTAATTCAATTCAAGTAAACAGTAATTCACTCGTAAGGGCATAGAAAAATATCAATTTACAAAAAAAAATTGAATATATTCAATGTTTTAACTTCAATGTGAAAAATTTCAATATTACATTTAAGTAAATTAATATTTTTAATTAATGTATCCGTCTAAAGAATATCAAAGCATCCTAACCCTTGTAGAATAACAAAAAAATTATACACTCACTTCTCCCACTGCCTGCATAACACTATATGCAAACATATATCTTAATGGAAATTTATAGCAAAGACATCTAAAAAAATTGATACTTTTTTTTTTTGATCATGATTGTTATCTCTTGGAGTTATCAAATAAACAATTTATATAGTTCACTGGAAAAAATAGTTCACAAAAAATAATTAATAATTAACTTATAAACCTTTTATTTTTAATAAAAACCATTAAGACCTATGAAGACATAATTTTTGATAATTCCTTTAAGCAAAGGTTAGCTTCTTGGATTCCTTCACTATTTTTATGACGATTTGCATTTTGCCAGCCCTCTTTGCAATACTTTTTGGCCTCATCAAACATCTTTTGTTGCATATAAATGTTTCCAAGATTAACATAAACTGATGAAAAATCTTCCATATTCGGCAAATGCTTTCCAAGTTCAATGGCTTTAGTTAAATAATTGAGGGCATTATCATGATCACCTTTGAGGTAACAAATAGTACCTAAAAAAAAAAATTCAAAAAGTCAAAATCCTGAATCAATTTTTCAGAAAATGGGTAATTTTTACTTTCACTTACCTATATATAACATATATAGTAAGGGAAAATATTATAATCTCTTGAAAAATTTTGACTTTCAGTTTTCAATGGAACTTGCTCAAAAAAGATAAACAGTAAGAACCTGAAATTGGGTATTTGATGTACGTATATGTCTGCGATGTGATAGCAAAAATTTCATCAAAATTGGTGAAACGGAGAGAGCACTTTATTTAATAAATTTTGCCTTATTTTACAGTTGTTGTTTTTTTTGTTTTTTATTATAAACGCCTCTAAAGATTTAGATCAAACTCGTCATGTTTAATGAGAACCAAGTATTCTTTAATATCAGGTAAGTTTTATCATCATAAACTTATTCTGAGGGGACTTAAATGGAAAAGGAAACTTTTTTGTTTTCCTATAAAGTACCTTTGATTTTGATTATATCGAGAAATTAAGTGTCTCTTATTATGACTAAAAATAAGAAAGGTCTAAATATGAAATATGAAAAAAAAATTGAGTAAATATATAAAGGTATATATAAAAATATTCTGACTCATGAAACGTGTTGAACCCACACATACGATTAACGATAGAGCATAAATATAAAGGCGTTATGTTCATGGGAAAGAGTTGTCAAAGTCTTTTGGAAATAATGGAAATTATTTGTTTCCATGGTAAACAAATGAAGTTTTCAACAACTAAATTTCATATCCCAGAATTATGAAATCGGATGCGATGGAGTATTATGCTTGCAATCTCTTATTATCACAAATAAAAAGTTTATTTAAAGAAAAGGGTTTATGTTAAATGTTAGTATCTGTACTAAGGGATTCATGTTAAAAGATAGCCTTTGGTGGAAGTTTTGTAGAATTATGTGGCTGTATCGATTTAACGAGCTGTTGGGATATTTAGGTCCTTGTGCAGCAATTAATTGTCACATAGTATGATGCATCAACTACTTTCCTCAATACTTTGGACTTGAATGACTGAATTCTTGGGGTGTTTGAGTGTTTCACAGAACCTCATAATTCTATGCCTATGTCCATAATGGTCATATCAGTACCTTGTGAATTGTAAGTTTGTTAGTTATTTATAATTTGGAACGTCTGTCGAATAACCTAGATAATATTCCAAATCGTTTATTGAGCTGTTTCCTTCTATGTCTGATGTGGGTACTCCATGTCAGTCTCTTGTCCAGGAGAAGCCACAGATATCTTACTTCTTGGGATTCAGGGATCGGAGTATCATTAAAATATATTTGTGGGCATGAACCATGACTGAAGGTGAAGGTAATAAATACACTTTTCATACCATTCATTTTTACCTTCCACCTGGTAGCCCAACTAAATATATCATCCAAGTGGTTTTGTAGGATGAAGGCATCAGGGGCTTCTGTGATGTAAGTTGTGCAGTATCATCAGCGAATATAAATAGTAGAGTGTGTTCGTGTTCAGGTAAGTCTGCCATAAAAATATTGAAGAGTAGAGGTCCAAGTACACTACCTTGTGGAACTCTAGATCAAACATTTTTATATTGGAGAGTTTGTTACCTACTTTGACCGTAAAGAGTCTGTCTATCAAGTAAGAGAGTAGTATTAAATACTAAGTTGGAGGAAGCAAAATTTTGAGCTTGGAATGCAATCCTTCATGCCAAACCTTATCAAAAGCCTGACTGATATCAAGAAAAACACCAGGACAGTAATTTTTTTATTCTAAAGCATTTGAAATGTAGTCCACCAATCGGTGATATTGTTGTATGGTAGAATGATTTTTTCTAAACCCGAATTGAAGATTTGGAATAGCTTTCAATATTTCAAGGGAATTAAGAAGATATGAAAGTATTTTTTCAAACAATTTTCAGGAGACTAATAGGACGATAGGAATTTAGGGAATCGGAAGGTCTATTAGGTTTTAATATCATAACAACTTCAGAATATTTCCACATTGCCAGGAAGTATGTAGTTTCTAAAATAGAGTTGTAGATATTAGTTAGAAAAAGGATTGCTTTCTAAGATAAGTTTTTCAGCAAACGATTTTTAATGAGGTCATAACCAGGGGCATCAAGAAGACTCAACATTTAAAAGTAGTGTCATGGAACCAGGGACAATTTGCCCCCAAAAACTAAGCATAAATTTGCCTTCAGTCTGCAGTACAGTTTCGTTATAAACTAAACCAGACAATGTTGTCACATTAACCTAAAACAAGATGTAACTTCCTTTAGCTATCAAATAACATTTACCTAAATCATTAAGAAGAACTACAGTCTGTTCATGCATCTCTCCATGTAGTTTCAGGCTCAATTCATATGCTTTCTGAAAATTGGCTAAAGCATCATCTAATCTGTCCTTAGATAATAAAAATCGAGCATACCTGTAAACAAGTTTCAAATAAATAAACATAACCATCTAAGGAAATACAACAATAGCTAGAAGTATGAAATAACTAATACAGGGTGCGCCAGAGAAACTTACTTATTTGAAAGGTCAATAAAAATAAAAGTACTTCAGTTATTGTTTTAATTCTTTTTTTATTTTAGAGTACAAAGTTCCAAGTTTTTTTTCATGCAGTCTTGAAAATCACATCCCTTAAATGGCGACCCCCATTGTGCAAACACTGATTAAGTCAATTTCTGAAGTTCGTCTCCACTCTTCGCAGCATATCAATCGGGATGTTGGCAATGGCGTCGCAAATGTTATTCTTGAGATGAGCTATGGTCCGTGGTCGATCGACATAAACCAGGAATTTCAAATAAACCCATAAAAAAACAAATCAAAGGGAGCCAAATCTGGAGAACTGGTGCCGGCCAAGGGAGATCGCCTCTGAGAGAGATGAGGCGGTCGGGGAAATGTCGCAACAAATCCATTGAGCCTCGTGCTGTGTGTGCTGTGGCTCCATCTTGTTGAAACCACACTTCCCTAATGTTCATTTCTTGGAGGCTTGGAAGAAAAAATTCCTGTAATCATGTTCCTGTAACAAGCTGCAGTCACGGTAACTGCACGTTCGTTTTCTTCAAAAAAATACGGACCAATTATTCCCATTACCGATATCTCGGGATTTTTTTCAAATAAGTAAGTTTCTCTGGCGCACCCTGTATAAGTTTTCTTTATACAGAACAAACATATTTAACATTACAAAAAGTAAGAAATATAATTCCAACTTTAAAAAAAGATTGGTGTAGGATAAGAAAGAGGAGATGAAGGAATTCTTTAACTTAATAATTTTCCATGAATTGTATCATATAATGTGCAGTACTTGTTCAAAATAATACAAAGTAATATACCATGGAATTTTCAGAATCAAATTATTATAAAATTCTAGAGTATAAAACAAACTGTTATAATCAGGGTAAGAAGATCAAGATTTATTCCATGGATTTTCAACTAAATAAACATCAAAATCGTGGAGGATTCGAAAAACTATCGCTAAGCTCAATAATAGTAAATACTAAATCACCACAGTCATCATGGTACTCCCCCCCCCCAAAAAAAAGGGTTTAGTATAAAATCAATTTTGAGGAGGTGGATAACAATTATCTTAAAAAAAAAAGAAATAAAAAATTATTTAAAAAAGATATCTTTACTGGGTAACTTCATATCACGTGGCCAATGTTGGTAACAGGCATGGCATAGGATTAAAAAAAAAAAAAAAAAAACGATAAACTAAATAAAATAATAGAGGATCACATAACTTGGTAATTCTTTATTATGATTTTATAATGAAGGAATCTCTTCCATATTTTCTATAATTTCTTTATTCACCCATAGTTTCGTGCTTTTGGCCCATCTTCCAGGAGTATCAGTAGCACTTTTTTAAAACTTCACAACCATCATTTTGCTGAGAAAATTTTTGTGTAAGATAGACATGTTCTTGTTTAAATAGTAGTTAACATTTAACAATATCTTCTGTGGTTGTGAAATCTTAAAAATGTAGTACAGATACCCCAGAAAGATGGGCCAGAGCCCGAAACGTAGGGTGAATAAAGAAATTATATCAAACATGGAAGAGGTTCCTTCATTTTAAAAAAAACCTGAATACATGAATTCTTTATTATGATTTGCTTTTCCTAAAACTTTTGAATGACCCCCAGACCATATTTCCTGAAATAGTTATCAATTTTAATTATTTACACTATTATTTAAAACTGAGATGGATTTTTCAGCGCATAATACAATACAAATTTACAGAACCTAACATTACAGTGACAATAAAGGAAGTTAAAAGATAAAAGATATTACGATAAATATTTATCTAAAAAAAAAACAACTCTAATATACAGGGTGACATGCTACTCGTGCGACAAACTTCACAAGTAGATTCTCCACCATAAAATGAATAAAAAAGTTCATATTGACCATGGTCCGATTCTTAGACATTTCGGAATAATTTCGCTTTTTATCGATTTTGAAAGATATCACGACCTGGCATCGGAAAACCGTGATATCTTTAAATCTGAAAATTTCTCCGAAAAGCTGATAGCACCGTTGAAATCTACATTAATTGTTCAATAATAAAATGGTCATTTCAAAATTTTTGGGCCAATTTTTCGTGTTTTATTTCAGCCAGAACAACAAAATAAGTGAAACATTTTACAGCCGTACTCTGCAATACACAAACATGCCCGTTTTCTCATACTCCCAACTGTCACACCAAAAGTGAGAAAACGTCGAAGTTTTTCAGCAGCGGCGAAGATCCTTGCTCTCAAATTGTCTATGTTTGTCACTTCAGTGCGATAGATAAGTTCCTTGAGATATCCACAGACGAAATATTCCATGGGGTTGAGATCAAGAGATCTTGGTGGCCATAGAACTGTCCCATCACGGCCGATCTACGTTTCGAATGTTCTGTCAAATACGCCTGAACTATTCTAGAATAGAGAGGAGACGCACCATTACTTAAATATTATCGAAAACACGCGGCCTACCTTGCTGGAGGACCTTGTTTTACAATTGAGGAGAAACATAATTTTTCAGCACGAGTACATCTCCAATAACTTCCGCCCACAGTTTTTGGCTGGCAGATCTCTTAATCTCAACCCCATGGAATATTTTGTCTGTGGATATCTCAAGGAACTGATCTATCGCACTGAAGTGACAAACATAGACGATTTGAGAGCAAGGATCTTCGCCGCTGCTGAAAAACTTGGACATTTTCTCACTTTTGGTGTGACAGTTGGGAGTATGAGAAAACGGGCACGTTTGTGTATTTCAGAGTACGGCCTTCAATTTGAACATAAATAAAATGATTAAAAATAAATTTATTTTAAAGATATTGGTGAGTTGTATTAGTTTTTTCAAATTTAAAATGTGAATTCTTAAGCATTAACAATCCTTGAACCATAATTTTTTCTCTATATGTCATCCATATCTTGGTCTTAGAAACACCAAATTAAAAAATGAAGAGTGCGTTAGAAGCGTTATTAAATGAGGTATTTTCCTTCAACTTTGCTGCCTTCTGAAACTAAAATTAGTAACTCTGGATTAAGTTAAACACTTTCCGATTTGTAAAATTTTTCACTCATTTTGTTGTTCTGGCTGAAATAAAACACGAAAAATTGGCCCGAAAATTTTGAAATGACCATTTTATTATTGAACAATTAATGTAGATTTCAACAGTGCTATCAGATTTTCGGAGAAATTTTCAGATTTAAAGATATCACGGTTTTCCGATGCCAGGTCGTGATATCTTTCAAAATCGATAAAAAGCGAAATTATTCCGAAATGTCTAAGAATCGAACCAGGGTCAATATGAACTTTTTTATTCATTTTTTGGTGGAGAATCTACTTGTGAAGTTTGTCGCTCGAGTAGCATGTCACCCTGTATATTTACAAATTATAAATATTGTATAATATATCCTCGTCACCATGCTAAAGTAACAAATATGCATAGGTTTTAGTTGCACATTCGTTACTTTAGCATGGTGATGACGATATATAAATAATTTCTAATCCATAGCAACTTACCAATCCAATGCCATAGCCCACAGCATTACAGCATCATGGTCTTCCAGAGAAGCATCTACTTTACTTTGCAGATTCTTCAAACAAAATTTATATCCTTCTTCAGCTTTTCTAAAAGGGGCAATATAATTTAAAGAACAAATTAAAAAAAATTTAAATGCACGAGGCAGTCCATATTTTTTAATATGCTCTTGTTTATATTATTAATCATCTCTGATAACCCTTTTCACCTCAAACTATTATAGCTCACCCATACTATTGGCAGTCAGAGAATGACTTTATGTGGCCTCAACCCTTTCGGTCCTCTATACTGATATATCAGTGGAAGCACGACGGTCCACACAACCTGTATACTATTACATCAGTGTGCTCATTCTAGCAATAGAAGATAATACAATTATATTTCAGTTCAGTCCCTAGCTCAATTAGTACTTCCCAGAACAAGTTATAGTACTTTTTCTTGCTACTAGAGTGCGTAGAAATGAATTTTTACAGTGATACATGCTCTCATCCTCATGTCCTTCAGAACGGTGCCACAAAATTCTTATTTCATCACAGGCAAAGACATTTCTATTACCACATTAATTTTTATAATTATTTTTTTTAAATGTTAGTTTAATAAAAATATTTTGTAATTGGGCAGTTGTATAAAAAATTTTAATTTAAAAAAAAAATTAAGGGTAGGAAGAGAGAAAGGTGAATATGGTCAAAAAGTATTCAGGCCACGGGTCCGGCAGCCAGCCATACTCTTAGGCCATACTCTGTCCAGCCCGCAATATGGTACAGAATCCCTGAAGGGTTAAGTTATGACTAAAAGTTTTTTCTTAATTATGCACATAATAGTTACTAATACCTAAATAACTAAAAGATGATTCGTTAATCCTATCACAAATGTGAAGGAAAAGAAAACCTCAGTTTGAACGTAGCTTCCCATAAAGAATACTGGATACTGGCAGAGAAATATTGAACATTCTGGACAAGTAAAGACAAAAAAAGTTCTGGACTGATTGTAAAAAAGTTCATATAAAGTTCATATGGTCTATTTCCTATTATTTTTCAACTAGTAGTTGTTGTTTTTTAACTAAAAATCTCTCAAAGAGAAGGGGAGAGTGGGAAACAGTGAGACGCAGTTAACTGTGAAACACCACCAAAATCATTTGTAAGGACCCATTCAGTGTAGGATTTGATGTAGTGTAGAATATTAGTCAAATAAGCATTTCCAGAAAAGATACCAACATTATCATATGTTTGTAACTATTTTTGTCTCATTTTGTTTTCGGGACAAGTAAACTTTTTATTGTGACTTGCTTTCTCGTAGACAGTGTGAGTACTATTGTTCATTTCACCAAATTTCTGTTGAATGCCTTTTATTCACCAACTAAAATTCTTTGTATTAATCTTTAAACGGCCAATGATTGTCCACTTCGGAAACAGAAATTCGTACTGAAAGATGGAAAGGCCCTATGAGAATAAGTGAGCAGGGCACAGTGAGACAGCCTACGAAGACACTTTTACTGTTATATAGGAAATTAAAATTATATTTTCTAATCCCAAGAAGGAAGGAATACCTTTAAAGGAACAGGCCATCAACAGCAATTATTTTCATTAAAATATAACATATAATTTTTTCATTATGTCACCTAATTTTATCAAAATTCTACTTTATTTATAGTCAATATATGATTTAGTAATGTCAATGTCAAATTCCGTTGTAAGTATTGGTCCCTAAATTAAAAAAAAAAAAAAAAAAATACATCTAGTGATACCAATCTTGTTAACAATTCATCATATTGACTACTTCAAATAAGTCAGATATTTTCTATGTTAATTATCATGATAATATTTTGTAATAAAATGTTGGATCTTTTATTATTAATATTGGTATGGATCTTTTTTTAAAATATTGTAACACTTATGTGGGTCAATAAATATTTATTCAACAAAAATATACAATTATCAATGCCAACGAATTAATACAACTTAAATATTCGGGCAGGTTACAAAAATGATAACGCTGTAGCACACTAATCATATGACTTAAGCCTCACTGTCAAGACACAGACTTAGACTAACTGGTCCAGTCACTCCCTCCTTATATATAGTCGTAAAATGAACGTTCTGGAAGGTGCCAGGTCTTCATGGAAGCTGGTGGAACGCCGTAGATGGAGGTCGAACAATCTAGAACTAAACAGTTCGTTCCAACCGCTAAGTTGTTCCAACAAACGGTCTTGGATATTAAACAAAAAGATTTTATATTCAACGATTTAATGTTACAATATTTAGTTTTATTATGATGTCTCACTGTTCCCCAAGCAATGTCTCAATGTTCCCTGCAGTGGGGTATACTGAGACAAAAACCTTCTTGTGGTTTTATGAAAATAAATATTTTTGTGTGTAACCTTTTCAGATTTCACATCCACTGAACAAAGCTCCCTTGTAGTAAGATGTACTATATAAATTTCAGAACTCCAGCTATAGTTTTTCAATTATTTTTGCCAATTAGAAAAAAAACACTTCATTGTTCTCCACTCTCCCCTATATATAAAAAGAGATAGAAATTTTAAGTTTTTAATATTCAAAGGAGCACTATATTATGATTAAGTATGTTTATCTAGATTATAAGGAAATTAATATAAAGTGCTTATAATTTTGGGCGCTATCCATTTTCGTTGGTAAAGAAAATATAGTAAAACTTTTATCAGACCATAACTTCTTAATTCATTGTATCAAAATATACTTTTTATAACAGGAAAAGCTGGAGACATCAATAACCTTTGACATCAATATTAACTATTTTTTTAACTTCTGAATGTTTCATGGAACGATGGATAAAACTAACAAAAAATAGGGGTAATGTACAGTTATTAATCATTAGTTTCAAATTCAAACTCAAAGGTTTGAACAATGAAGAATGGAACAGCCCCATAGGAGAATTTATAAGCTGGAGATAAATGATATAAAGTGTTTTTCTAATTTTTTAAGGTTTTGCAGTGAGATAAAACCCCAACCAAAAACCTAAGGGGTAAGATGCATTTTAAAAAATAACTTTTTTGGCAATTTTAAATTCCAAGTGTGATTTTTTAACTACTCACTGTTCCAAATGTGCTCCATAGGGGGGGGGGGGTGTTATATTTTGTAAGACTAAAGAATAGCAAGATGAAAAATGTTTTTTTTTTTTGTAGAAATTTAAAAAAAAGATATTGCAAAATATTAAAAATCATAAAGAGGCCATTTTGGAATTGGATGTAGAATTGCTGGTATTTTTATTAAAAATTTCTGTGATATGTAATGATGTAGTATGTAATATGTAGAAGTGGGCTAATGTTATATGTATGAGCTCATGATATGCAATGCTCTTCTTATTCTTCTTTAACTTTTCTGAACAGTTCCTTTTAACACAATACATTAAATTATTTTTTAAAAAAGGAAGATATAACAACTGTTATTTCTGAGCGTGATCTATTTGAAGTTGTATGGCACCCTATCTAAACTGAAAAGGACCCCTTGGGTGTATATCATTGAGTATTAAAAAAAATATAAGAGATACTTACTTATCATCCTTTTTCTCTTCATAAATTTTTGCTAACTTTAAACTCATATGATTTATTTTTAAATCGTCTTCAGAAACACCGACTTGAATCAACCTCTGCATAACATTAATAAATAATTTCTCAGCAGCATTAAAGTGCCCCTGGGCAAATGCGAGATTAGCCAGTAAATCATATATATATGTAACACCATCTTCATTGTGTTGATCTAGGGCTAGTTTTAAGGCAATATGCAATAGCTGTTCAGCACCTTTGAAGTCATCTCTCTGCAATATTCTCAAAAATAACATTTCTCTTTACAATTACTTTATACCTACTGCAATAAATAAGAAATAGTTTATGTACCTGTATTAAAAGAACTGCACGTTTTATAGTCATTATCAATTCCGATTCTGACTTTTCTTCTTCTTTTTCTTTGAACAAACCAAAAAAACCAGAGAGAAGAATCGTTCCCCATAATCCAGAGTTAGTTTTTGACTGAGGAGATAAACATAAAAATAAGTCGTTGAATCGGCGAGTCGACAATACCACAGTGTTTGATTTCTCAAATTTTAATGCATCGTAATTTTTCCAACGCCATATCTTTCTGCTTCTTTCAAAATCATTTTTTAAATAAAAACGTCTTGCACTACAAATTTTAAATAAATTCCTAAACATGACAAGAATAACCTGTCAGAGTAACCTATCATTAATTTCAATCAGCTGTAAGAATGTGACTTTCAATAATTTTCAATTTTATTTTATTTTATTCAAATTAGAAGTTAGAGACTCTTTGTTAAGCATCATTTTTCTCAAATGGATTTATAGAATTAGATGGCATTTTTATTAGGTGAAATGTGGAATAGAAAATCACAATACACGTACTCATTTTTGGTTGGTTACACCTCACTCATGTCTTGTCAAGGCGCGTTTAATTTTAGTTTGTATCAATCTTAGTTAAGATATGTTGTCATTCAACTTTTATGCGCCATTCTTTTATCAGAGACGTGGCTCCACATCAAAATTGTTTCATTTATCCTTATTAATTGTTTTTACTTGTTTATTTCTTCCATTAATTGTAAGTTCTCATGATCATCATCATGAGAGTGAACATGACACACCAGAACCACCTTCTTTCAAGTACTCAAAAGAAGCCAATGTGCTACATGAAGCTCAAAGGCCTAGAGCTGATGAACCTGGAGTAAGGGACAAAAGATCTCTCTGGATAGAAGCTTTAGGTTCAACTCTTCTAATCAGTTTAGCACCATTTTTCATATTATTTCTTGTGCCTTTGGACAATCGATCAGAACAAGAACCCTTACTGAAAATTTTGTTGAGCTTTGCATCTGGAGGACTTTTAGGAGATGCATTTCTTCACCTGATACCCCATGCACTCAGTGCTCAAGCCCACGATCATTCACATTCTATCCAGAAAGACCATCATTCTCACTCCCACTCGCATTCACATTCTCATGGTGATGGTCATGATCATGGACCTGATATGAAAGTCGGGCTTTGGGTACTTATTGGTATTTTGCTATTTCTTTTTATTGAGAAGTTTGTGCGTTTAATCAATCCAAATCATTCTCACTCTCATTCTCATGATGTGGATGTTAAGAAAGAACCAGGTTCATCGAACACAGACAAAAAGAAAGAAGATGATAGTTCTGGGCCAGGTATTTATTTTTGTTTTCTTTATAAATTAATTTGACTGATTTATTTCAGCACTATTCCATTAAACGTTAATAGACCTGTCATAATTAAGCAGTTAAAAGTATTCCTACTTCTATATTTTCATTTAACTTACAATTATTGAAACTTATCTATAACTATGTTACCCTAAAATTGCATATTAATGTATAAAGGCAGTTACAGAAGTTAAAATTATCATCACTTTAAGCTCTTTATGGTTATTTTGAATAATTATATTAATCTAAAAATTATCTTCCATGAATTGTTTATTACACTTTATTATGGTACTAAAAATGTAGCATAATTTGTTATGCTATTTTATAATATTATAATTCATATATTATTTTATGATGTCAGTTATAATTTAATTATTTTCTCAGCTTCAAAGTATCAAACTAATGTGGGCTTTCCTCTTAATTCTCACAATGCTATGTGTAATATCTTGAGTGCTTCTCTTCATTACTGAAAATCATTCGAATGATTTATAGTAATGAAGATATAATGATTCTAAAGTAGTATTGGTTGGTTAATTTTTAAAAGTTTAGGTGAAAGAGATTATTTTTAATATGCTGTGATTTACTTCTCCGTTTTGTGAATTTAAAGGTGCAAGGCAAAGACATCTGACCTATACTTGATCGACTTATATAAAGAGTTAAATAGGTTTTTTGTCGGTACATTCGAAGTCCAACATGGCTTCAAAGACCTTGTGGCCGACCATTATTGCATACCAAACTATCATTTCTTCCAATTTTAAATAATTTTTGTACTTGCTTTACCATCAAATTTTACTTAGTCTCACAGGCATATGAATCTATTTAATTAAATGATAATATTTAACTCAATTTTTTAAATAAATACGGGTCTTAAAGCATAGAAAAATAAGCATTAATGATAATTAGTATTAATACTTTTTAGTTTTATTTATCAGATCATTTATCAATATTATTATAATAAGAATGTTTATTCTTATAGTTCATAAGAATAATCATTTAATAAAATGCTCACTTTCCATGTTGGTAGTTTATAGGATTGTACAGCAATTTATACTACATAGCAGTATTTCCATAGTAGTATTGAATATATTGACCATAAGGTGAATATATTCAATCATAATAGCAATAAAACTGAGAAATAATATGTTGTAAATCCTTTATAAACATCCAAACTTTAAATTCCAGATTCACATATGGATTGCTAATTTGATTGGTCTCCAAATGAAACTAGATGTTTAAGTAATTAATAATAAATTTGCCTATATATATATATAGTCAAAAATAGTTTACATCATTTGTTTTGATTGTTTATTTATTTAAAATTTCCATTTGCCTAATTTAACCCTTAGGCTGAAACATCAGAGGATACTCGGCAATCGGAAACATCGGTCTCCCAGACCCCTATTTTTTTTTTCTTCGTTACTTTCTAGATTTTTTTGTTATTTGTTGTAGAATATTAATAAAAGTAAATAAAATAGAAAATATAAAAACTATTGAATCACCTAACCTGGTAAATAACGTAGTGTAGATTTTTAAAGGTAATAAAAAATTGGAACAGCATTAGCATTTAAAATTTTTAATCACAATTTACTAAAATACATCAGTTAAAAATTAAAATTTTTTATTTGTAGCACAAAAAGAAAAACAACTTAAAGAGGCAATTTTGCATATACGTAATCTGTTTTTATCAAACTGTAAAAATGTAGACTGTATTATCAAAACAATAAAGGCATTATTGTATTATATTAAATACAATAAAACAATATTGAATATAATATAATGTCTTATATTAGTGTATTATATTATAATATATATACACTATATATAATATATATACAATAATATAAGACATTATATTTATTGTTTTATCAAAACAATAAAGACATTTTTGTCAACGCATAAAAATGTCTTTATTGTTTTTCTCTTATGCATTGAAGAAAATTTTTTTTTGAACAATCTGATAAACAGATAGCACGTCTGTAAAATATACAACAATAAGTTGTTTTACGTTTTAAAATATATGGACAGGTTGTGCATGTTTTCCTATCAATTTTGTCATTTATTACTTCTTGTGTGGATGAAGAGTGTCGATTGCCTTCATTATCTCTGCTTCTCGTGTTATGGCTCGAACTGCATCCAGAGGTCTCGCAATCAATGAGACATCCCCCTATTATTTGTTTGATGCTTTCTGGCATGTTGTGTATTTTACGTCTTCTTTGTAAATGAGCTTCTCCCAATTCAATTGCTACCTGGTAAACATAATCTGAACGCTTCATTTGCTTGTTTTTTATAAAACACATGTGTAACAAATGAGAATTAATTCCCGAAATATCCACCATTGCGTAAAAAATTGCCATTGGCCATCGAGGAGTTCTTCTATTGGATGAATATTTTGAGAGTTTGTAATCCAAATGATCAACTCCTCCTTTAGTTTTGTTGTAAAAGTTAACTATTTCTGGCCTTCCATTTTCTGATTCCCCTTTATCATTGTGCATTGTTGATATTATATTAACCACTTTATTTTTTTTAGGCACTTCAGACATAAGAGTAATGCCATTATTAAATCCATAAAGAACGCTTCTGATGGGTCTGTTTTTCGGGCTCCTAAATTCTACCGGAAGCTCCGGTTTGTTTGAACGTAAAGTACCAACGTAGGTCAGTCCTCTAGCTTGTAAATCTTTCACTAAAGGAATAGACGAGAACCAATTATCTCCTGTCACGTTCCTCCGTGAACCAGCTATATTTTGGGTCAAATTCAGGACAGCTTGTATTGAGGCAGGTTTCTTTTTGTCATTCTCGCTTAGCCTGTTTCCATCGGATCCTTTCCCAGAATATATGTAGCCATTCAAGAAATAGGAACATTTTGCATCTGTTAATGCCATTATCTTTGTCCCGTATTTCGCAGGCTTTTTTGGCATATAAATTTTAAAAGGGCATCGTCCTCTGAATGCAATGAGCATTTCGTCAACTGTACAGTATTCACTTGGGACGAATACAGCTTGGCAATTTTCAACAAAAGTCTTGAATAAATCCGATATAGCCGCAGCTCTGTTAGTTTTTATACGTTCTGCCCGAGTAATTTTATTGTCGAATCTAAGACAATAATTTAAAATTTCAAATCGTTTACCGGACATAAATGCCCGAAAAATAGGGCGACCTATTGCTCCTGTTGCAAACAATGTTCTCATGTCCTCTGACGAAGATTTGTAGATAGAAGAAAGGAGGTATACCCCTAGGAGGGCTTCTATTTCAACTTCATCCGTTGGCCTATAATTACTTTTTCCTGTGTTTTCTCCCATCACTTGGCGTAATGCATCTAATTTTTCATTCGTATGGCGTACAATAGTTTGAATTAGAGGGGAATCAAAGAGCAGTCGCCAAACAGCCACAGGCTTGCAGATATTCCCTAATTCTTTTGAACGACCTTTTAATCCAGGCAGTCCTGAAATTATTATATTCCTTGCTGGTGTACGGACATTTCTTCTTGGCTCCTCTTTATACCACTTAAATCCGTTCTTTCCCAAATAATATGCTTTAGAATTTCTCTCATCACCTTCATCATTCTCACCCCCTGCAACGTCTTCACTGCCTGAACTACTAGGATCGTAGTCTGTGTCCTCAAGATCTTCATTATTTTGATAGGTGAATGAACGTTAAGTTCATCTCCATCTTCTTGATCTGATAAATCCACCAATGGTGGTATCACAGGAGGTTCTTCATCTTCTTCAAATAATCAATTTCTCACCGTTTCAGCGAAATGAGGATCATTCACATTTACTACTTTTCGGTGATCCATGTTTAAAGCCTGAAAGAAGCATTAAAGATTAGATCGAAAATCATAACATGAGAAAGTAATGTTAATGGAAACACCGGTCCCTCAGGCCCCTTCGAGTACAAACGGTTAAGGGAAACACGGGGCCGGTGAGGCCGGCATGTTTTTAGGATTGGTAGTATGGTTAAAAGCCAGGAAACGATGTAAACAAAACGAACATACCTGTTACGTCCAGAACGATGGCAAAACAGGTACTGAAGGTCTGAGGCACCTACCCCGTGCACAGCCCCCTCCCCACCACTTTTTAATGACGTAGCGGCCTCTCAGACTGATGTTTCGGCCTAAGGGTTAATCAATAAATTTTTCCTTAATACATCTTCAACTGCTGGTGTTAAACAATTTTGTTGGCTAGTTTATTTATGAAACCTACTTATAGTTCAGACTATACCATATTCAGATGTTATTAAATTAATAAGTTTCTATAATTTGATTTATATTTCATTTATTTTTAAGCTGCTGACTCCATTAAGATTGCTGGTTATCTAAACTTAGCTGCAGACATAGCCCATAATTTTACTGATGGTCTTGCTATTGGAGCATCATATATGGCAGGGCATCATGTTGGAATCGTCACTACTATTACAATCCTGATTCATGAAGTACCTCATGAGATTGGTGACTTTGCCATCTTGGTTCAGTCAGGATGTTCAAAAAAAAAGGTTAGCTATAATATTTAATAAAATACTGTAGCATTTTGAAAACACTGACTGTATATATTTAATTTACCCACACTAAAGATTAGTTTCTGTGGAAACAAGAAATTATTTGCCATTTTATAATTTTGAACTTCAAAAAATTGGTACATTGACCAAATAAAACATTATTTGCAATAGGTTAAATGATAGTCAGGATTTTCAGTTTACAATGATTTTATTGTAGTAAGCCAACGTTTCGATCCAACTTGTGGATCTTCATGAGGGCTAAAAGAAAACAAATATATGAGTATCTATGCTAGAGGGTGACGATAAATGGATACATTACAGAACTGATAATAATATAAAAGATGGTGTATACATGAATATTAAAATAAGTGGCTGGTTAACAAGATAAAATAGAATCTGATATTTACCTACTGAGTCCAGATGGATACTAAGACTAAAGGTAAAAATAAGGTGAGAGGTAGTGGTAGGGGGTTAGTTTGCCGACTTCAAAGGTATATGACGGGGAAATCCAACGCTTTTGAAGTGAAAGGCACATGACAACTAAGTGAACAAAAAATTTTTAAAAACTAACAAAATAGATGGTACTGTATACAAATAGTTATGTATGGACTCAATAATAACATAAAAATGAGATAATACATAATGTAACAATGCATAAAAATTGGAAAATATACAGAAAGAAGTATACAATACAAAAAAAAAAAAAAAATAATAGTACAAGAGGTACAGAGATAATTGCAGAGGTAATCGAGAAGTACCTATGAAATCAAAACTAGGATTTGAGGATGCGGAAGATGTTAGAATACGTGGATGAAATTATCTCTTTATCTGTTTTATGATTTACAGGGTTATTTTTTTCCAGATGGATGAAAATGGATTCTGAGAGGAGTCGTTTATCGTGGTTAGGTACAGTAGCTAATATGGAGGGGTTCTCAAAGTCGAAGGAATGGTTGTGGGCAATGGCATGTTCTGCTAATTTTGACGTAGACGAATTACGCGTGGAAATACTGTATTTATGTTGATAAATTCGTTTTTCAAAATAATTTTTGGTTTCACCGATATAGCAACTGTTGCAATTAAGCGTGGAGCACTGGATACGATAAACTACATTACACTTGTCTAGGAGTGGTACTGGGTCTTTGAATTTGGTAAACAGATTTTTTTCAGAAACTCGATGAGAAGGATTTTTTAATTTTGTTTGAGAGAATGGGGATATATGGGATAGATCTGTATTGGAAAATAGAGATCGGAGGTTGTGAAGACTTGTTAGAGAGATTTCAGGTTTTAGCATTGTGAAACGTTGGCTTACCACAATAAAATCATGGTAAACTGAAAATCCTTACTATCATTTAACCTATCGTAATTGAAGAACAGTTGACTATCTCTCACTTCTATTATTTAAATTGGTATTATGTTGCATAAAAAAAAAAAAAAACTTTTTAAAGTTTAACCAATAACCTCTGATTTTTTTAAATCTATGATACTAAAGTTATTATTTTATCTAATTAAAAGAAAAAAGTGATGTTGCAGCCCCTTTATTTATCCCTTAATTATTGGTGCTAGGTCATATTCACCTGAACGTGCTGTTTCAAATGAATAACTACTTTTCTTAGCTTTCTCCTCCTATGTAATCTTATATTGCGAAATAGGACTTGTGATTGCAAGTCTTGGGGCCAAAAAAAAAAAAAAAAAAAAAAAAAAATCTTATATTGAGATATGGTTTGATCCCAATTATTCCCTTCCTGGATTAATATTATTTCAGCAAGATTGACTCATGCCACTGTTGTGTAACCCAAGTTTCTCCAAAATTGATACGACCTTACCACCTATGTAACACAAACTTTGCTGGTTTTTGATGCCACTGTTTGTATCATACATTTTTTGAGCAGAAGTGGACGCCATATTACTAATATGTAATATGTAATGTATATATAACTACCTATAACACTATTCTTGTATAGCACTTGCCGAATCCTTCTTGAACAAAAAACTGATTTTTTTGGGAAGACGTAATAAGCTTTGCCTCTTACAACTATTAGCATTACCAGAAGTTTGTACGTTCCAGTGTCACAAGTGCTGGGGAGCTTTGAACAGCTTTCAACAGGTTGGCATTAATCCACCACCTTCTTCCCTGGCCCGGAGAAATTCCCTTATTGCTTAAAAGGTACGGAAGAGGAAGAAAATAAATTGGACAGCAAACATAATGTAGGCATTTGGTTATCCTTTTCACCTATAAATCTCAACGAAATAAACAAATTTGCCTTAAATTGAGATTAAAAGTAGACTTGAAGGCAGATCCTGTGACAAAACTTTCTGAAAGATTTGGACCATTCCTTAGTCAGATATCATATTGAATTTCACATGCATAAGAAGTGCAAGTAAGTCAGAAATGGATTCACGTTAAAGACCTGTAAAGATGAAGATTAAAAATTACTCAAAAGACCAAGAAATAGTAGTTTTTCAGACAGAAAACTCATTAGAAACTGTGGAAGAATACAGGAGGAAGAGAAAAAGATGTGGATATTGTTTCTATACAAATGACTATTAATACTTCATTATTTTCAGCTCTAGTGAGAAATATTTTACATAATACTTTGTAATTAGTGTGAGTGAATATAATATATAAATCTGTTGCTTTTTATTTTATAAAAAGAAATAACATTACTTTAAAGTTAGCAAAATAAGATTAGTTTCAAATTGCACCTTGAAATTTAAATTTTCTTTTTTATTCTATGAAAAAAAAAATCACACCAATCAAAATCACAGCAACAAAAATGTTATTTTGTATAACAAGAAGTGCAGTAATAAATAACTGGTGTTTGGTCAAAAGGGGTTAAGTCATTGAATGTGAAGCTTAAACAACGATTTACCAAGCTATTGAAAGTCATTATAAATTCTTTCTGATTGTATTTCTTTATTCCAGAATAATAAATGAAACTATATTCTTTCAACTTCAAAGGGACTATAATAAATTATGAATAACGAATAAATTATAATCAATTATGAATTTTAAGAAGACGAGACAAAAAAAATTGTTTATGACTTAAGACTTTTGTCCAAACATGAATGAAATATTATTAATTAAAAATGTTTGTCAACCTTTACCAGGTGTGTAAATATTGAGAATATTTTTTTTATATAAAATATTATATTTATGAATTTTTCAAATAGAAAATAAGAGTTTATTGTGTAATAATAATACATACTATTTTATTCGAAGTACTGTCCCTCGCTAACTATGCATTTTTCCCATCTCTCAGCAATTTGTGGATTCCCCGCCAAAAGAATTCTTCCTCTTTTGAGTCAAACCAATCACTTAGCCTATTTCGTACATCTTCATAAGAATTGAAGTGCTGTTCAGCTAGTGCGTGTCTCATTGATGCAAATAGGTAGTAATCGGATGGGGCCAAATCTGTTGAATGAGCCACATGCTGAAGAATTTCCCAATCAAACGCTTGGATCATTTCCTTGGTCCATTTAGTCGAATGTGATGGGGCTTTTTCATGGAGCAAGATCACTTTGCGTGCTTTTTCTTGATATTTGGGGCAAAGCTTGATTCAAATTGATCATCTGTTGTACATACCGTTTCGTATTAACAGTTTCCCCAGGTTTCAGCAGCTCATAGTAGATAACACCCATCTGATCCCACCCAAAACAGAGCATAATCTTTCTTCCAAAGCGATTTGGCCTTGCAGTCGATGCCAATGGTTCTCCTGGAGTTACCGAGGTTTTTTTACGCTTCGGATTCTCGAAGTAAATCCACTTTTCATCATCAGTCACAGTTTGATGAAGAAATGACTTTTTGCCGGAATGAAGTTTTTTGAGCTTCCTGCTGCCTGTCATTCAGTTGATGAGGTACCCATTTTCTGACCATCTGATTTTTCCCTTGGCTTTCAAACGAACGGAGGCGGTTTCGATGCCACATGTAGTTGATTTGCAAGTTGTTGCTGCGTTTGAGTCATCCTCGTCTAACAAAGATTCCAAATCAGCGTCTTCATACTTTTTTTGTGGTTTTCCACTATCTTTGGTTCTGCCCTCTGTAAAAGAAAATGTAAGGTTTCTGAAAAAGTTACCGGTCTCTAGTGACCTGATGTCACCTCTTACATTACAAGGCCATTAACCTAGGGTTAACTTTATGTTATCATAATTAAAGTTATTCTTAATAGAATTATATTAATTATTATTTTTCTGTCAATTAATAATTTTTATTTTACTGTTTAGGCAATGTATTTGCAGCTTCTTACTGCTTTAGGTGCATTTTCTGGGACTTTAGTTTCTCTCATTGCTGAAGGAGTTGGTAAGTGTATTAAAATAATGATAAACTACTTATACCACTGTGACCTATGTTCAATAAGATAAAAAATTCATCATTACTCTTTGAGCATCCTTTTCTTTTTTCGACCTGTTTGTCAAAGTCAATCTCTCCTAAGAGCTCTTTTAAAAGTATTCTAACATTGTGGAATGTAGCTCTTATAAAGTTAATGATTAGAACTATTTTATTTCTGCTAAAATAAAGTTATATAAACCACTTAAAGGATAGATCTTCTGGGTTAAAACAGATCCATTAAAAAGTAAAAATACCTTTACAATAAAAATACCTAAAAAGACAAATCTTATAATCTGCCTCACCACATAATAAACTTTCTCTGCAAAAAAACATTTTATAAAAAAAATTAAACCGACTTCGAAACCTAGGAACCAGTAAAAATAAATCCACTGAAAAGTATGAAATAATTACCTTCTCATTTTCATGAATACACAGCAAAATTTAAAATGGTATAAAAAGCGGAAAAATGCAATAAGATGAATAATTTTATTTTTATTTGTACAAATACACACAATTGTTATTAAAAATTGTGAAATTAAAATATTAAATACTATGTTCAATACAACACATTCTTTTCGGAGGTGGCGCAAATATAAATGACATGTTACCGATACAATTCCATTAGTAGGCATTAAAATCAATAGATGAGAAGAGAAGATCCATTTTACGATTTTCATAATGTCTAGTGTTAAAAATTTTAAATTTTGCGCCACCTCCGAAAAGATTGTGTTGTACTGAACATAGTATTTAATATTGTTTAAGGCTTCCATGGTCCGAATCCATAGTCTGCATTTCTTCTTCAGGGTTTGACTAGGTCATAGGTTTACCAGCGACCAAGCTTTCACCCATCTTGCTGTGGGCTTCTTCAGGGCCAATACAAGAATGAGAGTGGAGAAGGGGATCAATAACTTATAATCTTTCGTCGGGGGCGAAGTCTGTGTTCCCATTGGCTAGCGCCCGAGGGGGCGTGGTCAGGTGGAGGGGGGATGGGAGCGTCAGCTCTCTGAGATACGATGTGTTGTCTAATGTTGTTTAGTGCAGGGTACCAGTTTTTGCTAAGTCTGTATCCGTCTTCTTTGTTTATATTGTTTGGTTGTTTTATGATTTCTATAGCCTCCCTGATGGATCTGTGGCGGTAGTTATCAATCCTAACCATGGCTTTGGTGTCTTCGAAGGCTATAGTGTGTTGTGTATTGTGAAAGTGTTCTGCTATGGCTGATTTATCCGTCTGTATTTTCTTAACTGCGACAATATGTCCTTTTGCGATGATCCCTCTCTTTTGTGATGGATGGTGGTGAGAATCTGCGTGTAAATATCTGTCCGTGTGGGTCGGTTTCATATAAACTGAATGTCCTAATGTGAGGTCTTCCTTCTTTTCTACTAGTACGTCCAGGAAATGTAGCTTGTTGTCCTCCTCGGTCTCCATTGTAAACTGTATGTTGGTGTGTATGTGGTTGATGTGATGAAGAAACTCTTTAAGCAATTTTTCTCCATGCTCCCATATTATGAAGGTGTCGTCTACGTAGCGATACCAAACAGCTGGTTTGAACTTGGCTCTTCTTAGGGCTTCTTCTTCAAAATGTTCCATGTATAGATCAGCTATGACAGGACTTAGTGGGTTGCCCATGCTTGCTCCTTCTTTTTGCTTGTAATACTTCCCGTTGAAGAGGAAGTATGCCGTCTTCAGACATATCTTGGCCAGTTCCAATTCCTCCGCTGTAAGCATCTTCTGTAGTAACGGTATAGCTTCATCAATAGGGACCTTAGTGAACAATGATTTTACATCAAAACTCACCAGGTCATTGCTACAGGAACACCTGTTCTTGAGCAACAAACTTGGCGCTAAAAACTGGACCAAAACCGACAGAGCCATCTGGTTGGCAGCAGAGAAGATCAGAAGAACCCACACTTCTATACAGAAACGGAAATTCATGAAGCTGGCTTCAGATCAAAACAAACTGGATTTCTACCGAGAATCGCTAAGGAACATGGTCATCAACTTCACGTCGCAAGAACTTCCTCCAGAAGCTGTCTCAGTTCTTCAAAGAGGTTTCAACTTTGCTGTAGCTCCCAAACGCATACCGGTTGAGAAAATCATCACCAGCGTCGAAGCAGTAGTAAAGGACATGGAAGACCTCACAGCAGAAGCAATCCGTCAAGACGTCAGCAAGATCCTGCGTGAAACCAGACCGCCGAAACCCAACCTACGTAAACAAGAAAGAAGAGCCCTCAGCGAACTCAAGAACCGTGAAGACCTAGTTATTTTACCAGCAGACAAAGGAAATTCCATGGTAATAATGTCTAAAGAAGATTACATTTCTAAAATATTAAATCTTCTCACTGATGGGACATATGAAGAACTAAACAAGGACCCCACCAAAGACGTAAACAAACAACTGACAGACATAATGAAAAGATTCCCTGAAAACCACCAGTCTCTGAAGAAACTTACGAGATCCGACCCAGTTCCACCCAGACTCTACGGACTACCCAAAATCCACAAAGACAACTATCCTATGCGCCCCATAGTCAGCTTAATATGCTCGCCCACTTACTACACTGCAAAATACCTCACATAAATCATCAAACCACACGTAGGAAACTCAGAACACCACATCATGAACTCTAAATACTTCATCAAGAAAATTAAGGAGCTCAAAATTTCAAAAAACAGTATCCTGGTGAGCTTTGATGTAAAGTCATTGTTCACTAAGGTCCCTATTGATGAAGCTATACCGTTACTACAGAAGATGCTTACAGCGGAGGAATTGGAACTGGCCAAGATATGTCTGAAGACGGCATACTTCATCTTCAACGGGAAGTATTACAAGCAAAAAGAAGGAGCAAGCATGGGCAACCCACTAAGTCCTGTCATAGCTGATCTATACATGGAACATTTTGAAGAAGAAGCCCTAAGAAGAGCCAAGTTCAAACCAGCTGTTTGGTATCGCTACGTAGACGACACCTTCATAATATGGGAGCATGGAGAAAAATTGCTTAAAGAGTTTCTTCATCACATCAACCACATACACACCAACATACAGTTTACAATGGAGACCGAGGAGGACAACAAGCTACATTTCCTGGACGTACTAGTAGAAAAGAAGGAAGACCTCACATTAGGACATTCAGTTTATATGAAACCGACCCACACGGACAGATATTTACACGCAGATTCTCACCACCATCCATCACAAAAGAGAGGGATCATTGCAACACTCATACACAGAGCATTGACCATAACTGAACCCACAAAAATTCCAAAAAAAAAAAAAAAAGAAAACTCCGGACAGCCCTCAAAAAGAATGGATTCTCGGACGAAACCATAACATCAGAATTCTTTAAACAAGAATCCAAAACTAACAACCATCTCCCTGAAGAAAATGGAACAGAAAAGAAGCTCATAGCTGTCATCCCCTACGTACAAGGCACTTCGAAAAAAATAGCCAGAACACTTACAAAAAACAACATCAAAACAATCTTCACCACAGACAGGAAAATTGGACAGATCCTGCCCAATCCAAAGGACAATCTTGGACTCAACAAACCTGGACTTTACAGCATCCCTTGCTCATGTGGTAAACAATATATAGGACAGACAGGAAGGAACATCTCCACACGACTGAAAGGACATATTGTCGCAGTTAAGAAAATACAGACGGATAAATCAGCCATAGCAGAACACTTTCACAATACACAACACACTATAGCCTTCGAAGACACCAAAGCCATAGTTAGGATTGATAACTACCACCACAGATCCATCAGGGAGGCTACAGACTTAGCAAAAACTGGTACCCTGCACTAAACAACATTAGACAACACAACGTATCTCAGAGAGCTGACGCTCCCATCCCCCCTCCCCTACCCCCTCCACCTGACCACGCCCCCTCGGGCGCTAGCCAATGGGAACTCAGACAGACACACGGAAGATTATAAGTTACTGATCCCCTTCTCCACTCTCATTCTTGTATTGGCCCTGAAGGAAGCCCACAGCAAGATGGGTGAAAGCTTGGTCGCTGGAAAACCTATGACATGGTCAAACCCTGAAGAAGAAATGCAGACTATAGTATTTAATATTTTAATTTCACAATTTTTAATAACAATTAGTGTGTATTTGTACAAATAAAAAAAAAAAATTCGTCTTATTGCATTTTTCCGCTTTTTATACCATTTTAAATTTTGCTGTTTATTCATAAAAATCAGAGGGTAATTATTTCATACTTTTCAGTGGATTTATTTTTACTGGTTCAAAGGTTTTGAATTCGGTTTAATTTTTTTTATAAATTTTTTTTATTTCATACTGTTTAGTTGGAGAAGATAACAAATGTAGAAAACCGTAAACCGTGGGTAAAACAAATTTTGAATTTTTTTTACGCTCTACCACGTTTGTCTTTCTCAGGCCTTTTTAATATACATAATTATATAAACAGTCACCTTTTCAATTTTATGAGTGCACACAGAGAAGTAGAAAAGCGTGTATAATACAATTTTCAACACCCTACCTTCTACGATTATAATTGGAATTTTTTTTTGTAATAAGATCAATGTTGAGTCAATTATGTTTGTAATTCCTTTCGATGAATTTTTGGCTAAATTTAATAGCGAAGTGCTAAGAATAATATCCTTCGTAATAAAAAATTATTCAGAAAATAAATTGCAAAACTTAAAAAATTTATGATATTAAGCATTTTCATGGCTGCCAAATTTTTGCTGAGGGGACTTTCATACAAAGAGATGAGATATGATACTTTTTGTTAGATATCAATTTTATACTTTCTGGGAGATATCAACTTTTATTTTGCAGTTTTTATTGATGGATGAACATTGAAATTGTAATTTCTTTGTTAAATAATGTAATGTCTGTATGGGGAAAGTGTCATAGGAAAATTTTAATTTGGAAATACAATACACAATATTTATGTTAGTTATTTCAGTACCTGAGAGATGACTACCTCGAACGGGAAAAACCCCTAAACACATCCAAGCTCATTTTACTGTCTGTTTCAATGAAATTCATTAATTTATTATTGGACTTAGGATCTTAACAACACACTAAGGCTCTCACGGACCGCAAACACTGAACTTATGACTTTTGGTTTGGCTTTTGAAAATTTCGGCAACCTTTAGAAAATCGAATATTTAAATTTCTTTCGATTTAATAAAGATCAATAGAAATGTCAAAATCAATGAAAATTGACTTAAGACAGTCTGGCTCTTTGATGACACTTTATTCTACTACACACACAGCAAACAATTATTAGTACACAGCAAACAATTACAACTCATAATTTAGGAAAGTGGAAAAGTGTAAAAAATCGAAAAATCAACTGGAAAATGAATGATGGAAATAATTCCTAATAAGTGCCTATCTTAAAGATTTTTATATCTAGACTCTCCTATCTAGACAATAGCAAAGCCTGTGTGCCACCAGCTAGCAACGTTACAGTAACTTAAAAAAAAAATGAGACAATTAGCCATCATAGATGGAATTGGTGATGGAACAAACTAATATTGAAATTATTTAGTAGAACGTAAATTATTTCATTACTGGACATGCCCCTAATATTTTTTCGAGCCACATTTGAGCTTAGAAAGCAGATTTTCGTCTTCTCAAAATAAATGATTTGGCACTGAGAGCCTTTCTAATTTATACTACTCAATAGCTGCAGAAACAAAATTAGAAACCTCTAGTAGTAATCCGGATAACATAACAGAAGTGTCACTCCATGAAGAATCGGCACAAGATTTCATGATTATTGTATATTAATATCCCACAGTGACCGAGTGTATCCGGAAGAAGACAAAGGTGCCTGAATCCTTTGTTAAGGCCTCCAAATCAACTGAAAATAAGCTTTTCCAGGAATTGTTGTATTCCTTTTTTATGGCCAATGCGATTGAAAGTAGGAAATCAAAATCTAACTTAAATCAATAATGGCTACGATTTTAAATTTAAACGATCCTCTTGAACTTGAAGTCTTTATTCTGCTTTAAAACGGTAACCAATACTCAGTCTTTCTTGAAATTCTGTGAATTTCGTGGTATGATCATGGTGTTCAACCGTTGACTAGATCTAAATTAAGGTTTACTGTTATCGGTGAATATATATATAACTATCTAATATATATACTAATATCGCTGCAGGAAACGACAGCGATATTATATTTTGCGGATATTAAATATCTTTATTGAAATCTATTGTTGAAAAATTAGTTAAGGTCTTGTATACGTTGGTTCCAACAAGCACTTAAAACACGTCGGTAACTAATAGACTGCGCATGTTCTCCATCCACTCTTTTTATTCTAAATTTGATTGGTTGGTTTTCCCATATGATTCATCCAGCATTAAAACAATATTTAGATTTGTTAGTTACCAATGAGTTAAATAGCTTGTTGGAGCATACCTTATGTTATATATGCCATATGTATTTCCAATAAGTAAAAATTTTTAGCGATAATTAAATATTTATTTTCATGTTTTTTCCCGATAACTTCTTAAATAAATTAAGAACCCAAAAAAGGTTTTAATGGGACCACCATGGGAAAATACTCTACAAGATGCTAAAGGTTCCGTTCCAATTGGTCCATCCATTGGTGGACATACATAGAAAAGAAAGAAAAAGAAAAAAGGCACATGTCAGTTATTAATTTAGAGTTATATGATTTCATGAAGTTGCATGAAGTACTCAATTGTTTAGTGTTGATACTGAAATCAGTGAAGGTTGATGAAATATGTTGTTAATCATCTTTGGTTTAGCTAAATGCTCTTATTTTCGAAGATCATTGCATATGTATAACTATATTGTTTGAAAACTGATCTTTTCCTTTTTAGTACGGATTGCAAGCCTTGCAAAAATAACGCAGTAAAATTATAGTACTACTTATTATAAGCACATACATTCATTCTATATTGCGTGATTATAGAATTCACAGCCTGCATCATTGATGCAATTTATATAATCTCCTTATTTAAACACCCTTTATTGTTTTACTAAATTTACTTATTTTAACCTGTGCTCTATCTTTTTAATTGATCATTTTTTCTTGTTTCCTTTAGATGAAGCAGCCTCTTCCTGGGTGTTGCCACTAACGGCTGGTGGTTTCATTTATATTGCTACTGTATCAGTATTGCCTGATCTTCTCGCAGACAGTAAATTAGTGCAGTCTATCAAGGAAGTCATTGCTCTTATCCTCGGCGTCTCTTTGATGATATTTATTGCTAATTATGAGTAGGTTTACAAAATATCTGTCATAAAATCAGTTGTATTTCATTTTTGTTTTATCTCTATTATTTTACTTATAGTTTTAGTATAACAGAATTATTGAAAAATTTATGACACTGAATTAATAGCAAATAATTCTAAAAAGTATGTATTATTAATTCAGTACTTTATTGAATTATAACTGCAATTGTGATTCCTATCCATTTTTCTAACTTACATTAATCAAGATGATTATAATGAATAGTTCATAGTGAATGCAGGTTATAACATCTTTTTTTTTAATTATATTATTTTTTAGTATTGAATTTTAAGGTTTTCTTATCCTTGTAATATATTAAGTTTTAATAGAATTTCATCATGTCACTTCCTGTAAGTCTTCGCATTTCTCATTCACAATCCAAATTTATTCTTAAAAAATATTTATTATTTGTTTGTGATATTAAGATTATTCATTTATACCTGCCTACTGTTTTTTTTTTTTTTTTTTTTTTTTTTAATTTGTAGAAACATTGAGTAATCAATGAAGGAATTGCACTCAATGTTTATTTATTTTTTATTTTTCAATAACTATAAATTTCTGTTAGCTGAAATTATCACCATATTTTTCTCGCATTCCTTAGTTGTACTTCTTTTTTTAAGACTGATATGTTAAAATTCCATGTCTAAATTTGCTTATGCCTTAAAAATGGTATCTTTTCATTAATATTTGCATTTTAAAAGAACTAGTCAATGTTGAGTTAATAACCTTACGTTACTTTTGTAAATTAAAAAAGTAACAATCATATCCTATTATTATTATCTAACTGCATAATGCATTTTGGGTCATATTTGTTTTATGACTCCATGTTATCAACCCACGATTTTTCTAGAAGCAGTTTTAGCTCATGTGACCTAAAAAAAAAAAAAAAAAAAAAAATAGATTTATCTGTTTTCTAAATGTATTATTTTCTTGCATAGGCCTCAAACTATGTCCCTTGTCTCATACCAGCGGTTTTCCTATAGCCAGCCTTAGAACAGCTCCATAAAATACAAGGCTTGAATTGAATTTGATGCCCATTTTAACATTCTTTTTCGTACCCAGAGTTCTATGTACCAGGTCATGGAAAATGGACGCAGTTTTCCTCATTATTAAATTCAGTTGTTAACCTAGAAAATTTTATCGCCACAAAAAAGATTCAAGACCCCAAGTAATAAAATAATGCTTATTGTATATGTTAGGTTATTAGTTTTAGAGAGCGATTAACTTCAAGGTCATTATGCCCTTGTATATTGTATATGTTACTTGTGTAACATATAATTTAATCAAATGGATTTTTTTTATAGATTAAATCAAGTAAAACTGTTCCTTAAAAAATCACTGGTTTAATACATGTAGTCGTTAAGAAAAAAAAAAAAAAAAAAAAGAAGACCCTCCACTTTTCATTTGTAGATACATCTTGTTCATGTGATAGAATAATTTATTATTTACAAAAATTAGGTTTTAATGAATTATTACAAAATAAACAATTGTACGTATTATTATCTTAAAAGTTAGTGACATTTAACAGTATTTTGTACATGATAATAGTGTACAATGATGCTGTCAACTTCTTTGTGAGTTGGTGATTATAATTCATTTTCATTATTAATGATATACTTGTTTTAAATTACATAATTCTTAATAGATTTAGACTTATTTGTTTGAGCACCTTTTTTTTTTTTTTGTTATTTTTTCTTTTATTAACTCTGTAAGCAATTGTTTTATTTCTTCCATATGTTAATAGTATCATGGTGGTATCTTTAATGATTAAAATTAAGTTCTATCTCAATCATATTTATTCTTATGAAAGTGACATTTAAAAAAAAAATCCCTGTGTTTGCTTTGTATGTTTCATTTTTCTTGGCCTGAACTTGTTTTGTTTAACCTTACAAGCCAAGCCATTGATTACTTATTTTCCCTCAAGAAAACAATTTTTAATTTTGTTATCTATAAAATGTATATAAAATAATAATCATTTCATTTCTCTTGTTATCAAATGTCACTTTTGTAACTATAAATAACTGTTTTATATTACAAACAGTACTTGATCTTTCATGTTTTTCTAAAGTTTTTGCATTTTATATATATATTCAACAGAAATTAAAATATATTCATACTTCCTCAACGATAAAATACAAGTTAACAAAAATTGATTAACTTTCGTTGTCCAAGGAATTTCTGGTTTTGCCCTTTCACAACTAATCCTCAAATGAAATTTGTCAGGTTAATACTCCTATGAAATATTTTTTTAAATTGTATTTGATAAATTTATTATTACTGAAATTTTATGTTTTTTCCCAATGGATTTATTGTAAAAATTTATATTTTATAAAATAAATGAATTCAATTGTTAACTTGTTTTCCATCAAGTGCCTCTAAAATAAAAATGGCTGTGAAATTTACTTATGCAGCTGTGGTTTATATTCTTTTTGTATTTACTCCTCCCTCAACTCATAAGGGCTAATAACACGGTTCTGCATCAAAATCCTCCCTTCAACAAAAATGTTATTTTTTTATGTTTTGAAGTGTGCTGAACACGAATCCGAAATCAAAAAATCTCTAACAGACACCATTTTTTGTTAGATTTGTGTTTTAGGTCAAAAAATGAGGGTTTTTTGACACTTTCTTTATCATTGAAACCCCAAACAAAAAAATTTAATTTTGAAACTTTTATAATGTACTACAAAATAAAAAAAAATGGGAGAGCATAAGTATTAGGAACCAAAGAGCTACAAATTACAATTATATAGTCAAAGAATTGCTTTCATCATATAAGGCGATAGGCTGCAACCTGACATTTAAAAATTCATTTTTTGCGTTTCTTGCACTTCCATTTGGATTTCTTCCCTCTCAACAGGGGAGTGGTTTCAGATGAACAGGGATAACGATTTAATTAAGAGATAGCCCAAATAGAAAAAAGGTATAGTGGTGAATGCAATGAGAAGATGCTTGCTACTAGATAAGACACTACTACTGGAGACACATGATGAGAGTACAAAAAAAAAATATACACATTAATTATTTTCTGTATTAATATTTTTTTATTTATTACTGTTTTTCACCAAAAAAGTGTTCAATAAATATATGAATAAAGTGCTATTTCATTTTTTTTTTTTTTTCAAAAACAACTCCCAATCTCAAAAATGGTGCACGATAGAATTTTTATTAATGTTGATTAGAATTCATGTAATTCTGATTAGAATTCTTTTAATTCTAATTAGAATTCGTGTAATTACATGTAGCATGTAAATATAAAAGTCACAAAAAATGTTCATGGGAGTGAAAAAGAATTATTAAATTTTTAAAAAAATACCTATTTCAACTTAAAAAGAAAACATAAAAAATAGGAAACAATAAAAAATAGGTTTTTTAAAGAAAAACCTATTTCAGGTTTTTCAAAAACGTCTAATTTCTCAAAAATGATGCTAGATAGAATATTTTAACTTCTGATTCGAATCCAGCACACATGAAAATATAAAAATCAGAAACGTCTCAAAGGAGCGTTTTTTTTTTTTTTTTTTTTTTTTTTTTTTTCAGAATGGTTTAAAAATCACCTTTTCTCTCAAAATGGTAATTAAAGTTTTTTAAATGGGAAAAACTAATATGTAGCTGATTTTGTTAGTTAATAATTTTTTATTTATTTTTTCTGAACCTTCTCAATCCATTTAGTAACAGTTAGGAGTCCAGGATTTTCTACACATGCTACAGTATTTTGACAACATAATTAGAATTAAAACCTGAGATTTCAACTCTGATATTGAAGAAAACCTTAATGTACATATTTTATTTATTAAATGAAAAGATTGAAACTGGCAGGAGTTGCTTGTTTGATCGAGATAGACCCTCTGACAGTACCAAATCAGAAGGGAATAATATTTTCTTTGCGTAAACATTTGGGATGGGCAGCACAATGATTTCCTTCAGTTTTTGGTGTTCATTATTAAAATAAAATTAGAAAGCCTACATATAAAAATATTATTAAGCAATTTTTTTTTCATCTTCAAACTTAGATTCACAGTGTCTGCAATCTGTGACAATCAGGGTATCTGATGGCTACAAGAAATGTATTTGTAAGGCATGAGGAAAGGAAAGTGCCCAGCAGCACCTACTTCTGGGCTTGATACATTTTATACCTAAATTCACTAATCCTCAAATAAAATTTGACATGTTTACATTCCTATGAAATATTTTTTAAAAATGAATTTGATAAATTTATTATTGCTGAAAATTTCCCAGCGGATGTATTGTAAAAATCTGTGATTAAAACAGCTGAACAACAGTTAGCTATTAAACAGCTATTTATATCTGGGGTCACCTGTGGTGTAGTGGTTAGCATGGCAACCAACAATACCAAAGTTCCCGGCTTTGCTTCCTGTGGTGGCCCTAGGATTTTTTAAAGGGAGTAAAAAATCCTTAGCCATGCCATCCCTTGGATAGGACGTAAAATGGAGGTCGGAGCTACTATGTCAGGTACTCTAAAGATCCCTATCCTAATTATACCTGGATAGGCAAAATTTAGGATTCCCACTGCAGCATCCTCCGATTAGCCTTAGTAGCATAAATGGACGTTAAATAAACAGACAAACAAGCTATTTATATCTATAATTAAAATAGCTGATAAGAGATACTGTAAACGCGTGAAATTAATAATAAAGCGTTTGCAAACGAGCCGCTCAAATGGCAAAAAAGAAAAAAGTAAAGATTAATTGAATGCTAATTATGTAGGTAACAGACCATATATGTAGTTAATGGTAGAGATTTCTTATAGAAAATACCATGGTATTCTTAGAAAGAGTTTGCTCTATTTTACGATTTTATCTTTTAAGGAACTTTATTTTTGAATCAAAGGGGATTAAGAAACTTTAACTATGGTTTCGCTCTTGAGTAAAGGTTTCTACCTACCATCAAGTGTTGTTAACTAGTTTTCAACTAAGTGGTGCTCCAACACCGCGTCGAACCACGTACTCAATCAGCCGAAGGTGCCCGATCTTTGTATAGTTATTCTATTGTTTTATTAGCCAAATGTGTCCAATTGTTCGGTTACCTGGTTCGATGCAGAGTAAATCCACCACTATAAGTTGACAACCCGTTAACAACGATTTTTGGAACAAACCTCAAATTTATCAATGTCCTGTTCATCTTAAATCAACCTCAAACCGTTAATTTGAGCTTCTTTCCGAAATAGGCGTCAGTTCAACCTGATCTGCATGGATGACAGGGGCAGATTTAGAATCAAATTTGAGGGAGGATCACGACCCCCTCCCCTCCGGTCTCATAGGTCATAGTGACACGTTGCCTTTTGCTAGACAGCAATTTATTTTTTTATATTTATAATTAGATTATTTCCTTGTATTACTGCTATCTAAGCAACAAAATACCTTAATTATTAAGCTCAGTGGTAAGAGCGCTGCGACGGAGATGCAGACGGCATAGTTTCGATTCCCGGCAGTGGTATCTTCTAATAAAGTGATTTAAAAATTATGAAAATAAAAATAATTTACACGAACCAAGGATATTTTTCGATATAAGTGGATGAATGGAGGGGGCGGTATCAAACAATCTAGAAGTAACTACCTTGTCCCTGTCCCTGAACCAATACATAAACACAAACTATTGGTAATAATAAAGTATTTTACTTTACAAGGCAATTGTTTTTGATTTTGAATAAATAATGCATAAAAGGGGGATATATGGTTATTTATATTAAATAAATAAATTTTCGCAGATGTTATTTTATGACTGCTGATTTGTATTTTTTTATTCTTTGCTTTATTTTCAGTAGTTAGTTAAATGGGGTTTGAAAAAATAAATGGCATGTTATTAAAAGTATTTACACTTTTTTTGTCTCTATCGATTGTTAACATTCGTTGTATCTACTGGTAGAATAATCTAGTCAACGGTGGCAAGAAGTCCCTTCTCCTACACGCTGTGTTAGTACCCAACATTATCTAATTTCATCGAATTTTAATTGTATATGAAATATAATTAATCCATTATTAATTTAATAATGTTGAGTTTAGTTTCTCTAATAATATCTTCTTGTTTCAGGAAGGAATCAATTCCAGTTGCAAAATGGTAATTATTAATGCTGTCTCTTTCTTGTATGCTTTTAGTATTGTCTCTCATTTATTTTATGTTATGATTCATTTTTTTTTATTTTCAGCCTAGGGAGATTAAAGAAATCAAGGATTTTTTGCTTAAGGCAAGAAGGAAAGATGCTAAATGTAAGTATATCCTGTCCTTTATTCTTAGATTATAACCTTTCTGTTTTGCTCCATACGTTTTAATTATGCTTACCCAAAATAACATTGCATGACAGTTTATAAACCAATGTCCCTGTGGAAAGTGTTTTGAGATGTCAAAAAGTTGGTTCTATTATTTCTCAATTAGTATTTCAAACATTTATTTCATATATAATTATGATCAACTGAAACTTATGTTCTAGTGATTGTTTTGGGTCAATCATTGTTTTATTGTATAATTAATTGGCCATTATTTATAATACGGTATTGTTATTAAGTGGCAGTGTATTAACAGTGACCTGGTATTGTTAATTGTTATTTAACAAAGTGATGGAAACTGGTCAGTCCTTTTAAGGCCTGGTCACACATAACTGCACCGCAGCAATGGCCTGTATGATTATAAGGAGATTGGTTCAATTATTAGAGCTCATGTTTATCTAGTCAATCATCGCTCAAAAGAATATATATATAAGAATTTAACTGATTAACACTTGAATGAAAATTGGAGTATGATTCAAATACGAAGGATAGATAGTAACAGGCCCGTTGACCCGGTGTCGGGCATGTGTGGCCAGACCCTTACTCATTTTATGATGGTGTGGGCATTAAGATGGGAAGGACATTTTGTCCCTAGAAATTAATCTGGAAGACTACATGACAATGAATGCCTCAATGTTAGTCAAGAGGCCTTGTAGTAGGCTAAAAAACAGATAAGTAGATAGAAGATACAATCATGTTGTATGTAACAATCTGGAAAGAAGCCTAAGCAGAAGTGGAGAGAGCTGGTTTAGGTGTTTTATGAATGTCAGTTCTATGGCAGTAAAGAATATAATTATATTAATAGTGATGAAATGTGAAAGTATTTGTCAAATCAGTTTAAGAAATGTTAATTGTGGAGTATATAGTAATAATCCTGATTAAATAAATATAATATACTGTTTCCGAATGATCTGAATAATAAACTAATTCAACATGTATTGATTATAAATTACTTTTTTCTTTAATTGTCTAATTATTCCACCATCTGCATATGAATGCTGATACCATCAGCACTGTATTAGTTTGATAGGTGGATTTCAAATTTTCTATATATAAAAGAACATGTATATCTTAACCCAAAACACTTTTATTAGTGAGAAGTAGGGCTCATTGGTAATATAGCTATGTCAGGTTATCTTTTTTGTCCTCTCTGTTGCCGAGACTCCTGGCGCAAACTAGTATTCTTAATAAAAAAAATAAGGAGAAACTAACTGTTAAAACTTGATTACAGTATAATCACCTCCTTGTAACTAACTTTCTTACACAGGACCGAAATTTACAAGTTATAAGGCCCTCCATGGATTGTAGTGGTTGAGTTTTGTTTTGATTTTCATCTTATAGCATATCTAGGGATTAACTCCCTGATTTCCCTGTTGACATACAGGCTGATTAATTAATGTATCCTTAACAGCCTTTGTGTGCAACTCCCTGATTTACCTGTTTAAAAACCGGTGCAACCATATTGACACTTGATACAAACAAACTATTTGCCAACACTATAGAGTATAAGGTTGTTTTTCATCTGCTGTTCATTTCTGCAATGCTTATTATTCTACAGAATGTAGATAAAATGTTCATGTAAATAAATCTAGATTATATTTGCTTGGCTAAAACATTAATGAACTTAAGATTTTCTTGTCTTGAAATAATTTAATCCTTTTTTGGTACTGTACTGCATCCAATTTAGAGCTCCAAGATGGTGGCCGGCGTCAAGATATTTCGACCATGCCCTATCCAATACCCATAGTTCTGTTAGGGTTTACCGAGAGTCCCTAATCTTTAATTCTGCTTTATCCACATTTTAGGAGGGAAATTCATTCATTGTTTACACTATTAGTGTGATCCTATCACCACCATCTTTAGTTATATGGGATTCATATATTTATGTATACATATAGTTATAAAATGCATTTTCAATAGCTCTTTTATCCAGTCGAAAGTTTCACTGCCTCTAATTTCATTAATCTATCAACTTAAAAGTATTATTGCAAAATTTATGGTAAAAATGTACATCTTTAAGTTTTGATTGTGTAAGGAAAGTATTACATTAAAAAATAAAAACATATCATTAAAGTTATTCGATTTAATTAATCACTGGTGGATTATAATAGTTAATATAATAATATAATGGTTATAATAATAATATATAATATATAATAAATAAATAATATAATAGTTAATTATAATAATAGTCAATCATTATAGTTACATTAATTTTAATAACTGATAAATCGAGTTTTAATACAATTTGTTCTTTTTCCTATGTTAATTGGATCGTTAAAAAATTATCCTTTATGGTTATTTAAATAAATTTTTCTTGACATAATAAAAAGATCTTTATCTATTCCTTTATCTATTATTCCTTTGAATGGTTTGGGATACCCAGATTCTTATATTATTAATGTATTCGTACCTGTTGTATTTATATGCCAAATTTTTAACCTATTTAATCATGTAAGGTGGACAATAACTTATTTTTAAAAACAAACAAATTTACAAAACAAATTATTAAATTTTATTGTTAAATGTTGCATAGTGGACTATCATATTTTAAATTTTAAGTAAGCATCATGAGAAATTGCTGTATATTTAAACAGTACTCAAAGTCTAAGGGGATTTACCTCTCTTGTGTAATCTAGTCCTAGAATATGGCATGACGCTTGTCACCTTTATTATATCTCAGATGTACTAAAATATTTATCCTGAGTATCACTGGAAATATTTCCTTACTCTGCATATGCCCATGATATAGTGATTAAAAACTAACATTTTTTGGACGTGTATCACCTTACTTTACCTTGCATTACTTAAATAGGATTGAAAGGCCCACTTATAAGGACTTATCAGTAATTATGAACATCACATTTATATTGGTTCTTTACTAATTTCATTCTCAACTGTGTTCTTAATTTAACAATAAAAAATTGTTTTACAGCTGTAAAGATAAAGAAAAACCCAGAAAATGTGAAATTCAAGGTTCGATGCTCAAGGTTCCTGTATACCCTTGTGATTACTGATAAGGAAAAAGCAGAAAAACTTAAGCAATCTCTACCACCAGGTGAATGGCTTGATTACTGTTGTTATATTTAAGTTTGGAGTTTGATTTTCTTCAATACTTTCATTTACTATATATGACATGTGTAGATAAGAGTGTGTGCATGTGAACAGACTTGATCGAAAACCATAAATTGTACAGAACTGAAATTTGGTATTTGAGCTAGGTTCGATTAAATTCAAGGGTTTATGCTCTAGGTTGCTGTATACCCTTGTGATTACTGATAAGTAGTGATTGACCGAAGTTTTGGTTTCGGCCAAAAATTGTCCGAATCTTCGGCCAAAAATTGTCCGAATCTTCGGCCAAGCCAAAACTTGCATTTGTGTCTGATATCTCTGAGAATGGAACAGGACAACACGATTTCAGCTTGGAAGCTCGATCTCTTTCATAGTCTTTACCTCCCTTTAATTTAATAGTGTGTAGTATCTGTTATTTTATATAATTACACTTATATTGTCATTCCATAAACCTTTTTAAAAGATTTCTCTCATACTTCTGATATCTTCTAATTGATTAAAAACTTTAAGTTAGTTTTGGTAACAAAAATGTGAAATAGCAAACAGGGATGGACCACATAGTAGGTTAAGATCCTTTTTTTTGCTTTTAACTGTCTCCTTACTAATAATAAAATTTGATTTCTAAAAAATAAGAGAAACACTAAATAAGAATATATCCTCTAAATACTTAAATTTAAACTAGTCGTTAGAGAAACCCGACATGCCACAGATTCAAATCAAAAGAGAAAAAAAAAATTTAGTCAGTAACTTTAATGAATTGCCACCTCTCCTAAAAGCTATGAGATTCAGTGAAAATGTGTTAAAAAATAATTTAAAAAAGGCAGTTAGAAATATGACAATAGACTTTTAAAAGCATCAACTGTATAGTGAAATTGAATAGTGAACAGTGTTTCTATATACTTTAACCCCACTGTGTATACTAAGCTAATAAATTAATTTCAATATTGTATAGTTATAAGTCATATCGCATAAAACCACTCATTGAGTATTTAAATGCACTCTTTTGTAAACAATTTGAATATTTAGGCCGATTTGTGGCCTTTCTGTATTTTGGATAAGCTGTAAGATTTCTATTGTAATTGAGCCTACCTATGTACATGAGCCTACCTATGGGCATTTTGGCCTCCTATAGGTCCTATTATGTGTTTATAATTTTATGCATATATAAAGGATTAATAAAAAAAAAAAAAAAAAAAAAAAAAAAACCTTTTCATAACAAGGGGGGCTTTTTTTTTGTTCATCTCCTTCCTTGTCTTTTAGGCTATAAGGGGTCTCCTGGGCCAGGGGAGAGGTTACGGAATAAATACCGAGTTTATTAAATGTTTAAATGTCCCCTAGTTCGGGTTTGACATTTAATTCGTGTTTGCATTGGCTTTATTATGTCAGAGATTTACTAAATTATTTATCATTAAGATATATTTATATGAATCATTATTATTATCAGCCTGTTACTGCGAGTATATTTTACCTTTTACACTTTTGCTAATTAAGGAGGTATAGTCTAACTTCCTGTGAGGATCAGCATTATTAGGAAGTGGGGCCTGGGATTTGAACCTATAACCTAACTAGTGCACCTGTCATTTTATAAGCTTTCATTGATATTATTGGCGAACTAGGCACACACTTATATATGCAGAAAAACTTAAGCAATCGCTACCACCAGGTAAATGTCTTGATTACTGATCTAAGGTTTAAGTCAGGTGTTAAAATTGCTTCATTACTTTCACTTAACTGTACATATATTCATGTGTAGATAAGAGGGTGCATGCTTGTGAACAGACTAGATCATAGACCATAAATTTAAAAAAACTGAATTTGGTATTTGAGTTAGGAATATGCGCATAATATAAGAGCAAAGGTTTCATTGAAATTGAGTAACCTTATGGTGGCAATTCATACCTACTTTACTCCTCTTCACGAATCTCAAGCAAGAATGGTTAATGATTTTTCTTAAACTGATCACGTTTAATCAGGATGATATGTTCTGTAATACTAGTTAGTTTTTATTATTACAGAAACAATCTGATAAGGCTTAACTGACAAAGGAAAAAATCTTCCTTAATACCTGGATAGGCAAATTTTAGGACTCACTGCAGCATCGTTTGGTTAGCCATGGCAGTATTGAGTGACATTAACCTTCCGTTACTCGCAGTACCTGTATGTACAGTTCTAGCCGCGATCACCTATGAGGTGAGGCATCAAAAGAAATGTTCATAATACTTTTCTTTTTTTATATGGGTCATTCTCACGTAAGAGGTCAGTTTTGTGTCCCAGGCCGTTTATAGGGAATAATAAAAGCTTAGGACACTAAGACCTCAATTTTCTAAATTGAGGCGAGTTGTAAAAGTAGACCCCATACGATATTATTTTAATTATATAACACATGTTCCGTAAAAAAAAATTAGAAAAAGGTCAAAATTCATTTCCCTGTCATGTCCTGAGGTCTGAGTTTGCTCCAAAGTACAAGTTCTGTGCACCTATACAAGGTCAATTTATACTTTTTTCTATTAAATTTGGTCAAAATACTTACAAATTCCAGAAAATCTGTCAAATCCTTGATGATAAAGGATTAGAATTGAAAGAAACTAATTTTTATGCTGTCCCACAGGTTTTCTTTCATTCCTCTGTCAATTTGTAAAATAAGATTCTCACAATTCTTTTTTGTTAGGAAATTAGTAAAAAATATATAGTCAGCAGGGAGGGATTTCATTCCCCAGTCCACTATAGTTTTGGTCAGTTTCTTTTCTAATTTTTCAAAGATAAATGATTTTGTAGCACTGCTTTTGTTTTGGCAAGTGGCATTTTTATATCTGTTTTCCCCTTTCAACAGTTATCAAACAAACCTTGAAAATTCAAACATTTTAAAACAGAAGTTGATTTGATGATATAAAATCTCCTTGTTCAACCACTAGTGAGAATATAGACCCATCCACTTTTTTTTCATAGATTCCACCTGACAAATTACATTGCCTGTCTTAATGTAAGAGGGTCATTCCATGTCAATTCAACACAGGCTTGAGCCTCACCCTCTCTAATACTACTGAGATATGTCCACCCGTTTTTGAAATATTGGTCTCTAAAGCCTTCAAAAATAGGTCCAGAAACATAAAAAATCATAATTAAAAATAGCTGTAGATGTTTTCCAAATCTGACTAGGACTATGAGGTTGATGTCTTTAAACAGTGCATTCAATGCCATTTATATGTTATACAACAGTGTGTAGGTCAGTACTACAGAACTTTTCTTAAAACCTAGTTTAAAATTTTAATTTCAATTTTCTCGAAAAGGGCATCTTTTAACATTTTTATATTTTTTTAAAAAATAGGTTTTTCTATTCTTTTTTATTTATTAATTGTTTATCTATTTACTTATTTATTTATATATTTGTCTAGTTATTTATCTATTAGCTATTTTTTTTACTCTGTATGCGTGCCATGATAGTATGGGGAGAAAAATGAGAGAGAAGGAGGTTACTGATTTGCTCAAGAGTGATATAAACTATAACAAAGGGAAAAAAAGAAATTTTTCCAATAAAATATTGGGGAAAAAAATGTAAGATTGTATAACTGTAAGTGTATATGCACGAAAAATTAAAATGTAATTTTGGTTTAATTAATGTACGAAAGTTGTATTGATAAGTATGCTGTGTGTTATAGCAACCCAATGTATTTGGGTAGCATATTTTTATTTTAAAAAATAAAGCATTTCTCTCTCTATTCATACAATAAAATATAAAAATTTCTTCATCACAAAAAAAAATTGAAAACTAGAGATAAAATTCCATAAATCTAGCATTTTATGATTAAAAGTAGCTGTCGGTTTTCCATATTTGACTAGGACTATCAGATTGGTGTCGTTTAACAGCGCATTCATCTGTTTCATATGGTATACAACAATGTATAGGTATAGGCAGTATGATCAATTCTTTTTAAAAAATATTAAAATTTTATTAGATGCCCTTTTCGAGAAAATTGAAATTAAAATTTTAAACTAGGTTTTAAGATAATTTCTTTGGTACCGACCTATACATTGTTGTATATCATATGCAATGCGCTATTAAAAGACACCAATCTCAAAGTCCTTGTCAAATATGGAAAACATCTACAGCTATTTTTAATCATAAAATGCTAGATTTTTGGAATTTTATCACTAGTTTTCAATTTTTTTAGTAATGAAGAAATTTTCATCCCACTTTTATATCTAGTTGTATGAATAGATATAATACCCCCTATTTAAAAAAAAAAATATAATATTTTTTTAAATGCCATTTTTGAAAAAAACCTGTACCACTACAACCCATAAAGAGTCTTGGGTTCAGTACTATGTAAGTAAGAGTACTGTTTCTTGGTCAGCGGTCGTGCAAGGAGGTGATTTGACCATGATCACGCTATAATTTTTCAATTAAGGGTACCCACTTTATAGAGGCTGGGTTTGCCCCAGGAGGGTCTCACAGCCCACGAGACAAACTGTGGCGAATAATAAAGATATCATAAGCCATGTCAGTTTCGAACTCGGGACCTTAAGCACAGCAGTCCACTGCCTTACCAGTGGGCTACCCCGCTCCCCTGCCATTTTTGAGAAAATAGAAATTAAAATTTTACATTTAGTTTTAAGAAAATTTCTTAGAACCAACCTTTATATTGTATATCATATGAAAAGGCATGGAATGCACTGTTTAACGACACCAATCATGAGATGAAGTCTAGGACTATGAAGTCCTAGTCAAATTTGGAAAACATCTACAGCTATTTTTAATCATGATTTTTCATGTTTCTAGACCTATTTTTGAGGGCTTCAGACCAATAATTCATAAACAGATTGACATATCTCAGTGTTATTTCACAATTTTTCCAGTAGATACAAGTAGTACACATATACCAAATTTCAAGAAAATCTGAGATGGTGAGGTTCAAAATGATTTATTTTTGTGTTGATTTGACGTGGAATTGCCCAAGACATTTTTTCGGTAGTAATTCCACTTCTCTTATGTGCCTTACCGCAGGGCCTTTGAGTGTCCAAGGATATTTAGAAGTGTTTGTAAATTATTATTTCTTATGTTGTTAAATTATTTATTTTATATGAAGTATTAAGTGCTTTTTTTTATTTTTTATTTTTTTTATTTTATTTTTTTTTTTTGCATGATAAGCTATTGTATTGTAAATGTAATTAACTTATAGGTTTTTTTTGTTTTGTTTTTTTCAGGCCTGCAGGTTAAGGAAGTGAAGTGATTTGGAGATATAATTTTATTTTTAATTTTTTGTTTTATACAATAAACAGTTAATTTGGTGTCTTATCTTTCTGATTTCAGTCCTTATTTATCCTCCTTTCTTCCACTGTTGTTACTGATTTATTATCTAGAATTTTAAAATTATTAAACCTTGACTGTTTTCATTACTTTTCAGAGGTATGATATAAAAAGATGATTAAATTGTATTATTAAAAACTTAATACAGGAATTCAACAAAATTAGCTAGTATTAGTAAGGTTAAGCTTAATGTTAAGCATTCTATACTTAATGGTCTCTGGGTGGGTCAAAGTTAACTATCAAACTCAAAATGGGATATAAAACTCGAAAAATGACTTATGTAGAATGTGGGTGACCATGATTATGATGGGTGGAAGTTGTGAGTGCCGAAATGGAGGATTGTCATGGATTGGGTGGAATGAAACATGCTGTTGAAGGAGGCCTAGATCCTATAGGGATTGAAGTGCCAGACACAGTTAATTAGTGGCATTACATCATGTGCATTACTCGTTGAATATATAAAATATATGTGTATCTTAGTATTAATTAGATTAATTTTTTAAGTAACAGGATTGTTTAGATCAGGCTTCAGTGACCTGAGATTTTTGTGTCAAAAATATTGAAACAGCTTAACAAAACGTTTTATGTAACGAAACTTGAATAAAACAATATCGCCTATTTGTTAGTATAATTTTCTTTATTGTATGAAATAAGTTAGTGTAGATTTGAACATCATTGGTATAGTATAGGCATTTTTTAGAAAACTTCAGAAGTTAATGCCTGCTTTAAGTGTTATCACCTGGCACCAAAGTCATTCCAGTGGCTAGCATCTTCAATTAGGCCTAATATAATCCAAAACGTCTTCTTCAAAGAAGCAATGATTTGTGGTGTGTTGTCCATTTTATAATGTTTTATAATTGTTTTAATAATTGCTGAATGCAACGCCTGAAAGAAGTTATCTAGGACTATTTTCTTATTCCTCATTAATTATGTAGCTTGGAAAAAAAAAGTTTTGGACATCGGCTTTTACTGTTGCTGGCTAGTGAGAAATTTAAGTGATAATCATTACCATTGTACTTAGTCAACCAGGAGCTGAGGGCCAAAAAAGGTGTCAGATTTGAAGAAAGTTTCCGATCTTATGGAATGAAAAAACTTCTTTCTTTGATTTAAAAAATGATAGTTTCACAAAAAAAAATTGCTTCAAAATTAAAGAGAATGGGTTACATATGAGTAAAAATCTTTTATACCCCTTTTCGCCAAAACCGATTACAGAGCACCGGAAATTTTCGTTATGAAGAACATACTATTCCAAATAGAATGAAATTCTTATAGTCAACATTTGTTTAGCCGAAATTTAGTATCAAAGAACCGTAATTTTGATCAATTTGGTAAAAACATGTTCCAATGCTTGTAACTGGAAAACATCTACTTTTAATAAAAAATATCACAGACAAAAGTTTAGAGCATTGCATTGAACATAAAGCGAACTTATAATTATGAAATTAGTTTACTTTTGCGTAGAAATAAAAATAAAGATGTGAAAGTATTTCCATCGCTTATTTTCTGTTTAAAAATTTTTGTGAAGTATAATTATTTTTCGATACAAATCGTCTACTTTTCTCCCATTTGTTTTAATTAAAGATCAATTTTGTCAAGCACTTGTCCATCTAAATAGTTCTATACATATTACCTTATACATACTTCACCAATAGAAGTCAGCAGGATGTATGCGCAGCGAATTCTTTCTTCTTTTTATTTGTATTTCTACTCAGGAATGAACTGACGTTATAATTAAGGAGCTTATTTTATCCTAAATTTAATGTTCTACAACTTTTATCTAGACAATTTTTTATTTAGAGTAGATGTTACCGGTTACCGACTTTGGGTAACATCTACTCTAAAACTATGACTTCCGAAATTGCAAAAATTAGCGATTTTTGATGTCAAATGAATTTGACAAAACCTCAAACCTATTTAAACTTCAAATATGGTTATTCTGTTTGTATTTTATTGGAAAGAGAAAGCAACTGTAACATACCGCAGTTGGCGAGTTTTATGCAAGCAACTGAAAAAATGTTACAAAACTTTCTCCTATATTTAAGCCAATAAGCGCAATGGATACTTTCACCTTATAATTAGTTTGTCTCCAAAGGAGGTGACCAATGTCAAAGGTATGGAGTTCGTTTTACACAAAATTTGATGTTCTTCCTTTACAAGTAACAAATTACAGGCGATGGCTCATGAGTGTCGCCATTTTTCCGCTAGAATGGCCGATACTTAATTATCGCTTTCAACCAAACGAGTATAGGTCTGGTCACACTTAACCGGACCGCAGCACGGGCATGTATCGGATTTTATTCATTTACGAAGGATAGATAGTAACTGGTCACACGTGCCCGACACCGGGTCAACCGACAGTTTACTATCTAGCCTTCGTATTTGAATCAGATCCGATACTCGCCCATGCTGCGGTGCGGTTATATGTGACTAGACCTTAAACCGATGTTACCATAGAGTAATTATTCAAAAAGAAATTTCATGCCCCTTTATTTAAAATAATTTACAATTTTCTCTGCGATAAATATTTTTCCAATTGTAAGCGAAAAACTGAAAAATCTGGTGCGTGCGCGCAACACACGCCTTTCACATACCAACTTACATAGATTAGAAATTGATGAGTTTTGTTAATTGCTACTTCTCAAAGTCACATTTTTCCACATTCATTTCTTATTTTTGTTTTTATTTGCTCTACAAAAAACACTATTTTTTTAATTATTAAATAGAAGCTTTTACTGGTGATAATTCGGCAATGCAAGCATAAGGGCCTATTCACACTATCGGTTTCGCGCCCGCTCCACTCTCGCTCCGCTCCCGGTCCGCTCTCGCTCTACCCCATTCACACTAACGCTCCACTCCCGGTCCGCTCTCCAAATGTCTTACCATATTCACACTATATAATTTTACACCGTTCACTTTTGAAAGGTTTAAGCTATTAAAGCCAATAATAATCGAAGTTGTCTGTATTCGGATTTTAATCAATGATTAACTTTCAGTTATTTAAGTATTCATTTATTCTTCAATTTTACGGCAAAAAAAGTTCAACTTAAAAAAAAAAAAAAAAATATATATATATATATATATATATATATATATATAAATTATAAATTAATTTAATTAATGATGAAGAAATAATTTAAATTTTTTTTTCCGAATGTATTCGAATACGCTTGAAATGATAAAAAAAAAATCTGGTGCGTGCGCGCAACACACAACTTTCACTTACCAACTTACTTAGATAAGAAATTAATGCGTTTTGTTAATGCCACTTCTCAAAGTTACACATTTTCCACATTCATTTCTTATTTTTGTTTTCATTTGCTCTATAAACCCCTCAGAACATTTTAATAATGATAACGCTTACCTGATATTAAATAACACTCAATTTTCATTAAACATGAGGAATATGAAGAAAATCGTTAAAGCCGTTTTTGAGATAATCTAAAAATTAGAAAAAAAAGTTATGAAATAAAGTGTCCCCTTCGGTTGATCAATTTTGATGAAATTTTTACAGTCATATCTCGGGCATATAAATAGATCAAATACTCAGTTTAATCAAAATCGTTAGAGCCGTTTTTGAGAAAATCGAAAAAAACTTAAAAAGTTATTAAACAAAGTACCCCCTTTGAGCAATTTTGATGAAATTTTTGCTGTCACATCGCGGGCATATACATACACTAAATACCCAATCTCAGGTTCGCACGGCTTATAGTTATTGAGCTAGTCTGTTCACACAGACACACACACACACACACACACACACACACAGACCATTTCGCGGGACTTGGTTAATTGGACTCAGGGGACCCCAAAACGTGTATTTCCGTTGAAAACCGGAAGTCGAAATTTTTCACGATCGCAATACTTCCACTTACTATATATTTCATATATAGGTAAGTGAAAGTAAAAATCACCAACAATACGCACGGTTTTTCGACGTGAAAAATTCATGTTATGTTTGAGATATATTTTGCTATGAATTAATGTACTCGTGAATTAATACAGACGGCTTCGATTATTAATGGCTTCAATCGTGAACGGTGTAAAATTATATAATATGAATATGAAAAGACTTTAGGAGAGTGGAGCGGGAGTGGAGCGAGAGTGGAGCGGGAGTGGAGCGAGAGTGGAGCGGGAGTGGAGCGAGAGTGGAGCGGGAGAGGAGCGAGGCCGGACCTGTGCCAATATTGTGATTAACCTCTCTCTATTCCTCTTTAGAATATTTTGCCAGTGAGATCGGACCGGGACCGGAGCGCTAGTGTGAATGGGGTAGAGTGAGAGCGGACCGGGAGTGGAGCGAGACCGTAGCGGTACCGATAGTGGAATTCTCTGTCTATTTCTCTTTAGAATATTTGAGCGGACCGGGAGTGGAGCGGGAGCGGAGCGATAGTGTGAATCCGCCCTAATACTCCAAGTTGTCTGATTTTATAATTCTCTATGCAGTTGTTGAAAACTTCATTTAGTTACCATGAAACAAATAATTTCCATTAAATGAACAGAACGTCTTTAATTAATGAACAATGGTCTGTCATTAAAGGCGTATTCTGCATGGGAGGGGTCAACGTGTTTTATGAGTTGACGGAATATTTTTCTTTTTTTCTCCTCTATTTATTGACATGATTTTTTTCATATTTCATATTTAGCCATTTCTTATTTTTAGGCGTAACGAGAGAAAGTTAATTTCTCCATATAAACAAAAACAAAGCTACTTTATAGGAAAACAAAAAAGGCCCCTTCCCCATTTAAACACCCTCAGAACATTTTAATAATGATAAAGCTACCAGATAATAAAGAACACCTAATTTTCATTAAACATGACGAATTTGATCAAAATCATTAAACCTGTTTTTGAGATAATCGAAAAAAAAGTAAAAATTGGAAAAAAAGTTATGAAATAAAGTGCCCCCTCCGTTTGACCAAGTTTGATCAAAATCTTTAAAGCCGTTTTTGAGTAAATAAAAAAACATGAGAAAATTATACAAAATTTATTAAGTAAAGTGCCCCCTCCGGTTGTCAATTTTGATGAAATATCCGCAGTAATATCTCGGGCATATTAATTCATGAAATACTCAGTTTAATAAAAATCGTTAGAACCGTTTTTGAGAAAATAGAAAAAAACTTTAAAATTAGACAAAATTCTTTAAATAAAGTAAACCCCCTCCGTTTCACCAATTTTGATGAAATTTTTGCTGTCACATCGCGGGCCTATACATACATTAAATAGCCAATTTCAGGTTCGTACGATTTATAGTTTTTGAGCTAGTCTGTTCAAACACACAGACCATTTCGCGGGATTTGGTCATTTGGATTCAGGGGACCCCAAAACGTGTATTTCCGTTGAAAACCGGAAGTTGAAATTTTTCACGATCGCCTTACTTTCCCTTACTATATATTTCATATATAGGTAAGCGAAAATTTCGTTAAAAAAGTTCGAAATGTTCAATTTTATTTGCCTACAAATGTAGTAGTAAAGTGAGCACTTTCATCACAAACACTTTCTTCAAATCAGACACATGATTGGCCCTCAGCTCTCGATTTTATTTATTCTAGTGCTCTTGAGGTCTAGAAAAATGTTAACAGTCTTGAATGAATGAACAAGCATACTGTACCTGAAAATCCTTTTTATCTAGTTTAATTTTGCTGAATGACATCTCTATGCCTTTTTCATGCGTGAAGGCTGTCACGTATTCGGGTAAATTTATATATTTGATGATTTTGTTTAATAATTCAGCTTTTTGCTTAGCAAAGTTCAATGTAACGTCATCATACACCATCACTCCATTATACAAGACTCCTGGATTCAAGGGCATTTTCTCTGCAGTTTCCGGAGCATCATTTAAAAGGCTGTCAAATTCAAAAATTTAATTATAGGAGCATTTAGTTAGGAGGGCCCAGAATCAGATAAAGTTAAATAATGGAACTGTAGCAATGGAAGGGAATTTGATTAGGGCAAGATACTGCCTTATCATATTCAAATTAAATATGAAAAAATATTTTGCTTTTATAATTCCAAGAGAATATGTTTCCTTAAACTTTCTTGTGCTGAGTGAAAAATGATTGCTGGTCACATATTTTATATTAAATTTTTGCTTACTGGGTTCTATTTTATGGTTAAAAAAACGTCTCGAACCATTGGTAGTCGGCGCCTATGGTGGAATGATTGAGATAAACAGAACATTACTGAGTTATGGTATAGCGCTTCCTTAGGTTTGGAATGTTTTTTTTATTTTTTTTGTTTGTTTTTTTCTGATCTTCTCTTTTAATTACAAGAAATTAGTTCAAATAAATAGTTCTTTCTTTGAATTTCAAAATAAAGTCATTATTTTACATCTCTGGAATGAAATAAAAATAAACGAAACCAACTGGTTTACTAAACAAATTTCCACAGGCTAATTGATCGAAACATTAATATTAATTCAATATAAAAGTAAATTTAATGTAAAATTTAGTAATATAGTGAATAAAAAAAAACAGTGAAAAAGTGATACAGTGAATATAAATATATTTATTAAGTATTATATAAATAATGAGCCTTAAAAAGTCAGAATACCTCGACCCCATCCCCCGATTTTATCTGCCTGCCCCCCCTAGACGCAATCATGCGGACGCCCTTGATACAAATAATTTTCATATCACTTATTTTTAAATTTTCGGAAGTTTTTCTAACCTTTGAAATTTTCTTTTTAATGAATAAATAACTTCCAATAATGTCTTATATTATTTATTTATTATTCATCAATTATCAACTTTTCGGGGCACCCGCCCCATCATCAGGAAGAACTTAAATATTGTTTCATGCTTCTTGTATGTTGTCAAATATTATATATTTGACAAACATATAAATATTGACATGTCACAAAACTGTGACAGAGAGATAGGTGGACATGTTAAAATATCATTTATTACAGTTTAATTAATGACATATTTTGTATATATGTATATATAAAAATTAAATATTATATATTTGAAAACAGCAAGAAGCACGAAACAATATTTAAGTTATTCCTGATGATGGGGCGGGTACCCCGAAACGTTGATAACTGATGAATAATAAATAAATAATATAAGACATTATTGGAAGTTATTTATTCATTAAACAGAAAATATCAAATAATTTTCATTGTTCTCCTATTGGGTAACCGTACCAGTAAGGAGCAGAAGCTATTTATGTTAAAAGAAAATTATAGTAACTGGTACCAGTTTATTCGCGGGCGCAATCGACTGTATGGTGGTAGTTTTGCAAAATGTCGGAAGGAACGGGGATAGACACAGTTGATGTGATAGAGATAATTGGTAATTTTAAAAGACCATTAATTGAAGGGCAGGCTATCCTTGATGCAAACCACATAATTACATGTGAAATAATATCTAGAAGTAAAAAACAGTTATTTTACAAGCCTTGTGCCTTCAAACAAGCGATTTTAAAGGACTGCCCCATCAAATAAAAGTGGAAATCAAATTTATAAATAGTAATATGCAATTTTCGTGTAAAGCTGGTAGTTCTGGTAAATGCAAACAAATTTTTTTAACTTTTCTCTACGTTTTTCGGTTAGTAATAACATTAATTACTTATTCATACAATCATTGCTATGACAGCTGTCATTTTCATGACAACTTAGTTTCTTTGTCATATTATTTATTTATTTGTCAAAACTTTCAGGCATCGCATTGAAAACTGGGAACAATTAAGTACAACGGAAGTAATACAAAAATGGGGAAAATTAAAAAAGAAAAACAAATCTATGACATTATGGTCTCAATGTTATTTGCATAAAACTAGCATTTTGGAATAATAAAATGTCAAATACTAATATTTACCTGGGTAAATATAGTCACTTTCTTTAAAATGAAGACTACATATCGTCATATGTTTCGAAACAGGCTTATCTATTCCATGGGCGGATCCAGCCGATCGTATAGGGGGGGCTGCAGTCCTAAAGGGGGGGGGGGCTGCAGCCCTACAGCTCTTCATTTTGATCTGCTAATCAGCTGTTTTACCTTTATGTTTCTTTCCGAATACTAAAATTCTACTTGTTCTGCACATTATTTGTTCTTTAACTTGCTTCCTTACATTAAGGAAAGTCAAATTCTATCTTAAAATGACGAAAAATTTTCCAAAGGGAGGGGCTGCAGCTCCCACAGCCCCCCCCCCCCCCCTGGATCCGCCAATGATCTATTCTTAATTTTACAATCCACTCTTTAAGAAGCTTTTTATTTTTTGGAAATAAATGGAACGACACGTCTTTTGATTTTCTAATTGAACACTGAGTGACCGAGCAATACCTATTAGACATTTTTCAAATAATTGTTTGCTCAATAGGATTTCAATTATGGAAAAATAAATTAAAAACGCCAAAAAACCCTATAAATCCCGGGTAATGGCCCGGGTTCTCTAGTTCCTGTAGAGCAGCAGCACCGTCGCTTGCACCCGCCTATAACAGTACTACAGAAAAATATCAGTGTGGGCTATCATTATGTTCCGGACCTTATATAAACTGAAAAACCAATTAGGTGATTGGCCTGTAAGCTGAATTACCCAAAGCAAGATGAGTAAACGCACTTTTATTTGCAATTTTCCTTAGTATTCGAATAAATGACTTATTGACATCTTACAAATATCCAAATAAGGAACCTTTAGGATTACCATAGACAATACCCCGTCACTAAGAAATTATAATTAAGGAAATTCTTTAAGCCTACCTTATCAACATTTAATTCTACATACGTTATCACGAGAAGTGTTCCGAAAGTCAATGGGTCATTTTTTATTTTCCTCCATTTTCTCCTGACGTTATCAATATCCTCTAAGGACAAAAAGAGAATAGAATTATAGTCATCCAAGAACCATTCGTCCATCAATCCTCGGCAATACTATAAAAATTATATCCTCTTACTTAGTCTATATTTTTCATACTTATGTATTATAGTTTATAATAAAGATCCTAATCGCAAACCCAACCATTTTCCTTAGAATTAATTCAATAGTCAATTAAATCTCCTCCACTAGATATGTCCTTTTATTTCACTGTATAAGTGTACATTTAGTTGTATAGTGTTTATCCTGAACGCATCTTTGAGAGTACAATAGAAAATAAAGAGCTTGAAATTTAAACTCCCAAAATGTCCTTTTTTTGTTGTTGACCATGGGCACATCTGTCAATATTTGCACACAATCGATCATTTTCAGAATGACATTAAAACTGTGATCACGAAATCTTGTATCAATTCTTAATTCGGTAGCGACACCACAGAGTTTAACATTACACAGACGATCAGCATGTGATTGGAAATGAGGACTGCTTCCCCCTCCTTGAGGTCCCAGAGCGTTCTCGCCTTTTTCTGCTCCGAAAGTAACTTTTCGATTGTTGATCATTAATTGTTCTATTCAGAGCTGTTTTAGAGGTTTTTATTATTTTTTTTTTTTTTGTTAAAGTTAATACAATATACAGAATGTAGGAATGTATGTATCATTTGGATGCAATAACAGAAAAGGCATGTTCTCACACATCTAAATTAACTTTTCATGGTTAGGTTTTTATTATCAAAGGTATCTTAGTGTTTTTTCTTCTATCGATATGATTATTTTCCACCGTTGGTCAACAAATTTTGTATTTCCGGTTAGGGCTGAATAAAGAACCAAATGGATAAAAGTAAGTTTTTGAAGTGAAGTCTTTAGCGGACCTTAAACTTTCAATAATATTGACAATACAGTATGGTATTTACAATAATATTCAATGTGTAAGGTGGAAATTTGAGTATTGATGGCGATATTGATGAAAATATAGATATTCGGATTTCGCAGCGTCAATATCAAAAATTGGGGGGGGGTATTGTCAATGATATTGAGCCTGTAAGGAGATGCGTCAATACTCAGTTGGTGCCAAGATTTCGTACGAGACGCTTCATGTGTGCAGTGACGTTGATACAAAACCTGAAGACTTTATTGATTCAGGAGAGGGGAATAATGTTGTCGAGGGGGCTGAACGCTCGGAAGAAGAAGCTCTTCGGCAATTTATTGTAAATTTTTAGTTGTCTCTAGAGCTTTGGAATTGCGCAGACCGTAGGTACAGCAATAAAACATCCAGGATTGTTGCGATTGACCGCCTCATCCCGTTTTTAGCGAGGATAAAGCCGGGGACCAAAACGGACGACGTAAAGAAGAAAACCAACAGTTGCTTCAATCTCATGGGATGCAACTTCCTCAAATGTCTTCTTTGGAAAAAATTTGATTTGATTTTAAAGATTCGGCCCAGATGAAGTCCCCTTTTCAAAAAGACCACCATATTTCCTACTTGTTTCTGGGTCAATGTACTATGTGAAGCCATTGAACAGGAGAAATAAAAATGAAATTTTTGGGCATTTAGAAACATTAGGAAGTTATATAAAAAAGTATGCAAGAATATAGAATATATCATACATCATGCAAGAATATCATACAGACGTATGATACGGAGAAGTTAAAACATGACCATACTTGGCAGGCGTACAGGGAGAAACTCCAGAACCACATCCAAGAAACTGCAACAGAAGAAAAAATATGCATCGATAAGAGATGGGGAGCTGCTGGTATTGATGGCCTTCCCAGTGAACTCCTTAAGTATGATGGGGGGATCTTTGGGAAGAGTTGTCCCACATAATATGGGATGTATGGAGGAATGAAAGAATGCCAAGAGAATGGTCAGAGGCAATTATCTGCCCTATTTATAAAAAAGGCGAATAACGAGAATGTAAAAACTACAGAGCCAAATCCTTCCTTAAATACTGCACACAAGGTTTTGTCAAGCTGCATACAAGCTTTGTGCCGAAGGGTGAGTGCATGGGCCGAAGGAACAATTGGCGAGTATCAAAGTGGAATTAGGCCAGGAAGATACACTACCGATTATCTGTTCTCTCTCAGGCAAATGCTGAAAAAGTCTTGAGAATATAACCTAACTCTCCATCATTTATTTATAGACTTTAAACAGGCTTATGGCACCATCGATAGGAAACAACTGCTGGAGGCACTAAATGAATTGTTTATGCCAAAAAAAACTCATCGGCCTGATTAAAATGACTATCAGGCACGAAATGTAGAATCAAAGTTCACCCATACACCAGCAATCAGTTTGAAGTGAAAAGTGGCCTACGTCAAGGAGACCCTCTTTCCCCAGTACTTTTTAACCTGGCATTAGAAAACGCTATTATGAAAATAAGAACTAAGCCAGGAGAGAACATCTACAACAGATTAATCCAACATATGGCCCACGCCGATGACATAATCTCTGCAAGATCAATGGCAGCATTAGCTGGAGCATTGGAGGAGCTGGGCCTGGTCATTAGCGAGGGAAAACTAGGTACCTAATGACCGCTAGAGATGGTGCTTTTATGGAAAATAATGTGAAGTTGGGAGACCACAGCTTTGCAGCATGCAGGTCCTTTAAGTACCTAGGAGGAATCATTACAAGGAATAATGATACAGTGGAAGACATAAAGGCTAGACTCGCTGCTGGTAACAAGTGCCTTTATGCCATGTTTAAAGCCCTTCAACTCAAACATGTTCCCACAAGCGCAAACATACAGCTTTACACAACTATAATGAGACCAATAGTGGCATACGGATGTGAAACATGGGTCCTGACTGGAGCGAGTGAGAACTTGCTGAGAACATGGGAAAGAAGAGTTCTGAGGAAAATGTTTGGGCCCATAAGAGATATCGATGGGTACAGGATAAGAAAGAACTCAGAATTAAAAGAATTATTTTTCAGACATCGTTAACGTAATAAAGAAAAGAAGATTGGGCTGGCTGGGACACGTGGAAGGATGCCTTTGTCGAGATTGCCTAGACAAATGCTTTATGGTCATCCAGGAGGATAAAGGAAGAGAGGTAGACCTCGCAAAAGATGGCTGGATGACATGGAGGCTGATCTTCAGCAGTTAAATATACGACGATGGCGTGCCAAAGCCACGGACAGAGTGAAATGGAGCAGGATAATGGTTCTGGTTTGGTTCTGAATGGACCGTAACGCCAAAAAAAAAAAAAAAAAAAAATGCAAGAAAGGTGTACAACGGTCATGAGTGGCTGTAGGAAAACAGTACTATTGGAGTCAAGAGCGCATGGAAAAATTCTTTAGTTACATTGGATGTACAGAAGAGCGTCATAATAATCCTAGTGCTTTTGAATTTCGTAAAATTTTCTTCATCAAGTAGAGGAAATGCTATCCCTTTTACTAAAATCAATGTTATGGGAATAAATGTGTGTGAAACGAGCAGAAGAGATCAAATAAATTTCCCAGATCCGAAGAACATCATGCTGGAAGAAAATGAAAGAACACAAAAAATTAGCTCTTTTTAAAAAAAAATAAATAATTTTTCTGCTATGTACCTGAATTGGAGTTTTGGAGTTAGTCTTGTATTGAAGGTTCGATATACTACAGATCTTTTTTTTATTTTATTTTTTAATATCCCTTTTATTGTATTATCTTAAATTTATGAATCTTGTTATTAAAGCCCCGTATTGTTTGTTACACTAAGTTGTTAAAATGTAAAAGGCTCACCTTTCGACAGATGCGTTTAGTGCCATGCTCACCAGTATGCCTCACTTCCTCAGCGGACGCATTGCCTATGCTCAGCTCTGAGGGTACCTCGAGAGCGAACAGAAATTCGTTAGCCCCTAGACTGTCGAAGGAGTCTACTTTCCGGGGTTTCGGCATGTCATAGTTATCTGTTATTAGGTCTTGCACCAAGGACATCGTGATTTATTCTTATTGTATTCGAGAAAATAAATTTTTATGTTGGTTTGTGTAATTTTTATACTCATCTGTTTATTTGTATGTATATTTTAATGAATATAGTTTATGAATAGAAATTATTAATATAAATAGAATTTATAAATAGAAATGTGGAGATAAAAACTTATTGCACCTGATGCAATTCCCAATTTATAAAAATTGAGTACAGGATCAGCCTCTTAGCCAAAATGCACGAAACAGCTAACACACCGCTATATTTTGATGAGTCGAACATGTCCAATTGGCAGAACTTGAAAAAATTCATTTGATCACTCCGAAACAAGCACCTTTACGAACACCTCACGCTGTTAATGCCCTATTGGCTATAGGATGATACCTGCACAACAATGAGAGGTACGATGACATATCTCACTGACAGGCGCGGTTCCAGAAAATAAATTCGGGGGGGGGGGGGGGGGGGGGGGGATTGGTCGGTAGGAAAAAAAAAGCATCGTAAAAATAGCACACTTTGTTTGCTTATGCTTATACATTAAGTTCATATACAAAATTATGTAAGTTACGATTAGACTGAAGCTAACACTTAAAAAAAGGTGGGTATAGGGGAAATGAGCCGCACAACATTCAGAGTAGAACTAACTTAATTGTAATACACTCCAGGTATATATAGATACAAGTTTGTTGATAAACAATGCTAGTTATCCTATAACATAAACTAGACTTAATACTGAAATCAATACCTTCTTATCTAGCTAACTCCCTCCCTCCAGTTCCTTCGTATGGAGGAACTCCTAACAAAAAATAGAAATAAAATATCCTTAACACAAAACTAAAAATACACTGAATAGGAATACAATTTAATGGAAAAGAAATAAAGAATATACACGTAACATAAACATATTCACTGAACAGAATGAACAGTCCATCTTTGAACTTAGCCTAAAAATTGACAATTAACCCTTAACCTAAAAGCATTGTAAAACACTACACTTATGTTAATAAAAAAAAAATAAAAACAAAAACATATTAAAAAAAACAAAAATAAAAGTTCCTATCGTCTTGGTGTCTCCATCTGAGCGCTGCTGCCCGGCTCCGGGTCTGTTAGTAGCTGGGGCACACGAAGTTCTTCCAAATGTACTGTTCGCGAACGGAATGGGTGGTTCATATCCCTAATGGTATAGAGGTTATTTTCCCGTATTGTTGTTATTTTATAGGGGCCTTCGTAACGGGCAGCCGATTTTTTTCTCGCAGTTCTCAAGCGTCTGTACACTATTGTTCCCAGCGCTAATGGTCCCGTTTTATGAATCCCCGGCCTTCTGTTTTCCCTATCTACCCGGGTCTGTTTTTCCCGAACCAACTTTTCTCTAAGTCGCGCCCACATACTTCGGCGTTCGGCTCGAGCCCTACATAGCGCTGCCCTAACCGTGTTGTTATTTGCCGTTATGAGGTCTCCTCGGTCTCGTCGTTTTTGCCCAAAGACGATCTCCACCGGCGTTAGTCCAGTGGCTGCGTGAATAGTATTATTGTACGCAATCACCGCTCGTGGCATCGCCTCATAAGAATCAAGGTCACGTCCCAATTTGAGGAGTCGCAGATGTTCCCCTAAGGTATTGTGGAGTCGTTCCACCGCCCCTCTGCCCTTGATGTGGTGTGGGGTATTGAGCCTCCAATTAATGCCTAACGTTTTGCTTTCTTCCCGGATGTGAGAATTATCGAACTCCCTTCCGCAGTCCGAAATGATTTCCTCCGGCACGCCGTAGACTGCACACCATTGTAAAATTCCCTCCCATACCGCCCTCGGTGTTTTTGCTTCTATGGGGTAGGCCATCGCGATCTTACTAAACGTGTCGACCGCTGTGACCCACGATTGTACCTCATTCGAATAAATGTCCACTTGCACCACTCGTAAAGGTTCTGACGCTGTGGGTGTGACCACTTGTTCAGCTATCGGAGGTTGCCGGTCATACTTTGCTTTCTGGCATATCTCGCAATGCGCTATACAATCCCTTACCGTACGCGACATATTCTTCCAGTAGTAAAGCAACTTCAAAGCGCGTAAGGTTTCCTCTACCCCTCGATGGTTCGTTTTACCGGAATGGTGATCCGCTACGAGTCGTTTCTGAACTACTGGTTCCGTAACCGTCTCAACCTGGCGTAGGCACCTAGTCAGATGATATCCAACCCCTATCCTTTCCTGTCTCTATAACCTCTTTAACTTGTCTGCTATCAATCTGATATTCCGCGAATATCCGTTCTAGTTCGCTTTCATCTATCGAAGTGGGTGTGCGGATCAGGATAGTTAATAATCCCTCGTAAGTGCTCGCCCGAGTTTCCGTCGTAGGGTCCTGTTTTGACCTAATAATTATTTGAAGTTTCTTATTATTAATAATCTCATCGATCTCCGGTAGTTCCGCAGGTCTATCCGACGGTGTGGTTTGTCCCTCCGGTTCGCTGTGCCTGTCGGATGGTCCGGGATTACTCCCCGGTTCCCTCTGGACTAACGGAATCTCTGGACCGCTTTCCGCCCACTCGCGTAAATACCTCAAAGCGAACGGCTCCGCTGATTCCTCTTCTTCCCCCAGGGCGTTTACCACCAAGTCTCGCGATAACCAGTCGGCAACAGCGTTTTCGACTCCCTTTTTGTGTATAACATGGAAATTGTAAGCTGCGAGCCGCTCCTTCCATCTCGATACCCGCGCGGAAGATTCCTTCAAAGTGCCCAGATAGATAAGCGGTTTGTGGTCCGTTACCAGCTCGAATCGTCGTCCATAAACGTAGGGACGAAAATGTTCGACCGCCCAAACCACCGCTAACAGCTCTCGTTTTATCGCGCTATATCGTCGCTCAGCATCACTTAGTTTCCTCCCTGCGTACGCGATTGGTTTCTCGCCCTCTTCGAAGTTCTGTGAAAGTACGGCCCCAATAGCGACCTCACTCGCGTCCGTGGTAATCTTAAACGTTCTATGGAAATTGGGGAAGGCTAATAATGGTCGAGTAGTCAAAATCTCTCTGCACTTCTTAATACTAGTCAGCTGATCGGAACCCAGTTGAAAGCGCTTCCCTTTTCTCAGTATTTCCGTCAGCGGGTGAGTTAATTCTGCGATGCCGGGAATAAATTTCCGGTAGTAGTTTATCATACCCAGAAATCGCCGGATCCCGCGAGCGTTTTGAGGCAAAGGTGCATCTCGAATGGCTTTTACACGCTCCTGGTCCGGTTGTATCCCATTCTGCGAAACTACATACCCCAAGAATTTAATTTCGCGTAACCCAAACCTAGATTTCTCGCGTGATAATTTGAGTCCGAATTCGCGGATCCTATCAAAGACTAACCTCAGGTGCTTAATATGTTCTTCCTCCGTCTTGCTAAAAACGATGAGGTCGTCCATATAAACTTGCGAAAAATCCTCTCCGAGGCCTCTCTGTAACTCGTCCATTAGGCGTTGGAACGTGAGGGGAGCGCCCTTCAACCCGAAAGGCATTCTTACGAATTCGAAATGACCCCGTTCCCAGGAAAACGCCGTTTTCCGAATATCCTCCTCCGCCATCCGAACTTGATGGTACCCACTTTTGAGGTCTAAGGTACTGAAGATCGTCGCACCGGCTAAACGATCGAGTATGTCCTCAACTCGCGGTAGGGGATATCGTTCGTCCTTTGTTGCCTCGTTAAGTTTGCGATAATCGACCACTACTCGATATCGTTTCCCACCCTGTTCGTCCTGTTTCTTCTCCACCACCCATAAGGGGCTATTAAACGGAGAGTTGTTATGCCTGATAATGCCCTGCCTGAGAAGTTCCTCTAATTGCTCTTTAATGATATCTCGCATAGCTTGAGGGTACCGCCTGTTTTTGACATATACGGGTGTTTCAGTTTTTAGGATAATCCTATGTACCGTCCTCCCAGTGGTGGGTAGAAATTCACCGTCTTTGTAAAACAACCCCTTATACTTCTCGACCAAGTGGCCTATTGTTTGCTTTGAGCACTCCACCGCCCCGATTTCAATGTTTTTGTACATATCTCCCGTTTTAGTTAAGTATCTCCGATCCCCTATATCGTAACGCCAAGTTTTGTGCTCAACCCTCATATGTAATCCTGCGCGTTGAAGAATGTCGCACCCTATGATTAAATCGTAACCCAGCATCAGCTCCTCCATAATGTGAATTTTTACCGAGTCCTCACGGCCTGCAAGCTCCTCGAGGTTTAGTAAGGTTTCCCCTAATGTTTGGCATTTCCCACTGACTGTAGAGACCATGCATCTACAATTCGCGCGCTTACTCCAAACTCCCAATTTTTCCGCTCCCTTTCTACTAATTAAAGAATTAGTACTCCCGGTGTCAATTAGGAACCTCACTCCCGATAACCCTAATCTCGCCACGGGCAACCTATTTCGCTGTTTTAGTTCCACACTATTATTAATTACTAACTCCCCCGATTGGTTGCCCCACCCTTTTCCGTGCCCTCAATCAGCCCGCGTCCTCCCCGCCACTAATTCCGCCCCGGAAGGGCCCCCTCTCCAAGAATTGCTACCACTTACCTCGTGTGTCCTGGTAGCCGGACCGCTGCGCTCAGAAGGGGTGCTTTCTTCTCCCGATGACTCTCCGCTGGTATAGCGCCTTCCGGTCCTCCTGCCTGAACGCCTAACGTTCCAGTCCTGGTTGTTCACCTCCATAGGTTCCGGCTGATGAGGGTCTCTTCTGCCTGACCGAGGATTCCGCCTAGGGCATTCCCTGGCTACGTGGCCTCGCCTGCCACACTCAAAACACCTCGTGAGGCTGCATTGAGCTGCTACATGGCCGGTCCTATTACACTCGTAGCAGCGGCGGTCTGGTTTTCTTCTCCTCTCATCCGGGCCCTTAGCTGACCGCTTCTCGAAGCTCCTATTGTAACTAGCCTGTTTTCTTCTTGGTGGTCGCACCTCCACCCACTTCATTTCGGGTTTCTCGAATCGAGTTTCACTCCTCTCCTTGGCATCTATTAGATCGTGAGCGCACTCGATGAAGTCCCTGTCTCTCGGGAGTGAGCCTGGCCGATCAACATAGTGGTTTAGCTGCACCTTCATTACACCTCTTAAAAACTCCATTTTCCGGCTTCCCTCTGCTTGGCCAAAGGTTATCATTTTTTCCGTCAGACGATTATACAAGACGAGAAGTTTCTCGGCGAACTCGCCCTCTGACTGGCCTTGGGCCCTGCGCTCCTTAAACAGGTAGAAAACATCTTCTTCCGGTGTCGATCTTCCTCCGCCGTATAGTTTTTTAAGTCTCACCTTGAGTGTGTCCCATGAGTGAGTGAGATCACCTTGAATGGTATTTAGTACCCGCCTTGAGATACGGCCGACAAGGGAAGCTTCTAGTAATCTCACATCAGATTCCATCAGAGTGCCCGCTTCCTTCCGAGATATTATCAAATTTTGAATCTGGTCACCTCCCTTGATGAAATGCTCGAGGTCTCCCACTATACCCGTAAACGGCTCCAATTGGCTTATTACCTCGTATATGAATGCCGAGTTTTGTGTTCTTATCTTGAGGAGTTCGATCTGTTGCGTTTCCGTCGCCTTAGATAGTTGGGACTCCAACTTCGACCGCTCTACAGTAGCCTGGGCCAACTGGTATTCCAATTTTGCCAACTGTTCTTCCGCCATAACTGTTTGCTGTATTAGTTGTGTAACGTGAAATATCGAGAAATTAAGATTGTAACTCCTAAACCCGATAGCACTTTACGTCACGTGACTACACTTCCGGACGTTCCCGGGTTTCGGCACCAGTTACGATTAGACTGAAGCTAACACTTAAAAAAAGGTGGGTATAGGGGAAATGAGCCGGACAACATTCACAGTAGAACTAACTTTATTGTAATACACTCCAGGTATATATAGATACAAGTTTGTTGATAAACAATGCTAGTTATCCTATAACATAAACTAGACTTAATACTGAAATCAATACCTTCTTATCTAGCTAACTTGTATAAACAATTCTAGTCAAAATTAAACTAAACTTCCGTAGAAAACTCGTAAAAGTTAGATGCGTAATTAATTTTTTTAATTCATCCCACTAATTTTTTTTTCGTCGAAATTTCGGGGGGGGGGGGGATTGATCCCCTATATCCCCCCCCCCTGGGACCGCCACTGCTCACTGAAGGGGCATTGATGGCTATAAAAGGAGTATATTCACGGTAGCTTAGCAGTAATATTGAAAGAATTGTAGTTTTCTTCCTTTCACGGACATTGAAAAATATAGAAAACGTCAATGACTTAAGAACTTTTAGAAAAAAAAGAAGAGGAAATATTTTTTTTTTTTAAATAAGTAAGGAAAAGTATTGAGATCGTGAAAATTTTTGATTTCCGGTTTAAAACGGAAATACACTTTTTGGGATCCCCTGAGTCCTGATGATGATGATGACAGTCCCCCGAAATGGGGCGTGGGCGAACAGAATAGCTCAAAAACTATATACCGCACCAAGCCTAAATTTGGTAATTGAGGTAGATTTCCAAAAAAATCGTCAATATTTTTTGCGGTTTTCTCAAAAAAGTCTCAAACGATTTTGATTAAACTCGTCATGTTTAATGAGAATCAAGTAGTTTTTTAATATCAGGTAGGTTTTATTATCATAGAAATGTTCTGATGTGGCTCAAATGGCTAAGGAAACTTTTCTTCTTATAAAATACAGTAAACTCTCGATTATCCGCTGGCGGATTATCCACTTTGCGGATCATCCGCGGTCTTTCTAGAATTTTTTTTTTTTATTCTTGTGGTAGACGAGTTAAATGTTACTACGAAAAACACGAACGAAAAAAAGTTTAATAAACAAGCAATTTCTGTTAATTTACATTTCTAAAATCGTGTATACACTTTCCCGTGAGGTGAAACATGAACAAGCCTCTAACTGAGACAAATAAAAATTCAGTTTCCCCCACAAAAACAGAAATTGCTTGTTTAATAATTAAATATTTAACTAAGAGAGGTTGCCTCACAATTCGAATCATTTAATAATTAGAAAAAAAGTTGGTTTACTCATGTCTACCCGCCGTATAATACCCGAAAAGTGCATGAGTCACCACCACTCTCCTTAGGAGGAGAGCTATCTCTCATTACGCCCAGTAATAAGAAATGGCTAAATATGAAATATGAAAAAAATTGATGAACAAATATAGGATAAAAAGAGAAAAGTGTTTCCACAATATGAAAATATATTGTCACCTGTCGTATAGTGGTTAGCATGGCAACCTACGAGTCGTATAGTGGCTAGCGCGGCAACGTACAATGCTAATATCGCAGGTCCGCGCCCAGCGGCAGCACTAGGATTTTTTAATGGGAGTAAAAAATCCCTAGCCATGGAGGTCCCGAGCCTGTACGATGTCAGGTACTCGTTAAAGATCCCGATCCTAATTATACCTGGATAGGCAAAATTTAGGACTCCCACTGTAGCATCGTCCGATTAGCCTTACTGGCATAAAGTGACGTTAAACAAACAAACAATAACTTTCCGTTAGTGAGAACAGTCATATATATGTGTAATATATCTTTGGAATGCTAAGAATCTCAGAAAGAATAATATTTAGTTTATAAAGTCGTAAAATGCATATATGCCCAAAAATTCGTCATTAATGCATTTTACACGTAAAAAAATATTAGCTATGTTCCAACAAGCACTTGTAACACGTTGACTTCTCTTTCGCATGCGCATTACTTTATTAAAGCCCGGTGTTAGCAAGTAAGGCTTAATGCCCTCGAGAAAGAGTTGTTAACGTATTTTAAATGCTTGTTGGAACATACCTATTTAACGGAAATCATTATTTTTTTTTTTCAATGGTAACTAAATTAAGTTTTCATAACACCTAAAAAGGGAAATGAAATTAGACGCTACGATGTATTATGTTTTCTTTTGTCACAAAAACTATTTTATTAGTTCGCTAGAAGTGAATGCGTAGAAAAGCACGTGATGCTCAAAACATTTAAAGCTGTTTATTAAACATTTGGTATAATAAAATCCTTAATAATTACATTTTAGATTAAAACTTTATTTCCACAATAGATTTCTGAATAAAATATATGGTGGTTATTGTTGGAACAATCATCTTCATCGATATCTGCAAAGTTGTTAGAGACTAAAATTCAAGAACTAAATGCAAATGTACTACTAACTGTAAATACTCCTTTTATCGATTCCCATTAATAATATAGTTACAAAAACGGTTTAAAAAAATTCGACTGTTGATGAAATTATTCTTAAAAGAAACTAATAATGAATCGAAAAATACTGAAAACTTTCTAGTTTTACAATAATTATAATACTCTACACATTATGGAGAATAACAAACAAAAAATAGATAAAAATGTGGTTAAAGCAATTTTCTAATTTCGCGTCGGTTTCTACTCCAAGTTTGTTGGTAACTGAAAGTTGTGTGTTGCGCGCATCGCACCAGATTTTTTAGTTTGTCAATGTCTTCGCACAATTCATCTTTGCCCGGGAGCTTATGGAGTTCATCTTTAAGATTCCAACTTAGTTAAAGTTCTTACTTTGAAGTTTCCTGCGACTGTTTTTCTTATGATGTTGGGAATGGTCGTTCTATCTTGGCAGTATATCCAAATCCATCCCCGTCATAGCTAGAGATACGGGGCTTCAACGGTTTTTGACAACAATTTACCTTTCGGTAAAATTTTCCTTCAGTACCTGTGTGTTGTTCCTTTTCCAAGTCTTTTTTTTTATTTCGATGAAGGCATTTTTCTTCAACTGAAATGTTTTGGAAAAGCAATTGGGAATAGAAACTATTCTAACTAGGTTGGTCTCTAATCTTGGGGGGGGGTCCCTAAGGCAAAAGTTGGGCAATATCGCATATGTTAGCAATATCCTGCCTTGTAATTGAATAGGTGACTGCTGACCAGGGAAAGTCTACTACCGTTGGCCTAGTAGAGGAAACTAACACCAAACAAACCGTAAACTCAATAGAGTATATAAACATACAATTTATATATATATATATATATATATATATATATATATATATATAATATATATATATATATATATATATATATATATATACAAGTTATCCTACTAGGTAGGTTGACCCTAGAAATTAATGTACGTAATAAAAATGGTTGGGAGTGTGGTAAAATAAAACAGCACAATGTATGTATCAACATATATTGTGTCAATATTGCAACCTGTGATTCAAGGCTAAATATATAAAACATTTTTAAATAATAACAGATTAAAAGAATGTCAAAAAGGAAAAATAATCATAAATAGTAACAATAGATTAATAAATGAATACATAGTAGAAATGAGATCAATAGTATTGAATTTTGTATTGTTATATTTCATTTGTTTTTGAATAACAATATGGATGAAAAGAAATTTATAGACTAATAAAAAATATATTGAAAAGCGATAAGAAGTAAAAATGAGATACTGTAGGTGTAAACATTGGGATATTTTATAAATCAGTGTACAAACATATTTATATGTATATTTTCTCCATGATTTCATTATTACTTAGTTATCACTTTCCAATATGTTTTTATTGATCTAAAATTTTCCTGTCATCCATATCGTTATTTAAAAACTAAATTAATCTACTCTATACTCATCTGTATTTCTATTCTTCATAAATTTATTATTACTATTTACTATTAATTATTCCTTTCATGTTTCTTCATATATTTTCATTTGTTATCTTGTTTTATATTTAGCCCTGATGAAGACCTGTATCTCGGATCGAAACGTCAGCACAATATAAACTAAACAGCTAAAAAACCGGCGCACCCTACTTCTTCCGATAAATATATATTTAAAGTACGATCTGAGCATATTGTTTGTTTTTTTCTGGTTAGATGACGGCTAAAAAGACTTTCATATCAATAATCCCGAACAAAAACATTTATTGCCCAAGGAATAATAATGATTTCCTCATTAGTTCATCTGCAGTTATTGTGTAGTTACGTGTCATTTTTAAATTCAAGTTCATTTTCGCACTTTTTTTTTTTTTTTAACGCTATTTTTTTTCTTCTTATCCTGTTTGCTGTTCAGAATGGTTTTACCCACCGAAATGGTCGCTAGGGCTACCAGAAACCAACGTTCGCAGGACAGTCCAGAGTTACAGGGAGACTGGTAACTTAACCAGGAGACCAGGTTTAGGTCGGCCCAGAGCAACAGTTCCCGCTGATGATAGATTTATTGTGATGCAGACGTTAAACAATCACTTTCAGACAGTCATGGAGACAAATCAAAGGCTTCGAATTGCCCGAAATGTGAATATCAATGTGGATAAGGTACGGAGGCGGCTTCATGAAGTTCACCTTCAATGATGAGCCCCAGCTAAGGGAGTTCAGACATCTCGTTCATCATCAGTTCATCGGACATCTCGTCTTATGTTTGCTCAGACAGGGCTCAAGTACAGACGAATCAAGATTTTTACAATTTGCTTCAGATCATTGGGATAGAGTGTGGAGAAGGCCAGGATAGCAATTTGTACCATGCCTAATCTTCGAAAGGGTGCCTTATGATGGTGGGTCTGTAATGGTGTAGGGTGGGATTGCTTCAGTGGCGAAGATGATCTCCATGTATTCCAGAGAGGGAATTAAACTGCACACGGGTACCTTTTCGAAATTCTGGAAGAGTGTGTAGTGCCATTTGCCCCTTTCATAGGTGATGATTTCATGTTAATGCATGACAATGCAGGGCCACATGCTGCAAATGTGGTTACCGACTATCTTAATGAAGTCGGTATACGCACACTACAGTGGCCAGCCTGAAGCCCTGACCTGAATCCCATAGAACAACCAACTATCTCGACTCGATCTTCCAATGGACCTTCAAAACCTCAAAACCGTGCTAATGGAAGAATGGCATCGACGGCAAAGACGGCATCGGACAGGAAAGAGTTGCTAGCTTAATCAGCAGAATGCTGGGGAGAATCCAGGCTATGAAACATGCAAGGGGAGGAATCACCCGTTATTAGCAAACAAAATTATAACAATAACACAGAATTTAATAAAGAAAAATTGCCGAAGAATATTTTATTAATTTATATGAGTTTGGAGTTTTTTTAAATAAAATAGTTTTTCTTTCCAGATATTTCTTGTTTTTCAGTCTGTTATCTCATATGATGTATACATTACTTGGCACATACAGAAAAAATTAAATTATTTGCACTAGGAAGAAAAAAAACGACATATTTCCAGGTGTGCCAGTTTTTTTGCTGTTTAGTTTATTTTAATAAACAAATGGTGTTTTTTTATTTGACTGAAAAAGCCCTTTCCATTACGTAGTAAGTATATAAATTAATTGCTTCCAGAATTTTTGAAACATGGGTGAAATAATTTTGATATTGGATATCCGGCTTGGAAACGTTTGAAAGTAATTTCTGTGAATAAATAATACATAAATTACTTTACAAATATGCATTATAACTATATCTCATTATAAACATATCTCTTCTTTACAAGCCAATAACTAAAAGTATATGTACACAATTACAAGTCACACAATGCAGTAGAGAAGCGAAGAAAATCATGGTTAGTTCCATTACATATTTATTTAATAATATTGCCAATGACATAAGCAATTCAACACAGTAAGTAAAATTCAAGGCAACAGCAATTTCAAGCAGACGTTCATTGAAATTCATAAAATGCGAAAGAAAGAAAGAAGATGGATGAGAAAGAATGGAGGTATCTATAAAGTGCCTTCCTAAGGAAGAGGTAAATTACACAAAATAAAAAAAAATTCTGTTATAAATATACAAGTTATATTTAGTGAACTAGAAAAATAATACAAAATTGCCATAGATAATACTTTGCCACATACAATACTACGAGGTATTTTTTGTTATGAGTGTTGTTCCGGTTTACAGTAACATAGAAGAACCTTACAGTTTAGTAATATTTTTTCTGACTGGAGACATCATAAGCGTGTACTAATTTGGATTACTTTGTATTATATTTACATGAAAATAAATATATACACAATATTAATAATATAACAAAGACACGTGTAGGTGTATTTCTCATTTACCCATATTTTTAAGTGAGATTTACCATGCATTGTAACCAGTAAATTGTGTTCACATAAATGCACATAGATTTTAACTATTCGCCTAGACTTAGTTTTAAGGCAGTGTAACTTATAAGATATGATCTTATCTATTATTGATATTATGTTTGATTATGCTATTTGATCACAATTCATATTAGTTATTACATTACATATGAGTGCATTTAAAAAATAAGGAAGAAGAAATGTGCTGGTGCAGAAATGCAGTCAAAGAAAAAGCAAAGATTTTTCGGCCATTGGCCACACTGGAAGTTTCTTTGGTTAACACTGTACTCTTATTAAATAATGCCATCCATCAATGGTGGAATAAACCTAAAAGCTCTCATCTCAATTTTTACGTACTATAAAAACATATAGACTAATAAACAATCAAACAACAATATACAAATAGGAAATAGATATTAAAAAAAATAACCTCATTTTGGTATTGAAAATGGTTGGATAATAAATTAATAAAACAATAATTAATTCTGACTCATAATACTTTAAAATACATAACTTAATATAAATAGATAATTGATTTTAACGAATTCAATGTTCAATATTTATAACAGACTAAAAGCTGTAAAAAATAAATAAACTTCA